>CM033344.1:16238403-16947892 GCA_019395295.1 Osmanthus fragrans | reverse complement strand
TTTAAATTTTTGAAGTTATAATATAACTAACAATTATCTATACATACATACATAC
The DNA here is from genome assembly GCA_019395295.1 of Osmanthus fragrans. NCBI lineage: Eukaryota > Viridiplantae > Streptophyta > Magnoliopsida > Lamiales > Oleaceae > Osmanthus > Osmanthus fragrans. Next base: position 16,947,837 of record CM033344.1, on the reverse strand, counting down.
ATACATACATATACAAGCATGGGATCATAGCTAATTGAATGCTTATCCTATTATCTTTTTTACATTTATAAATCTTTGACCTTCGAATTTCGTAGTAAATTATTTATTTGGATGGTTTCCATTCAACACATGAGTTAAATTAATCCTCATCCTCATCCTCATCCTCATCCCCATCCCCATCCCCATCCCCGACCCCCCAAGAAAAAGGGAAAGAACTTCTTCCACGTCAACCCCCATCCTTATCAGTTGTTCATGAATCCGTCCTTATCAGTTGTTCATGAATCCGTTTCAGACATGGAATAGCTATGAAATCCAAGTGAGAAAAGTGAAGAAGCAAATTCAAATACACACCATCTTGAATAATATTGTGATTCATTATCAGTACAATGTCTTAAACATTTGTGCTCATTGGACAATCACTTGTATCGGTCAGTTTACCTGTAAGAACTAAGCACTTGAACTCCATAAGTAATAATAGATGCAATCCAATGGAGTTTCAAACGGCCTGTCTAGTACTTCCTCGTAAGGAGAACCACTGTATGTGCTGCAATACTCCTGTTCTCCCCAAGACTGTCTACTTTTTCGTGAGTTTTCGCTTTCAGGTTTACGGCTGAAGGGTCTGCACCAAGTAGCTCGCACAAATTAGCCCGGATCGCCTCCTTGTGTGGGCTTACTTTAGGTCTTTGCAAAATCAAAGTGGCATCCAAGTTTTCCAAGTTCATAACCTGCCTCGTACATTAGCCGGACCTAATACAAACCATGTCACGAGAATATCATAGATTGTAAAAGAAAATCCATCCACAAATTACGTGGTTGGTGAAATCTCAATGCTCTTACATGTAAACTGTAAAGAAAATCAGAAAATATCAATACTTGATCAATAAATGTAGTTACAAGTTTGTAAGATTAGTTGAGAAATTTTTTTTACAAAAATCTGACGGATTCTTTTGCTTTCTCATGACAAGGTGTGTGTCTGTGTGAAGGTCGCTGCTTGCTTTCTTCAATCCCATTTGTCACAAGGGTTCTTTTCAATGAATTGCATTTGTAATCTCCAATTAATTCTTCTATAGATTTCCTATCTTTAAGTCTAGTTCCAACCAACCTCGTGTGTGACTGCAATGAGACTTAACAAGGTCTATCCTGTGGTAATACATCTAAGCAGCAACGAGTAAATTATGCGTCGATGAGGCAAATTTCGTGAATGACAAATAAAGAAATCCACAAGACCTCCAATTTAGCCTCCATTTGGCAAACTTATAAATGATTAAGAAATTGATCAAACTTCATTTACTCCACACATTACAATGGATCCACAAGTACTTGTCTACCACTCATTTCTGTTTGTTTAATTTTTTATAAATTCTTCCCAAAGGAGGCATACATATAACACAAGGTGTCAGGTCTTGAAACATATTATACTAACAAATTAGCTGAAAAAAAAGTGAAAAACTTGCCACAAAGTTCTATATAATTGAGACATCATAAGTTGAAGTGCCACCATAAAGGAAATTAAATATGATCGTGTTTTAGCACAAGCCAAAAATTAAAAAATAAAATAAAAATAAAAATATGTAAATGTGTGTGTGTATAAATTAACCAACAGTGTCCAAAACACCATATTCTATAATTAAGAAATGGGAAAGAAAAACTAGAGAAGAGCTCACAGCTTCTTTGATGAACACGGATGATGCTGCGCCTTTCCATTTAGGGTCATTGTCGGGAAATATTTGGCCTATATCCGGAAGCCCCAATGCCCCCAATATAGCATCAACCACACAATGTAGCAATACATCACCTAGAAATATGAGAATTATATCACATATTTATATCATTCTATATAACAATTTTCTGACAACCATTTTAAAAATTGCACGTTACTCTGCTGTTTATCAACTCTTAATAGTAGAAGTGATACACTATGCTATTTAATGAAAACTGAGTTTGTTCTAAGCAATCTTCGCATTTACCAATTCCCCACAAAGGCTCACATGCATGTTATGAAAACAAGAGAGTGAGAGTGAGCTGGACCTCTCAAGAAAAGCAACAAGAATAATATGGTTTTACCAATTTTTGTTATATTACATGTGTCTCAAACTGAATCCTACTTTTTTGAAGTTATGTTTCATAAAATATCCACTATTCGTCAAAAAATATTATCCGAAATCTACGTTTTTGATAAGTAAATTAACTAGCATAATATAAATAACTCAATCAAACAAGATACAGTTCCATTTGGGACTTTGGTACTGAAGGAAAATATAATACGAACATTAAAATATTATCCTAATCTAACGCTGTTATCAATTCAACCAAAAGAAAAGCAATCGAAAAAGCAATAACACTCCAGATTTATCGTCCTTCGGTGTTAAATCACCTCCATCCACGCGAGCTCAAACTAGAACTCTCTCAGCACTATATGAAAAGGAAGGAGGTTCAAACTAAAAGATTCAGACTACAACAAAATTGAATTATACCAAGAGAGGCTAAGATTTGGAAACTACAATAGTGAATTTTTTCTAGTGCTCAACAATATTTCCATTCTTCTTGCTAATTAATGCCAACTCCTTCTAAGAAGAATGTTGATGCCATTTTCCTTTAGCATGGATAACTCTACTAAAAGTTTGTGGAAGCACATCATCTAAAACAGGGGCGGAGTGAGGTAGGGCAGACCCAATTAAATTTTATAAGGTAAAAATAATTTTTTCTAATGGAATATTTTATCTATGTATTTGTCCCCTGGCTCCGCACCTGATAACAACATATTTATTTTTTTGAAATTAATCTTCACTATGCCTTATCACATATAGGTTAAATTCATCTATGATTTATCATCAACTAATTTTTATAAATGGATAGCTTTAATACAAACCAAGGACTTCTATAAGTTCTGATTGAACCACCACCTCTAAAACTCTAAGAGCTTAAAATATTACCGCTTTTAGAGGAACACATATCTTCACCTCATCTAAAAGCTCTTTTAAAGAAGAACAAATTTTAGTCTTCAAAGAGTTTCTAATTAACTGCAATATAAAGATGAGCCTTACTCCCTGTTTCTAATCTTTCGAAAGGAAAACATCACAAAGAACTAATTAATGACAGTGGAGCTTCAGTTTCAAAACATACAGGTCAAATGTGATGTGTAATTTGCCACATTAGTCTGATATTGCTCTAAATTTGGGACAGAGATTCTTCAGAATTGTATTTATCAGAAAAAAATGAAAGACACATAAACACAAGTATAGATGTTATTGACTACCATCTGAGTGAGCTTCACAGCCTCGATCATGAGGAATATTAATCCCACCGATAATCAGCGGATAACCCGGCTCAAGCCGGTGCAAATCGAAACCGTGGCCGACTCGAAAGGGGAGCAATTTGGATGGAGTCACGGAAGACTTCTGAGTCTCGGCTTCCACTGCACTGGTAGCTTCCGGCGCCGATGACGATGAGTTTCTTGCTGTAGATTTTAGAGAAAGAAACAGCGAGTTCCGTGTAAAGCAAGCGCTGGAAGGTTTCTGCTGGAAGTGCAATTTGGACAGAATTTTGTTAGGAATTGGAGTTATGTAGTGGTTTGAAGTCGCCATAGCCATTTGGATTGAGCTCTGTACCGTGTATAGTGGTGCGTGAGAGAAGGGGGCTCTGGTAATCTGGTTTTTGACTTTTGCGGTGAACAGGGAAATGAGAATAATGCTATAGCTCGTGTGGCACGGGTCTTAATAGCCGTATATTATAATCAAATAATGTCCACTTGAAAATTTGACCATGTTTGGCCATACTTAAAAACGAGAGCAGTTCTACACGTGACAGGAAAATTTCACATAATTTTGTCAGATTTAACACTTGATAATTTTTTATTCATTTTGAAGCCAAACATAACGCAACATACAGGTGCTGCATTGACAACACATGTATGGATTCTGTGCATTATTTCTTGTGCGCAGGGAATAATACTAAAAATAAGTGAAATATACTTGCAAATAAAATTTTGTTTCGAAATATTATTTGAATTTGTTGCTCTTTCTTATAATGCTATGCTCGTGTGACACAGGTCTTAGTAACCGTATATTATAATTAAATAATGTCCACTTAAAAATAAGCGAAATATACTTGCAAATAAAATTTTGTTTCGAAATATTATTTGAATTTGTTGCTGCTTTCTTTTTATTATCTTACAATTTGAGTCAATAATAAAATATTAAAAACCCTTTTAACACATCTTATGAAGTCTTACAGTAACTTCTAGTATAGTGTAATATTAAAAAAAAAAACATTCCTATTTTCAACTAGAATTAATTAGAAAACTTATAAGGAAACCTTTTCAGCTTAGCCAAACATCTCCATATAACAAATTTGTTTTCAGACATTTTAGCACATCTTATGAACTCTCTTTATTTCTTTGAGTTCAAGATTGATTATACCTTTGAGACTAAATATGCTCAGTGTTCTAAAAAAAATTGTTTAAGCTAGGCTTCAGTTTAGGCGTGAAACTTCGCCTTACATTCTAGACATATTTTATGCTTTTCTACATCTAGGCCATTTAGACTTGTAAGGTGGCCTCACCTCATTGGGTGATGGTGGGCCACTCAAGGTTGTGACGGCTCTCCATTAGACGGTCGCATCACATAGGACGGTGCGACCGTCACACCAAAGATTTTCTCTACTGTCTAGCCACTTTTTTTTTTTTTTTACCCTTTTTGGTATACTAATTACTCCATTACGTTTTTTGAAATCAACCGTGCTAGGTATACAACGAATGTTGACAATTTCGGTTGACAATCTCTCACATTGGGAAGGATCCCACGGTGAATAAAAAAATCGTGGGTTCCTCCATGTGAGTACATTGTCAACCGAGATTGTTAACATCGATTGTACAATTAGATTAATTCTTTTGAAATACAAATTACGCCAGTGATGCTAAAGGTGGTTTGAGACGGATTTGTAATGGGTGCCAAAGGCTAGAAACTAATGTGCAATTTTGGCATTTTTCTTTTGTGGTTGTATGGCTCTTGCATCTTTTTGTAATTGAATCTTGAATTCAACTAAAGAGAGTTGAAGTAGAATAAACAGAAACCTAAAATGCCAATTTAGTTACCAATATTGAATGAATAATTAGATATAAAGTTTGAAATCAAGGCTAATGAATAATTAGACAAAGTTTGAAGTCAAGGCATTAACTTAGTTTATGTAATGGAGAAGAATATATATTAGAACAGAGACGAAAATTAAATTATTTTGAACGGTCCATTATATTTTAATTTATCTTAAACTTGAAGCTTGCCCTGCTTTTCGCACTATAACAGATATAATTCGTACCATGAGATATAAACATCATTGTCATTTAGCATTTTCGTGCGTCAAGCCTAAAGAGGCATGTCACCTATGTGCGACTATGGCCAAATTAGGTAGAAATTTATCAACCGTTCGATAACTTTATCATGTATTCAAAATAATCTGGGGTCACTAAGTTTACAACAGTAAGCAAGAGCTATGAGTTTACCCCCCCCCCCCCCCCCCAACACACACACACACACATTATACTATTGTGATATGTACAAGAAAATATCAGAAAGCTCAGAGGGAACCATCTGAAGAAGCTCTAGGATGCTTGTTTGCATGCTCGGGAGACAGATTTTCTGAAGCAGCTCTCTTGGGTCTCAACTGAAAGAAGAAACGAAATAAGAAAATCGACTGGAAAAAGACAGTTCAACTAAACATTTATGTACTGGATATGAAGGATCGATTTTTGATGAATACTAACCTTCTCTTCCGCACGCTGATAGAAGTGCCTCAGAAGTATATTTTTCGCGTCTGAAGTTATCACTGTTATGTAAAGAGAAGTAGATGACAAGTCAAGCAAAAAAGGTTTAGAAATGATTAAAACCCAACAACAACAAACTAAGTCTCAATAAATTTGAGGTCAGCTACATGAATCTATATTCTGAATTATTGAACATGTAATTTCCTCATTTCTTGAGCCCGTCCAAACCTTGTTAAAAGGCAGAGCTGACTGCTGAGACCCTAAACAAGTAACTAATTTCATTCTCAATATAATAAAATCTTCTAGTCCTCTGGGGGAAAACATTAACAACATGTTTGATTAAGCTTAAAAGTTACTTATGCCCTGTTTGGTACCCATTCTCATTCTCATTCTCATTCTCATTTTCATTTTCAACCACACATTCTTCAATAAAATAATATTTTCCATCACATCAATAACTTTTCCTTCTTTTTCAACCACATATTCACCATCACATCAACCCAAAAAATTCATTTTCTCTAACAAAATGACTACCAAACAAGCTATTAAACTAACTTATAATAACTATTTGTTCCCAAACACTTTCAGTAAATTACTTTTGCCTTATTGGCAGTGAAATTCCTCGTCGCATAAGTAGTGACCTGCATGAATGATGTAATGACTGCCCCCCATTGTCTCTAACATGGACCTAGAGAAATTAATTTTTCCATGATGACATGGAGTACCAATGGCTATACAGTAAGACCCCGTGCCCCTTAATATAGCTTCACAGTGATAAAAGAAGTTACTTTTTTGATAGTAAAATGGAAATTACTTTCAAAAAGACAGAATAATAACCAACTTTGACCAAAAAATTATGTTAAAACTCACTTATTCACTTATGAGTAAACTTAGAAGTAAATCTTTTTGGCTTAGCTAATATGCTCGAGGTCCTAAACAAATTTTGAAACCTCAGGATTTTAGAGATCCCTGAATCTATGAATAACTTATGTAGAATAGACATGCGAGAAAAGATTCTGTATATCCATATGTCAGGAAATATAATGATATAATATCAAGTATACTTTACTAAGAAGTATCAGCTATTTATATTACCTTGATCAGGTGGTGGGATGGTCCGATCATGAGTTGGCTGATAAGTAACAGGAGTCTTTTTCTAGAAACACAAAAAATATATATTCAGAATATGAGACAAAATGTGTATTTAAGTACAGCAGATGAAGAACTTTTAGATCTTGAAATGAAATAAACCACTCATTATCCATGATAATCAGCTTCAAGATTGAACCATTTCCAAATGCAGAAAATGTCTTAAAGAAGCTACTAAACTCCATTCAAAATGAACAGTTATATGAAATTTGAATATAAATAATTTGAAATCATCCTGTCATTTTCCAATTTCATTCACTCACCAGAAGTTCTATGATTCTCTAAACCAAGTCATTGAGTCCATTTGCATTTTGGTTCCAGCATAAAGCAAAAATAAGTTAAAATGTTCCACTAAGCACATGAAAGATAGTAATACAAACAAAATGGACTGAACTGCCTGGAGGTATGAGTTAAAACTTAGTATTAAGTCATCATGACATCTAAGATTTACCAGCTAAATCCAAGTATAATTTACGTTGATCAACCCCTCCCAATAACTGGTTCTATTTGTCACATTTACCATAAAACTGATGCCCCTGGCATGATCACCACTATCTTTCATGATCTCTGTTGGCTATTTGGTCCAATCAAATCCAATCTCAAATCAGAAACTCCAAATAGTGATATTTACACGTACATGCCTTATGCATGTTGAACATGGGATGTATATAAAGCCCGGAAAAAAAATCCTTTAAACATGTTTACGTAACTAATAGAGCAAAACTTTGTTTTGTTAATAGAACCCTCACGTCCACAATGAACAGAAACCATTGCAAAAGGATTTTGAAACAGCTGTTATGAGCAAAACCAGGCTGCTCATGATCATATCAGTAGATTTGCAGACTCTATTTTTGTTATATCTCCCCAGTGTTATCTTATTTCAGGTAAAAAGAAAGCCAGTAGTTAAACATCAATTCTTCATTGTGCTCTCTCCTGACATTCATGCCAACAAATATTGCCACATTAATCTATGCCCTATTCAACATTATACCACATTAAACACGAAGTGCCTCAACTGCCAATCGTATTTCTTTCAGGCTGATTGCTTGTAAAATCATTTAATATGGTAACACAAAGCTCCATTATTGGCTCTAGAATAATTCTTGGTTTAAATCTCCTTAGCTTCTGGGGGGTTGTTCATGAAAATGCCTATATTGAATCCTTCGAATATCTTCTCCATTGTTTACTAATACATCAAATAAATCCTTTTCCATTCTGAGTGGTCGATTTGGAACGTGTTTAAGTAGGTTACATCCAAGTGCAGAACAGTAATCCACTCTTTAATCCTTGGCTCAAATCAATCATAAACTCGTGCAATCAAGCAAAAGCCTGGAAAATAAGGAGGACAGAGGGGAAGGGGAGGCACAGCGTCTTATGCAGTGGCTCCTTAAAGGAAGACAAAAAAATTAATCTTACAATGGTATACTCTAAAAAAAGCATGGCATGTCACCATTTCGATTTCCCGCAAAATGGCTTCTAAGAGTAGAGGTCTTTCTTGGCCTTAAAGCTCCTACAGCCTCTATACTCTTTCTGTGTTTTGATTAACAAATGAATCAAACTAAACTCGGGCAACTTCCAGATTTTCTACTTCATAAGCATAGACACTAAAACAAATAACAATTAAACCCGCATGCCAACTTCTAATTCTGTTGATAGGGGAATGCTCTGCATAAGAAAAAAGTTACAGCATAAACAGAATATGTTTGATCCAACACCAATGATGCCAAATGTTGCTTAAATATAGAAACAAGACATATATTAGTAGCAAATGGAATTAGAACGACAAACATCAGTTCCAGTAAGTTGCCTCATGATTAAAAAATCAAGCAATATGTCCATATGTGGATGACACAATGACTGGCAAATAAAACCATCAGAACATATATAATTAGCCAAACTACGCCAGGATGGCAAAGACACGAACACAAACAATCAATATGGATTGATCATAAGTCCTAACTTCTACCTATCAACAATGCAAATGCATTGCTGAATTCATGTATAAGCAGGGAAGTAGGTTTAAGAAAGATGAACATCAACATCCATAAACTATAGCATCTAGCCAAATGTGCTCAAAAGTTAATCATTCTAAATCGAACATATCTATCTAGCAGTAAATCTGGGTGGATGTCCCAGAATAATTAAATAAATCCTAATCTTGCAATAGGCCCATAAACCACAGCATACTTATTTCTCCAACAAAGCTTCAAACTTCATTTCTTGTGGGCATCTCTTGAACAGAAACACGTGGAGGTTAACTAGTTGTGAAACCAAAAATTCATAATTAAACAGAAATTTTTTCAAAGGTTTCTTATAGAAAACCAAATGGGCTATCAAGAACAATATAAAGCTGGGTTCTTACAGAAGGATTGGAAGGATCAGAGGGTCGAAACTGGCTGAAATTTTGAGGGTTGATAGAAGGCAAATTACCCAGCATTGAATCCATTAATTATCAGTCAATGGAATAGATAGAAGAATCCAGAGAACTAAGCAGAATTTTACATTCACAGAGGTGTTGTAGGAGAATTACACGAACAATTAGGTTTATGGGCCTTGTGGACAAGTGGGCGTTGGCAAAGACCAAAAAATTCTTATTTATGAAGGAAATTTTCTTTAGTTTCAAATCAGATGAAATTTATCACTAGGACGGGACAAAACCCACGAATTGAATTGGACTGGAGTCAAATTAAGCGATCTCTTTAAGTTAAATACCTGAGCAGATATCTGAATCGAGAACCAACAAATTTAGTTCAGTTCTCAATTCTATACTAAGAACCGAATATGAATTGAATTTTTTGATTTTTTTTTCTTTAAATTTAAATAAGTTAAATTATTTTTTTTCTAATTAAAATTTTCAATTAATTAATTGAGTCCAGAATTATGTATACTTAATACATAACATCTTTATTTTTCACTATTGTTTTAAAAACGTCTTTATCTCATCTATTTAAATAAAAAAATTTAAAAAAAAAAGCTAATTGCAATCATTATCCCGATTTATTTTTAAAAAAGTACAAAATTAGTGTAAATAAATTATTAAAAATATAATTAGCACGTAATATCCTTACATTTTCTATTATAGTGAAAAATATCCATACATTTTATTTTTTGATATTTCCACCCTTAATGATACCTTTAATTGTACAAGCAATCATTTCTATTCATTTTCATCAAACTTATCAATAAAAGTTATTAAATGATTAATATACCCTCCTATTTAAATAAAAAAAATTAAAGAAAAATATTTTTTTAATTTCTATTTTTAATAATTTATTCGTGACTTGTTTGATTATTTATTTGGGACTTGATTGCACTTTTTAAAAAAATTAACTTCTTATTTTTTTTTAATAATTTATTTGGGGACTCGTTTGTAATTTTTTTTGAAAAATTAATTTTCAATTTTTAATAATTTATTTGAGACTCGTTTGTACTTTTAAAAAAAAATTGGATTATGCTTACAATTAATTCTTTATTTTATTTTTTATTTAAATAGGAGGTATATTAATTATATCAAAGCTTTTTATTGAGAAATTGTATGAAAATTGATAGAAATAATGGTTTGCGCAATCAAAAGTGTAATTATGCTAAAAATGCCCAAAAATGAAAAGTATGGACTTTTTTTTCACAATAATAGTCAAAATTGTGGACATTATGTGTTAATTGCCTTTTTATTAATTTATTTGGGACTCATTTTCACCTTTTTAAAAAATTGGGACTACGACTGTAATTATTTATTTTATTTATTTAAAAAGAAGTGTATATTTGTTATTTCACAGTTTTTAATTGAAAAAATTGATAAAAATGACATTTTGCGTGATGAAATGTGAAAATAATGGTGAAAATGCTAAAAATGAAAGGTAATAATGTTTTTCATAATAATAGTGAAAGATAAAGACATTATATGTTAATTACCCACAAAATTATCATTTTCCTATTTCACTTATCAACTAATTGAGTCCAAATATCAGTTTCTAATAACTTTTTATGACGACATGTTGAAGTTTAATGCTTCTTTGAGTGTTGGTTTCAATATTTACTTCCATTAAGTTTGTAAAATTGAGAAAACTTTAAAAAGAATGGGTGATTGGCAAGATTATTTGCTAACTTATTTCCTATTTATATTAGTCAATTTGTTATTTGTATAATTTTAAATTGGACTACATTATTTTGTAAGAGTTAAAATTGAACATCTCATTAGTTAAATTAATGTTGTGTTGTTGTAAACATTAAAAAAATTAATTATGGTACGGAACTCAGGAACTGAATAGAACTAAACCAAATCAAACTCGTTCGGTTCCATAATTAAATTTGGATCCGACGATTCCACTTACTAAATACCAAAAAAAAAATTGGGTTTGGTTCGATTTGATTCTCTCTTTATAATCGAATAGGATCATGTTCAGCCCTATTTATTATTGCGGGTTGTGGCAAATTTGAGTATATAATTCCACAGTTTTTTTTAATCAATTCAGTTAAACGAGGCTTTGAAAGAAAAAAAGTTTATTTGATTGACACAAGTAGAATTAGATTTTACAATGGAGTGTTGAGGTGATTAAAATTGTTTTGAAAAGTAAAAGGAATTTTGAGCTTGATTGGATATAGAATTTTGAAGTGAAATAATTTATTTAAAAAAAAAAAACAAATATTATCTTTGACCCTATGTTTTAAGTTTAACCCGAGCTGTAGTCTTATTTTAGAATGTTTAAAATATATACAAGAGATCTCTGAATCTCGTTCTTTTAGGAGGAATTACATGAAAATAACTCAAATTTGAACCCATCTTTTCAAAGTAACCTAAAAATGAAGTCATATTTTCAAAATGACCTTTAATCATTTTAAAGTTTTAAAAGTCCCTAAAATACCCTCAATATAAAAAAATTTCAAACAAGTCATTCTATAATAAATCAAATTACATTTCGGTCCCTAAAAATCTTGATTTACTAAAAACTTTGATTTTAACTACACAAAAATCCTATATTATATAGAAATCATGGAAATTATAAAAGAAGGTAAATATTACAAGTTAAAAATAGATAAGGAATATTATATATTTGAACTCATTCCTAATAAATTAAAAATAATAACATTAGGTATAATTAAAGAATTGCCTAGAGAAATAAAAGAACAAATATTACATAAACTAATTATAGATACGATAAAAGATAGACATCTATATATGAAATAATTATAAAAGAATTCGAAAGTATTTTATATTATTATGAAATATATGAATTCTCATAAAAATTATGGAAATTGAAAATACTAAAAAATTAGAAACCGAAGTATACGAAGGAATAGAAGGATATGCTTTAAAAGAAAAATTTGATTGAGAAAAATTTAGAAAAATAAATAAAGCAGAATTGAATCTTCGATCACCAAGAGAAAATAGATTATTTAATATTTTAGGTTCTACCTTTAAAAGAAAAAAAGTTAGTCATTAATGAATATTGCGAAATAGAAAAAGTCATAGATGTCAAACATACACAAGGAAAAATAAAATTAAATCTAATAACGAAAAGAAATATTAATGAATTTCTAGGAAAATTAAAACAAGAAAAAAGAAGTAAAATATCTTATGTTTATCTTGTTGGAGTACAAATAATAATAAAATCGTGTTTTAAAGAAGGAATTAATAGCCGTATAATACTTAATTTACAAGATGAAAGATGTATTACAGTAGAAAATGGAAATTTAGGAATTGTCAAAGGAAATTTAGCCTATGAAAAATTAAAATTTACTTGTTATCCTAGATATGGTGTACATATAAATGATAAAAATTTAGATGATTGCCTTAGTCTACATTTTAAGATGACTAATAAAATATTAAAGGATGATAATAAAGTTTTTACTATATTATACTAAGGATTATATTGTTATACAAATAGTAATTATGGAAATATTTATAAAGAAAAACCATTTATAGAAATAGAAGAAGAATTTAGAGATATAGGAGAAGCAATCCTACCTAGGGAACAAGATATAGAATAAATAAAAAATTTTGAAATAGGAAATGATGATGCTATAAGTATAGATCAACCTATAATACCAAAACAAATAACTTATAAAGAAAATAAGATAATTATTGGAAGTAGCTCAACAAAATATAATATTTCAAAAATAAGAATAACAGTGTCTATGGAATCAAAGGAAAATTCTTTAATGGAAATAAATGGATAAATGAAAGTAAAATACTTATTGATACAGGAGCAGGTCAAAATCATATTTGCTCTCTTATTGATGAAGGAATTAAAAAGAGACAAGTTGAACCCTATAACTATAGAGACTTTGAAGGAAAAATAAACTCTTGTGATATTATAGGACAAGTCCAAATCAAACTTGAAAGTTTATTATTAAACATAGAATGTTATATAGATAATAACATGAACTTTGATGAACATCCAATATTATTAGGAAATTCTTTCTTAGAAAGTCTTGATAATTATAAAATAGAAAAAAAAGAATTCTTATTATACATCAAGGAATAACTACATATTGCCCTAAAGAAAAATGAGTAGAGAAATAAAATTTTCAATAAGTGTATTTATACAAATAATCGTATTCGAATAAAAAATAACTACTTGTGCCTTAATTGACACAGGAGCTGAAATCACTGTCTTTAAAGAATTCTTATTATCTAACTGGATAGAAAACAAAAAATAATTAATTTTGTAAGGAATAACTGGAGCAAGAGAATCCTTAAAATACAAAAATGAAAATATAGAAATCATTATAGGATCCAAAATAGTAATCATAAAAAATGTCTATCAATATAATATAAATGATTGTGATATTATTCTAGGAAACGACTTTTTACAACAGTTTAGTCAATATAGCCAAAATATTTATACAATACAATTAAAAACACCATGCGGACACCTATTAAAAATAGCTATAGAATTTAAACCATTTAGAGTCCAGCCAGCCCAGCGTGGTGATAAGATTGAATACCTACCCAAATTACTCAATTATAAAATTAAAATAATAACATTTGAACAAATAAAAGATATTCTGGCAAAAAATTATAATGAAAACCCATTAGAAAAGTGGGAAAAAGCAAAGATCTATGCTAAAATCGAATTAGTAGAACCCACCATAATTATTAGGGTAAGACCTATGCTCTATAATCAAGAAGATAAAGAAGAATTTAGAAAACAAATTACAGAATTATTAGATCAAAAACTAATAAGAAAAAGTAATAGTCCTCATAGCAGCCCAACATTTATGGTTAGAAATCATTCAGAAATAAAAAGAGGAAAAGCAAGAATGGTTGTAAATTATAAAGAATTAAATAAAAACACCAAACTTGATGGATATTATCTACCTAATAAAGAAGTGTTAATAAACATTGCTAAAAATAAGTATTATTATTCAAAATTTGATTGTAAATCAGGATTTTGACAGATAAAATTAGAAGAAAATAGTATGCCTGATAATAGCACATTTGTTACATTTTTCACCCTTTAATATTTTCATTTATATGATTATTTGACACCGAAATGCACTAAATGTTTCTATATCTTGGTTTAGGTGGAAAATGGGTGAAACAAGTGAAAAATGGAAGAAACAAGTGAAAAAAGGATCAAAATAGAAGAAAGCGAAAGTTAAAGGACCAAATTGCAAATACCAAAATATAACTCGGCAAGGAAAATGAAGATATGAAGATTTGAGAGTGTTCGGCGTCAAATGGAGGAAGAAAGGAGTCAAGGGGGTGATATATAGCCAAGACATTCTCACACATCAACTTTCAAGTTGAAAACTTTGGCACCGGTTTTTAGCTTCATCTTGAGACCGTTGTTTCACATGGTATAAGATCGAATTGGAAGTTGACATCTGAATGAAAGTTGTAACCCATCGAGTCAGCTTTCCAACGCACTTTGAATCACCTCAATCGGATATCGGGAGAGAAAGATATTGTCAAAATACTAAAAGCTGTCCGGCGGAAAAGTATTATAACTAAGCGCTCGCTTAGAGTAATTTGGCAAGCGGTCGCTCACAACCCTACCGAGAATTCAAAGGCAAATATCATTGAACTACGCTACCGCTTGACGCTTAGTGATTTTTTCGGCAGATCTGTTCTAATTCCGGAAATAACCTAAACACCTATGGAAATGCGTTTTGCTTGATTTTCTCGACCTAAATAGATCAAAACACGTCCAGAAGTCATTATTCTTCATCTTGGAACAATTCTTTTCACCTTGGGAACAAGAAAACTCCATGGAAGGCTAAAGAATCATGTGAAGCAAAGAAGGAACTCACCGATTTTTGGGATTTCATGTCAATTGTTCAATTCCTTTGGTATTTATCTGATTTAAAACACTTGTAGATCTAGGGTTTCATTCTTATATGTATATGTGGAATTGGTTTAAAGTTTACTCGATTTCTCATAGACTTAATCATGTTTCTTCTATCGTGGAATTAAACTAATCATTGAATTTCAATTTCATATAAGTTTATTGATGGATTTATTGTGAGTTTGGTTTAATTTGTATTAGGTTTTCATAGGATTAATCATGTTCTTCCTATTGAATAATCGAAATACTTATTGAATTTTCATTACTTGGATATTATTGGTGTGATTATTTACAACTTTATGCTACATGTATGTGGTTGGTTTATAATCTAATTCCAATAATTGCTTGTGGAAATTGTGAAAGAAAATTAGGATCTACAAGTACAATTGTGAATTACATTGATCTTAAACATCAAATCATCCGATTAAAGTGTCGGGATGAAAGCCTTTAATTGTGTTATTAATTTGAATGATTGACATTGAATGATCTAATCCGGGTGAGGGAATTCTGAGCTTCACTATTTTAATTACTGAATTTTATTCCAAAAACTTTGATATTGATCTGATCAACATTGATATCTTTAGACAATTTTAAGTGAACGAGCACCTATTTAGAGACACCTTAATTTAATTTTCATCTCTCTGTGGATACGACACCCCAAAGCTACACTACAACACCGTGAAAAACTTTGGGCGTAATCAATGCCTTTAACAGTCTTTAGCACGCCTCAAGGACATTATGAATGGTTAGTAATGCCTTTTGGATTAAAAAATGCACCACAAATTTATTAGAGAAGAATGGATGATATATTTAAAAATTATGATTATTTAATCGTCTATGTGGATGATATACTTGTTTGTTCAAAAAATATAATATTCATCTTATTCATTTTAAACAATTTGCTACAATTTGCTCTAAGGAAGGAATAATACTTAGTCAAAAGAAAGCAGAAATAGCTAAAGAAGAAATAGAATTTTTAGGAATGATAATAAATAGTCATGGAATAAAATTTCAACCACATATTTCTGAAAAAAAATTAGTCTTTTCCCAGATAGACATGAGAATAAACAACAAATTCAAAATTTTTTAGGATGTTTAAATTATGTATAAGGATTTATAGAAAAAATTGCAGAAAAAAGAAATAAACTTCAAAAGCTTTTAAGAAAAAATAATAAACTTGGATGGAATGAGGAACACACTCTGTGTTAAAAATTTAAAAGAACATTGTAGGAGCCTATCAAAATTAAGATTACTAGATGATAAAGATAAATTAATTGTTCAAACAGATGCATCAGATGCATATCGGAGTGCTTTGTTAAAAACTGACTTAAATGAAATTTGTAGATATACAAGTGAAACTTTTAATAATGTTGAAATTAATTATTCAACAAATGAAAAAGAATTGCTTGCTGTAATAAAAGGAAATAACAAATTTAAAATGTTTTTACTACCAAAAGTGTTTATTGTTCAAACCGATAATACTCAACTTAACGGATTAGTAAATAATAAGTTGGACAATTCGCCACAAAATAGAAGACTTCATAGATGGCAGGTATTACTTTCATTCTACAACTTTAAATTTGAATATATAAAAGGAAAGGATAACTCATATGCTGACTTTCTTAGTAGGAATTATGAATTTGGAGGAGAAGATCAGCCAGATCTCTCAGAAGATTGAAGAAGTTCTTTTGGAATATAATACCAATCGTTTAAAACTAACAGATGAATATTTGTAGATTAGACAAAGCATTTTGGAGATTAATAAATTACAAGATCAACAAGATCATATTGTTAAAGAAATTATCGATCAAGTATCTTTAATTTCTGATTTAAAAATTTCAAATGAAAAAGAGTTTCCGTCTTTGCAAAAGGAGAAAACTTTCTCAGAAGTAGCTGGTCATAATCCCTACAGGGAAATTAAAATAGCTTATGGCGAATCAAAAGAAGAGAATGTCACTCTCAGTCCATCAGGACGAAATGACAAAAACAAAGGCCCAGTACAATTGCCTACTCGAAAGAGTGAATTGTGCGACATAGATATAGCAAAACATGGAATGAGAGCCATATCTCTTAAAGAGAAAACTTCCTTAAAAAAATGCCCATTGGTTAAGCCTACTGTTTACGGTGAAATCCAAGAAAATAAAAATGAAAAAGGAGCCATTGGCACTAGTGGCCAAACATCCTTATCAAAGGCTCCACTCGAACAACCCACTTGCAAAAGTGAATTCGAGTATGATGAACTTGAAAGCAATAAGAAAAAATCATTCACAAGAAACATTCACTTCAATCTTCATCCTATGGAAAATGAGTATTATGAATTTGCAGAATTTATTTATAAATTCAAAAGTGGAGAATCCCTTTACACCACAGCTCAACCCACAGCAATTTACCCAAAGATCAATGTAGTCCCAGGAGCTAGTCCTGAAATTGATCGAAAACTTGCAAATTATGGATTTCTTGATCGAGTTTTTTCAAGCCATGATTACAGAGAAATTTCACTTCTTGATGAAGAATTTGTTAAAAGCGTTAAAAAGTTTAAAGAAACACCAGTTGAAATCAGATTCTACACCATCTGCCCAGAATATAGCGAACCAGAATGGTATAATGAACAACATTTTATAACAATCAGGAAGAATAAGGGTTTTCCTTTAAAAGAAATTCAACTTGAGAAGGAATTACCAAAATTTAACAAAAACTGGATGCTTTACAAAAGAGCTCTTGGAATCAAATCAGTAGTTTCTACTATGGAATTTTTCTATAGTGAAAATTACATTATTCTTGGAGCTTTCGATAATTGGATACTCGTTTGTCGAGAAGATAAAAAATCAAAATTGCTTGAAGAAAAGATTGAAGAAATTCACATGGATAGATTTCCAGGATCAAAAGAATGCGTCAAAGAAGCATGCTGACTCATGGGTCACACTCATGTCATAAAGAAATAAAGATGTGACATAAAGGTTGCCGACAGTGCTAATAATGTAGCACTATAAAAGAAGAAGTGGAAGCGCACTAGACAGCTGGAATCAATAATTCAACCACTTTATTAAAGTTTTCAACAATTTTATTAAAAGAAGGAGACAAATGTAAAAGGAGGCAACAGCTAGAATCAACCACTTTATTAAAGTACTCAACCACTTTATTAAAGTTGAAGGAATTATTGAAGACACCTGACCTCAAAAGAATGGAGAGAAGCTTCTTGGTGAAGCGAGTTCCATCTATAAAAAGAGAGACATAACTTGAAGAGAGGAGAATCGAAAAAACGATCCCTTTTTTCTCTTCAAATCATCTATGTCTATAACCTTAGTTTAAGAAGTCCTCTCATAGAGGAATCATTTTGTAATACTATCCTTGTATTAAACTTTCCTTTTTCATGTCTCAATAAAAGAAGTTTGTTCTGAGTAAAATCTTTTACTATGTTTTGGTTTCTGTCATACACAGTGAGTCTATTTTAAGAGTCTTGAGTGCTTGTTGATGTCTAAGATGGTTTGTTGGCCGACTTTGATAGACAAAGGTGACCAGTGACGTTGAGAAATCTTGCCCTTGTGCGAAGTGTGGTAAGACTCTTTACTTAAAATAAACTTTGATTGTTGAACATGTTTCAGTGAAAGATTATAATTGAAGGATTATATTATGAAAAAATTTCTTCTATGAGCACTTCACACAAATCACCTATGTTTAGATCAAAATATTTATGGATACATATGGATTATTATGATGAAATATTAACTCTTGTTGCTAAACATTTAAAAAGAGTTTTGCCTAGTGATATAATAAAAAGAATACTTAAAGAATATTTAGATTATGAAATCAATGAAATGATTAATGAAGAAATTTATAGCTCTTTTTTATATGATTATGACAATGAATACGATAACTGTTATAATGGAAATAATACTGAATAAAATGTTTTAATGATTTTGCTTCTAAAATATTGAACTTTTTCAAATTCACCCTATATTAGAATCAGAGCAACCAGATAAAAGATCTCATAAAATCAAAAAATCTATATAAAAATTATGAATCAAACCTCTAATTCAAATTTTTTTAGGATAATTCAATCTAATGATTGTAATCAATGTAATCAATATCTCTTAAAATAAAAATATAACATAAATACGAAAAATTATTGGAATAAGAGATATAAAGAACAAATTATAGCCGAAGTTTGCAAAGAATCCTTAAAAACTTATGATAATAAAAAAGAAGAATATAATAATTTAGTAAATAGCAATTTGAAAGAAATAATTTTACATCTAGCTTTAGTACATAGAATATGCCTGGAATAACTTGGAAATATTGTAAAGAAAGAATAGATTATTATAACGAAGAATATGAAAAAGAAAGTAATAATGAAAAACGACTAGAAATTAAAAGAAATATAAAAAATTGGATTAAAATTCAAAATGATATTATTAGAGAAACTCTCAATTTACAACTTCAGGCTGAAGAAGAATTATAAAATAACTTAGCTAATTTAATAAGAAGTTTAAGACAAAATTTAAATCAGCTATACTAATATGAAATTTCCAAAATTAAAATTTGATAAACAAGAAATGGAAAACATTAATCTACCACCTGGAAGTTATGAAAACAGGGGATATAGTACTACTATATTTCAACCTTTAAGTTCTTGAGGTAATAATAATGGATGGATGAACATGACAACTAACTGGACTAATGAATTTTTATGGCAACAATTAGGAAAACTAAAACAAAAAGATATTAAAACTATAGAAGAAATGAATAATATTGATATCAACGATGATTTGGCCAAAGAAAAATTAGAAAGTGTTAATAAAAATATGTCTAAACAATTTAATAAAATAAAAGAATAAATTAATAATTTAGAGATCCTTGATGAAACCTTACTCGAAGGAATCCAAAATCAAATATCAAAAATTGCACAAAAAAATAATGTTAGTAAGATAGCAGCCTTAGAAGAAAAGATAAAAATTATTAATTATAAAATTGATTTTTTATTAGAAAAATTAGGATTTGAAGCACCCTATAAGAAAATTAAAGGATGAGTATGAATGATAAAATTTGTCTAATAGAAAAAAGTATAAAAACAATTGATGAAAAAATTACTAGGATTGAATTAAATTATGAAGAAGAAAAAGAAAAACTACAGAATAATTTTTTAAGAATAGTTAATCTTTTAAATAGAATAATAGGAAATCTAACTAAAGAGAAACCATTTAAACTAGATTATACCCAGATTATACCGAAGAACTTAATGAAGTCAGGAAGAAAATTAAAAAAATATGAAGAATTAATAAAGTTAAATGTAGGATTAAAGGATGATATTGAAAGATTATTAGTTGATCTTAAAAAACAAGAAGAAAATCTTATAGATAGAGAAGGAAAATCAGTTATAAAAGAACAATGAACGAAAAGATAGAAAACTTGATATTTGACTTAGAAGATTTAAAAATTTGTGAAGAAATAACTAAAAATCATATGGTTGGAAGAACAGAGGACCACGAGCAGTTAAACAAAAAGATTATGGAGAAACTAGCACAGTTAGATATGAAGCTGAAATTGATCCTAGAAGATATGCTAATACAAAAGTTGATTTTAAAACTAGAAAATAAAAAATGTATAGAGACCAATTTAAACCAGTAATAAGAGAATCAAACCCAATAAAGATTACAGGATCTTATTTACACCTAGATTGTGAATTAGATAATAGAAAAGTTATAAATGAGTGGAGTACTAATATGATAACACACTTTAATATAACCGTAGTAATACCGATAATAAAAAAAAACTGAATATTTATTAGCAACTTTTAATGGAAATACAACTAATTGGTACCTATGATTAGATGAGACAAAAAAAAAGTATTTGGAAAGATAGTATTGAAGCAGGATTTGGAATTAGTATAAATGAAGGAATAAATAGAGTTGCAACAAGAATTTATAGAGAATTTGCAGGAGAAGATTGGGTAGCTGAAAGCACTAGAGTTAGAGGATAGAAGAAATAGAGGATGCTAAAAATAGAATTGAACATTTACAAATCTGTAACATGTGTTATCTTAATGAATATTGTTGTGAATACAGTAAATCCTATTATATGATGTTCGGAAGAGGAGCTGATAATGATCATTATAAAGAAGTTTTTATTAGGAAATTACCACCACCATGGAATAATTATTTTCAAAATAAGATTAGAGAAAAACAACTTGGAAGAAGTATAGAAGCCTATACATTAGGAGTTATAATAAGAACTATAAAAGACGAAATAAGTACAATGTGTAGTAATCAAATGGTTTATAAACAATCAGGATTTATACAAGATAGAATTTGTTGTGGAGATATTGAAGTGCCTAGAAATTGGGAATGTTATGAATACAAACGAAAAAGAAAAGCAAAAAATAAGAAGTATAAAAAATACAAAAAATTTAAAAAGAAATACTTTAAACCTAAAAGAATATTTTAAAAGAAAATATAAAACTTATAATAAAAAATTTTTAGATAAAAAAAGATGTAGATGTTGGAATTGTAATGAAGAAGGACATATAAGTACCGAATGTTCAAAAAAGAAAGTTAGAATATTAACTACAGATTTTGATTAAATTAAAGATGAATGTGAAGAAGTTAATTTTGAAGAAATAGAAACTGATGAAGAAATTTTTAAGGAAAAATCAGATTCAGAAGAAAATTCTAGTGAAAGCCGAATAATATACCAGGATATATACAATTAAATGATTAGATAATTTATTAGAAAAATTATTAGATAAGATAAATGATATTACTAATCAAATGAAAAGATTAAATGAATCATCATCCGAGGAATATTATATACTTGCAGAAATTTTTGATAGATATATTGCAGATTATGCTAATCTATTAGATCAAATAATGAATTTATATGTTAAAATTCGAGATAGAAGAAATAGAGGACAAAATTAAAAAGACTATTCTAAGATAAGGATGTATCCTGCAATATATAAAAGTTCATTTCATTAAGAGCGTTTTTGTCTTTTACCAATTATGATAATATTATTATTTTAACGGGTCAAAGTGGAAATATGACCTCTTGACTAGACCAATCTTAAAATACCCCTTCTTTTAGAATGTATATGCAATGTTTATGAAGAACAATCTTGTTCATTACGTGTTATATAAAAATAAAAATACTTACATAAACACAGCCAACAATCTCTTATTGAAATGAAGGAAGGATAAAAGACATGAATAAGCATCTAAAAGATATAGTCATCCACTTTAGTGACCAGCGACATAAAACATCCAAAGTATCATAAAACTTGACGAGGAGTATTTACTGTATTTTGTTGTGCTTAAGATGAACCTTTTTTTTTTTTTTTTTTTTTTAAAAGTAGGTCTATTTTGACAGTGCTCAAAATTACTTTTAGAAATAAGTTAAGACTTGTCTTTTGAAAAAGTAATGAGACATTTGATTAGCTGTTTTTAAACTGTTTTCAGTTTCTCAAAATATCCTAAATTTGTTTCATTTGGTATTTCTGAAAATGTATATTCGAAAACAAGTTTAAACTTATAACATAAAATTTAAAACTTATTTTTAACGTTTTGAGTGTTTTCAGCATTTCACTTAAACACTCGAAACATGTGAAATAAGTGTTTAAATAAAATTTTAAAATAAAAATAGTAAACAACAAATATAAAATTCTAAAATTCTAGAAAAAATAAATTATAAAAAAATAAAAAAATTGAAAATTTAAATTCTAAAATTTTAAAAAAAATGCTAAAAAAATGAGATTATGATAAAAAAAATATTTCAAACTGTTATTAGATATTTAAATAAAGATTCTAAAAAATATATATAAATGAACACAGATAAAAAAAATTTAGTCCAAGTCTTTAATTTTTTTTTTATTTTTTATTTCCTATGTTTTGTCAACTTAATTTATTGTTTGTTTTTAGTCTACTTTGTAGCGGGGAAAAATATTGTATGACTTATCAATTTTAAAATATATATATTAATTGATAATTTATTAACATAATTTTTTTTTCCAATTTACTATATAAACAAATTTAATAGAATAAAATGTAAAAAAATAATTTCTCAAACCAAACGTGTTTTTCAATATTTTGTTTTGAGAAATAGATATCAAAATGAGCAATTTTAAACGAGACTCTCAAAATAGAAAAATGGAAATAAACTAAAGCAAAAAACTAAAACGTAAATCAAATGGGCTCTAATTTTTGTTAAACACAAAGGCAAAGATTATAATTGCCACGAAAGGTAGACACATGACGGGAATATAATTGATCCACACACTATCAAACACAATCAATGAGACGAGTTCATGGACAAATCTATTCCCAATTCTAGATATGAAATAACACGTCCCACAATTTACATCATGGACAAAGCACCAATATTAGATAGGATTTCAGCATTTGCGCAAGCGGAAGTCACACTTCTAGGCTTTAAACAATATGCAGCCAATCATTCTTGATCACCTCCAACTCGATCCCATTTCCCTTTGCAAAAGCCAACCCCTCGCGCAACATTATTGCCTCATCATCCTCCTTCGAAATACACCCCTCACTCTCCTATCTTACCGCGCCATCACCCGACTACAAGGCAATAAAAATTTACTCCATACAAATAGCAGCGTCTATAAGTTTCCCGTTAACTTACCATGGTAAAGTAACGTTAAAAATTAAAATTAATAAAATAAGTAATTTAAAATTACATTTGTACAACCAAACAAGCACAGTCCATCCTAGGGTTGATTTGTGTTTTGGAAATGAGATATTAAAGGTTCTTGTTGGGTCACAATCACATAAGAAGGGCCCAAAAATTGATACTTCTCGTTAATAAAAGGGATATCAGGCAAGAATAATATCATTTTTCAAACATCACTAAAAAGCAACAGTTCCCACCGTCACATTTTTTAATAAATGAAAATGTATTCGAATATTATTGAAGAATATGACAGTGATCCCAACGTCACATGAATTATTGATAATAGCAATGCTTAAAAATAAAATATCATTACTCTATATGATTGCGGATCATTGCTCGATTGATTTTGAAAGTAGTTCCACTATGAGATGTTAAGTGGGGCGAGCCGCCCGCTAGATCGCCTCACAAATAAGCCTAGCCAGCTTGAGGTGAGCTACGGGCATGAGCCAAGCCAAACAAAAATATCGTATTAGTCGCTTGTTTGCTTACACGAGTTGGCTCGTGTTATTGGTTCGCGAACCACTACACCTAGACCTCCACTTTGCTTCATTTTTGCAGCATTTAACAACTCCTAAATTTCAGGTTTATTTTAAACTTTTTTCGTATTTCTTTTGTCTATAAGAAGACAGTAAAATTGCCTTCAGTTTTTTACACAACTTTTGCTCTCATTCTCTAAATCAGTTTTTTTTATTTATTTTTTATTAGCATATGTTCTCATACACTGTCCTTAAGACCCTGTTTGATTTCTATACTTTTAAAACTCTTTATCCGACATACTCATTTTCAACCACAAATTCACATAATAAAATATTCTACACGTAAATTCAATTTTTTCCCTATATTTTAACCATACATTCTTCTAAAAAATACTATTTAAAACTCTTTTTCTTGAAAAAAATGACCACCAAACATGGGACAAGTAATGAATCAATTTTTTTTTTTTTTTTTGTTGATTTCACAATTTGTTTGCTATATTGTAGTACTTCGTAAAAAGATTCACTATTAATAATCTCTACTTCTATATTCATTGTTGTATTATATCAAATAATTTACGTAATGGCTAGCTCATCATTATCTTCTTCAAACGATAATAATTTATTCAATTTCTTGTCAAACTCTCAAAGATTTAACGAAAATGCTAGTTGTTTTACAACCAGTAAGAGAAAGAAGAATTAAACTTATTTTTCCTATAAAAACTACGAATGTAAATTTTTAGTTTTTGATGCTATATGTTCCGTTGATAATAATCTGTATGTACATGATTATGTGACTATATAGTAAATAAAGATATATTAATAAACGAACAAAATAAAATATTTTCAATAAAGAAACTGAACTATATAGTTGGGACAAAAAAATGTCAATCTATATAAATGGGACGAATGGAGTATTATTCCTCTTTATAACTTGGTTTATAAATTTACCAAGCGAAGAGTAAATCAAATTATTGATCGACTACATTAATCATTCTTTGTCATTATGCTCTATTGACTATATTTTTAAGATAAAAGAAGCATCAAAGTAAGTTTTTCTTTCTAAACACATTTGAATATATTACACTTTTTTTTTTTGTTTATTATTTAACTTCAAAGAATATGCTTAAAAAGTTTAGTAATATTTTTTCATGAGCAATAGTTAGAAAAGTTAACTCTGTAAACACATTTGAATGCATGATTTAAAATAATGTTGGACTTTTATTGAATTTATAAATTAAGTATAGATTTTCAGCCAAACAGAGACTTAATTGTTTGGTTTTGTACAATGCTTGTCGTACATATGTGATGTTTAATAAAAAATGAAAAAGTAGTACGAGGAATGCTGGTAGATTTGTTTGAGGGTCACATTACTCTTTCTGCTTTTCTATTCCTTCTTAGTTCGTTCTTTCTTTTCTCTAATATTGCTTACCACAGTCCTCAACGAATTTATGTTTCTCAAAGGGAAAACTAAGACTCCTTCCAAAACTAAAGCAATCAAATTCACTAGTACAAATAAATTTACTTGCTGTGCAAATATACAAACAATAAACCCATAATAATCATAATGGCTCGATCAGAAAGGGAAATAGAAAACTTATGCAGATCTTCCATGGAATTATATTCCATAGATGTAATTGATGGAGCGGTCATTATGCCCTGATGATGATCAAACGATTGAAACATCTCCAAATTCCTGACATCTACAACTGTATAGTCTGTATTAGAACTTGAAATGGAGTTGAAGCTGGATTCTCTGGACTCATCTAATAAAGCAATTCGACGTAGTTCCTCTCTCTTAAGCACAGCTGCCACCAACCTCTCCCAATTGTCATAGTTATTAGACATATTTAAATAAGCACGAATCTTGCAAGCGGATCTAAAATAAATAAGAAATCAGGTCTGCCCTTAAATTTCTCACCGGGGAATCTATGAAATGCATTAATAATAGAATTGTATAAGGGTTGTGGGATTTTCAGACATTTACAATTAAAAAGTCCTGATCGGTTGCAGTCTAAATAAGAGTCCACGCACTTATGCAATGGAACTCTTCTTACACATAAGTTGACTACAACCGAATAAGGAATACTTTTAAAATTGACTTGTCAAACCCTCTAATTTCTACTTTGAATTTTTAATAAGGATAGTGCTATAGGTTTACACAGTCTTACACTCCTTTCACATGGAGGAATCATGTACACATAGCATTATCCTTTTAACAATTGCATATTTTCACAGTGGCATTTTGAATATCAAAAGACAAAGATACCCTTAAATAAACAATACAATTATAAAATATTGTTTTGTTTAAAAGATAAAATTACCCTTTTAGTTAACAAGTAAAAACCAAACAATTCCCAATTAAACTTTTAAAATCAGCTAACTTTTCTAATCCGCTTATTCCAACACAAATAAACACTAATTTTTAATCTGTATCAACCTCAAAAACTCATAAATTTAACAAACGCTGAACAACAAAATATTTTTAAAATCTATCATTTCGAATTGGTAAGTATATTTAGGTATATTTAATTTCGTTTTCGTCAAATTAGTATATATTTTTAATCGATAAATCTCATTTCGACATAGATTAACATGTAAATAATTTTTTTAACTGATCTATGATTTGTTAAGCATAAACAAGAAAAAAAATTCTTCTACGTGTATATTCTTTCTGACGAGATTCATGGCAATAATTTCAGTTAGCCTTAATCGGCTCGCTGTTATGTTGCCTTAAGTAGTTGGCTGTTAACAGTCAGTCTGACTTTTTTTTAATAAAATTTTGTTGCCTAGTGGTTGAGTAGATTTCATGACTATTTTTTTCTTATAATTAAAAATTCTGTTTCGTCATACAAATATAGTTGTAATCTTTGTTTGTTACTTTGGTAATTTCGAATTGGATGATGATGGGTATTGAAATGGATGAGTGATATACGTGGTGGTATTCCAATTTTTATAACATCGAGTATATCATATGCGGAAATGTACCATGATTTATAAAACAAGTTGAAAGTCGATCCCTCTTAGTACCATATGGAACCAAGATTTCAAATCAACGAGTATTCATCCATTCCACATGTGAAGGTTCCTCCTGATGTTGAAGTGAATTATCTATTTGAATAAAACAAAATCCACATGACTCCTCTTTGTGTGACTTTAATGAGGAAGGATGTCCTCGAAGATGAACACAAAGATTTAGATGGAAGGGATCACAATGCCAATGATTTTTTGGGACACAGTGGAGATATCTTGTGAGGATGATGTTGTTATTTCCAAGACAGTTGTTCTTCTCGTGATCTCGTTGTAACGCATAGAATTCCCTCAGTGGTTCACGACAACGAAAATGAAAATGAATTTATGAATGAAGATTTGATTGCTTTTTCCCGTCAGAGACATGAACGGAGTGGAAGCTCAGAGATTGGATCGAGTGGACCGTCCTCTAATTATGCGCGTGTGGTTCCCGATGAGGAGGATTTGTATGTCGAGCAACTGTTTAAAACAAAGAAAGATTTGTAGGAAGCTATAAATCAGATATCATTGAAATACAACTTTGAGTTCAAAGTAAAGAAATCATACACGTTATTGTTGACAATTGTCCGCGTCGACGATAGTTGCCGTTGGCGTTTGCAAATGACGAAGATGGACACGAATGAATTATTTGTAATTCGCAATTATACATGGGAACATGCTTGCAAAGTGAAAATTCTTCGAAATGATCACACGCAAGCACAAACATGGTTTATTGGTCGACAGATAATGCATAAGTATCATGACCCACGTAAAATCTATAGACCTTCGGATATCATTAACAACATTCGTCGAGAGTACGGAGTGGTCGTGAGCTACTGGAAGACCTAGAAGGCCAAAAATGCACATTGGAGGATTTAATTAGCTCGACTGAGGAGAGTTATGCTAAATTGGTCAGGTATTACCAAAATATGGCTCTACATTTTTATTGAGATAGTGGGTGAGAATTGTTTCAAGTTTTTTTTCATGGCTATTGGACAATGTATTCGAAAATTTCAAAATGCGATGCGACCCCTAATTCTATTTGATGGTACAGTTCTAAAAGCTAGATACGAAGGCAATTTGATTATTGTTACATATCAAGATGCCAACATCCAAATTTACCCTCTTGCATTCGACATAGTCGATAACGAAAATGATCTGTCGACACGTTTGTTCTTTACAAAGCTGAGAGAAGTAATTGGGGAAGTTGAGGACCTTGCCTTTATAATTGATTGGGGACAGTCTATAATAAATAGTGTTAACTACCGATCTCTGATCTCACATAAGTTTCATAAAATATTATAAGCACGTCGCTTTTGCTTAATTCAGGACGGATTTGTAAATCAGCTCAGATCTCGACCGCCGTAATCTTTGGAGACATAATGATGAGCTATTCTTTACACCTTGTCAAATCATACTGTTAGTCAGTTACACTTGTGGAAAATGACGTCAGTACCGCCCCACATCTACATCCACCAATTAACTACAACTCCTCCTTATCTTGTAGGAAGTCATCATTTTCTGATTAACAATGGTATTATTATGACATGATGGGAACCAGCCTCATTAGCCAATCACAAAGAAGATCCGCGACACGTTATCCGAGCTCAACACTGTAGTTGATTAGATTGACACAGACATAATTCCAAGAAAACTATGCTTATTTTCTTCTATAAATAGAAACGAGGTTTCTAAGCTAGGGGGACAAGAAAAATTACACAAGCTTTCCTTTGTAATAATTTTTTTCTCTCTTTTAGCTATTATTTCAGCAATTACCGTAGGCAAATCATCAATAAAGTTGACAAAGATTGACCTAGTCATTTTTTTGACGTTAACAGGTGGCACTAGAAGGAGGGCCCATTTGTGTAAAATAGTCTCATTTTTCCTCAAAAGCCATGAGTCACGGTACCACCTCGGGGAGCTAGTCTCACACTTATCTCAATGACACGGCAATCCACACAATCCATGGGAAATGTTAGATCAAACTGCTATGAGGAAGGCCATTGAAAAGTTAACAAATGTGGTTAGTAGGTTGGAACGAAATCAGGCTCACATTTTCCGACATGGCACTGAGCTGGAGTCCCCAGTAAAGGAAAGGGCAAGGAGAGTTCCCACTAAGAGGTCCCTTCACTTCTTGAGGGGAGAATCCTCCAAAAGTCGAACTAACCAAGTCAAAAGCCCTCTTCCAGCAACGGAGCCAGTTATCAGAAAAGGCTAGTAGTGTGTTCGACAGATTAGGCTCCTAGCACTCGCTGACATCCCAAAGAACGCATGTTGAACCTAATCTAAAACGCTCATTTGAGCAGATAGAACTTGAGATAAATGGTTTAAAAAATCCCATAGCCGATCTAGAAGTCAAAAATCAAGGAGGGCTGCAAGAATATCTCACCAAACGTCACTCCCCTTTTACAAAAGACATTCTTGTTGAGCCTTTACCTGAAAAACTGAAGATACCTCAGCTTACCGCGTTTGAAGGAGAAGGAGATGCCCTTATCCACCTAGACAAATACACTTTGTAGATAAAACTACAAAGGACAGGTGATGCCATCATGTGCCACACTTTTCCCTAACCCTGGGAGACAATGCGCAAAGGTGGTTTTGAAGACTATACAAAGGTCTATAAAACAATTGGAACGACCTTACTATGGCCTTTCTGATGAGATCCCGGTTGGGGAAATCGCATGGAACTTGCAGAATTAGTTTGAAAACGCCGGAAAAGCCCAAATTCTGGTTGTAGACGATAAGATCTCGACCCGACTCTCTCGAACCAAGAACCTAAAGTATATTAAACCTTAGACCCGTTGATATGCGGAAACAAGAACCTCGATTTGCAAACTCTACAAAGGTTGCCTAATCCTTTGATAAGTTTTAGGTTTTGGATTTGAACGCAACGAAGTGAACCAAAAAATCCAACGATAACAAAGATGCGTTGAACCCCTTGATTACACAATGAAGAACCAACGATCCGATATTTGAACGCCACAAATGTAATTAAATATTTGATAAGTTCGATTTGTGTTCATTTAAGAGCATTGGAGAGAAAATATCAATTTAATTCATATCAAAGTTAATGTTTACAATGAAATAAAATCCATGTTTATACTAAAGCAATAAACCCTAAGAAATATGTAAAATACGAAATCAAAGACTCCTAAAATAACAAATTTGTCAAAAATAAGAAATCTAGAAAAAAGGAAATAAATCGCGTGAAAAACAGTTCTATCGAACGACCCTTTCGGACGTCCGGTACGGTGCGTCCGGATGCATAGAGAATTTTACCGGACGTCCGATAGGACGCATCCGATAGGCCATTGCTTGTCCGGTTGGGCAGAGAAATCTTCGATCAGCTTTATCATGTGGATTCAAGTCTTTTTGGTCTTCGACCCCAACATGAAACTTGTTCATTGACATGTTATCTTCAACCCCATATGCCCCTTTTCTCGAGCACACATTTGTATGGCTTTGTGCGACATTATTAACCACGTTATCGGCCCTAAACACCTTCGAACTAGCCCTCAACTTCTTCTCAATAAACATTGCACTTTTGATCGCTCGGGGACTATCCTGGCTCATATCATCCCCTCTCTCTTCAAAAGGATTCATCATCGAATCCGCACCACCTGGGTCAAATGGAAATCTTTCCCTTTCCTTGCAGATGATCAATGCATGACAACCATCAACTTTATATATATATATATATATATATATATATATGTATATATATGCATTGCAACAAGAAATCAATCAGATTATTTTTGTTGCTCAAACCCTCACATATGAACTTTCCCATCTCATCAACCTGGTATAGCAATGGTCTGCAAATAAACTCCACCCAATGCTTTTGAAACTCCGTTGCCTTTTCGGGAATCACAAAGTCAACCTCCGGTATTGAAGTGATATCCAAGCAAAGGTAGGGCTTGTTAATTTCACCCACAAGTCGATGCTCAATGCCTGGATTAGGTGGTATTGCAATAGGCTCGCTTTCATGGATGCCAATATATTCAAAAACCTGCAAAACAGAAATAGTAAAACTAGGGAGGGGATTGTTAGTTCTCACTAATGCCCTCTCAACTTCACTTTTATTTTCCTGCAAACTTTCTTCTGACTTTTCTTTTCTCTCTAAAGACTCACTTTCTTTTACCTCTTGTGGCTTCACTTCATTTTTTGCCATCTCTCTACTCTCATTTTTTTTCTATCTTTTTCTCACTCTCATTTTTACTCTCTATTTCTCTTCTTTTTGAATGTTTTCTTTCATTACTCCTCACTTTGAGTTGATCTGTAAGGGACTGTTCTAGTGTCAAGCCAACTAGAGTGATTATTTTTCTGTCCTGAAGAAACCTATACCCGTTCCTCCCCACATCATAAACAGCCTGCTTCTCATACCTCCAAGATCTCCCAAACAAGATATGAAAAGATTTCAACGGTACTACATCACACCAAACTTCATTACTATATCTCCCAAGGGTGAAGTTTACTAGAACCTGCTTAGTCACATTTACCTTCCCACACTTCTTCAACCAAGTCATCCTATAAGGCCTAGGGTGTTGTTGTAAAGGTAATCCCAATTTTTCAACCATAGTGATGCTAGCCAAGTTTGACATGTGCTCCTTATCAATAGCTAAACTACATACCGCACTACCCACAAAACACCGAGTTTGAAAAATAAATCCCCAATCATAATTCATAATTAACGTAGGCGTAATCAAGAAGACTCAAGCAAAGAATTGAAGAATTGGATGAGCGAGAATTTAATTCAAGAAAGTGGTTCTTGAAATTGGATTGGATTGAACAGAAATAGATTTTCAATTTAGAAAAGAAAGTAGAATATTTGGACAATTTTCAAGAAATAAAAAAAAAAAAGAATTTGTTTTCTCTCGGACGTGAACGATACCCCGTGAACAGTAATTTTGTTTTTTTAGTAAACTCGAAAATTGACTACGGGAACAACAAAACAAATGGAAGTTGATTTGGATACTAGATTAGCCCAAAAACAACTTTTGAATTTTTTTTTTTGAAATTTTTGGATCAAAGACTCAAAAATTTTACTGGACACAAGAACACGAAGAACAAAACAAAAGACTCAAAAAGAAGAAAAAGGATAGAACCTGAAGCCGGAGCTCGAGCTCTAATACCACTTGATGAGATCCTGGTTGGGAGAATCGCATGGAACTTGTGGAATTAGTTTGAAAACGCCGGAAAAGCCCAAATTCTGGTTGTAGACGATAAGATCTCGACCCGAGTCTCACGAACCAAGAACCTAAGGTATATTAAACCTTAGATCCGTTGATATGCGGAAACAAGAACCTCGATTTGCGAACTCTACAAAGGTTGCCTAATCCTTTGATAAGTTCTAGGTTTTGGATTTGAACCCAACGAAGTGAACCAAAAAATCCAACGATAACAAAGATACGTTGAACCCCTTGATTACACAATGAAGAACCAACGATCCGATATTTGAACGCCACAAATGTAATTAAATATTTGATAAGTTCGATTTGTGTTCATTTAAGAGCATTGGAGAGAAAATATCAATTTAATTCATATCAAAGTTAATGTTTACAATGAAATAAAATTCATGTTTATACTAAAGCAATAAACCCTAAGAAATATGTAAAATACGAAATCAAAGACTCCTAAAATAACAAATTTGTCAAAAATAAGAAATCTAGAAAAAAGGAAATAAATCGCGTGAAAAACAGTTCTATCGAACGACCCTTTCGGACGTCCGGTACGGTGCGTCCGGATGCATAGAGAATTTTACCGGACGTCCGATAGGACGCATCCGATAGGCCATTGCTTGTCCGGTTGGGCAGAGAAATCTTCGATCAGCTTTATCATGTGGATTCAAGTCTTTTTGGTCTTCGACCCCAACATGAAACTTGTTCATTGACATGTTATCTTCAACCCCATATGCCCCTTTTCTCGAGCACACATTTGTATGGCTTTGTGCGACATTATTAACCACGTTATCGGCCCTAAACACCTTCGAACTAGCCCTCAACTTCTTCTCAATAAACATTGCACTTTTGATCGCTCGGGGACTATCCTGGCTCATATCATCCCCTCTCTCTTCAAAAGGATTCATCATCGAATCCGCACCACCTGGGTCAAATGGAAATCTTTCCCTTTCCTTGCAGATGATCAATGCATGACAACCATCAACTTTATATATATATATATATATATATATATATATGTATATATATGCATTGCAACAAGAAATCAATCAGATTATTTTTGTTGCTCAAACCCTCACATATGAACTTTCCCATCTCATCAACCTGGTATAGCAATGGTCTGCAAATAAACTCCACCCAATGCTTTTGAAACTCCGTTGCCTTTTCGGGAATCACAAAGTCAACCTCCGGTATTGAAGTGATATCCAAGCAAAGGTAGGGCTTGTTAATTTCACCCACAAGTCGATGCTCAATGCCTGGATTAGGTGGTATTGCAATAGGCTCGCTTTCATGGATGCCAATATATTCAAAAACCTGCAAAACAGAAATAGTAAAACTAGGGAGGGGATTGTTAGTTCTCACTAATGCCCTCTCAACTTCACTTTTATTTTCCTGCAAACTTTCTTCTGACTTTTCTTTTCTCTCTAAAGACTCACTTTCTTTTACCTCTTGTGGCTTCACTTCATTTTTTGCCATCTCTCTACTCTCATTTTTTTTTCTATCTTTTTCTCACTCTCATTTTT
Source organism: Osmanthus fragrans (assembly GCA_019395295.1). Classification (NCBI taxonomy): domain Eukaryota; kingdom Viridiplantae; phylum Streptophyta; class Magnoliopsida; order Lamiales; family Oleaceae; genus Osmanthus; species Osmanthus fragrans. The sequence goes on along the minus strand of CM033344.1, from coordinate 16,913,778 downwards.
ACTCTCTATTTCTCTTCTTTTTGAATGTTTTCTTTCATTACTCCTCACTTTGAGTTGATCTGTAAGGGACTGTTCTAGTGTCAAGCCAACTAGAGTGATTATTTTTCTGTCCTGAAGAAACCTATACCCGTTCCTCCCCACATCATAAACAGCCTGCTTCTCATACCTCCAAGATCTCCCAAACAAGATATGAAAAGATTTCAACGGTACTACATCACACCAAACTTCATTACTATATCTCCCAAGGGTGAAGTTTACTAGAACCTGCTTAGTCACATTTACCTTCCCACACTTCTTCAACCAAGTCATCCTATAAGGCCTAGGGTGTTGTTGTAAAGGTAATCCCAATTTTTCAACCATAGTGATGCTAGCCAAGTTTGACATGTGCTCCTTATCAATAGCTAAACTACATACCGCACTACCCACAAAACACCGAGTTTGAAAAATAAATCCCCAATCATAATTCATAATTAACGTAGGCGTAATCAAGAAGACTCAAGCAAAGAATTGAAGAATTGGATGAGCGAGAATTTAATTCAAGAAAGTGGTTCTTGAAATTGGATTGGATTGAACAGAAATAGATTTTCAATTTAGAAAAGAAAGTAGAATATTTGGACAATTTTCAAGAAATAAAAAAAAAAAAGAATTTGTTTTCTCTCGGACGTGAACGATACCCCGTGAACAGTAATTTTGTTTTTTTAGTAAACTCGAAAATTGACTACGGGAACAACAAAACAAATGGAAGTTGATTTGGATACTAGATTAGCCCAAAAACAACTTTTGAATTTTTTTTTTTGAAATTTTTGGATCAAAGACTCAAAAATTTTACTGGACACAAGAACACGAAGAACAAAACAAAAGACTCAAAAAGAAGAAAAAGGATAGAACCTGAAGCCGGAGCTCGAGCTCTAATACCACTTGATGAGATCCTGGTTGGGAGAATCGCATGGAACTTGTGGAATTAGTTTGAAAACGCCGGAAAAGCCCAAATTCTGGTTGTAGACGATAAGATCTCGACCCGAGTCTCACGAACCAAGAACCTAAGGTATATTAAACCTTAGATCCGTTGATATGCGGAAACAAGAACCTCGATTTGCGAACTCTACAAAGGTTGCCTAATCCTTTGATAAGTTCTAGGTTTTGGATTTGAACCCAACGAAGTGAACCAAAAAATCCAACGATAACAAAGATACGTTGAACCCCTTGATTACACAATGAAGAACCAACGATCCGATATTTGAACGCCACAAATATAATTAAATATTTGATAGGTTCGATTTGTGTTCATTTAAGAGCATTGGAGAGAAAATATCAATTTAATTCATATCAAAGTTAATGTTTACAATGAAATAAAATTCATGTTTATACTAAAGCAATAAACCCTAAGAAATATGTAAAATACGAAATCAAAGACTCCTAAAATAACAAACTTGCCAAAAATAAGAAATCTAGAAAAAAGGAAATAAATCGCGTGAAAAACAGTTCTATCGAACGACCCTTTCGGACGTCCGGTACGGTGCGTCCGGATGCACATAGAATTTTACCGGATGTCCGATAGGACGCATCCGGTAGGCCATTGCTCGTCCGATTGGGCATTGAAATTTTCGATCATCTTTATCACGTGGATCCAAGTCTTTTCGGTCTTCAATCCCAACACGAAACTTGTTCATTAACATGTTGTCTTCAACCCCATGTGCCCCTTTTCCCAAGCACACATTTGTATGACTTTGTGTGACGTCATTAACCACGTTGCCGGTCCTAAACAACTTCGAACGAGCCCTCAACTTCTTCTCAATGAACATTGCACTTTTGATCACCCGGGGCCTATCCTGGTTCATATCACTTTCTATCTCAATTCATGAGATCTAAGGCTAGAACTATGCTTAAAGAACAATTGGTATGCATCAAGTAAGGGAAAAATGAATCACTTAAAGGCTATCTCAGCAGATTCAACAGACAGTCAATGAAAGTTGAGAAAATCTCCGATGATGCTTCCCTCATGGCAGTCCTTTCTAGACAGATGCCTAGGACGAGATTCTGGCAATCGGTATACGAGGATAGACCCCAAACATACTACGAGTTCCTTAACCGGGCTGAGAAACACATAAGTGTAGAGGAAGCGACGTCGGATCAGGACGATGCCAAGAATGATCCTTAGGTCACTAGCTCGACAAAGGAGAAATAGTTGGATAAGGGTTTCCCACCTCGAAAGAAAAAAGAAAGGAGGGATAGGGACCGCCTTAAACCTCACCCATATAGGTTCCACGAATACCATTCACTAAAAACCACATTGGAAGAAGTTTTTCTATAGATAGGGGACAAGGAAGTGTTCTACAAGCTCGCATTCTAGAAAAAGGAACCAGATGGAAAAAATCAGGGTAAATACTGCCGATATCACAGGCCGACAGGGCACAACAGAGGCTACTGTCAAGACATGAAGGAAGAGGTTGAATCTTTGATTCGTTGAGGTCGTCTGCAAGAGTTTGTGGCTAATGTTGGAGACGTAGACCGACCTCATCCTCAACGACCTCAACAGTAAGAACTAGGCCAGTGTACTTATCAAGTTGTCCCCAATCGCATTCCACCTCATCGAGCTGAGATCAGAACGATGATCATCGGAAACTAGTTCATTGAAGGGTCCAGAAGAGAGACGCAGATAAGCTCAGAATGCTCGCATATGGCAAAATTATGACGTAGGTAGTCCAAAGTTCGATCATGACACAATGACAAATTCCAAATGGTTCTGGTTTTCAGAAGAAGACTCTTGAGTAATTCTATAGGACCAAAGCGACACTCTGGTGATTACTATGCCCGTGGCTGGAATACATGTGCATCGAACACTTGTGGACAATGGAAGTGCGGTCAACGTGTTGTACTCCAGAACTCTATGGCAGTTGGAGATATCTGAAAGTATCTGCAACTATATCCCAGGAAATTATAAGTATTCTTTGGGGATCCCATCAAAGCTCGAGGTCACATCGTCGTGGTTGTAGAACTAGGTGAGATACCTCGAGAAAGAAAAATTCTGGCCGATTTTGTGGTGTTCGACTTGCCCTCTAATTATAACGCCATACTAGGCAGGCCCCTACTACATGAACGTAAAGTAGCCACATCGATTTACCATTACTGTATACAGTTTTCACTTCTTGTGGTGTGGGAATTGTGCACTGAAGCCAACAGAAGCAAGTGCATGCAATGTCGATTTACTAATGTCCCATGTCCAGATGTTAGGAACCAAACAGAATGTGCAGACTCGAGAAGCAAGGCTGAAAAGGCCCATTATTGCCAACCTCTCAAAAATCGACATAACATAAACACAATGTGGGGGGCCTATGGATGATCATCTGTCTTTCGACGACAACAAAGCAGACCCCCATCGCTATCCCAGAGTCACCTGGTGATCTCAATACCTGTTGTCGGAGTCACCATACCTTGGGTTCTGGTTGATACCGAAAGCGCTCTCAACATACTGTGTGTCAGTACGCTTAGGTGGATGGGTATCTCCACTCACTTCTTGCAATAGTACACGAACATGGTTTTCGGATAGAACGGGGCCCTGACTAGGGTAAAAGGATCAATCAAACTCATAGTTGAAGCCGGAACAGTCTTGCTACTAGTAAGGATGAATGCTGAGTTCGTCGTGTATGATTCCACATCACCCTTTGATGCCATCATGGGACAGCTCCTGTTATTTAGCCTTAAAGCCGCTGTGTCCCTGTACCAATATTCACTCAAATTTTCCACACCTCATGGCGTAGGTGAAATTAAGGAAAATAAGGACTTTGTCGAGAAAAGCCAAATGAGGATTTGTCCAGCCGGTCAAAATACGTGCATTACTCCAGGCGTGTATATGGTGTGCCAGTTAAAAGAGGACCTCGGCCCGTTAGACCCGCGCTAAAAAATTAAAGATAGAACTTGTAGAAGAGCTTAACAAAGTATCAGTTTATGAAAACGACCTGTCAAAAGAACTCAAAGTAGGGCACGAACTACAACTACAAATTCGAAGTCAAATCGTAGAGTTCTTTCGACTGAATCTCTACGTCTTCGCCTGGAGCCATGAAGGCATAGAAGGAATTGACTCCGGAATCACCTGCCATTAACTACACGTAGATCCTTCTATTCGGTCGAAGCAACAGAAACGACGCTCTCTGAACCTTGAAAGGTATGAAGCACTAAACAAAGAAGTACAAAAGCTGTTCCGCAATGGATTTATTTGTGAAGCCCAGTATCATGAGTGGGTTGCTAATCCCATCCTCGTAAAAAAAAATAATAGGGACTGAAGAGTGTGCATTGATTTCATTGACCTCAACAAAGCCTACCCGAAGGATAGTTTCCCCTTACTAAGGATAGACCAGATGGTCAACGCCACAACTGGACATGAGTTACTTAACTTTATGGATCTGTATTCAGGATATAATCAAATACCCATGTATGAACCCGATCAGGAATGCATCTCATTCATTACTAAAGGCGATCTTTACTACTACAAGATGATACCTTTTAGGCTCAAGAACACCGGGGCCATGTACCAACGCCTTGTAAATTCTATGTTCGCCCAACAAAATGGTAAAACCATGGAAGTTTTCATCGATGATATGTTGATAAAAAATATTGATGCTGAAAATCATTGTCAACACCTTGCCGAAATGTTTAAGATCTTGAGGAAGTACAAAATGAAGCTAAATCCAGGAAAGTGTGCCTTTGGCGTAAGCTTGGGAAAGTTCCTGGGTTACATGATGAATTGTCGAGGGATTGAAGCTAACCTCGAAAAGATACAGGCCATTATCGAAATGAAAGCATAAGCCAAACCCAAGGGTGTGCAAAGTTTGACCCAAAAAATTGCCACCCTTAGTTGTTTTGTGTCAAAATCAACAGATCGATGCAAACCATTCTTCGATACATTGTGAGCGAGAAAGAGGTTTGAATGGACTCCTGAATGCCAAAATATCTTCGACGAGCTAAAAAAATAGTTAGCTCAATCGTCTATCCTATCAAAGCCCAAATTGGGAATTTTTTTAATAATGTGCGTCGTCGTATCAAAACACACAATCAACACCGTCCTAGGAAGGGAGGCAGAGAGAACGCAACACCCTATTTACTATACTAGTAAATCACTCCACGAAGTCGAGCTACGTTACTCTCTCCTGAAAATTGGCCTACGCTATGGTCATGGCGACTAGGAAACTAATGCCGTACTTCTTGGAGCACCATATTGAAGTACTAACCAATTTCTCGTTGAGAAAAACTTTGAAAAAACCCGTCACCTCCGGATGGATGGTCAGGTGGGCAGTAGAGCTCGGACAGTTCGACATTAAGTGCAAACCACGTACCTCCATTAAGGGCCAACCCTTGTTGACTTTGTGGCTAAATTCAGCATTGAACCTTACATGGAACCTTCACAAGACGTTCTTTAGAAACTCTTTATGGATGGTTCCTCCACTAAAGTACTGCCCGGAGCAAGACTGCTTTTAGTTAGCCCAGATCGACACTTATTTTGTGAAACTCTACCCTTCAACTTCAAGACCTCCAATAATGAAGCCGAATACGAGGCCCTAATAGCCGGGATAAGGATGGCCAAAGGGCCGGGAATCACTTGCCTAGTAAGACATAGTGTCTCCCAACAGGTGGTCAACCAAGTCAATGAGGCTTACCAAGCGTAGGAAGAAATGATGAACAGTTATCTTCAAGTTGTAGGAAAAAGCTCAAGAACTTCGAGTCTGTCCAAATCAAACAAATCCCGTGATCACAGAATGTTCATGCCAATGTTCTGGCCCGATTGGCCACTAGCGAAGAAACAAAAGAATTCGACAGCATCCATGTGGGCAAAATCACATACCCCACCATTAAAATAGCCGAGGTAACATCCATGGTAATAGATTCCATGTCGACTTGGATGGGCGAAATTATTTCCTACCTAAAGATAGGAGCATGCCTTGAAGATCCTATTGAGGCAAGAAAATTTCAAATCAGGTTGGCTATGCAAGCCTTAATTAATGACGTCCTTTACAAACGAGGATATTTGACCCATTTGCTAAGGTGTTTGAATAAGGAAGAGACATTGTATGCTCTACAAGAGGTACACGAAGGCATGTGTGGAAACCATTTTGGTGGGCAATTTTTGGCTCACAAGGTCATACGTTAAGGGTACTTTTGGCCTTTAATAAGAAATGATGAACTCAAATTTGTAAGAAAGTGCGACAAGTGCCAGTGCCTTGCTTCCATTATCAGGGTACCACTGCAAGAGCTTAATTTTGTGGTTGCTCCTTAGCCTTTTGCAAAGTGGGGGTCGACTTAATTGGTCCAAATTTGCTATTTTCCCTGTCGATTATTTCACTAAATGGGCTAAAGCAGATGCACTTGTTAAGATTACAGAAAAAGAACCACCGACTTCATATGAAAATGCATCATACGCCAATTTGGGATACCTCATTCTATCATGACGGATAATGGAAAGCAATTTGACAATGCCCGTCTCACAAACTTTTGTGAAGACTCGGCATAAAAAAACATTTCTCCACTCCAAACCACCCACAAGCTAATGGTCAGGTCGAGGCCATTAACAAGATCATTAAACATACGTTGAAAGCAAAGCTTGGTACTCTTATAGGATGATAGGCTGAAGAATTCTCCAGCATTTTGTGGTCTTATCATACTACGCCAGGGACCAGTACGGGAGAAACCTCGTTTTCCTTAACCTTTGGTGTAAAGTTGTGTCCCCCTGGAAATCGGGATCTCATCAGTTCGCATAGCAGCCTACGGCGAAAATGAGAATAGACAGGCACTTCGTGGAGAATTAGACTTAGGGCCTGTTTGAGCCACATTCTCATTCTCATTATTCTACTCATTTTCAACCACTTATTCTTTAGTAAAATAATATTTTTCATCACATCAATAACTTTTCCTTATTTTTTAGCCACATATTCCACATCACATCAACAGTAAAAATGTATTTTTACTCCAAAAATGTGTACCAAACACACTCTTAGTAGAAGAAAAAAAAGTGAAGTTGAACTTAAAAATGTTGTGTATAAGAAACGCAATGCTAGATATTACAATCAGAAGGTACGAAAATGGGAGTTTGAAGTTGGAGCCCTTGATTTAAGAAAGGTTTTCCTGGCACAAGAAAGATCGGATAAGGATCTCTAGGTCCCAACTGGAAAAGACCCTACAGGGTGAAGAAAGTGTAAGTGTTATGCCCTAGGTCCAATCAACTTTGGGCATAAGTACTGTTGATATATGTTTAATGCATTTATTTTGACAAGATCTGTTTTGATATTAAATAATAGAGTTCGTAGATTCAAGTCTCGGTAATTTGTTAATCACAGAGAGTTGTAATTGTGAGATACAAATTACATATGAATAAATTTTAAATCATTCGTGGTCGTAAGTAATAACGAGATACGGATATCGTTATTACGGATAGACCATCACGTGTGTCATTACTTACTTGTGAAGTAAGTAGCTTATCTCACAAACTAAAGTGTGGTGACATTTAAATGAACACGTGAATATTTTGTTATAGAACACAACATTGGAGACCCACTGGGAGATTCCACATGGATAACTATCTGAGTGTTAGGTGGTTAATCTCTAACGTTCGGTATTGGAATTGGTCCTTGGACTTGAGGTCATCATAGTACCTTATGTGAGGACAGTCATACTTTGGTGATGTTGAAAGTTGCTTTGTCAAGGACTGCTAATAAGACATCGTTCGGGTATGTCAAGAATCATGAATGTTGTGAATGAAGGATTAGTCACTCTTAGATAGTAAAAGTTTATGATCTACATTTCATCCAGTTAAGTTGATAATGAAATCATTGGCCAAGATGTACACGTAAGTTGAAAATGAGTTTTCGACTTACATTGACTTAATAGTGAAATGAAAGATATGATCGATAATTGAGATTGACACTTAATCCATATCTCGTGATTAATTGGATCATATTGACGAAGGGATTATAGTTTCACGAAAAATGAAAAAGTTTGGTTTTGTCATACCACGTGACATTTCCCGTCATATGTATTGCTAGATGTCAATCTGGGACGACGGATGTGAATTAGTGATAAATCAAAAATGGTGTTTTGATTTATCGATTTTGATTAGATCAAAATAATAATTCACGTAGTTAGTCATCATGATTGGGAACCTAATGGGTCACACACAAAAGAAGAATTAGAAAAATGAGAGTTACCAATTAATTAATTGACAATCGTTGGATAATTAATTAATTGGGTTGCTTATTAATAGGCCCGAATTAATTAATTTATGGACCAGATTTAATTAATTGGATTAATTACATGTTGGACCGGGTTAATTTTAAGAGATGGGCCAAACCCGTATGTGCTTATATAAATAAACTCTAAGGTTTGTAATATGAGCGGTTTTTCATTATTATTCTTCCTAGCACAAGAAAAGAAACCCTAGTTCTCTCTCAATCTTGTTATCTGTGTGGATACCATTGGTGGCTGGACAATTGGACACTGCGGGAGGCAGATCGGGATTGTTGGAGCAAAAGGAATAGCAAAGGAGTTTATAGATTTCACAAAAGGTATAATTTCTATCACAGTTTTGATCTAATCACAAAGCAGATCCTTGGTGTAAACTGAAACTTGTTTAATTTCCGCTGTGCATGTTAAGTAAATTCTCAATAGTGGTATTAGAGCATACTTTTTGTATGTTAGAAATTGTTTTACATATTGATGTAATCATAAGTTTATTATACATGTGTTTCTTGGATCTGGCAATTCATAAAATTAATTTTATATTCAAAATCTGATTTTGAAAGGAAAATAAATTTTTGGATCAAAAAAAAAAGAAGGGTTCTGGCTGAGATTGGCAGCTTACTTCCCCACCAGCACGGCAGCTCTCTTGCACTGCGCGATTGCAGTGTGCTGGAGCACGCTGCGTAGCGACGCTTCTACTACTGTGAGATGCAGCAGTCAACGCCGCTGCTCTTAGGTGCAACACCGACTGTACCTACGCACGTTGCAGCATCCAACTCCGTCTACCTATGGTGTGCTATAAGGGTGCATCTCATCCGCCAGACGCGACGTCGGCTGCCACTAGCGTCGCCAAGAATATGTGGAAGAAGATTTTCTAGGGTTTTAGGTTGGGGATGGGTGCCTCTTGTGTAATTTCTGAAATTACGAGTCCCTGCCAGCAATATTATAAAATGGGTCATATTGCAATTTTTATTTAAGGACCTGATTGTCAATTTCGAAATTACAAAGGAGACCTGTTCTGTAATTTTTCTAATTCGAATGGTTTGATTATAATTTTGAACTTAGGTCAAATTTTGCAATTTCAAAAAGGGATGTTTGAATTTGAATTTCAAAATGATTTTAAATTTGAATTTTAAAAGGGTTTTAAAATTGTATTTTAAATAGGTTCGACCTATATTTTAATTTTGACCCAGGATTAAAATTTTATTTTAAAATTGACGACTTTTATGTTTTTGTTAAAATTAGATTTTAACTTGAATATTTAAATTTGACCCTTAATTGAATTTTATTTTATTTATGAGTTTTATTCTAATTTAAAATATTAATTCAATTATAATTAGAGATGGACTCTAATTTAGTATTTAATTAAAATATGATTTTAATTAAATAATTCACCCTAATAGTAATATGTTATTGAAATTAGAATTGGAGTCTAATTTGACATTTAATTAAAATTTGATTTTAATTAAATTGTCTCACCCTAAAATTTCTTCTTGGAATTAGAGTTGGACTCTAATTTGGTACTCAATTAAACTTTGATTTTAATTGAATAAGTTCGCCCTAAATCGTGGAATTAGAGTTGGACTCTAATTTTTCTATTTAATTAAAATTTGATTTTAATTAAATAATTCCGCCTTATAATTGTTAAATTAAAGTTGGACTGTATTTCGCTATTTAATTAAAATTTGATTTTAATTAAATAAACCCGCTAATTAAATTAATTGATCAATAGGCTTAATTAATTAATTATTTCGGTTCATTTGTCTAAATAGTTGAGGCGACTTTTAATTGCTAGATTCTTGAAACATGTATGCATGTAATATTAGATATTATATAGGGAAGCATTTATGAGATAAATGTTTAGGCCCGCGTGCCAACTAGTATAAGATACAAGTTTTAACTAGATTATTGAAGACGCAAGAAGAGGAGAAAATTATGAAGATGGCGCATTGATACTGATTCAATGCAATACCCCCTAGGAATTGACCAACTAGTCTTCATTTGGCTCAAGAAGACTAGATAGAATTAGTCCATAATCGTTCATACTATTATATGTATGTTTATTTGCATGTTTGATGTATAATTATATATATATATATATATATATATATATATATACACACACACACACACACACACATTGCTGAGACCTATGCATGATAAATTTCTCACTAAAATATTAAGTTGGTTTTATAATTCGCCTTCCATCATTATAGTGAAAAATGAGAGTCCTAAATCGTCTCAGTTTGTTGAGTACACTTAAGACTGGTCTATTAGGGATATGTTTGACACTATGAAATATTCGATATTTCTGAATGATGGGTTCGACTTAATTAAAAATTATGTTTCGTTGAGTAGAGATAAATTTTAGAGGCATGTTAAGCTAACACATAAGATGTGTGAAGACAAAGAGTTGTCAGCTTAATGATCTGAAAGTTGTATGGAGATACAATTGATAACAGTATCAACCCAAATGTTTTATTAAGGCTTGTTGAGCACACTCAAGGTCTTGATATAACAAATGGGATCCCAGCCCACTGGGAGTCAAGTATGGATTCCATAAATTTATGTGAAAGGGTCATAAATTTGAGTTAAATAGTGGGAGCACAATTAATTTGATAAATGACCATATTAAATTAATTGATGCATTTTATATATTATTCTTTTACTTTTCGTCATTTATATTTATTGAATTATGAGTAACCATATGTATTTGAGTGGCATACAGGATGCCAACAACCAAACCAAGTCTTCTTGATTGGGACCACAATCTGAGAATTGTTCTCAGGCATGAGAAAATTGATTATGTCCTTGAGTGGCCCTTTCCAGAGACACGTTGATGACTTAAATAAGGATGATGTGGCTGCTATAATAAACACAGAAATGACGATATTACTGCAACATGTGTGATGCTTGCAATATGTCAAATGAGTTACAAAAGCAACATACGAGTATAGATGCTAACACATGATTTTTCATTTCAAATGGCTATATGATAATAATTATGTGTAGAAGGATATGAGATTTCCAAACAACTATACCGGTGCAAAATGACAGTGAAATCTTCAGTCAGTGCTCAAGTACTGAAGAAATTGCCATTTAGAAATTATCTCAATTATGTCCAGTCTTGATCCATGAACTAAGTGTTGACTTAGTTTTGTAATCTCCGTCAAAGAGTTATTCATACCGAATTATGAATTTTGATATGAGTAAAGTCGAGTGCACACTCATTAAGTTGCTGAACATATTTAAAACTGTTATGCCCAATATCGAAGTTATGAGTGGGCAAGCCATTGATTCCTCTAAGGATATTAAGAGGAAGTCTAAATGAGTTTTAGGAAAGCATCTCAGATGGCTAAGACAGTCAAAGTAAATAAGGACATTATCAAATCTACTTGGGTAAGACTTATATTTACTTCACTAGTTTCTTTGGTATTAGATACCAGACATGGATCTCATATTTGTATAAATATGCAGAAACTAAATAGAAGTAGACCACTGCAAAAGCAAGAAGTTGACCTACACATTGAAAATGAGCAAAAGTTGCTGCATTGCTCGCATGAGGATGCTTCTTGTCATTGCCTATAGGATTAGTATTGGAATTAGATAAATGTTAGTTTGAACCTACTAATACCAGAACATTATTTGAATTTCGTGTTTGGACATGAATTATTTTAATGTTAAGGACAATTGTTGTTCCTTTTTATCTTAATGGTTATGGTGAATTACAAAATAACATTTATATTTTAAATACTGAGTATTTTATAATAAGTACAGAAATTTAGAGGCATAAAAGTAATAGTTTGAATAACACCTAAATCTAGCATTGCAGACTCGGTCAAATAAATGAAATTGCAATTCCAAAGTTACATAGAGATGTATATTTGGGGTCAATTGATTTTGAATCATTTGACAAATGCGAATCGTGCCTATTAGGCACATTGACCAAATCTTCTTTACTTAAAAGGTGAAAAGTTTGCACTATTACTGGATCTGATACGTAGTGATGTATGTATATCAATATCAATTAATGCTAGATGAGTTTCTCTTTTTCATCACATTTACTAATGACTATTTTAGAAATGGTCATGTATAGTTGATGAAACTTAAGCGTGAAACTCTTGAAAGGTTCAAGGGATTCAACTAGAAGTAAAGGAATAATTAGATAAAGAAGATGAAGTTTTAGATTATCTAAAAGAGAATGAGATTCTCTTGTAGTGGTCTCCTCACATACACTGCAACATAATGTTGTATCTGAAAGGAGGAATAGTAAACTATTAAATATAGTGCGATTAATAATAAGCCATACAAACCTCCCAAAAACGTTTTGAGGTCATGCATTGATTGCAATGTTCTACACACTGACTCATGTCCCATCTATGTCGATCGACGATACTCCATTCAAGTTATGGAAAGGCAAAAGACCCAGCTTGTCTCATATTAAAGCTTGGGACAGTGACGCTTATGAAGCGCATTGAATTGGATAAGTTTGAGACTAAATCTGATAAATACATATTTGTGGGATATCCAAAATAGGTTATTGGACATCAATTCTATAATCCCATTGAGAAGAAGATGTTCGTCTCAACACATTTCAAACTCCTAGGAAAAAAGTTTATTCTAGGAGAGGACAGTGGGAGTAGAATGGATCTTGAAGGAATTCAAGAACCCCCAAATATAGTTGATCAAGTAGATAAATCTGAGTCTAATCCCACATCTGCTGAGGGACATACTGTTGATCAGGAGATAGAGACTTTTATGGACACATCAGCTCTATTTAAATCTTATAGGATCATTCAACCTCCTAGAAGGTATGAATCCATGATTACTAATCAAGTATTATTAATCGAGGATGATGAACCTATTGGTTACACAAAATAAAGTCAAGTGTCGACTTAAAGAGATGGCAGAATGCCATGAAATTCGAGATGGATTCATGTATGTGAACAAGGTTTAGACTTTGATCGACCACCTGATGGGATAGAACCCATAAGTTGTAAATGAGTTTACATAAAATGGGTCAACATGGATGAGAACATCCATACATACAAAACAAGGCTAATAGAAAAATGTTACAACAAAGACAAGAAGTTGACTTTGATGAATCTTTATTGTCTATAGCCATGCTAAGGTCCATTCGAATTTTGCTTGCAAAATCTACATACCATGACTATGAGGATGTCAAAATTGCATTCCTCAACAGGAACTTGCAAGAGAAATGTACATGACATGACTCAAAAGTTTTGAATCCAAATATGCTTACTAGGTATGTAAACTCGATCAATTCCTATATGGATTGAAGCAAGCCTCTTGGAGTTGAAATCTTCGATTTGATAGAAAAATCAAAAGGTTTGATTTTATCAAAAATGAAGACGAATGTGTGTTTAAAAGAAAATAGTGTGAGGGTTGTTGCATTTCTAATATTATATGTAGAAGACATAATATTAATAAGAAATGACATCCCTATATTTCAATCGTTGAAATTGTGGCTGTTAAAGGATTTCGTCATAAAGATATATGAGAAGCAACTTGATCTATAGAGATAGATCTAGAAGATTGCTTAATTCATCGAAATCTACAGAAATAAAATCTTGAGAAGATTTTATATGGAGAAAATGAACTGAGAGTTCAAGGATACACTGGTGCTAACTTCTAGTCAGTCTAAAATGATAGGAAATTTCAATCAGGATATCGATTTACTCTTAAACGGTGTGTTGGAAAGGTTCCAAACAGGAAACCACCGTTGATTCAATAGCGAGAGCCTTATACACTATTGCTTTAGAAGCAACAAAGGTTGTAGTATGGGTCAAGAAGTTCATTAATGAACTTGGAGTAGTTCCTAACATTGTTGATCACGTACATTTGTATTATGATAACAATGGAGCCATCGCGCTAGCGAAGGAACTAAGATCTCATCGATAATCCAAACAGTTGTTGAGGTGGTACCATCTCATCAGAGAGATAATACAAAGAAATAACGTAAAGAAAGAACGAAATCTTACAATTGATAATATTGTAGATCTACTGATAGAGAGTTGTCACAGTATAAACATGATCGTCATGTGAACTCTTATGATATTAGATACATAAGTGATTGGATCTAGTGCAAGTGGGAGTTTGTAAGTGTTATGCCCTAGGCCTAATCAACTTTGAGCATAAATACTTTTGATATATATTTAATGCATTTATTTTGGCAAGATCTATTATGATATTAAATAATAAGTCCGTAGATTCAAGTTGTGATTGTGAGATACAAGTTACATATGATTGAATCTTAAATCATCCGTGGTCATAAGTAATAACGAGATACGGATATCGTTATTACGGATAGACCATCACGTGTGTCATTCCTTGTGAAATAAGTAGCTTATCTCACAAGCTAAAGTGTGGTGACACTAAAATGAACACGTGATGTTTTGTTATAGAACAAAACATTGGATACCCACTGGGAGATTCCACATGGATAACTATCTGAGTGTCAGGTGGTTAATCTCTAACGTTTGGTAGTGGAATTGGTCCTCGGACTTGAGGTCATCATAGTACCTTATGTGAAAACAGTCATACTTTGGTGATGTTGGAAGTTACTTTGTCAAGGGCCGCTACGGTATCGTTCGGGTATGTCAAGAATCATATGAAGGTTGTAAATGATCAATAGATGATTCGTCATTCTTAGATAGTAAGAGTTTATGATCTACATTTCATCTAGTTTAGTTGATAATGAAATCATTGGACAAGGTGTACACATAAATCAAAAATGAGTTTTCGACTTACATTGACTTAATAGTGGAACGAAAGATATGATCAATAATTGAGATTGACACTTATCCATATCTCGTGATTGATCGGATCATATTGATGAAGGGATTATAGTTTCACGATAAACGAACGAGTTTGGTTTTGTCATACCACGTGACATTTCTCGTCTCATGTATTGCTCTGATACATTGCTAGATGTCAATCTGGGATGACGGATGTGAATTAGTGATAAATCAAAATGGTGTTTTGGTTTATCGATTTTGATTAGATCAAAATAATAATTCATATCGTTAGACATCGTGATTGGGAACCTAATGGGTCACACATAAAAAAGAGAATTAGAAAAATAAGAGTTACCAATTAATTTATTGACAATCGTTGGATAATTAATTAATTGGGTTGCTTATTAATATGCCCTAATTAATTAATTAGATTAATTAATTCATGGACCAGATTTAATTAATTGGATTAATTAAATGTTGGACTGGGTTAATTTTAAGAGATTGGTCAAGCCCGGATGGGCTTATATAAATAAGCTTCTAGGGTTTGTAATATGAGAGGGTTTTCATTATTATTCTTATTAGCACAAAAAAAAACCCCCAGTTCTCTCTCAATGTTGTTCTCTGTGTGGGTACCATTGGATGCTGAACAATTGGTCAGCTGTGGGAGGCAGATCAAGATTGCTGGAGCAAAATGAATAGCAAAGAAGTTTGTAGATTTCACAAAAAGTATAATTTTTTTTATCTAATCACAAAGCAGATCTTTGATGGGAATTGAAACTTGTTTAATTTTTCGTTGTGCATGTTAAGTAAATTCCCAACACAAAGTCCTACTTAGGGGGGCTTATAAACTGGAAGACATAGAAGGACGACCCCTTTCCCATCCTTGGAACGCTGAGCATCTTAGAAAGTATTATTAGTAGGAGAAATGTCAATTGTATAATATGTATGCTTTTCTATAACAACTACTGTAATAAAACGCTTCATCTGCTTCCAACACTGCATTAGACGGTTGACCTCAGGTTACACGCTCTACAAATTTCTTCTTAAGAAAATCCATATGGTCTCGCTCTTAAGCAAGACCGATCTAAGGTTGCATGTGCTGCAACACTTAGGCGAATTTCCTCTAAAGGAAATTCATATGGTCTCGCTCTTAAGCAAGGCCGATCTAAAGTTGAATGTGCTGCAACACTTAGGCGAATCTTCTCTCAAGGAAATCTATATGGTCTCGCTCTTAAGCAAGACCATTCTAACATAATCATGCAAATGTGAAAATAATCAACATATTAAATACTTGCCAAAAATATATCAAAGAGTATAAAATTGTATACCAATTCACAGTCATGCATCCAAATAATGCTATTAAAAATATTTACAGCTTATCCAATGATCCACCTGTGTATGTGTGCATAGCCACTTTCAATCATTATCTAAACTAGGAAAAGAATGTCAAGATAGAAAAATATGTAAATTGGTCACAACCCGATCCTCAATGGTTAAATATATCCTTACACGCTCATAAGATTCACACTAAAATAGATAATTCATTTCAATCCCCCAAGTGTAAATCTAAGGTTGCTCTCAATCACTCTTTTCTTTTAAAAGCTCAAAAAAATAATTAACTAGCATGCATTTTCAAGTGAAGATAGAGTAATTGAATAAGTAGAACCTCACAGATATAGTATAGTATGAACACTCACTCTCAAGTGTATAAGATTAGGTACTATTTCGCTCAATATCATTCCAATGAAAATGTTCTACCATAAGCTTGCATATTTTCTCAATTGCCACCACTTAGATTACATGCATTACATAAATCATAAGGACTTTACAGGGATAATATGTGGCTTAAGGTAAAGGTGTGGAAATATATGGATAAGTGACTAAGAAGCCTCAAATAAATCAACGGAGTAACAGATATTCAATTCAGCTCAAATGAGATAGGATCTGTACATAATCCTATCACTCCAAAACAATAACTTCTCAATCAGTATCAAATCAACTCAATCAACTTTTTTTTTCTTTTCAACTCTCAGGAGAAAAATGAATTCAGTCATTCAAAATCAGTCTCCTCAACACATTTTTTTTCTATCACTTTTTTTTTTCATCTTTGCTTTTTTTTTTTTCATTTCATTTCATTCTTTTTCATTCTTTCAACCACTACACCAAACAGAGTATCTCAATAAAATTGATACCCCCAAACTTCTTTTCTATCGCTACCCAACATTCAGATGCCCAACAACACTCCACTAGCTTCAAAGGCTGGTTAAGAATATTGTTTTTCAGTATAAGCTTGAAATGTAGGTAAACCAAATAAAAGACAAATAAGGTACAAAGGGGTTATCAAAAGGAAAGATTAACTTCAGGGTAAGCTATTTGGTAAATGTGGTAAGTCAAAGACGACCTTCATCATTTCCATGCATACATGTATCAATGTGATCTTGACGAGAATCAACGCAAGTTCTAGAGAAACAAAATCATGGAAGAGTGTCACACATGAAAGAAGTAATGAGACTGTAATATATGCGTCAGTCTATAGGCTCAAAGTCTCACCAGCTTTTGTGTTCACACTATTCAGTTACTACATCTTCAATTAAAATAACTAACTAGCTAATCCTAAGTTTCTCAGACTATGGTAAAGTGAAAGAGAATAAAAGTATAGGTTGATAAAAAATTTCAAAACAACTCACAACCTAAGTTCTACCAATTCAAAATTTTCACATCTAACACCTATTTCCGCATCTAAATAATAATCAATCGTGACTATGTGCTCAATGTAACGTATGATCTCACAATGAATAAGCCATTTTTGAAAAAAATTCGCACCAATAGCATATTTGGATTTGCGCATGCATAGCTCATGAATCAATAACAATTTCAACTCATGTAATCCTGAACCGACAAGGCTATCTAACATACCAATCATAATCACCAATGTAAACTCAAAAGCAGCCGGCAAAGCTATAACATCAAATTAAATCACACAATAGCGGGCAAGGCTCAATAATCACCCCCAAACTTAATTCACACATTGTCCTTGATGTGTAAATTAACATATAAAGCAAAGAGTAAAAAAGAACTTCCTTGAATCTACTGTGAAGAAGAACTAATGCATGAACTGGACTCGGAATGCAATTTAGTAGCTCGGGGCCTACAGACCTCATTGTACTCCATTGTAGCTCCAGACTCGTGAAGAACCATGCAACTTCGGACTTTAAAAAGCATTACCAACAAGAAGTTAAATTATTAAACAGAAATATAACTAAAAGCATAAAAAGACAGAAAAGTAAATAAAAACACAAAAGGCTTAGAAAAATTGGGTTGCCTCCCAACAAGAGCCGTTTTATAGTCTTAACTCGACTATGCAAAATGTTATGGGCCCAAAAAGTAAGCTCTGGATGCTCGGCCTAGCTTTATTCTTTTGGCTCGGATCCACTCCTCATTTGATCGCCAAAACTCATCAGTGCCCTTTTCAACATAATAAAACCTATTCATTCCACCTGATTCAAACTCAAAACTATAGATTTCCACCTCCTCATTGGAGTTAATCACAAAATCAAACTCTATGCAATCACTGAAGTCGGCCGAATGATCTTCAATGATTTCTACATCTTCACTCAAATCATTTGTGATTAAATCAGCACTCTCCTCAGGTTCTTCTACAATCGTTGATATCTCCTCGGATTGAATGATCGGTTCGCAATCCAATGCTACGGGCAACGAGAAGTATGTCTCAATGACTTCCTCGAGTGGATAAAACCCCCACTTCCTAAATCCATCCCAATATTTGTAATCACCCACTAGCATATCTTCCTCATCCAACCTGCAAGCTCATTGTAATACTTTGCAAGTACCTTCTCATTCAAACATGGAGGACCATTTCCTAGGAATTTGATGTCCTCATCCCAATCATCATGTACATAGTCTCCCAGGAACATATAACTTTCATCTAAATTGTCCAGTGCTTGTCTCCGACATTTCAAATAATATCGAAACTTTAGAAGTTTCAACATTGAAGTTTCGGTACATGAATACAAGCACATCCCTGTACAATGCTCCGCTAAACAAATATTGTAACGCCCCAATTTTTTATACATCTTTTGAGGTGTTACCAGGAATAATTTCACTTACTTAAATGCGGAATGATAACATTTTAATCTCCAAATAACAGAACATTCATAAAATCATGTCTTTAAATAAAAACAACTTAAACATTCTCAATAAGACAATAAATTCAAAATGCAATAAAACCTAGAAATTTATTTGTCGAAAATCCATTTTCTTCGAATCCCTTGGCAGTCCACTGCACCATCTGCCACTGTTCCAATCGACCCAAACTAGCCTGTAAAATTTGTAAGAGTGAGTATTTTAAAAACACCCAGTAAGATACGTGCAGTTTCTATACACAATTATATGCAATAAAATAACATTTCATACCACTCTTCTCTTTATGGAGTACATCGGTGACCAAGCGACACACCTATCTTAGGTCCTCTTATAATCCCGTAGGATTTCATTTCTCTTTTAAAAAAAAAAAAAACTCGAAAGTCCATCGGCAAATCATGTATATTTAATTGAACATAAAAGCGTAAAGAGACATATCACTTTGCACATAAGTATCTTACCTCGTTTTCTTAGAAATAGTGCACGTGCAAACTCTTTTTATGCTTCTTTCTCTCTGCCTTGACTATTTATTCTCTTTAGGTAAAAGCTTTTTCTGAAATTTTCTGGCCTTGTGCACTTGGAAACCATGAGCTTTATATAGGTGAGGACCAGAGTAATAGATAAGTTCTAAATAAAACAGATTGTATTTGATTTGATCCAGATTAGGTTGCTTATCCAGTGCACTCACACGCATCTATGAGATAATGGGAATGCTAAGTCAGTAGGACTCTAAAAATAATTAGTCAAACTCTTGTTTGATTGGACAATAGAAATCTTTTATTATTTATCATAAAAAGAATCGAGAGCTGATGGACAACTTTGATTTACTTTAAGATTTATCTATCAAAACTTTTGCTAAATCATGGCTAAGAGTTCAAATTCCACTTTAACTAAACTACAGAGGGAAGACAAATTCTGGGAATGTGACGCCTAATTGTTAACAATTCAACTAATCCCTTAAGGTTCACTCATCTATATCTAAATTGGTGATAAGCCTAAAAATTAATGAAATTGGATTTTGGTCAAGGATAACAACATAAGGAGTTAACCACCTGAGTTTAGATTAGGAATAACCAGGATTTTAAAATCTCACTCCAACTTCTATTGTCGCAAATTGTAGTAACAAAGAGAGGCTAATTCCTTTAAAAATAACTTTCTTTAAGCTTCAATATCTCGGGCCTCACTTATCCAAATTAACTTTTTCTTGAGCCTAAAATATATGATTTAAAACGAGCTATCCAATGAGTATAATATTGATATACTTATATTTGCCCTATCAAAATCTAATTATTTGGCCCAAAAATATAAAGATTTAAAATATGCTTCAATTTAATCCATAAACTTTTCAAAATAATAAAAATAACATATAGAATAAATAAATTTTTATTCTAAAAATTTCGAGGCATTAAAAATATCACATCTTGAACCTCCAAGAATATTTGTATAGTCACCGTAGATACTCGATAGTGCAAACATCTTGTTACTTTACCAAGGTTAGAAACCTGCAAATATCAGACAAGTGCAGGGTGCAGGAAAAAGACTACAGATACAAGAAAGATTAGTAATACCGGGTTAGCCAAAATGCACAAACAGTAAAAATAAATAAAAACAAATAATTACAAGTTGCTAAAACTAAAATTAACTAAAGCAGTAATCAAAGTGAAAACTTTCCCCGACAACGGCGCCAAAAACTTGTTCGCGAAAAATTACACCGCAAGCGCACGAATCGTGAACAAGTAATATAGTGAACTTTTTGAGTCCGAATATTAATCCCACGAGGAATGTTACTTTGAAGTTATGTACTCTAATCGATTTTAGTTCTAACAACGACTGACACACACACACAATTAATATTGAAATTAACTTATAAACTAATAACTATAAAACTAAACTAACAAATTAAAAAGATAGTTGAATCTTTGATTTAAAAGTGGTTGAAATTTATGATTTCAGTTAACCGTTATTTCATTAACATCAATTCAATGACACACATGCAAATTACCAAAATTAATAGTTAGACCCGATTTTTCAATTTTAAATTAATATCCTCTTTTGAGCAATATTAACCCTAATTGATTAAATTATACCACATATTTCTATGTCGATACAAAATTATCCAATTGCATTAACTTGCTGTGAAAATACTCAACGGGTCATATAGAGTAGATGTCTATTTCTAGATCATCTAAACGCGTATAGTCGGAACCATACAAACCTATGTCATTAATTATTTCGGCCTAATCAGCACATCTATTTAATTGTCAGATAAATAATTGTACAAATTAACGAACTACAACATTTAATTGTCAGATAAATATTGTAATTTCAACATAATAATCAATACACTATTATTTTGATAACAAATGCATTTTTAACAACATATATCAATATTAATGAAAATAAGGTTAAGATACTACATAAATTCCAACACAAATATATTTAACTCATTTTATAAAAGTGATAACAAAGAGATTCTTAATACAATACATATCAAACTTGGTAAATAATGAAAGGAAAATCAAAGATAAAAATACAACCCCTTGAAGTGCAAGCTTTGAATTCCTCTAATTTCACCAATTTTCTTTGATTCCATCTCCTTGTTCTACTCCATTTCCTTGTCAAAATGAGCTAATAACTCAAAGAAACAACAACAAAATAAAAAGAAAAGAAAGAAAAATAAAGAAAAATAAAAAGAAAAAGAAAAAGAAAAAGAGAGAAACATGACGTGAAAGAGAGAGAGAAAATTGAGAGCTAATTTTGTTGGTTTCTCATGTATTTATAGGTATCTATTAGGATATTTAGGATATTTAATATAATATAATAAGATATTTTGAGATATTATTTTGATACAAAATAAATATCCCCAAATATCCCAAAATATCAACTAATAAACAACCCAAAAATAATACCAAAGTTTGACCAAAAAAATCGTGCAAGAAAATTAAACCGCCATTGAATTTTACTTCCATGCGATCACAACGTTAAAACCCATGTGGTTGCAAAGTTGAACCAAAAAAGGAATTTGACGTCTCGGGTTATGGTCCGTGGTCGCAATGCTTTAATGCTGTCGCGTGGTTCAAGCCTTTTCCAAAAATTGCGGCTTCAGTCCTTCCATATTTGCACATCAGGTCCCTCATCTTTGATTAAGTACAATTTGGTCCTCATATTTTGAACTTTTTTTCATTTAAGCCCCTACCAAATTGCAGTTAAAGCCCTCCATCTTTTGGTTAAGTGCATTTTAGTCCTTAACTTCACAATTTTGTGCAATTGAAGTCCTTTTTCACTCGTTTTGCTTCCGTTTCATTCCAATTCAGGGTTTTGGTCTATAAATACAAAAAGTACACAATTATGGGTAGAAATATACTCAAATTTTTCAACAATTAAATCCCAAAAAGTGTTTAATAAGTGGCAAAAGCGCACTTATCACAACACTTAGGCGAATCTCCTCTCAAGGAAATCCATATGGTTTGGCTCTTAAGCAACACCGATCTGAGGTTGCATGTGCTACAACACTTAGGTGAATTTCCTCTCAAGGAAATCCATATGTCTGGCTCTTAAGCAAGACCAATCTAAGGTTGCATGTGCTACAATACTTTGGCGAATTTCCTCTCAAGAAAATTCATGTGGCCTCTCTCTTCAGCAAAGATAGATCTAAGTAAAATTAACGATGAAATTACAAACAATCAGGAAATTAACAGTGTCAAAACATATCAAGAAGTTAAGTACAATGTTTCAAAAGACATAATAAGGATAACTAAGGGGCTGAGAGATTTTGGAAAGCAGTGATATCATTCTCCATGTCTTCATCAGCAGGGAAGATGCGAACTCCCGCTGCCTTTGACAACTTTCGCAACTCTTCATTTTGCTCCTCCAAAGCCTCCACCAAAAATGCAATGTCGAAGTTTATCCTTTCCCTGACTAGCTCTTCCAGGGCGACCACATAAGCATCCTGGGCTAGCGCATCAAATTCAGGGAGGCTCTCCAAGCATCTTAGCCTCAGGCTCTTTTGCCCATTTTATTGCCTCATCAACCCTTCGTTCAGCTTCATCGGCTCGAGCTCGCTCTGCTTTTGCTAGAGCTCGCTCTTCCTCGACCTTTTTCTTCTCAGTTGCAGCTAGATCGTTAGCCTTTTTCCCCACATTTTTAATGCCCTATTGTCGTCCATAAGGCTCAGCTTAGAGGCCCTCCATCTTATTAAGATGATCCTCATATTCTTTTTCCTTCTCGGTGAACCTCGCCCTCTCGGTTGCCATACTCTCGTGAAGGCTCAAGGCTTGGTCCCTGACTTCGAGTAGCTTTTCTAGCTCAGCCTCCACCTGAGATACATAAACACAATTTAAAGCTAAGCACTGAAATAAATCTTCAAGTATACAAAGATCAGAATAAATACATTATCAACTACGGACAACATGTATAGAATCGATCTATAGCTATGGATCTAGGCAAAGATTATAGCCTCTCCCACTGGCATCTCAGCCAGGGAGTTCTACTCCCTTTCATTCCAACTCATAGTAAGAAAGTTGGCAGACTCTGGTAGGAGAGGGAGAATTTTGCTGTAGTCTCCCTAGTTGGCGAAGGAGCTCGAAGAAAATCCAAGAAAATCTCAGGACAGTACCCGAGTAAACCATCCAAACTCGGCCTCTAAAGGTCAGGACACCTCTCCTATGGCCTAGCCGAGCTGAAAGCAGTAGCAAAATGGAGAGTGAGGGATAGTGGAGGTGCCATAGCCTCGATAGCTAGTGTCGACAGCTGCTTCTGTGGTGAGGTTGCTACAAGTGTCCTCACTTGTGGACCTCAGGACGTATCCTCTTCTACCTCAGCCTCAGCCGAATGGCTGATGATGCAGCCATCGCCTTCACTGCCTTGTATCCCAACACGTCCATATCTTGAGCTTCACATATAAACCAACATGAGCTAATACTTAATATTTTTAAGATCAATTATTGTACACATAGCGTAACTCAATCTTTACTTGAAGTGGCTGGGACGGAGGTGGAAGCCCCTACTACCGTAGAGCTTGGAGACACAGCTTAGAATAATCCCACTTGAAAGAGGTTGGCGTCAGAGATCACGAACTTGCAGGACCTCTGTCTCTTAGGCAAAGTTCTAATTGCATCATCTCGTCTCTGGGTCGCCGGGGTTAAAGTCGTCTTCTTGTAAACTGTAATAAACACATAAGAGAAGGTTAGAAACATACTTCGTCTGATCGGTAAACAATAAAAGACTTCCACTTACATAGTGAGTGATAGAGGATGGGAACAACATCATCTCTATTCATCTCGACAGGATGGAACTACCAATCTCCCAACATGCAGATGAATTCTTCCTTCCACTTCTTGATTGAGGAAAGGATATCTGACATCAAGGAGCCCCCGGTCTAAGGGCTAACACTAGTGTACCACCAATCGGAGTTCTTTCCATCTTCGTTGAAAGTGAACAGTGAGTTAAACTGTTCAACAGTGAGCTCGGGGTTCCCTAACTGGTTCCACAAGATTAGGGTAGCTATCAATGTTCATCACCTATTATGGCATAGCTGGGTGGGAGCTATATCCCAGAAAGATAGGAACTTTCGAATAACCCCAGGGAAGAGGAGTCTAAGTCTGGCATTTAGGATTGCCGAATTTAAAGCTACACACCCTACTGGGAGAGCGTTAGCTCGGTCATTTGGTTCAAGGATTCCCATTTCAACCGAACTGGGGATACAATATTTGGACCTCCAGCCCGCCAACATATCACCTGTCACCACCGACCTATAGGAGCTCGCCCCCCACTCCTCGGAACTATTCTCTTCAACTTCTCTATGCAATCCAACCTCATCTTCACCAGAACTCTCTAGATTTAACCCCATGTCTGCAAGACGACCTAAATATGTTGGGTTAACTACTGAAATATGAACAGGGGTCACGATTTCTTAACAGTCCGAGGAATAACTAGAAAAAGAGACTAACTCTTCCTGTTGGTTGCCCCAAGAATGTACTTTAGACTTGTCTGAATTCATGTGATTGTCGAAGTTATAGAATAAGAAAAAGCAGTAGAGGCGATTTCTGGTAAGAGGAATACCTGAGAGCTGGGAACGGAAGACCTCACTCGAAAATAAAAAGGGCGAACTGAAAAAGTTCTTTTGTTTCCTTGAGAGAATACATGGAAATGCCAAAATGGTGAAATGAAAAGGGAAAGGGGATTTAAAACAATAGGGGGACCAATGGACTCTATCTGGGTCGTTGGATGAGGAAATGGAGGGAAAATTAAAGGCCCAAATTTGCCCAAACCAAAACGACGTAGGTTTGGCAAAATTTCTAAAAGAAGCCGTAGGACAGCTCACCAAGGTAAACTCGTGACACATGCCAGTCCCTCAAAATGATGTATGCACATCTTGGGAAAAATAGATTAACTGAGTTCAAAGGTCAATACATCCCTTAAGGAAGCCCTGACCTGGGGTATCTGTTGACCATCGATCTCCGATCTCACATAAGTTTCATAAAATATTGTAAGCACGTCACTTTTGCATAATTAAGGACAGATCTGCAAATCTGCTCGAATTTTGACCGTTGTAATCCTCAGAGACATAATGATGACCTATTCTTTACACCTTGTCAAAACATCTTGTCAGTCCGTTACATTTGTGGAAAATGACGTCATACCGCCGACATCCATCAATTAACTACACATCCTCCTTATCCTCCAGGAATTCATCATTTCATGATTAACATAGGTATTATTATGATATGATGTGAACCGACCTCTTTAGCTAATCACAAAGAAGATCGGTGGTACGTTATCGTAGCTCGACACTATAGCTAATTAGATTGACATGGATAGCGAAAGCAGCCTCTAAGCTGAGCCGTATGGATTATAATAAGGCATATTGGAATTATGGGAGGAAAAGACCAACGATTGAGCTGCAACCGAGAAAAAAAAAGCTGAGGAGGAGCGAGCTCTAGCAGAGACAGAGTGAGTTTGTACTAATGAAGCTGAACGAAGGGCTAAGGAGGCAATTAAAGGGTTGAAGAGGTCGAGACCAAGACTGTGGGGGTAGTAGAAGCTTGTAGGGCCTACCCTGAGTTCGACGCGCTAGCCTTAGATGCTTATATGGTCACCCTGGAAGAACTAATGAAGCACATTGGCAGAGAGAAGCCAAACTTTGACATCTCCTTCTTGGTAGAGACTTTGAAGGAGCAAAAAAAAAGAAAGAACTGCATAAGTTGTCTGAGGCTGCGGGGGTTCGTATCTCCCCTGTTGATAAAGACCTTGAGGATAATCTCCCTGCTTTCCAAAACCCCTCAGCCCTTTAGTTATTCTTGTATGTATTTTGAAACATTGTACTTAACTCCTTAAGATGTTTTAATACTGTTAATTTTGTAATTATTTGTAATTTCGTCGTTAATTTCACTTAGATCAGCTTTTGCTGAAGAGCAAAGCTACATGGATTTCCTTGAGAGAAAATTCGCTTAAGTGTTACAGCACATGCAGTCTTAGATCAAGCAAGACTGTATGGATTTCCTTGAGAGGAAATTTGCCTAAGTGTTGTAGCACATGCAACCTTAGATCTGTCTTGCTTGGAAGTAAAGCAGTATGGATTTTCTTTAGAGGAAATTTGCCTAAGTGTTGCTACATATGCAACCTTAGATCGATATTGCTTAAGAGCAAGACCGTATGGATTTCCTTGAGATGAAATTTTCCTAAGTGTTACAGCACATGCAATCTTAGATCAGTCTTGCTTGAGAGCAAGGCCATATGGATTTCATTGAGAGGAAATTTGCAAAGCACGTGACCTGAGATCGGCTGTCTAATGCTATTTTGGAAGCAAATGAACCGTTTTATTATAGTAGTTATTATATTAAAGCATAATTATTACAATGGACATTTCTCCTACTGATAATACTTTCTAAGATACTCAGCGTTCCAAGGAAGGGACAAGAATCATCCTTCCATGTCTTTTTGTTCATAAGCCTCCTAAGTAGGACTTTGGTCACCCTGTAGAGCCCTTCCTAGTTAGGACCCAGGGGTCCTAATCCGATCTCCTCGTAGCAAGAAAAATCCTTCTTAAAACAACGGACCCAACTTCAAACCCCCATTTTCGTACCCTCTGATTATAATACATGGCGATGCATTGCTTATACACAACATTACTAAGTTCAGCTTCACTTTTTTTCCTCCACTAAGTCCAATTCTCCACGAAGGTGTGTTCATTTTCATTTTCATTGTAGGTTGTTGTACGAAATGATGAAATCCTGATTTTCAGGGGGATCAAAGCTTCTACACCAAAGGCTAATGAGAATGCATTGGCCTGTGGGTGGTTTGGAGTGAAGAAATGTTTTTTTGATGCCGAGTTCTTCACAAAAGTTTGTGAGACGGGCATTCTCAAATTGTTGCCCGTTATCCATCATGATAGAATGACGTATCCTAAATCGACATATGATGGATTTCCATATGAAGTCGGTGGTTATTTGTTTTGCCATCTTGACAAGCGGTTCTGCTTCGGCTCACTTAGTGAAGTAATCAACAACGACAATAGTAAATTTGGTCCCTCCCCTTCCTGTGGGCATTGGACTAATTAGGTCAACCCCACACTTTGCAATGGGCCAAGGAGCAATCACAAAATTAAGCTCTTGCAGCAGTGCCCTGATAATGGGTCCGAGGTGCTAGCACTTGTCTCACTTTCTTACAAATTCGAGAGCATCGTTTCTCATTGAGGGCCAGAAGTATCCTTGACGTATGACCTTGTGGGCCAAACATTGCCCACCAGAATAGTTTCCACACTCGCCTTCGTGTACCTCTTGTAAAGCGTACAATGCCTCTTACGCAAACATCTTAGCAAATGGGTCGAATATCCTCGTTTGTAAATGACGTCATTAATTAAGGCATACTTAGCCGACCTGATTCGAAGTTTTCTCCCCTCAATAGGATCTTTAGGACATGCTCGTGTCTTCGGGTAAGAAGCAATTTCGTCCATCCAGGTCGGCATGGGATCTATCACCATGGATGTTGTCTCGGCTATTTTATGGTGGAGAGTGTAATTCTGCCTATAGGGATACTGTCGAATTCTTCTGTTCCTTCGCTAGTGGCCAGTCGAGCCAGAACATCGGAGTGACCGTTCTAAGATAGCGGGATCTCTTTGACTTGGACGGACTCGAAGTTCTCAAGCTCTTTCCTGACAACTTAAAGATAGTTGTTCATCTTTCTTCCTTCGTTTGGTAAGCCTCATTAACTTGGTTGACCACCAGTTGGGAGTTACTGTGTATTACAAGGCAAGTGATTCCTAGTCCTTTGGCCATTATTACCCCAGCTATTAGGGCCTCGTATTCAGCTTCATTATTGGAGATCTTGAAGTCAAAGGGTATGGCTTCACAAAATAGGTGTCGATTTGGACTAATTAAAACCACTCATGCTCTGGACCGTATTTCAGTAGATGAACCATCCACAAAGAGTTTCTAAGGAGCATCTTGAGGAAGTTCCCAGTGGGGTTTAACGCTGAATTTCGCCACAAAGTCAGCGAGGGCCTGGCCGTTTAATGGAGGTACGAGGTTTGTACCTGATGTCGAATTGTCTGAGCTCCACTACCCACTTGACCATCAGTTCGGAGGTGTCGGGTTTTTACGAAGTTTGCTTCAACAGGAAATTGGTTAATACCTCTATAGGGTATTCTAACAAGTACGACCTTAGTTTCCTAGCCGCCATGACCACAACGTAGGCCAATTTTTCTAGTGGGGAGCAATGAAGCTCGACTTTTGTTTTTGGTTGAAGGAGGGCGGTACCTTTGAGATTTTATTAATTTGCCCTCACTTATGGCAGAGGAATACCGTGGTCACACGTGAAAATAATGAAAGCAGTAAATGAGGAAGACTACTTCCCTTACAATAAAAGTAAGTGCTAAAGAGCAGATCTAGATCAATAGAAGATGAAGTACTACTTCCCTTACAAAGAAATTTAGTGCATTAAAGAGAAAAACAAAAAATAAATAAAAATAAATGAGATTACAATTCATAATCTAACGTTGGGCAATCCATGTTTATCTATTTGTATGAGTGCCCTAATATGTCGTGGTGTGTCAGCCGATCCATAAATCTGGTATCGTTGATGATCCCTGCCCTCTGCTTCAAGAGCATCTGCAACCTGGTTCCTCTCTTCGTAGATGTGGGAAAATGTGGCTCTATCGAAGGAGATGATGTCTGCGATCTTCCTGAGTATACCCTGGATAGCCCATGAACCTTTACCTTTGGTGATGCAGTGGATGGATGCACTGGAATCTGCCTCAACCCAAATGTCTAAGAATCCAAGACCTCTAGCCAATAGTATTCCATCAAGGATAGTCCTAAACTCTGCTTCCAGTATCTTGTACTATCCATATGATGTTGAGAATGTCCTTATACATTTCATGTGTGGTCCCTTATGATGCCTCATCCATTTGCAAAGCCATCCTTGATGCATCCATCAGTATTGATCTTAACAGATCCGACTGATGGAGTGCGCCACCAGACCATAATAGGGGAAGGAGATGGATGGAGGATCATAATAATCCCAAAAAGTGGAGCAAGTTGCAAGTCATTACGCCAATGTAGTGGTCGAAATAATCTTCCAATGTGTAGGAATAAGATCATGCAATTTACCTTCCAAATGATTCGCCTAGGTCTCATGCAGATATCCCTATGCTTTGCATCATTCCTTTCAGTCCATATAAACCAAAAAATCAATAGAGGGATAATGATGCAAATGTGTCCACTCCAGGTAAACTGTCCTGAATATCGCCATCTCAGAAATCTCTGTCTGACGCTCTCACTTGCAATCATAGTAATCTGAAATATACCCCCGAAATGCTGCCAAACCTGCTCTGATATATCGCTACCAGTAAAAATATGTGTGCTGGTCTCAATCTCAGAACAATACTGACATCGAGAAGCCAATTGACTGCCAATCCTCCTCTGAATAATAACATCCAATGGAATCAAATCCTGCCATAATCTCCAACAGAAAAATGAGACTTTGGCAGGTATGACAGGGCTCCACATTAGGCGAAATGAATCTTGCACTGGTCTACTAGAACGGATCAACTCCCATGCTGACTTGGTGGTAAATCTACCATCCGATGTAGGTGTCCAAAAAATTCGATCTGGAGTGTCAACACACAGCGGTACTTTCGCAATTTGCTCTGCCATAACTGGGAGAAGAGCCTGTAGTAATCGGTCGAAGTTCCATCCATTCACTTCAATAAATTCTTACACCCTCTCAAATGTATGCTGCCTGTGTGGAAAGATGGACGCTAGTGCAGTGTCACCCATCCAACAGTCATGCCAAAACAAAATTTGACCTGCCCCAATTTGCCATGCAATGTATGGATCTGCACGTTGTCCAAATCTCTTCAATCTCTTCCATATAGGAGATGCTGAATTAGGGACAGGTACAATTGACGGATGTATCCCTCTACAGTATTTGCCCCATAAGAATTAAACCCAAAGAGAACTCTGAAATCTGAATAACCACCAAAGCTTCAGGGAGAATGTGTCCACCGTATCATGAAGTCTTCTGAAGCCTAATCCACCCTCAACAGTAGGAAGGCAAATCTCCTTCCAGCTCCGCCAATGTAAGCGTTGCGCATGATCTTTAGAGTCCCACAAGAATCTCGCAAATACACTCTCCAACTTTTTTAGCACGACCTTGGCAGGTCGTAGAATCTGAAAAAGGTATATTGGTAAGGAACAAAGAACTGACCTCAGCAGAGTAATCCTACCACCAGTAGAAAGAAGTCTTGAAGCCAATCCAGAAATCCTACTCCTGATCTTCATAATGAGATCGTAAAAAGAATGCTCTCTTAGCCCCCTTAAATAAAGGGACTCCTAAGTAAGTGAACGGCTGTCTCTGATAAGAAAACCAGTCAAAATCACAAGCCTCCGTATCTAAATTTTCGATGCCCGTCTGGGCAGTATAAGACCACTCTTGTCTTTATTCACCAATTAGAAAAATACACGTTCGTAGTGCTCCAAACAGTCGATGATCTTTCTGATAGACTTCTTCTGACCACTAACGAATATAATTATATCGTCAGCAAAAGCAAGATAAGAGACAAGATTAATACCTCCATGCCGATACTGCATGCTAAGGCATGCTTGGAACCTCTGAGTAAGCAGTCGAGAGAAGTAATCCGCAGTAATAATAAATAAGGAGGAAGATATAGGGTCTCCCTATTTGAGACCACGTGAAGATGGGAAGAAACCAGAGGGCCGGCCATTCATAAGCACTGAAAATTGACACTCCGAGATACACCATCTGATTCTGTCAATCCATAACTGGTAAAAACCAAATGCATCCAAAATAGAGTAAATGAATCTCCAATCCATACAATCATATGCTTTAGCCATATCAAGTTTCAACATAGTATTCATTCCACGCACTCTATGATCCAATGTATGTAGAAGCTCCTGAGTCAACAATACATTATCCCCAATGAGACGACCAAGGACAAAACCACTTTGCTGAGGGGAAATAATATGAGGTAATAAAGAGCTCAATTTGGTGTTCAACAGCTTTGTGATAAGCTTGTTGAACACCGTACACAGGCTAATAGGTCGATAATCTATCCATCTACTAGCATTATCCTTCTTTGGGAGCAAAACGATAGATGTAGCGGCAAAACCCTGCGGTAAATGGCCACCTTCAAAGAAGTCAATAACTGCATTATACACACCTTCCTTTATAATATCCCAACACTTTTGGTAGAACAAGGATAAAAATCCATCAGGCCCCGTGACACTATTAGCATCAATGCTAAAAATCACCTCACGCACCTCATCAATCAAAGGAAGACGGTTCAGTGCCATATTATCTGCCTCCGTCAGTATCCTGGGTATGATATCAGGTCGGATGGTCTCTAGCGGTTGTGAAGGAGCAGATAATAATTCCTAAAAAAAGAGATCGCTGAGCTTTGTATGTCTGCCGGAGTAGAAAGATCTTCCTCTTCCTGAGGCGTGATAGTCTAGATCCGAGATCTAATCCATCGTCCCTGTACCTTTGCATGAAAATACCGGATATCGTGGTCTTCCTCACATACCCAATGAGATCCGGCCTTTTGCTTCCAAAAGCCCTCCTCGATAGCTAATGTCTGGTTCAATTCCGCCTGAGCATGATGAAGTAAAGTACGGTGTTCTGATGTAGGGTACCTCTTAGTATCAATCTCTGCCTGGTCGACCTTCGCTTCAGCCTTTCTTACCCGCTGAAATATATCACTGAATACTCGTCTATTCCACCACCGTAGCCCTTGTTTCAACCTGAAGAACTTTTCCTAGAGAGCAGCCATCCCAGTAAGATGGGTAGGGAATGACCACTTCTGAGATACGAAGGCTAAGAAATCATGATGCTTGGTCCAAACATTGAGAAATCGAAATGGTCTAGGGCCTAAATCCTCATCAGAAATCCAATGTAAAAGTAGGGGTGAATGATCAGATGAACTACGATTGAGATGCATCACAGTAAGCTGTTTACAAAAATCTGCAGCTACAGAGTTTATCAAAATTCTGTCCAGCCTCTTACTGACCCTGCCATAGTCCAAGTGAACTGAGACCTAGAAGATCCAGCATCCTCTAAGCCACAGTCCATCATCATATCAGAGAATGCATTAGACCCACGATCTCGTCTACTATGACCAGTTCGTTCACTCTTATGTGCAATAACGTTAAAATTTCCCCGACTAGCCAAGGATCATCCATGGAGAGGGAAATGTAGTGAAGACCCGTCCACAAGTCCCTCCTAACCAAGGCCTTACAAGCTGCATATATAGGTGTCAGATAAATTGGTCGTGCAAATCTGGGATCTAAAACTCTAACATGCAAGAACTGTGCCTGGACCTCAATAATAGTAATGGTAGTACCCACATTCCAGAAGGCCCAAATCTTATTTGAAAGATTATGAACCCTAGAGTCAAAGTTTAGATATCGACAAACAAAATCAAAACCGTCTCCAAAACCATAGGCTCTAAGATTGCCAAAATATAGACCTTATGAAGCTGGATAAGTTTCTTCAGTCGTCTGCGAGTAGCTATACTAGCTACACCTCTCACATTCCAAATAATCGAGACGTACATGGAGAGGTATCCTGTGACCGGCTCCTAGTCACCATCCTAGGAAGTGTAGCATCAGTGATTCTTGGATTTCTCTTTCGACAAATTGGGACAAAGCCATCATCCTCTGTCCTTCTAACCATATCTTCTAAGTCATCAGAAGAAGATCTACGATAGGGACCCTGTTGATGAACTTCAAAATGGGAAAAATCCTCTGAATTCGATTGATCTATAGATAAATGCACCTCATTATTTTGCTGAAAATGTGCAGAGATAATAGGCAAATATGAACCAATAGGGTCTTGTGGCCTCTTTAACATAGCTACCAAAATAGGATCAAAATATGTAGAACCCACAATCATTGGAGCACTGCTAATTGGGATCGAAGTTGGACCACTAAGATGAGCTATTGATGTAACAACAAGAGTACTTTGAGTATCAAACCTAACAAGAGCATCTTTAAGTTGATCTGATGGCAGAGAAGTAGTAATCTGTGGGACAGTTGTGCTAATAATTAATGGCGAGGTAAAATAAAAAGGAGCATTATGTGTAGACACTGTCTAAGATGTAGTGACTGCTATGGTAGGGACATTGGAAGCAATATATAATGAAGCTCGACTTTGTGGAGTGCTTTGCTGGTATAGTATACAGTGTACTGTGTTCCATCTTCCTCCCATGCTAGGATGGCACTGATTACATGTCCCGACACGACGAAGTACAGTAGGCTCTAAGATTTTTCCCAATTTGGGCTTTGACAGGATTGGCGGATCAGCTAACTTTTTTTAGCTCGTTGAAGATGTCTTGGCAATTAGGAGTCCATTCAAAAAATTTCCCTTGCAATGTATCAAAAAGTGGTTGCATCGATCTGTTGATTTTGACACAAAGCGACTGATGGCGGCAATTCTTCCAGTCAAACTTTGCACATCCTTGGGTCTAGTTGGTGCTTTCATTTTGATAATGGCCCATATCTTTTTGGGGTTAGCGTCAAACCCTCAACAATTCACCATGTAATGAACATAATCGAGCTCACAACAAAGATGCATTTCCCAGGATTTAGTTTCATTCTTTACTTCCTCAAGATCCTTAACATTTTGGAAATCTGCTGACAATGATTTTTGGCATCAATGCTTTTTACCAGCATATCGTCGACGTATACATCCATGGTTTTGCCAATTTGTTTGTCAAACATAGAATTTTTTTTACTAGGACGAGATTAGCAACCATTCAAGATACTGGTCTTCACGAATGAACCCTTTGTGGAATAGCTTTTGTACTTTTTTGTTTAGTACCTCATACCTTTTAGAGTTCAGAAGGAGTCGCTTTTGTTTCTTTAACCGAACAGAGGGATCTATGTGCAGTTGATGACAGGAAATGTTGGAGTCAATTCCTTTCATGTCTTCGTAGCACCAGGCAAAAAGATCAAGATTCAGTCGAAGGAACTCTATTATCTGACTTCGAATTTGTGGATGTAGTCTGTGCCCCATTTTGAGTTCTTTTGATGGATCATTTTCACAAACGGATACCTTGTCTAGCTCTTCTACATGTTCTACTCCTCTAATTTTTTAGCGCGGGGCTAACGAGCCGAGATTAGGTTTTGATGGGCACACCATATACACGCCTGGAATAGTGCATGTATTTTCACCGACTGTATAAATCCTTATCTGGCTTTTCTCGATGAGGTAACTGTTTTCCTTAATTTCGCCTACGCCATGAGGTGAAAATTTTGAGTAAATAATGATATGGGGATATGACGGCTCTAAGGCTGAATAACAGGGACTATCCCACGATGGCGTCAAAAGGTGATGTGAAATCAAACACCACGAACTCAAAAATTCAACCTTACTTGTTGTGTGGCTGTTCCGGCTCCAACCATCCTAGTCAAGGCCCCGTTCAGTCCGAGAACCATGTTCATGTACGGTTGAAATAAGTGAATGGGAATACCCATCCACTTGAGCGTACTAACGTATGGTATGTTGAGAGCACTTTCGGTATCAACTAGGACTTGAGGTATGGTAACTCCGACCACTGGTATTGAGATCACCAAGACTCCAGGATTGGGATGGGGATCTGTCTTGTTGTCATCGAAAGACACATGATCATCCATATGCCCCATACGATGTTTTTCTGTTATACCGATCTTCAATAGGTAAAAAATAATGAGTCTTTTCAGCCTTGCCTCTTGAGTCTGCACATTCTGTTCTTTTCCCAGCATACGGACATGGGACCTAGGTAAATCATAGTTACATGCTCTTGCTTTTGCTTGGTTTCATCGCACAATTTCCATCCCACAAGGGGTAGAAAACTTCATACAGTAATCGTAAATCGATGTGGCCGCTTTGAGTTCGTGCAGCAAGGGCCTACCTAGTATGGCGTTGTAATTAGAGGGCAAGTCGACCACCACAAAGTTGGCCAGAATTCTTCTTTGTCGAGATACTTCACCCAATCGGATCTTGAGCTTCGATGGGATCCCTGGAGAACCCTTGTAATTTTCTGGGATATGGCTACAGATAACGTTATGATACCTCCAGCTATCGTAGAGTTCGAGAGTACAATACGTTGACCGAACTTACGTTGTGTACAAGTGTTCGATGTACATGTATTCTTGCAACGGACATTATTATCACCTGGGCATCACTTTGTACCTGTAGAATTCCACGAGAGTTTTTTTTCTAAAAACCACAGCCATTCAGTGTCTGATGTTGTGTTGAGGTTGAATTTTGGATTTTCCATCTCATAATTCTGCTATACGCAAGCACTCTAGGCTTTTCTGCGTCTTTCTCTTTTAGACCCTTCAATATACTGGTTTTCGCCAATCATCATTCTGATCTCGGATCGAAGAGGAGGATTGTGATCGAGGGCGGCTTGATAAGTACGCTGACCTAGTTCTTGCTGTTGAGGTCACTGGGGATGAGGTCGGTCTATGTCTCCTGCTTTAGCCACAAACTCTTGCAGACTACCTCGAAGAATCAAAGATTCAACCTCTTCCTTCAGGTCTCGACAGTCGTCCGTATTGTGCTTTGCCGACCTATGATATCGACAGTATTTACTCTAGTTGTTTCCAGTTGGTTCCTTTTTCTGGAAAGCAGGTGTGAAACACTTCTTTGTCCTTTGTTTGCTAAAAGACTTCTTCCAAGGTAGCTTTTAGTGGGTGGTACTCGTGGAAACTATATGGATGAGATTTAGGGCAGTCCTTATCCCTCCAGTCTCTTTTTCCTTTAGGGCGGGGAACCCTTGTCCAACTTTTTCTTCTTTGCCGGGCTAGTGACATGAGGATCATTCTTAGCATCGTCTTGATCTGACGTCGCTTCCTCTGTACTTATGTATTTCTCTGCCCGATTGAGGAATTTATGGTACGTTTGGGGTCCATCCTCGTGTATCGACCACCAAAATCTCATCCTAGGCCTCAGTCCGGAAAGAACTGCCATAAAGACCTCATCATTCGAGATCTTCTCGACTTCCATGGACAGTTTGTTAAATCTGCTGAGATAGTTTTTTATTGATTCATTTTCCCTTGATTGATGCTTACCAGTCGTTTTTAGGCGTAGGTTTGGCCTTGGATCCCATGATCTGAGATAGAAAGGCCATAGCCAGGTCGTTCCAATTTTTTATAGACCTTTGGAATAATCTTCTGAACCATCTTTGCGCCTTGTCTCCTAAGGTTAGGGAAAAAGTGCTGCACATAATGGCATCACTTGCCCCTTGTAGTTCCATCCACGAAGTATATTTGTCTTGGTGGCTAAGATGATCTCATTCCCATTTATACGCAGTCAGCTAGGCAACAAGAATGTCTTCTGTAAAGGGGGAGTGATGTTTGGTTAGATATTTTTGCTCCCTTCCCTGATTTTTGGCTTCTAGATTTGCAATGCGATTTTTCAAAACGTTTATCTCAGGTTCTGTCTGCTCAAGTGAGTGTTTCAAATTAGGTTCAACATGCGTTCTTTAGGGTGTTAGCGAGTGCTAAGAACCTAATATGTCGAACACATTGCCAGCATTTCTATTGTCTGGCTCGGTTGTTGGAGAAGGGCTTCTGATCTCATCAGTTCGACTTTTGGAGGATTCTTCCCTCGAGAAGTGAAGGGATCTCCTAGTGGAAAGTCCTCAGCATTTTCCCTTGCTAGGGACTCTAGTTCGGTGTAAGGTGGGAAAAAGTGAGCCTGATTTCGTTCCAGCCTATTGACCGCATTTGTTAACTTTTCAATGGCTTCCCTCATAGCAGTCATTTGACGGTTGCCTGTTTCAGTTTGGTCTTGCCTTCTCCGTGGACTGTGTGGATTGCCAGTGTCATTGGGATGAGTGTGAGACTAGCTCCCTGAGGTGGAACCATGACTCATGGCTTTTTAGGAAGAATGGGGCTATTTTACACAATTGGGCACTCCTTCTAGCGCCAAACTGTAGACATAAACAAATGACCAGGTTAATCTTTGTCAACTTAATTGATGATTTGTAAGAAATAATTGCTGGAATAGTAGCTAAAAGAGAAATTTTTATTGAAAAGAAAGCTTGTAGAATGTGTATCGTCTCTCCCCCTAGCTTAGACCCCTCATTTCTATTTATTGGGAAGAATTAATTATAATTCTCTTGGAATTATGTCTATGTCAATCTAATCAGCTACAGTGCTGAGCTCGGGTAGCATGTCATCGATCTTCTTTGTGATTGGCTAATGAAGTCGATTCCCATCATGTCATAATAACACCCCTGTTAATTAGGAGGTGATAGCTTCCCGCAGGATAAAGATGGATTGTAATTAGTTGGGGGATGTGGGCGATGCTGACGTCATTTTCTACAAGAATTATTTGACAAGGTGTAAGATTATGTAATCATTATGTCTCCGATGATTACGTCTCCGAGGATTACGGTGGTCGAAATCCAAGCTGATTTGCAGATTCTTTCTGAATTTTGCAAGAGCAACATGCTCACAATACTTTACTAAATTTATGTGAAATCGGAGATCGGTGGTCAACAAAGATGATTTCTCATCAAGTCTAAAAGAATAAAATGCAAGTAGACGAATTTATAAATTCCGGTCAAAATATATTTATATTGACATTCTTAGCATCAATATTCAAAGTCTTTCTTTCCTTTTTCTTGCAAAACAAGATTTTGCAGAATATAGAGTATGTTGTATATCATCCAGGGAATTGCACAATCACAATCAACCGTTTAAATAGAGACATGATATTTCCACAATTTTGAAGTCTCTTCCCACAACCATAAAAGTGGCTTCCATCCATCAAAATTTATAAATTATAAAATTTCATTTCAGTCACATATTTCAAAGGACCATCAAGTATTATTCTCTTATCCATCACGCATTCTAACTATTTTAAATTAAATCATTTATAAATTCTTCCAACACTAAAGCACATTAATTAATCTTCATCATGATCCTCACGTGCTGAATTGCTCATCGAATTCTTTTTTTTTTCATTGGGATCCAACACATGCACATTATTTATTTAGTAATTTATGTATTTGTAAAATAAATAAATGAATTATTTACAATAAAAAAAGAGAGAAGAAAGTGATTACACACTGTTTATTTGGTGTAAGTTTTGGTATAATAATTGGAGATGATTTTTAGTTTGGAGCAAGATTTTATTTGGTGTAAGTCTTCACACATAAGTGACAAAAATGAAATGAAAATGTATCAATTGTATCATCTCCACTTGCAACTAGGGATGACAATTTGGCTCGTCGGCTCGGGCCGTCTATGGCTCAGCTAAGAAAAAGCTCGAGCCGGCCCACGAGCTCGAAAAAAAAAGGCAACAGTAAATGCTGCCTTTTAATGCAATAACAGGAAAAAAAAAATCCGAGCAGGCCCGACTCGGCTCGAAAAAGCCCGATCCGAAAGCTCGGGTCGAACCTCGATTTTTTGGTCGAGAAAAAGCTCAGCTCGGCTTGGCTCGAAAAAAGCCCACACCATCGAGCCTAAGCCTCAAGTTTCGGCTCGCGAGTCAACTCGTTGACATCCCTACTTGTAACTTG
This sequence comes from Osmanthus fragrans, assembly GCA_019395295.1. Taxonomy (NCBI): domain Eukaryota; kingdom Viridiplantae; phylum Streptophyta; class Magnoliopsida; order Lamiales; family Oleaceae; genus Osmanthus; species Osmanthus fragrans. Next base: position 16,874,604 of record CM033344.1, on the reverse strand, counting down.
TCAAAATACACTATAATCAAAACTCTTAGTTGTCAATGCGTGAGTATAAAAATGAAATGAAAACGTAACAGCTCATGTATTAGCTCCACTTGTAACTTGTCAAAATATACCATAATCACAACCTTTAGTCTTCAATGCATATGTGATGAAAATGAAATGAAAATTTAAAAGTTGTATAATCTCCACTCCAACTTGTCAAAATACACCATAATGACTCTTAATCTTCAATGCGTGATAAAAATAAAATGAAAATGTAACTGTAATTGTTGCATCATCTCCACTCACAACTTGTCAAAATACACCATAATCACAACTCTTAATCTTTAAGCGCGAGTGAATGAAAATGTAATAGTTGTGTCATCTCCACTTACAACTTGTCAAAATACACCATAATCACTTATTTCAGGAAAAAAAAGAAGGAAGAAGAAGAAGAGGATGAGGATGTGGTAACAAACAAATACTGTATTAACCAATATGTGCTTGTCCAACTAATGCACTATCATAAGCTCTCTCGCTCTCTCTCTCCCTCTCTCTCTCTCCCTCTCTCTTCCCATCTTTACTTGGCACGTTAAGTAATAAAAATGAGATATTCAAATTACAAGCAGAGGCTTGGGCTTATTAATATCAGGCTATCCTCTATATAAGTCATGAAATGCAGACCAATGAGGGAAAAAAAAGAATGCCCTATGATTTGACTATGCAATATCTGGCTTGGGCTTATTAATATCTGGCTAACGATGCAAACTAAGCTGTAGCTCCAACTTGTAATGAAGCTCGAGCAATTTCTAGTGCCTCTTCAACTGAAGCAGCATTCTGAAGATTGGATTTGTCGACTGAAGGCTAGCTCCTCAAGAGTTTAGGGAGCAATTGGAATTTCAACAAGAATATTTAAAAGTTCTAGATAAGCTAGATTAGTTTGACATTACATGAGAAATTTAGTAATTAAAGGAACTCGTCAATTTTAATTATTTTTCTAGATGATTATACATACAAGTCAAATTTTCCTAAGTTTGAATACCGCAATAATAATATGAAAAGTAGTAAAGACACAAGATTTGTTGACGGAGAAATCCAACGTAGGAAAAACTCCGGGATCAAGTCAATTGCCTCTACTATAGACAATTAGGGATACAGTGCGATTCCAGTCTAGCAACTTCCACTAGTTCTACCTGTTGTAATTTCAGTAATCTCTAAGATCCGTTGTAATCTTCTAGTCTCACGATCTACAGTTTTAGATACTATCTAGTGACTCCACTAGACTTCCCGATCTACCTCATGCAACCTCCAAGATCTGTTGTCTTCTTCCAGCCTTCTGATCTTACCAATCGCCTCTTCCAAGTGGAATTCCAAGACCCTCATGTTCTTGTGCTTTTCCTGCACTTGAAGTCCACATTCCTCAATCCCCAATGAGAGAGTGTATTCTTCAAAGAATTAAGGAAGCCAGGTGTTTTGAATTTTAGATCTTTGATGTTTTCCTCAAAGATGGTTGTATGAATTCAAGAATCAAAGGATTGAATCACGAACGATGAATGTGTTCTTGAATCTTCTAAGAAAGATATGGAGAGGCAATATAATGAAACAACCACACAAAATTCGTGTTAGGATTTGGGTATTTATAGTTAAAGGTCTTTAGGTATGTACCGTCGCTCGAAGGAGGAGTCAGCGATAGGCCTACGATAGCTGAGCAGTCGTCAGTATTTTCATCATAACATTCTCTCCCGATGTCCAATTGAGGTGATTCAAAATATGTTGGAAGGATAACCCAAAGGCTAAAATTCTTATAGACGTCCTTGTCCAAATTCCAATGTTTTCTATACAAAAAATGCGTTGTAAGTTACGACTAAGAATTTGGAACATAACTTGTGCAGCTCTTTAATATCCTTCAGACTTCTAATTGTATTCCAATGATCATATGTGATCTTCTTGGACATCTTGGATTCCTTCAAGGACTATACTACCAACTCCAAAAGATTTCTTGACTTTAACAACACTTTTATATTAATTCATTTATCTAAAGAATTGTCAATACAATAGAAACCTAACAATACCCCCCTTTGACATTCTGTGACAGAACTATACAATAAAGTCAAGATAGTAAAAGCAAAAATCTAATTTACCCAATCTCCGTCTCTTGCATTCCTTGTTATACATGTTTCTTGAAATAAAACACTCAAATACCCAGTATAAAAGCACGTGATACAGAAATGTAACAATTGAAGTTCATAATCATTAATAAGCATGCTAGTTTGAGACGTGACATTAATGTCAATCAAAACACCAATAAAACATTAATATCACTAAATCTCAAAACTCAAATAGCTATGAAGTATGATATGGAATGCACTACAATGCAAATTCTCTTCCTTACTACAAACTCTCAACAATTTTATGCAGTATATCAAAATGTATCTATGTCTCTCTCCAACTACCCCAAGACATATAAATGAAATGCAAATGTCAATCAAATGATTCTCTTCTCCTTTGTATAAACTCTCTCTCCCCATTTTTGTCAAAAATGACGAATGGTGCACTTTCAAACTTAATTTTAGCAGCAATATATAACAACTCAAAATGCAGTTGAAAGCATGCACAAGTATAATAGTGAATAGTAAACATTTCTACGTACTCATTTTAAGTTAAAATGGAGTTAATTGTATAAGTGATCCATGTGTGTAATGTGTCACTAATCATTTGTAAGTAGGACTTCAAGCCTTAGTTTTGAGAGAAATGACATGATAAACATCACTGCCAATGAGTTTATTCTCCTACTTATGAGAGTCAAACCACTAAGTATAGTATGACCTTTAAATGAAGCTCATTTTGCATGTATATTTTAATCTTTTCTTTTCTCCCCTTAACTATGAGCATACATTTTTCAATATTTTTACGGCTCATCATTTTTTACATCTTAAGTGTAAGTTCTTCTCCATTAAGCGATTAAGATGACCCCTATAGTGAATTTTAGGCCAGTTAACCCAAGTCAGTTGACACCAAATTTTGAGATACCCCACAGTCTTAATTGCTCGCAACAAATAGGCTCCAAAGAAGAACATAAGATATTGAGCTTTTTGTTATTGGGGATATAATTAAGTTTAGGTCTAACAAATTTGGTCAATTCATGTTCAAAGTCATCTTACTAACAAGTGACTGTCATCCTACTAACAAGTGACTGTCATCCCAAATCTAACACATGCAGTTGAGTCCCACCTTACAATATCATAGTGTGTGCAGTGCAGATGGTACATGAAGACACCTATACTAAGTACTCCATAGCAATCTAAACAAGTAATGGAAAATGTGCTACAACTCATCAATTAATCTCATAAATAGGCTCCAAAATAAAAAAATTTTTATTGCATTTAATTTTTTGTGTTTTTTTATATTAATGTGCATGTGTCAATACAAAGATAATGAAAATGCACATGCAAGAAACTACTATCTAACAAACAAATAAACAAATTAAAAGAAACATACAAATACAATGGATGCATGCATAAATCATATGATTGTTAAGAACAAGCATGCATCAAAAATACCTAATTAGTTAGGTATAAGAGTGTTCTTTCCCTTGAGAGCACCGTGATCCACTTCAAGATTTTGCAGATCACCATTCTTCACTCATACTTGTCTAGTGGGAGAGCAGTTCCCAAATAGTTGTGTCACCAATATGGTCAAACGATTCACCTTACAGTAAGGAGTCCAATCTGACCAACAGACATATGATTTTTGGTCTTATTGAATGTCATGTTCCTATTTCTATTCAGGTACTATGACATCTAGGGCATATGTGACCTAACTCTCCACAGTGATAACATGTAGGGATAAACCTAGGACCTAAATTAAGTGAACGCTGACGTATATTCCTAAGTCGACGGGTCCTACGCTGTTTGGTAGACCTCTGTCCTACAGATCCTTTATCCGTAAGTTCAGGGTTAGGCACATGTTTAGGTTGCTCTGTGGTAGGGACAAATGTAGTCTTGTACGTGCTAGCAACATCATGATATTTTCCCTTACATCCCAGTCCTTCCTTATTTCTAGCTGGCTTGCCCATTCCTAGAATGTTATCTAACTTTGACGATCCACTGGTAAAGGCAAGTAGTTGAGACTTAGAATGCACTATCGCTTACAAGGTTCGCAACCTGGATTTCAAAAGTCTCATTCTTGGCGATCAGCTTACTGACTTTCCTAGATGACCTCTCAAGCTCACTGGTGAGATTCTTAACCTGAGACTCTAAAGATTCATTCGTTAATTTCAGTTCACTCAGGATTGAGGAAGATTCCTTAACGTAAGTGACTAGCTTCTCTTTCTCCAATTGAAGCCCCTTAACCGTTGTACTTAAAACTTTGTTCTTATTGAGAATCCTAAGACTCTCCTGATATTTTCTCATATGCCTCTTGGATATCTTCCTCACTTTCAGATTCTCCTTCACTTTTCTCACCACTATCTATGTCCTCATATCTCTTACTCTCTTAATTGGATCCACTTTTAATCCTAGCAGTAAAGGCAATGAAATTCAAACTCTACTCATGAGTGGTTTCTAAGATATCCCAAACATCTTTGGCAACCTCACACATCGACACACACCTAAACTCTTCAGGTGATACTGCCATAAATAGAGTATCTAAAGCTTTACTATTCCAATTGCACTCATCTAAGTTTGTTTTAGTCCAATTAGCAATAGAAGTTGGAGTTACTACATTGTCGACCGTAGTACTAGGGACAGTCCAACCATTAACTGCACTCAGCCAAATGCATTCATCCATTGATTTTAAGAACGCTTTCATCCCAACTTTCCAATAGGCATAGTTAGTGCCATCAAAGTATGGCGGGACGGACAATGAACTACTCATCAAGACAAATTAAGGTCAAGAATCGATTTTAGGCTTTGATACCACTTGGAAGTTCTAGATAAGCTAGATTAGTTCGACCTTACATGCGGAATTTACTAATTAAAGGAACTAGACAATTTTAATTAGTTTTCTAGATGATTATACAAGTCAAATTTTCCTAAGTTTGAATGCCACAATAATAATATGGAAAGCAGTAAAAATACAAATTTGTTGACGGAGAAATTCAACGTGAGAAAGATTTCAAGACCAAGTCAATTACCTCCACTATAGACAATTAGGGATACATTGTGATTCCAGTCTAGCAACTTCCACTAATTCTAGCTGTTGTAATTCCAGTAATCTCTAAAATTCACTGTCAATCTTTCAGTCTCACGATCTACTGTCGTAGATACTGTCTAGCCACTCTACTAGACTTCCTGATCTACCTCTTGCAGCCTCCAAGATCTGCTGTCTTCTTCTAATCTCCTGATCTTATACCAATTGCCTCTTCAGAGCGGAATTCCAAGAGCCCCTTGTTCTTGTACTTTTCTTGCGCTTGAAGTCCACCTCCCTCAATCCCCAATGAGAGAGTTCATTCCTCAAAGAATTAAGAAAGTCAAGTGTTTTGAATTTTAGATATTTGATGTTTTCCCCAAAGATGGTTGTATGCATTCAAGAATTAAATGATTGAATCACAAAGGATAATGTGTTCTTGAATCTCTTAAGAAAGATATGGAGAGTCAATACTGTAAAACAACTATAAAAAATTTATTTTAGGGCTTGGGTATTTATAATTGAAGGTGTTTAAGTTGTTTAGCCTGTGTAAAACTCTTCAAAAATGCAAATTAAGGTTTCCCGGTATGCACGGTCGCTCGAGCGAGGATCCAGAAACTAGCCGACAATAGCTGAGCAGTCATCAGTACTTGCATCATAACTTTCACTCCCGATGTCCGATTGAGGTGATTCAAAATTCGTTGAAAAGATAACTCAAATGGATACAATTCTTCTAAAATATCCTTGTCAAAATTCTAATGTTTTCTATATAAAAATACGTTGTAAGTTACGATTGAGAATTTGGAAAATAACTTGTGCGGGTCTTTGATATCTTTCAGACTTCTAATTGTATTTCAATGATCATATGTGATCTTCTTAGACATCTTGAACTCCTTCAAAGACTATACTACCAACTCCAAAAGATTTATTGACTTTTACAACTCTTTTATATTAATTCATTGTTTAAAGAATTGTCAATACAATAAAAATCTAGCAATATTAAAATAAGTAGTTTGATTTTGAGCTATAGATATAGGCGGGTGATTGGTATGCTATCAACATCATTCGGCAATTTAATGAACAAAGTTTTATCTGCTTTTTCATCCTTCATATTAGTGTCCATTACTATTGAATCTCCCTATCAAACATGCCATATCAATACAAGAAAACACAATGCAACATGCATTCACGTGTACTCATTCTAAGGCATTTGTTTTGTTGGACTTATTTTCAAGTCCTCTCAGTAATTTCATACAACATATATTAGTCTCCCATTCTCGAGCCCCAGTGCACTAGCAGCCTCTAACAAAGTCGCCCGAGCATATCAAATCATAAAAGTCTATTTTTTTGGATTTTGGAAACCAAATGAGGCTTAACTGCTTGGTTTTGAACAATGCTTGTCCAGATGTGATTTTTATAAAAATAAAATTTGATTTTCAGACAGTCAACTGATCGAGTTGGAGCAAATTAAATTATCTTAAAAGGACAACATTAAGCCTTCTGGTTCAAAACTTCATTTCTACAATAGAAATCCAGTGTTCTTAGCACCTCAACCACATAATCAAAAAATAACACAAGCATTAGGGTTCTCTCCTGCATCATACACATTGTATTTTGTTGCATGTAAGGATAGCGATTCTTGTAGAGTTTCACAAGCTCTGCAATTTGTTCACTTTGATCCTTTTTTATCTTTGGTCGACCTTAATTTTAGTTATTCTTCATCCCGTGTCCTTGTGCCGCCCCTGTCCATAATTAATAATTCTGCACCACAGAATTTTCTAACTTTTCTCACAGTGACAGCTGGATCAACATACCCAACTACAGTTAATTTCTTATTCTGCCTATCCACAGCAACTTCTTGAACCCCTGAACAAGGAGATATAAGCAGAGTTTATGATAAGATGAAAAATACATAGAAATAAATAAATATTTATCTATGGTTATATCTTTTGTGAGCATGTTATGTTGTTCAATTTTCGAATGTTGAAGCGCTGCAAGATCTTCCTTAAGTGATTTTTTTGAGAAAGCCAAATCTTTCTGGCTTTTATTTCAATGAATATGCATCCATAGAATTTTAATTGCTGGTCCCCAAATCCATTATATCAAACTCTTTAGCCAATTTTGCCTATAATCCTTGGTATTGATCTTTACTACGAGGGGATATGTTGATTTAGATTTTGCAAGAGATCTCGATAGCAGGCTATGTATTTATACTTGTAGAAGGAGCACTAAGCTTGGTATCGAAACTACAAATTGTGGTGGCTCTATCTACTACAGATGCAGAATACATAACAACTATGCAAACATGTAAGGAAGCAAATTGGATAATGAGGCTTATGGAAGAACTCTCAAAGTGCATTGCACATTGCAAGGAATCCCGCCTTCATTCAAGGAAGAAGGGAGAAGCACACCTTGTGTAGACACCTTAAGATACTATAACTTCACGTTTCTCTTTTCCCTAATTTTTGCACATATTATGATGTGGCCTAATGATATGTTTAATACTTAATTAATAATTTATCATCATTGTCACTAATCATATTGTTCAGTGAATTATACCATGAACGTCCTACACGATTGAGGGAAAAAGCCTTAAAAATATGGAGGGAAAAGGCCAACGACCGAGCTGCGGCCGAAAAGAAGAGGGTTGAAGAGGAGTGAAATCTGGCAGAGGCAGAGCGAGCTCATGCTGATGAAGCCAAGAAACTGACCGAGATGGCGACAAAGAGAGCTAAAGAGGCAGAAGCTAAGGCCGCGAGGACGGTAGACGCTTAGAGGGTCTCCCCTAAATTTGACGCACTAGCTTAGGATGCTTACGTTGTTGTCCTGGAAGAGCTGGTGAAGCACATAGGCAGAGAGAGGCTAGACTTTGATATTGCCTTCCTGATGGAGGCTTTGGATGAGCAGAAGGAAAAACTTCGCAAGTTGTCGAAGGCAGCGGGAGTTCGCATCTCCCCTGCTGATGAAAACCTAGAGGATAATGTCTCTGTTCCAAAAAACCCCCCAGTCCCTTAGTTATTTTTGTATTTCAAAACATTGCATTTGTTACATTTGCTACCTTTGTATTTTGAAATTGTTAATTCCATTATTGCTTATGATTTCGCCTTTAATTTTACGTAGATTAGTCATTGCTGAGATCACATGAATTTCCTTGAGAGGAAATCCAAAATCCGCCTAAGTATTGTAGCACATGCAACCTTAGATCGGTCTCACTTGAGAGCGAGACCATATGGATTTCCTTAAGAGGAAATTTGTCTAAGTGTTACAGCACATGCAACCTTAGATCGGTCTCACTTGAGAGCCAGACCATATGAATTTTCTTAAGAGGTTACAACACATGCAATTTAGATCGGTCTCATATGAGAGCGAGACCAAATGGATTTCCTTGAGAGAACATTTGCCTAAATGTTGCAGCACATACAACCCTAGATCAGTCTTCACTTGAGAGCGAGTATGTTAAGGTTGGTTCTAATGCTGTTTTAAAAGAAAGAAACTGTTTTATTACAGTAGTTATCATAGTCAAGAATGCATATTACAATGGATCTTCCTCCTACTGATAATACTTTCTAAGATGCTCAGCATTCCAAGTATGGGACAAGGCTCGTCCTTCCATATCTTCCAGTTCGTAAGCCCTCGTAAGTAGGACTTTAGTCACCTTGTAGGGTCCTTCCCAGTTAGGACCTAAGGGTCCTAATCTAACCTCTCTTGTTGTGAGAAAAATCTTCCTTAAGACAAGAGTCCTAACTTCAAATTCCCGTTTTTGTACCCTCTAATTGTAATATTTATACACAGCATTTCTGAGTTCAGCTTCACTTCTTTTTTCCTCCACTAAGTCCAATTCTTCATGAAGGGCAGGTCCATTTTTAGCTTCGTTGTAGACTATTGTGCAAAATGATGGATCTCAATCTCCATGGGGATCATAGCTCTATACCAAAGGCTAAGGAAAATGGGATTTCTCCTGTGCTGGTCCTTGGCGTGGTGCGGTAAGACCACAAAACACTAGGGAGTTCTTTAGTCCATCCTCCTTTAAGAGTATCAAGCTTCGCCTTCAACGTATGTTTGATAATCTTATTAACGACCTCGACCTGGCCATTAGACTGTGGGTGGTTTGGAGTGGAGAAATGCTTTTTAATGTCGAGTTCTTCACAAAAGTTTGTGAAACGAGCATTGTCGAACTGCTTCCCGTTATCCGTCACGATAGAATAAGGTATCCCAAATCGACATATGATGGATTTCCAAATAAAGTCGGTGGTTTTTTGTTCTGTAATCTTGACAAGTGGTTCTGCTTCAGCCCATTTAGTGAAGTAATCGACAACAACAATAGCAAACTTGTTCCCTATACTTCCTATGGGAATTGGGCCGATCAGGTCGACCCCCAATTTTGAAAAAAGCTAAGGAGCAATAACAAAATTAAGCTCTTGTGGTGGTGCCCTAATGATAGGAGCGAAGTACTGACACTTGTCGAACTTTCTTACAAATTTAAGTGAATCCTCTCAGTGAGGGCCAGAAATACCCTGGGCGTATGACCTTGTGAGCCAAAGACTGCCCACCAGAATGGTTTCTGCACATGCCTTCGTGTACCTCTTCCAAGGCGTACATTGCTTCTTTCTTGTTCAAACAGATCAGCAAAGGGGTTGAATATTCTTTATTGTAAAGGACGCCATTAATCAAGGCGTATCTAGCCGACCTAATTCGAAGTTTTCTGGCCTCGATAAAATCTTCAGGGCATGCTCCTGTCTTTAGATAGGAAACAATTTCGCTAGTGGCCAATCGAGCCAGAGCATTAGCGTGATTGTTCTGAGATCGAAGGATCTGTTTGACTTGGATGGACTCGAAGTTCCTGAACTTATTCCTTACGACTTGAAGATAGTTGTTCATAATTTCTTCCTTCGCTTGATAAGCTTCATTAACTTGGTTAACTACTAGTTGAGAGTCACTATGTATTACTAAGCAAGTGATTCCCAATCCTTTAGCCATTTTTACCATGGCTATTAAGGCCTTGTATTCAACTTCATTATTGGAGGTTTTGAAGTCAAATGGTAGTGCATCACAAAATAGGTGTCGGTCTAGGTTGACTAGAACTACTCCAACTTCGGATCTTACTGCAGTGAATGAACCATCCACAAAGAGTTTCCGAGGAGCATCCTGTAAAGCTCTCAGTAGGATTCGTCACTGAATTCTACCACAAAATCAGCGAGGGCCTGTCCCTTGATAGAGGTACAGGGTCTGTATCTGATGTCGAATTGCCCGAGCTCAACTGCCCACTTGACCATCCATCCGGAGGTGTTGAGTTTTTGCAAAGTTTGTCGCAACGGAAAATTGGTTAATAACTTGATAGGATGCTCCAGGAAGTATGGCCTTAGTTTCCTAGTTGTCATGAACACGACATAGGCCAACTTTTCCAGTGCAGAGTAACGAAGTTCGGCATCATGGAGTGCTTTGCTCATATAATAAACAGGGTGTTGCGTTCTCTCTACTTCCTTTACTAGGACGACGCTGATTGCGTGTCCTGACATGACGAGGTACAGTATTAAAACTTTTCCCAATTTTGGCTTTGATAGGATCGACGGTTGAGCTAAATGTTTTTTAGCTCATTGAAGGCACTTTAGCATTCGGGAGTCCATTCAAACTTCTTTCCCCTCGTAATGTATCGAAAAATGGTTTGCACCGATCTATCGATTTTGATACAAATCGACTAAGAGCGGCAACTCTTCCAGTCAAGCTTTACACATCCTTGGGCCTGGTTGGTGCTTTCATTTCAATAACGGTCCGTATCTTTTCGGGGTTAGCTTCGATCCCTCAATAATTCACCATGTATCCTAGAAATTTTCTCGAGCTCAGGCTAAAGGTGCACTTCCTTGGATTTAGTTTCATTTTGTACTTTTTCAGGATCTTGAACATTTCAACAAAGTGTTGACAATGATCTTTGGCATTAATACTCTTTACCAGCATATCGTCAACGTATACTTCCATGATTTTGCCAATCTGTTGGTCGAACATAGAATTTACAAGGCGTTGGTATGAGGCTCAAGCATTTTTTAGCCCGAAAGGCATCACTGTATAGCAGTAAAGACCGCGCTCAGTAATGAACGAGGTGTGCTCTTGGTTGGGTTCATACATGGATATTTGATTATATCTTGAATATGCGTCCATGAAGCTGAGTAACTCATGTCCAACCGTGGTGTCAACCATCTGGTATATCATTGGCAAGAGAAAACTGTCCTTTGGGCGGGCTTTGTTGAGATCGATGAAGTTAATAGACACTCTCCAGTCCCCATTACTTTTTTTTCTTACGAGAACGGGATTAGCTATTCATTTAGGATATCGGGTTTCACGAATGAACCTATTGCGAGGCAATTTTTTTACCTCTTTATTTAGTGTTTCGTACCTTTTAGGGTTCAGAGGCGTCGTTTCTGTTGGTTCGGCCGAATAGAGGGATCTACGTGTAGCTGATGGTAGGCGATTCTGGGATCAATTCCTTCCATATCTTCGTGACTCCAGGCGAAGACGTAAGAGATTTTGTCAAAGGAAATCTATGATGCAACTTCGGATATGTGGCTGTAGTTCATGCCCTACTTTGAGTTCTTTGGACGAGTCATTTTCACAAACTGATACATTGTCCAGCTCTTCTACAGGTTCTCCTACTTTAATTTTTTAGCGCGGGTCTAATGAGCCAAGGTCTTATTTTGATGAGCACACCATGTGCACTCTTAGAGTAAAATGTGCATTTTGTCTAGCTGAATATATCCTTATCTAGCTTTTTTCAACAAAGTCCATGTTTCGCTTAATTTCACCGAGACCATGAGGTGTTAGAAATTTGAGCAAATAATGGTACAAGGATACCACAGTTCTAAGGCTAATAACAGGGGCTATCCTATGATGGCGTTAAAGTGAGATGTGGAATCGAACACGACGAACTCAACGTTCATCGTAACTCGTCATGGCGCTATTCCGACCTCAACTGTGAATTTGATTGATCATTTTTCCCTTGTTAGAGCCTCGTTCAGTTCGAGAACCTTGTTTGTATAAGGTTGTAAAAAGTGAATGGGGATACCCATCCATTTGAGCATGCCGACATACAGTATGTTGAGAGCGCTTCCAGTATCAACCAAGACCCTAGGTATGGTGACTCTGGCAATTGGTATTGAGATCACAGGACCCCGAGATACGGATGGAGATCTGTTTCGTTGTCATTGAAAGACAAATGGTCATCCATAGGCCCCCTGCGATATTTTTCTGTTATACCGATCTCAGACAGGTCGACAACAATAGGTCTTTTTAGCATTGCCTCTTGAGCATGCACATTTTGTTTGTTCCCAGCATGCAGCTATAGGACCTGGGTAAATCAATGTTACATGCTCATGCTTTTGCTTGGTTTTCGCGCACAATTCCTACCCCACATGGGGTGGAAAACTTCTTACAATAGTGGTAGATTGACGTGGCCGCCTTGAGTTCTGCAGTAGGGATCTGCCCAGTATGGCGTTGTAGTTAGAGAGCAAATTGACCACTATGAAGTCGGTTAGAATCCTTTTTTGTCGAGGTATTTCACCTGGTTCCACAATCAGGACGATCTGGCCTCTAGCTTTGATGAGATCCCTAGAGAATCCTTGTAATTTCTTGGGATACGACTGCAGGTAACATTCTGATATCTCCAGTTGTCGTAGAGTTTGGGAGAACAGCACGTTGACCGAACTTTCGTTGTCCACAAGTGTTCAGTGTAAATGTATTCCAGTCACGGGCATAGTAATCACCAGGGCATCGCTTTGGCCCTGTAGAATTCCTTGAGAGTCTTCTTCTAAAAACCAAAACCACTTAGAATTCGCTATTGTATCAGGGTTGAATTTTGGACTGCCCACCTTGTAATTCTGCCATACGCTAGCGTTCCGAGCTTGTCTACGTCGTTCTCTCATGGACCCCGTAATAAACTGGTTGCCACCTATCATCATTCTAATCTCAGCTCGAGGAGGTGGATTGCGATCGGGGGCAACTTGATAGGTACGTTGACCTTGTTCTTGCTGTTGAGGTCGTTGAGGATGAGGTCGGTCTACATCCCTGACTTTAGGCATAAACTCTTGCAGACGACCTTGTCGAATCAAAGATTCAATCTCTTCTTTCAGGTTTCGACAGCCATCTGTGTTATGCCCTGCCGACCTGTGATATAGACAGTATTTACCCTGGTTTCTTTCGGATGGTTCTTTTTCTGGAATGCTGGTTTGCGGAATACTTCATTGTCTCCTGTTTGCAGAAAAACTTCTTCCAAGGTGACTTTTAGTGGATGGTATTCGTGGAACCTGTATAGGTGAGGTTTGGGGTGGTCCCTGTCCCTCCTGTCTTTTTTCCTTTCAGAAGGGGTACTTTTATCCATCTTTTTCTTCTTTGCTGAGCTTGTAGCCTGGGGAACATTCTTGGCGTCATCCTGATCCAACGTCGCTTCTTCTGTACTTATGTATTTTTCGGCCCGATTAAGGAATTCGTGATATGTTTGGGGTCAATCTCTATGTATGTACCACCAGATACTCGTCTTGGACCGTAGTCCAGAAAGGATGCCATGAGGGCAGCATCATCGGAGATTTTTGACTTCCATAGACTGTCTGTTGAATTTGCTGAGATGGCTTTTGAGTGATTTACTTTTCCCTTGCTTGATGCTTACTAGTCGTTCTTTTAGGCGTAGTTCTGGCCTTAGATCCCATGAATTGAGACATGAAAGACGTAGCCAGGTCATTCCAATTTTTTCTGGACCTTTTGGTGTAGTCTTTTGAACCAGCTTTGCGCCTTGTCTCCCAGGGTAAGGGAAAAAGTGCGACACATGATGGCATCACTCGCCCCTTGTCGTTCCATCAACGAAGTGTATTTGTCAAGGTGGCTAAATGGATCTCCTTCTCCTTCTCCTTCATACGCGGTAAGTTGATGTATCTTCAATTTTCAGGTAAAGGCTCAGCAAAGATGTCTTCTGTAAATGGGGGTGGCGTTTGATGAGATATTCTTGCGGCCCTCCTTGATTTCTGGCTTCTAGATCGGCGATGCACTTTTTTTTAGCGTTTATCTCAAGTTCTATTTGCTCAATTGAGCGTTCCAAATTAGGTTTAGCATTCGTTCCTTGAGGTGTCAGTGAGTGCTGGGAACCTAATCTGTCGAACATGCTGCCATCTTTTCTAATGATTGGTTCTGTTGCTGGAAGAGGACTTTTGACTTCTTCTGTTCGACTTTTGGAGGATTCTCTCCTCAAAGGGATCTCCTAGGGGACTCCAACTCGGTACTAGGTGGGAAAAAGTGCACCTAGTTTCGTTCCAATCTATTGACCGCATTTGTTAACTTTTCTATGGCCTCCTTCATAGTAGATATTTGGGGATTGCTTACTTCGATTTGATCTTGCCTCCGTGGATTGCTTTGATCGACAGTGTCGTTGGGATGCGTATGAGATTGGCTCCCCAAGGTAGAATCGTGAATTTTTGTCAACTTAATTGATGATTTGTATGAGGTAAATTACTGGAATAGTGGAAAAGAGAAAAAGTTATATTAAAAAGGAAGTTTGTCCTTAGCTTAAACCCCTCCTTTCTATTTATAGAAGGAAATAAACACAAATTTCATGGAATTATGTACATGTCAATCTAATTAGCTACAGTGTCGAGCTCGGATAGCGTGTCATCGATCTTCTTTGTAATTAGCTAATGAGGTCGGTTATCATCATGTCATGACAATATCGTTGTAGTCCAATGAATGATGAGTTGTAATCCAAGGAATGATGATTTGCAGCGGATAAGAAGGAATTGTAGATAATTAGTGGATGTGGGCCGTGCTAACATCGTTTTTTACAAGTATAACAGTTGACAGTATGATTTGACAGGGTGTAAAGAACAGGTAATCATTGTGTCTCCGAGGATAACGGCGGTTGAGATCCGAGCTGAATTGTAGATTCGTCCTTAAGTAAGCAAGAGCAACAAGCTTACAATACTTTTGTGAAACTCATGTGAGGTCGGAGATCGGTGGTCAACAATGTGCATAATGATTGCTTACTAGATGTCATCTCATTCCACATTCTCTCTTCATTTTTTTAGATGATGGAAGCAAGATGATTCGAGACAACTACTTGCGGTGCAATGGACTTAGTACAAGAATACATTTAAATATTGAATTCGTTTTGAAATAAAGTTAACATATAATGTAATTGTCTTATACTTTTTATGCAATGGACTTAGTATAAATTATTTTCATCAATGAGGTTATTAATATTTAGTCCATGTTTGACAACTATTATTTGAAAACTCTTTTTTCTACATACTCATTTTCAATTACACATTCACATAATAAAATATTTTTCACGTAAACTTGAAACTTTTTCCTACAATTTAACCACACATTCTCCAAAAAGTTATTATTCAAAATATTGTTTTTACCAAATAATGGTCATCAAACAGGGGCTTTTTATGTTAAAGAAAAATTTAATCAATTTAGCATTTATGATTTTAAGAGAAAATTAAAATGATAATACTTCAAAATCTAAGTTATTAGATTTTGGGTCTTACAGTAGGGTATCAGAATTAAGTGTTTTAAAATTGATTTCGTAGACTTTAAAATTTTATTTCTATTGAAAAAGATTATATAGAGCCCGTTTGATCCCCATTCTTTTTATAAAAATGTATTTTTGAATAATGTATTGATATGAAATGTGTGGGTAAAAAATAAGAATTTTTTTTGAATTTGCGTGTAATAATATTTTATTGAAGAATGTGTAGTTAAAATGATGTCAAATCACTGTTGCAGAATGTATTTTTTTTTGGAAAGAATGAGGCTCAAACATGGGCAAAGAGTACTGAGTCATACCATGAGGACATAAGGTGATAAGTGCGTTCTACGCACTTATTTAGGTCACAAAATATGGACAATTGATTTTAATTATGTTGAAATATGGCTTAATTCTATATAAATTGTGTTTGCAGGACTATGTCGATGGAAATAATGAAAGTGAGTGAAACGAGCGAGAAATGACCAAAACGGAAGAAAGGCAAAGTTCAGGGACTAAGATGTAATTATTCAAAAGTTGACTCAAAACCCAAATCAAGGATGAAAATGAACTAAGTACAAGATTGACGATATCAAAGGGTATTAAAAGGAAGAGGATGAAGAAAAAAAGCCAGAATGAGGAAGAACGGAGTCGGGGAAGAAAACAGTGCAACCTGGAAGTTAATTGCACCATGCAGCCGCATGGTGCAAACTTCCATGCGGTTGCATGACAATCCTAGAACATCCCAGGAGCAATTTAAATTACCCATGCGCATGGTATATTTTCGCGACAAAATTTATGGTTTCCGTTTTTAACTAAAACACTTATGGAAACTCAATTTGGGACTTCTTTATAACCCTAAACTCGACCAAAAACAGGGGCTACGGCTATTTTGACATATTCTACACATTGGAGAGCAAGACAAGAAGGAAGGAGAAGAACATTCATCCCAAGATTCAAGATTTAACTCAAGCATTAAAAGGGTCATGTCTTCTCCAACCTATTTCTTTTGTTTTCTTACTTCTATCATGTTAGGCTAGTTTATCATATACTAGGTGAACGATGAACCTCACAATGTGATCTTGTAATTTTTATTTTGCAATTTGATATTTAAACACGTTCGATGGATGTTGAATGATTTATATACAATTTATTGTCTCCATAATTAAATGTATGTGATTATGTGAGTTTAGGTGGTCTATTTTATGCATTCGAAAGAAGGGGAATAGATTTTACAAGGTATAAATCATCGTAAGGTCCGATAGAGGATAGAAATATACCGCTATGCTTTGCGTGAATCTTTAAGTGTTTACAAAACGTCACGCATTCTTGTATATTACATTTGTCATAGAAATATAGTCAAATAGTATGCTAGAATAGGTTCAATTATACTCGAAAGAAATTGTTGGATAAGTTAGAAACATTGATTCTTCAACCAATTCATCATGTCATCAAATTGTGAAATCGGGGTCAAAAGTGAACTTGTTTGGTGATTCGAAATCCTAGTGCGCTTTTATTATATTAATTTCATAAATTTTACATTCGACTTTCATATTGCATTCTAGGATAATTCACATCTAGTTTAGTCAATTCATTCATAGTAGGATTTAATATCTAGTTCGGTATAATTTAGTATAAAAACATATCAAAAACTCATCTTGTTTCGGCCAAGGTCAAGGTAATTATCATTGAACTACTCAATCTCTATGGGATCGACAATCCGGACTCTAAAAGTCAACTTTATTACTTGTAACGAACCATACACTTGCGGTGATTTTAAATCGAACGGTATTTTCGTGAACAAGTTTTTGGCGCCGTTGTCGGGGATTGAGTTTTAGTTTAATTTTAGTTATTTAGACACTAATTCGAACATTTTTCTCTTATTTTGATTTTTGTTTAGTCAAATAACTTGTTGAACTGCGTTATTTCGACTTTTGCTTATTTTTGGGCAATTTTGGCTATTTTAGATTTGCATGCTAAGATCGACTGGAGGAGACTTGATTCCAGCTGTTCCAGAAATTGACCGTACTTTTCGCCAATTGCAAAAAGAATCTAGAATAGCACAACAACAGCAAATGGCTAACAAACGACAAAATCTAGTAATTCCGACTAACGAGGAGGAAGCAATGGACGAAGGAAACATGCTTGTAAGGGATTTTATGATTCTCCAAATCATTCAAAGTCAGTCCAGCATCGTGTATCCACCATTTGGGCAGCCAAATTTTCAACTGAAGACCAACGTCATACACTTGTTTCAGAATGGGCATCAATTTTATGGGAGAACTGAGGAGAACCCGCATACACACGTCTCTAGATTCTTGGAGATGTGTCAACACTTCAGATATCAGGGTATCTCAGATGACGCCATCCGTTTGAGGCTATTTCCACACACATTGAGTGACAAAGCACTTGAATGGCTAGATTCTCAACCAATTGCTAGTATCACCATATGGAATAATCTTGCTCAAAAGTTCTGTACCAAGTTCTTTCCACCAGCCAAGATAGGCAAAACTGAAGTATGATATCTCTATTTTCCGTCAAGGGTATTCTGAATCATTTGATGAGGCATGGAACAGGTTCAAGAGCATGCTTCGGAAGTGTCCACATCATGGTATCAGCAAGGGACTCCAGGTCCAATACTTCTACACGGGACTGCTTTCGTCTTTCAAAAGTAATATAGATTCTTCATCTAACGGGTCGGTGTATACTAGGACAGTTGATGATGCACTGAAGCTATTTGAGACTATGGCTACTACTTCAGCCACGTGGTCTTCAGAATGAGCAGTTCAGAAGTAGGCACCGGGTTTGTTCGAGGTGGATACTTATTCAGCTTTGTCAACAAAAATTGATTCACTATTCCATAGGTTGAAAGCATGTCACAGACCACCAATGTAGCAAATGTCAACAAACCAAGTTGTGGGGAGTTTGGAGCTGATCACAATACTTCAAACTATCCAATTCTCACACAGGAGGTAGATCATGTGGATTATGTGCAATGGGGTCAACGCCAGCAGAACAACCCAAATTTTGAGACATATAATCCAGGGTGGAGAAAGCACAAAGATTTCTCGTAGACTAATCAGAATCAAAATCAAAATCAGAACCAGAACATACCACAGGTCAATTTCAACAACAGGAGAAGAAGCTACAGTTGGAAGAAATGTTTGAACAATTCATAGAAACAACTCATCAGTACATGGAAGCCAACAACCAATTTATGAAGAAGACAAAAGCCACTCTCCAAGAACAAAATTCTGCAATTAAAAATTTGGAGACTCAAATGGGGCAGACGACACTTGCTATGACAAACAGGGTACCAGGAACTCTACCTAACAATACCGAAGTGAATCCCAGGGAACAATGTCAAGCCATTACTACAAGAAGTGGGGTTCAACTACCAGAGATCACTGTGAAGAGACCGGGTGCAAACAAAGATACACTATCATCTTCAGAGAAGGAAAAAGCTGAACAGATAAAAGAGACATCTCCAAGGGAAGGTTCAGATACATCACAGAATAAAGCACCTGCCCCGGTCAATTCTTACGAACCACCAATTCCATTCACTCAAAGGTTGAAAAAGCATAAATGGGAGCAATAGTACAAGAAATTTCTCGAAGTTTTCACAAAGCTCCATATCAACATCCCATTCGCGGAAGTACTGTTCAAAATGCCTAACTACGCCAAATTCCTGAAGGACATTATCTCCAAGAAACAAAAGTTAGAGAAACATGAGACAGTGATGCTAACAGAGGAGTGCAGTGCTCTTATTCAGAAAAAGCTCCCACCAAAACTAAAGATCCGGGGAGTTTTACTATACCTTACACTATTGGTGAATGCTACTTTGATAAGGCTTTATGTTATCTTGGTGCCAGTATTAATCTAATGCCTCTTTTTGTTTTCAGAAAACTTGTATTAGGCGAGGCCAAAGCAACAACGGTGACGCTGCAATTAGCTGATCAATCATTGGCACATCCGAGGGGGATAATTGAAGACGTACTGATCAGGGTGGACAAATTTATTTTCCCAGCCGATTTCTTCATTCTGGATATGGAAGAAGACAATAATGTTCCACTTATCTTGGGCAGACCATTTCTAGCTACCAGCAGAGCTCTAATTGATGTTCAAATGGGGAAATTAAATATGAGACTTGGCGAAGAACAGATCACCTTTTACGTGTTCAAAGCTTTGAACTTCCATACCGACTCAGATAAGTGCTATCAAATTGATGTGGTAGAGGATGCGGTGCAGGACAAAACTGTTTCTCAAGACTCTTCAAACACTGCTAATGATCATAATGTACATGCTCAACCCACTCAAAATTATGAGAAGTAAGAAGCCTACATTGTAGAATTTGAGGCAGAAGATGAGGAGAAATCAAAAGACATGGATAAAGATAAGGTTAAAGTCTGGAGGAAAGCTGCAGGAAGAAAGAAATGCATGTTGAAAAAGTTGCTCTCACACCACCGAAATCAAACTGGCACGGTGTAGTCGAGCTATAGACTATGAACTAGCGCTTATTGGGAGGCAACCCAATATTTCTTCCCTTTTATTTATTATGATTTATGCATTAACTTAGGATTTTTCATATTTTTTGCATTTTGGTAGCTTTTAGGTCATCGATCACCTAAATAGTTCACAAAATGTCTTTGCATGATTCACATAAGTTCTAAATGTGCTTTGCACGCTTCCCGAGGTATAAAAATCATGTTTGGGAAATTTGTGATCAAAATCACACATTTCGAGGCAAAACGGGTTTTTTAGTAAATCTCCCGAACTAACAAGTGATTTCATGTTTTAAAAGTGGTTTTGGAAATGATTTTATGGAGTACACACACTTCACGTCGTTTAAAATGAGTTTTGACAAATTTTAGGGACGTTGGACGATCGAGGGGTATTATTGGTAAAAGGTTGGAATATTGAAGAAAATTTACTAAAAACAAGTTTTCGAGGGGTCGAGTGCGTTTTAAAATTTTTTCATGTTGTATACACTCATCATACTCCATTTAACTTGTTAGGCACGAAAAACGAGATTTTTGGTATTGGGATGTGTCGAGAGCTGAAAAAATTGAAAACAGGCGAAATTTGGACTTTTGGTAGTCCATGCGGTCCCATGGGCTGACCAGAACCTCACTTGGCTCTGGTCTTTTGTTCTATACGGTCGCATGGATTTGCACCATGCAGCTACATGGTGTAAACTTTAAAAAAAAGGGCTTGTTTTTAAACACAACACCAGGACATCCACACTTCAATCCCTGTATTTCTCGCCTCTCTCGCACGACATCTACCCGAAATCACCCACAATCATCTTGCACATCCCACACACCGAACTCAATGCCACCAAGTCGACCATCTTCAATCTTCAAACTATAGCATCACTTCATCTTCATTCACTCGAATTTGACTTCAAGGTATGATACTTTCCTCTCAACCCTAATCCCTTCAATTCTTTTGGTAAGTTGATCGATTTGTATGTTTATTGGTTGAGGAGTTCGGGGAGTAGGTAGTTCGTGGATTTGTGGTGTGTTTGTTAGGTAAAAACTTGGCTTTGTTTCGATACCCAATTGCATATGCTTTATGGAGAACTCACCTTGCATTCAACATGTTTGATGAATTACCTACGTAAGGGAATATGTCCATTTCGAGATCTTTGCATTGAGGGCTAATTAAACACATAATGTGATGTTTCTTGTGTGTCGTATTTTGAGAAATTAGGGCAATTATCACACAAACATCACTTGCAACACTTAGGCAAAACCATGACTAGACACGGTACATCTCACGTCACCAACTTCGGCCATCGGATTTCATGTCCAAACGATGTCCAAATGCTCTAAAATTTGGATATGTGGTAGAACACATTGCATACTTTCATATACCCGGAGGATGCTCGAGAATATTTTGAGTTTTCTCGACGGTGCCCGTAGGTGAAAGTCCTTGGGTGATCATGGGTGAAATTTTGGGATGTGCATCAATTCAACTTCTTATGGGTTTCTAAGCTATATTTTGATATATTTTACGTAAACAACCCTAATTTTTCACACATTCTCACTGAGTATGACATTGTAACCTCACTTTTGACACCATGTGCACTCTTTACCTACATACGCGCTTTGAAGCAAGTTTGGGGGGATTTTTGTGCTTATCATTCCATATCTATTATGTTTTCATCGCATTTGGTCTAATTCTTGCCTTTGATTTTCGCAGGATGCTGCCAAAGAGAACTTCAAAAGGAAAAGAAAAGGTTGGCTCCAGTTTCGGTAGACGGGAGTCTGAGACAGGTTTCAGGAGATTTCTCAATTCCTAGACCACTACTCGATACTCCGACATCATAAGCCATTGGGCTATAATTCTTGAGAGACCAGTTAAGCTCTCAGATTTTCCAAATATCGAGCTTGCCGCTTTGATTAATAACTGCGGCTAGGAGAAATTGATAGAGAGGCCACATCCCATAAATGAGAGGCTCACCTGGGAATTCTATGTTGAAGTTCAATAGTAAGATTGATACATCGGGGTCTGGGCATCTACACCAGACTTGGGTGTGGGGATAGTGGATTATGTTTTCCCCAGAGGTAGTTCACGAGTACTATCAGCTCACTTGGGACACTACGGTTCCCATCCCATTGAATTTCTATTGGCCCGAGGTCGCTGAGGTCTTGTTAGAGCATACAGGTGCATGGCCATTACGCACTCCTGTTTGGCACCAGAATGAGCTCACACCATCCATAGCCATTCTATGGCTATTTATGTGCCACAACATCGAGCCGACCTCCCATCGCACCACCTTTACAAATCCCACAGCCGATTTTCTATATCATTTGGTTAGGGGGAACAAAATCGATCTTGCCACATACATTTATAATCAGATACACACGTTGGGTACATGGGCAGATCGTCGTTGCTCTTTAATATTTTCCAGTCTGATTAGTGGTATCTGTAGAGCTGCCGGTGTTACCATCCCATCCGGGGAGCTTCCGGAGATGCCGAGCCCATTCATCAAGCTTACTACATCAGAGGCTCAGGAGCGAGCTCGGGTGGCGCGTCAAGCGCGATTGGCTGAGACATAGAGACGACAGCAGCAGGCTGTCCCTGATGAGGAGGCACCTGAGGATGTTGATATGCCTCAGGCCGGAGCACCACATCCACCACCACCCGGCGAGGTTGACACACAGCTTTTGAGGCAGATGTTTACCACAATGACGGGGTCAAGCCAGGATATACAGAGCCTCCAGCAGGCATTTGGTGCTATGAGCACAGAGATGCAGAGAGTGAGCGAGAGCATGGACACTGCCCACGCTTTTGCGGCGAGCTCACATTGAGAGACTCTTGCATCTAGGAGGGCGGTCGAGATGCTGAGTGACCGACTCAACTTGTACTCAAATCGGATGGACACTCTCCAACTGCGCACTGACACGATAACTACAGAGGTATGGGGGCAATCCGCTCTACTTCGGGAGATTCTAGTCCATTTACCACCTCCACCACCGGCAGATGATA
Organism: Osmanthus fragrans; assembly: GCA_019395295.1. NCBI lineage: Eukaryota > Viridiplantae > Streptophyta > Magnoliopsida > Lamiales > Oleaceae > Osmanthus > Osmanthus fragrans. The sequence continues at coordinate 16,851,506 of CM033344.1, read as the reverse complement.
CAGCGGGACCGAGCTTCTTCCCACCATCTTCACCACCACCGCCGTACTGATCAAGGGAGTCTTTATTAACCTCCCATATTTTGTTTTGTATAAGTTTTGCCCTTCAAATTCTGTATTCAATTTTACACTTTACACATTGAGGGCAATGTTTTGTATAAGTTTGGGGTGGTCGAATTTGTATAACAAACTTAAGGATTCAGTACTTGTATTGAATTATGCATTACTTATTCGTTATTCATCGATATTAGCCTGGTTTGTTTGTTTGCTTGTTTATTTGTTTACTGCTTTTGTGTGTTTGTTTGTTTACTACTGCTTTTGTGTGTTTGTTAAAAAAAATTCATTTTTGACATTGTTGTTTCGATATTTGTTTAGTTAGTTCAATTTGTGTGCTTGTGTGGGTTTAATAGTCTTGCCGACAATGATGTGAATATTGGAATAGGTATGAACTATGGATTGTGGAAATGGTGCATGACTAGATTAGCCAATACTTATTTATGTGATACTTGACATTTCTTGCGCACGAAACTCATGTTTGGCATGTTAAGTTGATGATTGGGTTCAATTTTTATAGGAGATTCGAACATGATAGGTTAAACCTGAAATACCTCTACTATGCTTAAAGATATTCCATTGTTTTAGTGGTTTGGAGATGGATTAGTTATTGTAAGGGAGCATTGAGATGAGTAGGGATTCCATGCATGAAAATTATGTTGTGTGGATTGTGTAGACCAATGAGACAAAAATGAGGTGAAAGTTTGAAGTTAGAGGTTGGTTCTTGAAACTAAGTGTCTAGAAAAATAAATGTATGGCATCAATTGTTGTGTGGAAAACACTCTTTTCAAACCTTTATGACTCAAGCAAGTAAGCCTATAAGGGTGAATAAAATCTGGTGCCCTAAAATCAACTGATTTGGGAGTCATCGGCCTAAAGCTCGTTACAGGGGTCATACAGAAAGTAAGGGGAAACAGTCAAAAGAAAAGAGAGAAAACACATTTCTCGAGCCTTTATAACTTGAGCAAGTAAGTCTGTAATAGTGAATACAAACCTGGTGCCCTAAAATCAACTGATTTGGGAGTCATCGGCCTAAAACTTGATACATGGGTTATATAGAAAGCAAATGAGAATGTGTTGAAGCAAAGAAAAAGGAATAGAGTGAGAAAAGTGCCCAATGACATTTAGTTGATAGAATTGAACATTTGATGTAAGGCAAGTAACTTAGTTTAGTTTTAGAGGTTGAAACAGTCAAAGAAATAGGAGAATCTCTGCTTGTTGAAGTGTAAACTTGTAAATTGAATCATATCCAAACTAAGAGAGGGTGAGAATTTAAGTTAACCAAATCTCAATTACAGAATACACCCCGGGATAAGTGAGTAAAAGAATAAGTTTCGGGGTGTCTACCTTTCGAGTGAAGAAAGGAAAAAGTTGACTACTGCAGGTCGGGATTTAAATCTATCAGAAACTGAGCAGGTTTTCATGAGTATACACACACACACACACACACACACACACACGTCAAGTTGCATATGATAAGTTGAGGTTGATTTGATTTTGCACTTTGATACTGTACATTATGTTATTACTGAAATACAATTCTGAGACACAGCAGGTTGTTAAACCATGTTTTGTTTAGAGTTAAGTCATCATCTTGTTTGAGGACAAACAATAGTTCAAGTTTGGGGGGTTTGATAAGTGCATTTTACGCACTTATTTAGGTCACAAAACATGGACAATTGATTGTAATTATGTTGAAATATGGCTTAATTCTATATAAATTGTGTTTACAGAACTATGTCGATGGAAATAACGAAAGTGATGAAACGAGCAAGAAATTACCAAAACGGAAGAAAGACAAAGTTCAAGGACTAAGATGCAATTATTCAAAAGTTGACTCGAAACCCAAATCAAGGACGAAAACGAATTAAGTAAAAGATTGACGATATCAAAGGGTATTAAAAGGAAGATGATGAAGAAAAGAAGCCAAAATGAGGAAGAACAGAGTCGGGGACGAAAACGACGCAACTTGGAAGTTAATTGCACCATGCAGCCGCATGGTGCAAACTTTCATGCGGTCGCATGGCAATCCCAAAACTTCCCAGGAGCAATTTAAATGAACCATGCGGTTGCATGGTTTATAACCATGCGGCCGCATGGTATATTTTCACGACAAAATTTCTTATTTCCGTTTTTAACTAAAACACTTATGGAAACTCAATTTGGGACTTCTTTATAACCCTAAACTCGACCAAAAACGGGGCTACGCCTATTTTGACATATTCTACACATTGGAGAGCAAGACAAGAGGAATGAGAAGAAATTCATCCCAACATTCAAGATTTAACTCCAGCATTAAAAGGGTGATGTCTCCAACCTCTTTTTATTTTCTTACTTCTATCATGTTAGGTTAGTTTTTCATGTACTAGGTGAACGATATACCTCACAATGTGATCTTGTAATTTCTATTTTGCAATTTGATATTTAAGCACATTTGATGGATGTTGAATGATTTATCTACAATTTATTGTCTCCATAATTAAATGCATGTGATTATGTGAATTTAGGTGGTCTATTTTATTCATTTGAAAGAAGGGGAATATGTTTTACAAGGTATAAATCATCGTAAGGTCCGATAGATGATAGAAATATACCGCTATACTTTGTGTGAATCTTTAAATGTTTACAAAACGTCACGCATTCTTGTATATTGCATTTGTCATAGAAATATAGTCAAATAGTATGCTAGAATATGTTCAATTCTACTTGAAAGAGATTGTTGGATAAGTTAGAAACATTAATTCTTCAACCAATTCATCGTGTCATCAAATTGTGAAATAGGGGTTAAAAGTGAACTTATTTGGTGATTCGGAATCCTAGTGCACTTTTATTATATTAATTTCATAAATTTTGCATTCGACTTTCATATTGCATTCTAAGATAATTCACATCTAGTTTAGTCAATTCATTCATAGTAGGATTTATTATCTAGTTCGGTATAATTTAGTATAAAAACATATCAAAAACTCAGCTTGTTTCGGTTAAGGTCGAGATAATTATCATTGAACTACTCAATCTCTGTGGGATTGAAAACCCGGACTCTAAAAGTCCACTTTATTACTTGTAACGAACCATACACTTGCGGTGATTTTAAATCGAACGGTATTTTCGTAAACATAAGGCTTTCGAGATCATTTGGTAAGATTGCATTTTATTTTTGAAACATCTCAAGTTCACCCACAGGGTTTGATAATATCATTAAGACAATAAAAACCCTTATAATAATAGAGTCATGTATTCAAATGAGTCTAATACTTTTCAAGAAATTAGATATCCCGCTTAGGGTTGAACAAAAATTTCGAACCAAATCGGACCCGAACTGAACTAAACCGAACCGAACCGAACCGAACGATTTTTTGTAAGTGAAATACCCGAACGTGTATCTGAATCGAGAACCGACAAGTTCAGTTAGGTTCTCAATTCTAAACCCAAAATCGAATAACCGAATAAAAACTAATTTTTTTTAAATTTTTTAATTTTTATATATGGGATAAATTAAAATTTTTAAATTTTTTAAAAATAAATTAGCAAAGATAGAGTTTGCATTGAAGAGACTGTGTTCTATGAGTGCATTGAGACATGTAATAAAATATATATTATATGTTTTCTTATTAAATCTTATTAATTGAACAATTTTTAATTTAATTATGTTTGTTAATTGTAATTTTTCAATTTTTTTCTTGTAGAGTTTCTCAATATCTAATATGACAAATCCAACAATTGATGGTTAAATCAAATAGTTGGTAAGTACTACTATATTAGCAATACTTTAAAATATTTTATCTCTATGAATCTATGACTTCTAATTTATATGGATCACTAGGACTGGACAAAAGTCTCGAACCAAACCGAACTAAACCGGAACCGAATCGAACCAAACCGAGCGGTTCTTCTTAAGTTAAATACCCGAACGAGTACCCTAATCTAGAACTGATGGGTTCGATTCGGTCTCGGTTCTAGTCCAAGAACCAAACAAAAATCGAATCTTTTTAAATTTTTTATATTGTATGAATCAAATTATTTTAATTTTTTCTAAATAAATTAGCAAATTAACAAATTATTTTCAATTTTTTGTTTTTAATTTTTGGCCCAATTAATAGTTTGATTTTAGCCCAAAGCCCAATAGAAGTCTTTTATATTTCATTTTCTTACGTTTGTCGGTGTGTAACTGTGTATAACATAAACCTAACCCAAATCCATTTTCACAAATTGAAAACAGAGTGATAGAAAGCTATTGAAGCCGCCGTCGACGCCAACCAAAAGTTCAAGACCACCGATTCAAAGCTGTTGAAGCCATCGATGCTGACCAAGAGTCTAAGACCAGTATGATGTAATGGTTCATCTCTTCTGCTTTGCTCATTCTAACTTATGTTCATTGTTTTCTATGATTGTGTCTTGCTTCTTTAATTAACGGCAATAGAGAGATAGCAAAATTAAAGGGATCCCTATGATCAAATGTTGCTAGTGCCTTGTGACTTGTGAGATAGCAATAGAGAGACAGACTTTCTTTATGGATTACCGATGTTTTAATATTAGTATCTACTTTTTGGTATTTGTATACATTGGTAAATTAATATTATTGGACAACTTGTTATTTATATGTTATTAAATTGGACTACATTAATTTGTAACAGTTAATATTGAACGTGTCATTAGTTATTTTTATGTAGTGTTGTTATAAATGTTAAAAAAGTTAATTATGATACGAAACCAAATCGAACCGAACTCGAACGGTTCCATAATTATATTTGGACCCGATGATTCCATTTACTAAATACCCAAAAAAAATTGTTCGATTTTCCATGTCCAGTCCTGATCACCGATGTTTTAGTATTACTAATTTACTATCTACTTTTTGTTATTTGTATACACTAGTAAATTAATCTTATTTGTAACAGTTAACATTGAACGTGTCATTAGTTATTTTTATGTAGTGTTGTTATAAATGTTAAAAAAGTTAATTATGATACGAAACCAAATCGAACCGAACTCGAACGGTTCCATAATTATATTTGGACCCGACGATTCCATTTACTAAATACCCGAAAAAAAATTGTTCGATTTTCCATGTCCAGACCTGATCACCGATGTTTTAGTATTACTAATTTACTATCTACTTTTTGTTATTTGTATACACTGGTAAATTAATCTTATTAGACAACTTGTTATTTATATTTTATTAAATTGAAATACGTTAATTTGTAAAAGTTAATATTGAACATGTCAGACTGTAGTGTTGTTATAATTGTTAAAAAATTTAATTATAGTATGGAACTGAACCGAACCCGAACGGTTCTAAAATTATATTTGGACCCAACGGTTCCGTTTACTAACTATCCGAAATTTTCAGTTCGGATCGATTCTCTTCAGAATCAAACCAAATCGAACCGAACCGGACCGAGCCCAGACATAATGCCACTTACACCCCTGGATGCACATTTAGCCCTTATTTGATTCTCATATTTTATTTTTATTTTTTAAAAAAAATTTCTCTCTTCTTTTCAGCTACACATTTTTTAATAAAATAATATTACACACAAATTCAATTTTATTTTTTATTTTAATCACATATTCTCCATCAATCTACTATTACAAAATACATTCTTAACCAATAATGGGACTCAAAGAGACTTTTAATTTGTCACCTTTGAAGTTGTAATGAACTTAATTTATAGATAAATAGATTATTCGATAATCATAGATAGGAAATAGTTTTTAGTATCATAAAAGAAAGTGGCACCCGAATCTCCAAATATGCCCAATATTCTGGCTGTCACGCTCAATTTCATAACAATGAATCCATGAAAAGTCCATCTTTTGCTCATAAATCTCTAGCCAAACATGCTCCTCTTTTGTCGTTGAGCGAAACAAATTATCTATTTATATTGGCATTTTCAACATATTTTAACTGAATTCACGTTTTCTTTCGAAAGCTAAACGCATGAAATTTTAGCAAATAGATACAAATGAAACTAAATCCAGGATTAATATATATACACTTCGAAACCCGAAAAAGAAAGAAAAAAAATCGCAAGAAAAAAAGGAAGAAAATTGTGTACCTGGAAGTTTGATAACGGCTTTCATGATCTGTATAGCTTCCTCCACATCTCTATCTAATTTTAAAAGCCTCAAAACCGCTTTCATGAACGTCTGTTTCATTTGGACATCCTTTAAATCTAAACTTACAACTATTTTCTTTAACTGAAAAAGTCGAAAAACATTCAACATTTAAATGTTTAAAACTCATAAATTACAAAGTATACAATAAATCTTTATAACTCTCGTACAATTCAGCTAGGACCCAGTTTCTTTTGATTTTCAAGATTTTCTGTAATTAATTTCATAATATGTGATTAATACAAAAAGAAAAAAAATCCCTTATCCTTTTTATAACTTCCAGACGGCTAAATTATGCATATTCACTTTATATAGTTCTTAATACCTGATAATGTGACTTTCAATGTCAAAATCCGAATCATTCTCGCAATGGACACTAGATCTTTCATTAAACTTCAATGTGTTGCGATTGATTTTTCCAAAAAGTTTGAATTTTTCAAAGTAGTGACCAAACATGAACTATTGAAGCAGACTAGATCATGTGATCATAAATATATAATGAACAGAATGTGGTACGAGGCTGTAAAAATAGAAAGTAAATTGGAATGCAAATTTCTCTAACAAACAACAACACCACCACAATTTACCCGATGGTCATACTCATGGAGTTGAAATATGTCCAAATTCTTGTTATCTACTGATGTATTGGAACTTGACCTGAAACTGAAATCAGATGAAATGGAGTCGAAGCTGGATTCCCTCGATTCATCTAATAAAGCAGTTCGACGTAGATCCTCTCTCTTAAGCACAGCTTCCACCAATCTCCCCCATTGTCGTAGTTATTAGACATCTTTAGATGAGCACAAATCTTGCAAGCTGATCTAAAATAATTAAGAACTCAGGTCTGCCCTTAAATTTGGTGTACATTACTTGTACACATTCCCCTCACATGAGGGGAGGCCCGCGAATATTTTAATCACCATGAGCCTCCCTCATGTGAGGGAAATGTGTACAAGTGATGTACAACAAACTTTTTTTTCAAAGATTATGTGTGTCAGACAAAAGACTTGACTCCCTGACACATGAGTCCTTTGCACATGAGATAAAACATTTACTCCAATATTTTAATGATATAATTTTCCATCTTTGTCCTCTCATGTTGCACCCGCCTGCTAACTTTGACCAATTAGTTGTCAGGTGTATTAAGCAACATACTGTAGGAAAATGAGATATGGAAAAAAATTTCTCATTAAAACGAGATTCAAACAGGCCCAGCACAGAGGTAAGTTCTGAAATAATTAATTCAGAATAAGTTAGTTATTTTGATAGAAGATATTACAAAATTTTATACTTAAAACTTAAAAAGTAAGATAAAACATGTTTGAAAATAATCTTTTTTATTTATTTTAAGCTTGTCAAACATGTTTGGCTTTGTGTAAAAGCTAAAAGACTCTTTTTCCGACAGTGTAAAGAGTCATACACTCATAATGTCGAAAAAGTCAAAAAGAGAACTACTTTTATTTCGCATTTAAAGATAAACATACTATAATGAATATAAAATTGGTCTTGTAACCTCAATAATGGTGGGTTCTTAGAGCTATATGATATTGTCAAAAGTTGATAAAATATGATGAATTACATGAAACGTATAATTAAAATGTGTAATCATAAAATTTTACTTTCTTAGCTCACTTAGAACTTGTTTGGGTTCTATTAAAATCAAATTTTGGAGGAAAAATATATTTTAAAATAGTAATTTTTTTTAAAAATGTGTAGTTTAAAAAAAAAAAAAAAAAATTTGAATTTACGTGTAATATTATTTTATTAAAAAATATATGATTGAAAAAAAGAACAGAAAAATGCAAGCTTGAACTCAAGATTTTTGTCTACTTAGATACCATATTAACTTGTTATATAATTAGGCAAAATTTAGGCAAGTTTCGACTGAGCGGTGATCGATCGAAAATTATGGTTCGATCAACCGAACTAGAGTTCCAGTCGACCGGAATAGGCTTAAATTCGATATTAACAGATTAAATATCGTATATGCTGTTGGTACTCCAGAAATTCGGTAAATTGCACAGAAATCCGGTATACGCGAAATTAGGTATGCAGTTTAGCAATATAATAACTACGATGAACGCAAATTCAACATACATATATCATGCTTAATACTATACACGTACAGAATGTAAACATGAACAAAGAGAAATCGCAGAACGAGTAATAGAATCAAAAACTTTTAACCTGAGGCCTGTGTTGCACACAGTTTCCTTAAAACAGCCCCCTCATCGTTCGTGCTTGAGGTTTACAACGAGCGTCCGTTTTCCAGGATACAACGGTAGAACCAGTAGTTTCCGAGCACCACGGGAACCACTCCGACGAACTGAACTAGTGTCTGAACTACACCACCACCAAGACCGAAATGCAGAAAAAAAAAATTCGAACTCTATGCAAATGAATTTCTTATATATTCTAAACTTGAAAGCCTTTGCTTTTTATTTTGTGTGTTAGAATGAGGAAAAAGAGCCACTATTTATAGGCTAGGCTACCATTAATGGCAATGACTTTTGGGATTTCTTCATCTTTTTTCTATGTGGGACAAATGCATTTTTCCCACATAAACTCCCTTTTGAGTGGTACATTTGAGCCTCAATTTCTCATTCACCCGAGCATCAACTTTGGCAAGTAAGTATATGATTTCGATGTACTCACGGAGGAGAACAAAAATCAACTTTCATCTTCCAAATTGAACAATCGGGTCCCACTCAAAACTCGTGCCAAAGTCAGCCCATAAACTCAGTTTTTCCAACAATCCCCCACATGAATGAAAATTGGGAGCGACTCATGCATGTGACACACGACGACTTATGAATGTGACACATGACAACTTGGTGATATAGTTCAACAGTTGAAACCTACATAGGATAGGTAGGTGTTACCCTTTGAACCTTCCCTTGCGAAAGCATATTTACTTTACTGGCTGATTAGTAGACGCGATGTCCTTGAACTGTTCTGCTGTTTATGTAAACGATAATACACTTCACACAGGATTCTTCCTAACACATTTCAGTTCTCATTATTATGTTCGTTTTGGCCATGAACATACGCCTGGTTCTGTGAGAGATCACTAGAATTGCGCCCCACACAATTCCCTTAGAAGCGGCCGCACTTCTCTCTCACATAGGTGATTTCTTATTACAAGTAACCCGCATTACTTGGCTCGATTTCCGACGCATAAGAATCATTAAAAGCCAATTGCTTATCCTCCAACTTCACGAGCATCACTGTCGCATCACAGGAATGGACATGAGGTAATATCTCCCACAGTGATTACATCAAATCTTTACAATTACGTTGTCCCTTTGAACCTAGATCTTGGGATCTCCAGTCAACTAGGTTGGATTTTCCTTTGTATTGACTTATCCATTCAAGGGCTTAAGTTCCATTCCTCTCGATGATTTCTCAACTAACTCTCGATTTAACCCTTTGGTTAGCGGATCCGCAATGTTATCCTTTGACTTTACATAGTCAATAGTGATAACTCCAGTTGAGAGTAATTGCCTTATGGTATTGTGTCTACGACGTATATGTCTAGACTTACCATTATACATGTTACTCTGTACCCTTCCAATTGCTGATTGACTATCACAGTGTATGCAAATTGCTGGCACAGGTTTTGACCATCTTGGAATATCCTCTAAGAAGTTGCGTAACCATTCAGCCTCTTCACCACTTTTATCTAGAGCTATAAACTCAGATTCCATAGTGGATCGAGCTATTACTGTTTGTTTAGAGGATTTCCAAGAAACAGCTGCACCTGACAATGTGAACACAAATCCACTCGTGGATTTTGAGTCTTTCATATCAGATATCCAATTAGCATCACTATATCCTTCAATGACCGCTGGATATTTGGCATAATGCAACTCATAATTACGAGTCAATTTTAAGTACCTTAGTACTCTTACTATTCATTTTCAATGATCAGCTCCTGGATTACTCGTATACCTACTTAGTTTACTAACTGTGTAGGCTATGTCTGGTCTTGTACAGCTCATTAAGTACATCAGACTTCCAATGATTCTCGAGTATTCTACTTGAGAAACACTTTCACTTTTATTCTTGGATAGGTGTTGACTCGTATCTATCGGTGTTCTAGCCATGCCAGTATCATCATTACTGAACTTTTCCAGAATTTTGTCCACATAATGTGACTGGATTAGAACGAGTCCATCTGATGTTCTTGAAATTTTGATTCCAAGTATAACATCAGCCAAGCCCATATCTTTCATGTCAAATCTTGAATTTAACATATTCTTGGTGGATTTGATCATCTTATCGTTGCTACCAGCAATAAGCATATCATCAACGTAAAGACATAAAATGACAGCCATTTTTCGTGTCTTTGACGTAAACACATTTATCACACTCATTGATTTTAAATCCACACTCCATCATGACACTATCGAATTTCTCATGCCATTGTTTTGGTACTTGTTTTAAGCCATATAATGACTTCACCAATTTGCAAATTTTCTTTTCCTGCCCTGGAGATGAAAATCCCTCGGGTTGTTTCATATAGATTTCTTCATCTAAATCTCCATTCAAGAAGGCAGTCTCAACATCCATTTGATGTACTTCAAGATTCCGCAAAGCAGCAATCGCAAGTATCATCCTAATAGATGTTATTCTTGTTACTGGAGAATATGTATCAAAGTAATCAAAGCCTTCCCGTTGTCGGTAACCTTTTATTACTAATCTGGCCTTGTACTTTTCAATAGTTCCATCTGTTTTCATTTTTCGTTTGAAAATTCATTTGTAGCCTAGTGGTTTACTTCCTGGAGGAAGATCCACTTGCTCCCATGTATGATTTTGTAAGATGGAATCTATTTCACTTTTAATGGCCTCTTTCCATTGAGGTCATTCTAAAGAGTTTACAGCTTCTTGATAGTTTCGAGGTTCACTTTCTAGCATATAGGTCAGAAAATCTGGACAATAAGATTTTTCTGTTCTTACTCTTTTGCTACGTCTTGGTTCAACCTCAACCCCCTCTTCTAGTTCTTGGTCCTAACTATCTTCAATCATAGTCTCATACGTCCGTTTAGAAGAGCTTGCCTCTTCTTTGGACTTATACGGAAATACATGTTCAAAGAACGAAGCATTTCTCGATTTCATTATCGTGTTTTTGTGTATATCTGAGATTTTTGATTCATACACAAGAAATCGATAAGCACTACTGTTATGAGCATATCCAATGAAGATGCAATCTACAGTTTTCGGGCCTATCTTCACCTTCTTTGGTGTTGGGATAGCCACTTTAGCGAGACACCCCCACACTCGTAAGTATTTATAGGAAGACTTTCTTCCTTTCCATAACTCATACGGGGTCCTTTCCATTTTCTTTCGGGGCACCTTATTTAAAAGGTAATTTGCTGACAACACAGCCTCCCCCCACATGTTCTGAGGTAATCCAGAACTTACTAGCATTGCATTCATCATTTCTTTTAATGTGCGATTTTTCCTTTCAGCAATGCCATTTTGTTGCGGTGAATAAGGTGCGGTGGTTTCATGTATAATTCCGTGTTGTGTACAGAATTCAGCAAACGGTGCTTCATACTCACCACCTTGATCGCTTCTCAACACCTTAATTTTCTTGCTAAGTTGATTTTCAACTTCCGTCTTATAGAGAATGAATTTCTCTATCGCTTCATCCTTACTTTTTAGCAAGTACACATAGCAGTATTTTGTGTTATCGTCGATAAAAGTAATGAAATATTTGTTGCCACCTCTCGTTTGTACAAATTTTAAATCACATAAGTCACTGTGAATTAAATCAAGTGGTTCAGTATTCCGTTCAATTGATTTGAATGACGACCTTGTCAATTTTGCTTCAACACAAGTTTCACACTTATGTTTCGAATCAACATGGAACGCGGGTATGCAATTCAAGTTAACTAGTCTACGTAAAGAATCATAGTTAACATGTCCTAGTCTACCATGCCACACATTGGAAGACTCAAGCAAATAAGCAGAAGAGTTCACTTTATGCATTTTTTGCTTAACAACCATTACATTTAGTTTGAACATGCCATCGAAAACATACCCTTTTCCGACAAACATTCCACTTTTGGACAAAATAACTTTGTCTGACTCAAATACAATACGAAATCCATGCTTATTCAAAAGCGACCCGGACACTAGGTTCTTGCGGATTTTCGGCACATATAGCACGTTATTAAGAGTCAACTCTTTCCCTGAAATCATCTTCAGAACCACCTTCCCTTGTCCTTTGATTTCAGAAGTTGCTGAATTTCTCATAAACAACTTCTCTCCATTGTCAATTGCTTCGAAAGTATTAAACATCTCTTTATCAGAGCACACATGCCTTGTAGCACCAGTGTCAATCCACCACTCTTTCGGGTTAGAACCCACCATGTTTACTTCAGAAATGACGGCTGCGAGATTCATCTCCGACACGTCATTTTCCATGTAATCAACCACATTTGCTTCCTTCTTCTTCTTTGGCATTCTGCACTCCGAAGACTTGTGACCTACTTTGTCACAGTTGAAGCATTTTCCTTGACATTTCTTTTTAGAAATTCCACCTTTTAGTCCTTGCTTGGTCCCTTTGCCACCGGATGACCCAGCCTTACTTTTGTAAGCCTTACTGCTTTGATCATGCTCTACCACATTGGCTTTAGCAACATCAGGACTGAACCACTTCTTCTCCGAACCCTTGTTGTCTTTTTCAATTCGAAGTCTAACAATCAGTTCTTCGACGTTCATTTCCTTTCGTTTGTGCTTCAGATAGTTCTTGAAGTCTTTCCACGCGGGGGGCAATTTCTCAATAATTGCTGCCACTTGGAAAGTTTCACTCACAACCATCCCTTCGGCATGAATTTCGTGAAGAATCACTTGGAGTTCTTGCACTTGACTGATTACTGGTTTGGAATCCACCATCTTATAATCCAAGAATCTGCCGACAATAAACTTTTTTGCCCCGGCATCTTCAGTCTTATATTTTCGGTCTAACGACTCCCACAACTCATTAGCAGTTTTCATGCTACTATACACGATGTATAGCGAGTCTGCCAAGCTGTTCAATATATAGTTTCGGCACAGAAAGTCCGAATGTTTCCAAGCATCAACCGCACTGATCACTTGAATATCTCTTTCACCCTCATTGAGTATTGGAGCAGTTTCAGTCAAGAATCTCACAAGATTCAAGGTGATCAGGTAAAATAACATTTTTTGCTGCCACCTCTTGAAATTCAAGCCATTGAATTTTTTCGGTTTTTCCCCATGGTTAACCGGAACATTAGCCACATGTTGGCTCACAACACGACTTGGCACTTGAGCCACAGTCTGAGCCACAACAGAGCTAGGCCCTGCACCCATACCCACAGTTTGGGAAACTTGGGACACATCCATGTTGGTTGGTTCGGTTGTCATTTCTGAAATAAAACACACAAAAATTAGTTTCCAAAACTAAATATCAACTTGTCTTTAAAAAAAAAAAATCTGTTTTAAGCTTGTTATATAATTAGGCAAAATTTAGGCAAGTTCCGACTGAGCGGTGATCGACCGAAAATTATGGTTCGATCAACCGAACTAGAGTTCCAGTCGACCGGAATAGGCTTAAATCCAATATTAACAGATTAAATATCGTATATGCTGTTGGTACTCCAGAAATCCGATAAATTGCACAGAAATCCAGTATACGCGAAATTTGGTATGCAGTTTAGCAATATAATAACTACGATGAACGCAAATTCAACATACATATATCATGCTTAATACTATACACGTACAGAATGTAAACATGAACAAAGAGAAATCGCAGAACGAGTAATAGAATCGAAAACTTTTAACCCGAGGCCTGTGTTGCACACAGTTTCCTTAAAACAGATTCGCCCCCTCACCGTTCGTGCTTAAGGTTTACAACGAGCGTCCGTTTCCCAGGATACAACGGTAGAACCAGTAGTTTCCGAGCACCACGGGAACCACTCCGACGAACTGAACTAGTGCCTGAACTACACCACCACCAAGACCGAAATGCAGAAAAAAAAATCGAACTCTATGCAAATGAATTTCTTATGTATTCTAAACTTGAAAGCCTTTGCTTTTTATTTTGTGTGTTAGAATGAGGAAAAAGAACCACTATTTATAGGCTAGGCTACCATTAATGGCAATGACTTTTGGGATTTCTTCATCTTTTTCCTATGTTGGACAAATGCATTTTTTCCACATAAACTCCCTTTTGAGTAGTACACTTTGAGCCTCAATTTCTCATTCACTCGAGCATCAACTTTGGCAAGTAAGTATATGATTTCGATGTACTCACGGAGGAGAACACAAATCAACTTTCATCTTCCAAATTGAACAACCGAGTCCCACTCAAAACTCGTGCCAAAGTTAGCCCATAAACTCAGTTTTTCCAACATAACTTACCTCATTTAAAGAGTTCAATTGATGACATATTTCTTGATAATTCTTCATGATAAAATTGAAATGAAAAACGTATCAGTTGTATCTTCTCCACTTACAATTTGTCCAAAATACACCATAATCAATTGTCTAACAACATAAAACTTTATTAAGCAATATGTGCTTGCCCAACTCTCTACATCTTTATTTGGCATGTCCAGTAATAAAAATGAGGTATTCAAATTACAGGCAGAGGCTGGGGGTATATCAGGCTATCCTCTATATAAAGCCAGGGAATGTAGACCAATGAGGGGGAAAAAAGTAATGCCATATGATTTGACTATGCAATATCCGGCTACCGATACAAGCTAGACTGCAGCTCCAAACTGTAATGAAGCTCGAGCAATTTCTAGTGCCTCCTCAACTGAAGATGCATTCTGAAGTTTGGCTTTGTCGACTGAAGGCTGGCTCCTTGCGAGTTTAGGGAGCAGTTGGAATTCCTACAACAATTTTACAAAAAACAGTTTGATTGTAAGCTATAACTATAATAGCATGCTTGGTATGCAGTATAAACATCATTCGACAACATAATGAAAAGGATTTTAGCATCTTTTTCTTCCATATGAATTTTCATTACTATCCAATCTCCCTACCAAACATGCCATCATTACAAGGAAAGTTATCAGTTTACATTGGAATGTTCCATGATAATAAAACTCAACGAAACGGACAGTCTCAAGTAGACAGGTTCTATAGGGTGTGGTGTGGGCCTCCCAAAAGGTAACGGATATTCATGTGTGCTCATTCCAAGGAATTTATTTTGTTGGACATCTCATTTTCAAGTCTTCTCTATAATTTCATGCCACATATATTAGTCTTCCATTATGATGCCCCACTAAATTAATGGCCTCTAACAAACACATCCGAACATCTCAACCTGAAAAATCTCAAATTTGTGGTTCATGGTATTGTGTTCAAAATTACAAATTACCTCTAAAATATATTTGAATCAACAGCAAAGGTGCTATTTCTGTTGTGATATCAGGTAACAAAATAATTTGCAAGACTATCATAAGCTTTTCCTTAACATTTACCTCTCTTTAACAGTTCTTCTGGTTCTATATCAACAATTTATACATTACACACAGAACAGAAGTGCATGTGAGCGAATTACGGTTCACAAATTTTACCAACTTCAGTATCAGTTCCAAAACATACCTCTGCTGTTCCACTTTCAAGAAGAACTCCCTTTAGTATACCTGCAGACAGCACAATCAGCATCCTATTTTCTTCGCTTTTCATTTTACCAGTGAAAAATCAACCCCTCCTCCCTACAGCCCCTGCTGCTGCCCCTCCACCCCCATCCCAACCAAGGAAAAATGTAAAAGTAATGATGCATGGCCTTGCAAGGAAATCTCAATCAGTTGCTCCTACCGCCAGCAACATAAACACACACACACACACACACAGAGAGTGAGAGCAAAGTACCAGAATCAATCCAGAAAGTTGCAACTTTTGGATCAAAATTTCCAATTTGAACAGTCTCTCCAACTGTATATTAAGAAGTGAAAGTAGAATTTAATATCATTAGCTGAAGATTGCTTAACTGTAAATTCTTTGGACTCATAGACCAAGAAAGTAAGACACATACTTACCATTGTCTCCGAAGAACTGCCACCATACTTTTCTTGGGCTCCCTTCATACTCAAAAACCCTCGAGTAAAAATATGGGAGATAGTCATACCTGAATGTCCCACGGGATTCCCATCATTATCGCAGATAACTTGAAGCGGTCAAGTTTCAAAATTATAATTCCATTAGAAACAGAGTTATGATTCCGTTAGAAATAAATCCAACTCACGTGTCCGTATGTGCAGTTAGTAGTGATTTAACGCAATGCTGAGCAGATCGACGAGCATGATCAACGTGTTCAACCCTTGAAATTCGGTTGTAAATCTGTTTCAGTTTAACACGACGTGAGATCATGACTTTATGAACAAAGTTTTCTACTTTTAGTTTGTAAAAAGAAGACACACCTTTAAGGGGAATGCCGCAACATCTCCAACAGCAAAAATTCCAGGTATGCCCGTTCTAAACTGGCCATCAACCTGAAATTTAAGTGTAGGAGCACATTACTCTCTTCTTTTCTTTCTTTTCCAAGTCGGTGAATCATGCCAATTATGCATAAAAGGTATATGGTATAAATTTAAATTTTATACATTAGCTAATTTCAGCAACCGAAATTTAGCTTATCAATATTAATTTATTAAGAAGTCTCTTTCTCATCTAGGTATCTTTTTTGCGTGGGGTTTTTCATTTACATTTAATTTTTCTTCTGTGATTCAGACTAGTAACGGATATAATTTTAAACAACCATGCTACTTGTACAACATTGATTGACAACAATGGTTGACAATCACTCACATGGGAGGGGGACCCACGATGAATAAAAAATTCGTGAATTCCTTCATGTGAGATGATTGTCAACCATTGTTGTCAACCAATATTGTACAAGTAGCAAAATTCAATTTTAAATTAGTAGAAGTTCATGTATCATGTACAATGCCATCACGTCAACACAAAGAACAAATAATAACCTGTATTCCTCCCACGGTGCTATTTAAGCCAATCTTTTCGAAGGGACCCACAGCAGGTTTTGCTCCAATTCCAATGACAACCTGCATGCCGAGGAACAAAGGATGTATCATTTTCCCCTTCACCTGTATGTAATAATTTACTATGCCACAATTATGTAGCAATACTCAAAATAAAGCGTGTATTATTTTCTTTTTTTTTAAATCATGAAGAAAGATGAATTCTAGAAGATGAACATCTTTTTCCAAATTACCGTGTCTGCTTCAATGGTGGATCCATTCTCGAGTTTAACCCCAGACACATGTCCATCAGGACCAGCTTCTAAATTCTTTATGGAAGTGCCCTGGAAGCATGGTTTAAATTGAGAAACCTTCCCTACATGCATCAAATGTATATGCATGCTCGGAACACAATCATGCACTACTTTTGCTCAATTTACATTTTCCTTTTTTTTGGGATTTACACCTTTCCTTAACCCTTTTCGTTTTGTGGTAGAGGATCTGTTGGGGGGAGAGAGCGCACTAACCTTGACAAATTTGACACCATAATCTTGGTATAGCTTTTCATACTTTTGGGCTAGTGATGAAGTGAACAATCTTGGCATAAGATGATCTTCTGGAAATATCACCTATTTCAACAAAAGACAGTCCAAGTCAAACTTGGCCATTAAGAATTTCCTGAATCCAAACATAACAAATAAATGCATGTCATGACACCAAATTAAGAAGTTGCTTGCTTTATTTACAAAGTGACTAAGATTTGTAATTCTAATCTTCAAACCATAGAAGAAACATCAACTGTTCAATGATCCTTAGTTAGGCAAACATGGAATAAGGGCGCTGACCCAAGTTATCTCAATCTTGGTCGGATCTCTTAGAATATTGTCAAGATTAGGAATATTGTGTCATGTGGATTATACAAACCCCATCCCAACACCATGAGAGAGAGAGAGAGAGAGAGAGAAGAAGCCTAGTTTATCAAGAAAAACTAGACAAGACATTCATTATGACACTTCGGGAGTACTACTAACATTTTTCTCTTCTCTGAAGTGGAAGACGGAAAGGCTTCACAGTTTATCTATCAATAAAAATCGACAACTGTACAAGTGTCAATAATTGCTGGCTTGTTCCATGCATGGCTAATCTTTTGCTATTTTTTGGCCATTAAGATGAAGTTCCTCGTTAAGTTCCATTTATTAGGGGAATTAAAAGTCTTTAAAAAAATCTAAAAATAAATAATGTGCATCGCACGTTGACTACAACTAGTTATTTTTAAACATACATATATGAAATAATTGAATAAATAAGGTAAGAATGTTCATATAGCCTTAATATAATAAGTCATCCAAATTCTAAATAGATATATCAACCAAAAACTAAATTCACTCGCTGAAATGAAATTGTTGGGTTGGATATGCAATAATAGCAAGTGCCAGCATGTTTGGCTAAGCTCAAAAATAAATAACTTTTTATTTCCAAACATGTTGAGATGAGTTACTTCTATCTTACTGTTTACTGAAAAATCTACTTATTTTGAAAGTAATTCTTACCTCACTGTCAAAATAAGTAACTTCAACTTTTGAAAATAAAAGAAATTATTTTACTTTTAAGCTTACCTATTTACTTACAAGTAAACATTTTTATCTTAGTCAAACATGCTAGATTAACTAGTGCTTACAGTGGTGTCAAGTTTCCAACCACTAGTTGCTGCTGCGACTTCCATGCCAATATAGCCACCACCAACAACGACGACTTTTTTCGCTTTCTCCTGAAAAGGGGAACATTAATAAATAAATATCATCAAGAAATTACACAACATTCAAAAAATTATATGAACAGTAATTACCAACGAGGATATGAGAGAATTGGCATCCGCAACATCCCGGATATAGTGAACACCAGGTAAGTTTCCTCCAATTTTATCTGGAAATCTGGATCAAGACAAAATAATTTTTTTTCATTTTTATGTGAAATTAAAATGGAATCCATGAACAAAAAAAATATATGGGTTCTGATACAACATTAGCATGATATTTTTAGAGTCCCAAGATTCAGAACTCCATCAAATTGGTTTCAGACCAAAACAATAGAACCAAGAAGTAAACTAAGATGATATATGGAATAAAGAATGACAAGTAAAGATATAGTGCAACAGTTTTAGGTACATGCAGGAAACAATAACATGGAATATTCTATCCACCATCAAGTCACTTCAAAAGAATTGTACTAAATGTTAAATGAAATCGAGAGGATAAACAGTTTCACTCACTACAGTTTGCTTTTCAGAAAAGGTCAGAATAAGGGTTTCAAATTTAAATATAAATATAAATATATATATATATATATATATATATATATATATATATATATCCTTCGTTTGGGAAGAATTTATAGCTGGTTTAATTTATAAATATATAGAAATGAGTGGTTAATAAGTGGATAATACTTGTGGGTCCATTGGAATATGTGGCTGAAAATAAAGCTTGACCAATTATAAATGACTTATGAATTTTGCCAACAGGAGGCATAGATATAGATATTTTTTATATCATAATATGCAACATAAAACCAGCTGCTTGATTTAAGTCTATGTCAATCACCTAACACAAGTATTCTGGACACAGCATTTCACAGTATTCCATGATTGCAAATAAGGAACGCATAAAGTTTGGTAATAAGCATATCACAGAAACTATCTTAGGAAGGATATAGAGCCATTTAGAACCAAAGAAATCATATAAAGACCTGGAGGCTGAACATCCAGTAGCAATAATGAGGGATCCATATTTGAGCAATTTTCCGGAATTTGTTTTCAATGTTTGCTTTTCAATATCAACATTGACTACTGGATCTTCGTACAACATCTGAGAAAAAACGATGAGCATAATTATCATAAGCAATAACAAGGTGTCAACGTAAAGCAAATTATCACTGAAACATTGCCAGGCTAAACATTTAAACAGTCGGATTGATTTGGCCATAGTTACTGCTGATTTTAGACATATTTCCAGCAAGCTATACATTTTTCGTAAATAAGTCTCCCCTACATCATAACATAAAGTGAAGCAAGCACAGTAAATCGATTAAAAGCTCAATAACAGGCAGAAAATTCACATTTCTGGACTCCATAAACTAAGTTAAAGGTTACTACATATTATCAATTAATTCATTAATTAAGTTAATCTCAAAAAGCATCGGATCATCATATAGAAGTACTATCATATGAGGCTTTTGAAGTCAACTGAAGATATCAATCCAAATCAACATGGTTTTTCTAAGGATTCAAATGATCAGCAGAGCACTGAAGCTGAAATAGGTTTCCCAAATAAACCCAAAATTGACTTATTGAATATTTCAAAAGTCATGGATCCAGAGACAAAATGCCGTTTCACCAAACAAATCGCCGTCTACATAATATGGAGCACTCAAGGCGAAAAGAAACTTCATAACTAAAACTCAACTCCTTTTAGTTTATTGCCAGATTGAAAATTGAGAAAATCAATCATTTCATTTCATTACAATCCAAATCTATTTAGATGGTATTCTGCCAGCCATGCACGTCATATAGAAGTAATGCTGCCACAAAAGCATCAGAAAATCATTAGACATATTGGAAAATAAGAAAATGAGGAAAAAGAATCACCTCTATTCCTTGCTCCTTGTACCAGTCAGGAGTTTGCCTTTCTCCACCTGAGCCAACACAAGTATGGAAACCCTAAAACAAAACAGATTTAATTACATTTACCAATATATGAAGAAAGAATAATGCTATGTAGAACCAGCCATGTGTCTTTAACTGATAAGTCATTTTAAATGGGACTAGTCCCCACATTTAATATTATCTATCAGTTAATTATACTAGAATATCACCTAGTCTGGTAACACTAGTGGTGCTAAATAGCATTACTCATGAAAAAAACCTACTGCCTCAAATATCGCAACTGCTACATAAAATGTACAGTCCTGAAACTTTTTCTTGCCATTCACAAGACAAAATGTGCACAAATTTGCTGTTATATTAACCCTTGTTTGGTCCCCATTTTTTTCAAAATACATTTTTCTTCTTCTTATTTTCAATCACACTTTTCAATAAAATAATATTATACGCAAATCCAAAACATTTCCTTATTTTTTAACCACACATTCTCCATCAAATTACTATTCCAAAATGCATTTTTGAAAAAAAAAAAAAAAAAAAAAAAAAAATATTGGGGCTCAAACAGACTTGATTCAATTACAAACGTAAAGTGTAATGTCACAAAAACCCCGAGAACCCAATAAAATCTTGTCAAGGTAAGTTCAAATCACAAATCAAGTGGCACTCACTGGCAATCGAGCTGGCTTTTTATCCAAAGGGAACAAATAAGCTTTTGTCAATGCTGGACGCTCATACGGTGCATATGCCTGCATTCACACAAAAAATATCATTTCAAAAATTAAAAAAAAAAAGTCACACAAAAATGTAATGTGATAAATTAATTAACCATCATGTCCAGACTAATTAACAATGACTTGCTATATAGTTTTTATCACCCTGATTACAGATAAAATAAAAGACTCCAGCCCCATAGCACAGCCCTTAGAGTTACGGGTACACAGACAAGAAGGGATGTTTTACAGCATATCATTAATCAGAGATATTCTTTATAATAGCCATCTCCCATTGGTCAACGTGAAAAATGGTCATGATTATATTTTTTGGTTTAGAATGCCTTCTCTAAACGTCAAAAGACATACTAATTTATATTATAAGTAGATATGGGTCAAATAGACAAAATTTGAGTGCATTGCAGATTGATTCATTAAGTTTAGTCTTTTCAATGAACTCAACAAGCTCAACTAGTTTGATGAGGGCTAAAGATGATCTGCTTTAACTTGTTCCTTTCTTTTTCTTTGGCATTACAACCTCTTTCCAACCATGTTTGTCTACATCCATACTACAAACTCATTCCCCCCTTTTCACCTCTACCGGGATTTTGGAAGAGGAAAAAAAAAGAGAATATGGTAATGACGGAATAGTGACTGAAATATCGGTTCGTCTTGAAAAAATTCCTATTATTATCATTCAAATAAGACCATATATGTGAGGTAAATCAAACTAAAGAAAATAAGATTACCTCTTTGGAGACAATGCAAAGCTTTCCACTAGCCATTCCATGCTCTACAAAAGTCCGAGCTGCATATCCCGCTGCATTCCCACCTCCTACTATCACAAACCTGCAATCACCCATCTTTAAATGCATACAAACAAAAACGAAATATACTAAATTGATTCAATAGTGACACAACCAATTCTTCCAAAAGCAAATTGCAATCAAATCCTTTATCACCCACGACAAGACTCGGGAATCCACTCCAAAGATTTTTCATTCCGCACCCCGCATAAATATAGATATATGTATTTTAAGTGTGATAGTAAACATTTGAGAACTTACTCCCGGTTTTCATTGGCGAAAGAGGATGCAGAGACCGTGAAGCATCTACGGGAGCTTCTGGAAGGAAATGAACAAAAACCCTGGTGAATTCGATTCAAGGGAGTTGACTGTGGACACCACAGAGAAAGCCCATGCTTCAATGAAAGTGTGTTTGATATGCTCGCCATTATCAATCTACGAACTGTACCCTTTAACAAGAAGAATTAGACGAATGAATTTGCAACGAATTTCTAGAAAGTGAGAGACTTTAGAAAGCGAAGAGTAGACCTGAAGATGACATTGGGATCAAGAGGTGTGATGATCTTTATATATTTTTTTTTCAATATAATAATGTGAAAAAAAGTAAATTGTTTCTGGGATTTTATTATTCAAAGGTGGGCCGGCTCTTACGAAGGTTGTAGAGACACTGGGTTATGTGTGTGTCGATTGAGTGAGTGAAAGCGACGCGAGAGTGTTCTAGGAGAGTGACAAAAATGCAGTCCACCATTGGAGGCCTTCGCAGTGACCTTGAGGGTGTAGGCAATGGGCTGAGATAACGTGTCGAATTGTGCCAGATTTAACAGCATACGCCGTCGTTTTATTTCTGCCTTGACCTTCCATGTCCCCTAGTAGTAATTAGGACGGGACACGGTCCGGTTCGATTCGATTCGGTTCACTTCGGCTCTAAATAGAATCGAATCGAACTCGAAATTTTCAGATATTTAGTAAGTAGAACCGATGGATCAAAATTTAATTATGGAACCGTTCGAATTCGATTCTATTCGGTTCCCAAGTTCTGTATTATAATTAATTTTTTTAATATGTACAAAATTACATTAATTCAATTAATGATATGTACAATTTTAACTCTTACAAAATAACGTAGTTCAGTCTTATTGTGTCTTTTACGTCTCTTTTCGTGGAGTTTTTCGTAGATTTATTTGTAAAAATCACAAAAAGAGGACGATAGCGAGCTTATAATAATTAAGAAAGGCGCTCTCGAGTTTCAGTTCGATTTCTTCAGAAGAAACGGCACTACGGTAGAATAACATATTTGGATAAAATTTAAATAAATTTGATTAAATTGAGCTTGGACTGAAATTTAAAAATAGGAAAATCATATTTTTGAATTAGAAATTTTTTTTTAGAAAATAATAAAACAACTTGGCTTATTTAAAATAAATAAATTAAAAAATATTCGGTTCTTATTCGATTTTTCGGTTCTTGGTCTAGAACCGAGAACCGAACTGAACCTATCAGTTCTCGATTCAGATAACCGTTCAGGTATTTCACTTAAAAAGAACCGCTTGGTTCGGTTCAGTTCGGTTCGGGTCCGATTCGATTCGAAAGTTTTGTCCAGTTCTAGCAGTAATGTTTTTAAAATTGCAGAGGAGGTTCTAATATATGGCATCTGTAATGAGTTGGTCTTTGACATTTTTTTTTTCT
The DNA here is from genome assembly GCA_019395295.1 of Osmanthus fragrans. Taxonomy (NCBI): domain Eukaryota; kingdom Viridiplantae; phylum Streptophyta; class Magnoliopsida; order Lamiales; family Oleaceae; genus Osmanthus; species Osmanthus fragrans. The sequence continues at coordinate 16,827,514 of CM033344.1, read as the reverse complement.
ATGTTGTTGCTAGCCTTTCACTTTTTAGCAACTTAACTTTTCGGATTCTATCCTAGTTGCTTGTTAAAAAGTTGTAAGACCCTATCAAGCTTTTTGAAATGGAAAGAAAAATCAACAACAAGAAAAAAGGAGAACGGGTTGAAATCTGAACTCCCGCATTTTTTGCCTCTCAACTCAAACGCCACTCAAATACAACATTTGTATTCACCCCCTCAAGGTTCTACAAAAGTAAATGGATGGGGACATAAACATAAACACAAAAATAGTTTGAATGCATATTTTGCACAAATTTCATTAGATGGGGATTTCTGGTGCAATATTTCTTTTCTTATTTCATAAGTATTTTTGTTTATACTTTTTTCAAAAGACTAGTGGAGTAACATGCGTTGCACGTTAGTTGGTTAATGTTAAGAATAAGTATATAATTATTTTGCTTTTGTCAAACACAAAACAAAACAGAAAAAGGAAATAATGAGAGGTAAAAATCATTACATTCCATAAAAGTCATTACATTCCAAAAGAACTGCATCAAAAGTATGGAGAATAGTTATAGAGCTAAACTACAAATCATGTTTAGCTCAATAACTATCTCATTAGACCAAAACACTACAACAAAATACTGAACCCAAAAATAGTTGATTTCAAAGAGTTAAACATCTAAATTTTCATCAGGCATTGCAATTTCTTTTGCTTTGTCATTGTCATGTGAACAACTGGAAGGACTGGAAGGAGTGAGAGTTGAAGTTGGGAATAATACTTTCTTTGTTGATAATTCATTAGAATCGTGTTGTACTAACTGCAGTAATTTAGCAATTGGAGTTAGAGAGGTGCTTCCATCCATACATTGTTTTTTTGGAGTTGTTGAAGATGTCGAAGATGAAGATGTATTAACTGTGAAGATGATATCATACTTGTAATCTTCTTGATTATTTTGATTCATTGCTTTTACATAGAAGAATACATCATCATTCATTGGGAGAATGATTGGGAGAAGACTTCTTTCCTCCAGCTGAAAGAGGAATTTTAATAATAATGAGGAATGTGAATAATGTAAATGAATGTATTGGAAAACATGTTTGGAGTGGTACCCAATCTATCTGTGAATCTGCTTCTTTCATCAGTTCAAGTGCAAAGCACTGCAATAACTTTTCAGCAGGTTCTCCTATAATTGTTGCATCCAAACATCATGGTGCATCCTGCAGTTTGATAGAGGTTCTTGCTCTGCAGCAGCATAATATGGATATAAGACTTCGAAAGACATACTCTAAATTAAATTTCATTTTGTGTGTATGTAGTGCTCACCTAGGAATCCACGGGCTTGAGAATATCTGCAGAATGAGCAGCAATGGATTTCATCGAAATTGGCATATGTAGATCTATTGCAATTGTTGCATGACATGTACCAGAAAGATTGATGGTAATCTTCAATGCTTGGTTTTGCTTTTAACCAAAAATAGTTTTGCTATATATATGAAGAAAACATGGATGAGCTAATAATGATTAGTAAGGATAATTAGTATTTAATGATGAAATAACAGAGAGGAGTTAATAATGACACTTACAGAAAAGCCAAAGGGAAGGTAAGGTAACTCACAACAAGTAAAAGGCCTTTTACGTTTCTTATATCCGTCAATTTGTCTTCTTTTGGAATGGACACTCTCGAGGACGTCAATGCATAGTAGCACTTCTTTGTTATAATCTCATTCAACTTTACAAAATTTGCATCAACCATTTGTATTACATTAGATATGATTAAAAGATGAAGTGAAATAAGAAATAGAGATGATTACAATTGGTAGTAGGTTGAGTGTTTAATGTTCAAGATAAGAATAGGCAAACTAAATTGAAGAAAAGATTAGGAGTAATTACCAAGCCTTGAATTCAACAGTCTGTTTGAAAGGAGGATCAATAATGAAAGAGCTGTTCGGTTTTGTTGATAATGAGAGACTTGCACGAGATGAATATTTGTATAAAGTGAAGAACAAATAAGCACAAGCTAATAGGTGATTTTTATATTTAATTTTTACCATTGAAGGATGATACTTTTAATTGTTTTCCAACAACTATTAGTTTCTTAGCTAACTTTTCTGAGATGGGAGCACATTCTTTCTCCACAAAACCATTCCACATAGTTAAAACAACTATTTCAAACCTGTAAAATGTATAAAAAATTGGATATTAAAGAACACTGGAGACTAAAGAAAATAATAGTAGCAATATATGTTTACTTTTTGCCACGAGTACGACATCCTGAACATAAGATTACGAGCCAAATCTTGTCTGAATAAGTCTTTTTGGTCGAATATCTATAGCTGCTCCAAGGATAGTTAAAAGAATTAAAAAGCAATTATTAGTTGTATATGTGGCTAGTTGTATATTTGTCTAGAAGAGAAATAATAATGGCAACATTACAAATGTCTGTGTTTGAATCCATATATTCTTGTAGCTCATGGAAAGGAGTAAACACATAGGTAGATGAGAGAAGTTCATTGTGGTCTTCTTGAACTTCCACTATTCTCGTTGTTCCAGAAATAGTCCATTGAAATTTACCAACAAACTCTCTAAATTGAGGAGGTGTATACTTTACAGTTGCATTAGATATTAAATATGTTTTGGACAACAACAATCGATCTTCCAAGGCTGCTATATTTGAATCAAATATTGTAGCATGTATCTTGTCTCCCTAATGGATAAGATTGTAAATATTATGTGATGATTATGTAAATAATGTGCAAGGTTAAGAAATTTTGGTTTTAAAAAATATGGAGTATAATAAAATGAAAAAATGGAAAAGTTATAGGTTGTTTAAAGAAATAATACTTCTGTGTCGATAAAAGTCATTTTAAGTATTTTGAACCACCGTTTCGAGCGATTTTTGGAGCCTTTTTTCCAGCCAGGATGACTTTGGTAGTCCAATCAGTTTGCCTTGGATAGATATTTGGGATTAGCTTGTATTTTTGACTCATTTTTCTTTCTTGTAAGAAATTTAAGACGAAACTTTGGTGATTATTATACAAAAATTAAAATTATGAAGTAGAGAAATCGAAATTACGATATAAAGATGAAGCTTTTACTTTAAAAAAAACACAAATTATACCTATGTAATGAGAGTGAAGGAGGAGTAACATGATTTTTTTCTTGAACAACAAAGAAAGAAGAAGAAGATGGTAAACACAAATACAAAAGCACACTTATATAAGAAACTTATACAAAGGTTGTACAGTTATATGCACCACTTCTTGCAAAGAAGTATGGTCGTCACTTTCACAAAGAGAAGTATGGTCGTCACTTTTACGTCGTCAATTTCACCACTTGTACAGAAAAGCATGGTCGTAGTTACCTAAAATTTAGGGGAAAAAAATTAGAATTAGTGGATTAAGGCATGAGTTTTAAGATTTTTTTAGTGAAAGTAGTTTTTTAAATTCAGATATTTTTTAACCATAATAAGTAATTGATTTAGCTGAAGTATAACTCATATGAGAAAATAACCAAACAAACTAACGAGAAAAAAAAACTCTACAGTTTAACAGGTTGTAAGCCACAAATATAAATGTCGAAAAAGTAAAAAGTTGCAGATAAATATTTTTATAAAACTCTTGGTGTAATTTTTAATTGAAAAAAATGAAAAAGTTAACATAGAATAAATATAAAAGATTTGAATAAATAATATAAACAAGCCTGCTTGGATGGAGAAAATATTCATTGTGACAAATATCCACTGCAATTTTTCGTCTATATATAGTCATTCTATCCGATTGAACTGTTTCTATTGGATAGTCTAGAATGAAGCATTCTATGTATTTTAGCACAAAAATTTCACAGTTTGGCCTGAAATAGTCAACGTTAGACTAAATGAGCATATAAAATTAAATAAGACTACGATATACAAATGGCAGAGGAAATTAAGTAGTATAGTAACCACGAAAGTAAATGCTTACCCATTATTTGCACTAGGTAGGTATGGTATAATCTCTATCTCCATTTCCTTGTTTTGATGCTTCTTGAAATCTTGTCTGAGTAAGAAATCAGGTTGCCTCAATAATTTTTGGAGTACATCCATGCTGGTTTTGCATATGTCCTGACTTCTTCTAGTGTTTGAAGGTTTTTACTACAATTATATATTTGGAATTTCCACTCACGCAAATCGACCAAAAAGAGATACCAAACATCTCCTGGATAGTTGCATGAAATTAGTAGATAATTGCACCCTATCCATTGAAGACCACAAGATGGCGATCTACCAAATATATAAGAAGACAGAGTAGTGAAGTATTTCGAGGTCATTGGCTTTTTGGTTTTTACTGTAGACTTACTTCCTGCTACATATAGCGAAGACATTCATCTTCAAAATTAAAGTCCATAATAGCATATTCTTTATAACAACGGGTGCAACCACTACAAATTTGTCGTCTCAACAAATTTAACTCTACATTAATAACCTAACAAAATGGTAGACATGTACATTAGATACGTTAACTATGGAACGAAATTGATTATGATGACTAAATATGATTTACCGTTCTAGTGATATCTTGATTTTCATTCATTATACTCTTTAACTGTTTTCTTTCATAGAGATTGCCACTTCCATCATCGAAATAACTACATAGAAGACGGATTGGACTTAACTTTCGATAAATTAAATGACAATTGCAATATTCAGCCTAATAAAGAAGAAATAGATTTCTTACCCAGTCGGATTCATGACGATCCAAACTCTAATAGTTGCGTACTTCTCCATACTATAGTCCTCTAAAAGATATCGACTGGACTGTATCTTCTTTCCTTCGTCTTACTTTTGTTTTGTTGGCCTTTGAATTTGTTGAATTGTCCGAACATGTTGTTGAGATGTCTGAGTATGTTGAGTTGTCTGAGTGTGGTGAGATGTTGAGGGCTGAGCTTGGTCAGTTTGAATTGGATTCTTATGGACAACATCTTGTTGTAATGAAGCAATAATGGCTTCCATATTTGATTGCCAGCCAGATAATTGGTTCAGCAAGTTCTTATTATTTTCGTCGATATAAGATTGTATTGAGTCTTTTACTGAAGTTATACTGGCATCTATATAAGAGTGCATGGAAGATTGCATGTCCTGATAGTGATCCTGTCGACTCTTTTCATCTTCTTCAGATAGTTGTCTTTGGTAAGATTGCATCTCCTAATAGTAATCATGTCTTCTTTTTTGATCTTCTTCAAATAGGTGTCTTTGGTAAGACTGCATCTCATCCTATCTTCTTTTTTTATCTTCTTCAAACAGGCGTATTTGGTTGTTAAGATAGTCAGCTTGTTTTTTTTATTCTTCAATCATGTTTTCCTTTAAGTTATTGTACAAGGTAGACACATCTAATACTACATGCTGAACACTTCTTCCATATGCTCTCTAGTTACATAGTTGGAGCTCACAAAAGGAGAAGTCGATTCAACTCTAATCTTACCTGGAATATCCGCCTGCGGTATTTGCCCTGGTATATGTGGTAGGTTATCTAATTGGCGATTGACTATGGCATCTAATACGTTAAGTTGGTTGTCCACTGGAAGTGAAAGACTTGTGTACCATACTGTTTGTAATTCTTCTTCTGTTGGCTGTAACACTGCGACTATTTGAATCTGAAATATTTATTTGGAAATTTTTGTTAAAAAGAATAAACAAACATAATAAAATTGTTAAATGTAGGTTGATAAAAGAAGAGATACCTCTTTGGTGGCCAAGAAGTGTCTAACACTCTCATCTGATAATTTTTTATTGGCTTTCACCTATACATTCTTGGAGTTTGTAAAGTTTTATGTCTACATCGTCCAAATGTTTCTCCAATTTTAGGAAATGCTTCGTAAATCCAAAACTACAATATTAGGAAATTCAAATATTAGATATAAATTTAATCTTATACAAATAGTTGAAGAAATTATAAAAGAAATACCTGAAATGCAAGTGGAGATCCATGCAATGAATATTTACAATCAGTTTGTTCATTGTGTTGCATCCTGTGCACCCGTTCTTGCAATGAGTGTAACAGAACAAAATAAGCTTTACGGCCCCCTAAGGATATGCAAGAAAGTCATCAACATTCTCAACCATGCTACTTTTGTAATCAATAATCCTTCTGGTTGGTTTCAACACACATTCCACTAACATAACCAATCCCAATTTAAATTTATCATCCTGATTCTCGCAGAGGTGGAATGCTTCAAAAAGCCTTCTCACAGAAATGAGGATCTAAGACAGCTCGCATATTCTGAAGTAATCTAAATTTTGTAAATAGGGGCCACAGATAAGAATTGACAAAACTTGATGCAATTATATCCTCCTTATTTCCTCGTTGGACAGCAGACAAAATTTGCCGGAAATCACCAACCAAAACAATTACTTTTCCACCAAATGGAAATTCAATATCATTTATATCTCTTAACAATCTATCTAAAGCTTCCACAGCCTGAGCATTTATCATTGGAGCCTCATCCCAAATTATTAATCGCGTGATCCTAAGCAAATCAGCTAAAGCAGATTGCTTACTCATTGAACACGTACTATCACCATTAATATGAAGTGGAATTTTAAATCTTGAATGTGCAGTTCTACCCCATGGCAATAAACCAGCAGCCACTCCGAAGCATGCAATTGCTAAAACAACTAAGTTCTTCGACCTAACAGTCGCAAGCAATGCACGATACAAAAATGTTTTTCCTGTTCCACCTGGGCCATTAACAAAATACATATCACCTACATCATAAAAAACTTTACCTACGAAAGCATCACAAGCAACCCTTTGTTCTTGTTTAAGACTATCTGCAGCCGAAAGATCAACTTCAGATGTCAATATCCCTAATTTCTTATTAACCAATCTTTGTAATACCTGGTCTTCTTCAACACTCATACCATAAATAGCTAATCCATAATCATTCAAACACTTGCCAAAAAGTTCTAAGAATGAATTTATAGACTCCAACGTTTTTAATTCAGCATCATGCACAATCATATTCTTTCGTAAATAATCTTGACACATATATTCTTTAAATTCGTCCCACAATTTTTTTAGATCATTAGGAGAGGAGAAAGCTAAAATAGTTGCAAACAACCTACGTAATGATTTTGGCATCTGATAGGTACAAGCTTCCTGTAAGCACAACCCAGAAGTATTATCCCCCCAAGCAAACCTCATAACAATGCAGCTTCACGAAATGTTTTAAGAGAAACATCATTTACTAATTTTAGATCTTTAAAAGACTGAGGTCCTTTGACATGATTTAACAATATTCGTAAGTAATATCTCTCACCCTCAATTGGACTGGCCGCAATCCTCCCAACTATATCACCTATTTTTCTTTTTCTAACCGTCCGACACTTCTGCTACATAGCCCACACAAAATGTTCAGGAAATTCTTTGTAAAGAAGTTTTCTAGCCTCTTCACTCGTAACATTCATGGTATAGAATTCAGTCAACATAGATTTTTGAAAGAAATCTCGGTTTATAACTTTAGGAAGATCATCCTTATTTTTATATTTAACTAATTGCTTATTCTGTATATGTAACTGTAAAGAAATAACGGCTGGATTCATTTCATATATAGTAAATCCGTATATCCTCCCATTGCTTCAAGCGGAGAGATCCACCTACCAGATTGGAATCTAAGTATTTCATCCAGATTATCAGACTTACCCTCAATGTCTACAAAGAAATTTACCCTATCATGTCCCTTGTAAACATATTTGTACAAGTACTTTACAGCTTTTATTGGTGAACATATCTCCACATTCATATGACAGTCGTATTTAGCTAATATATAAGGATTATAAGGTACATCCCATCTATTATCAAGAAAATAGTTTCTAACCTTAACTTTCTTCCCATCATTCTGTCTCCTATATTTCGGATAGGAAGTATCATCTAAAGAAGTATGTGTATTATATTTGTGTGGATAAAGACTTCTACACGTTCCACTACTTTCCATGCACACATTTTTTGGATTTAATAAACCACAAGGACCATGCATCATGTGTTTCACACCAACGGAGTGCAAATAAGGGTATTTTCTACTATCAGGGATCTCAGCACATACAATTTTGTCGACACTTTCAGGAGATAAAATTTTTGAAGTAGATTTCAATATAATTAGAAAGTGAGCATGCGACAATCCTCTTTTTTGGAATTCTATCACACACACACACACACACACACACACACACACACACATATATATATATATATATATATATGTATGTATGTATGTTATGTATGCAGCCACAGGTCCAAATAAGCTTCTTTCAATAAATCCTTTTTTAACTCCTCCAACTTTGCTTTAAAGATGCGGGATACCAAATGAGGTCTATTCTGAACCTCATCACAATAATTTAATTCTTGTTTGATCTCAAGCCAATTGGAATTACATGTAACAGTCAAAAAATGTCAGGTTTCCCAAACTTTTGAACTAATGTCATTGCATCCATGTATCATTTATTCAAATCTCTAGGACGACCAATGAATGAGGATGGTAAAATAATCTTTCAACCTATACTTGATCCTCTATTTCACCATTTTCTACACTATCAACAATTTTTTGATAAAGTTCACTACGTATTCCAGCTTAATTGTTACGGAAGTAGTCTAATCTAGAAGATTCAACTTTAACATACATGTCAACCACATATTGTTGCAAGAGGCGACCAACATGTAATAATATTGAGTCATCTAATGATCTTACCTGCAATTTATAACAATAGTATTCACGACAGGAAACTTGTAATTTTTTTCGCTTTTTCTGCAAAACTGAAAACGCACCAAACAAAATAATCATCAGTAATGCACATACAACTAAAATTACAAAACACAAAATAACCATGATTTTCAAACCTGTCATTTCATTATTCAATAACTCTTCATGAGAAACACAATGTGCATCAAGCAGCATTTTTGTAAAACAAGCATCATGATGGTTAGACCTTTTTGTTACTCTTTCAATACCTTAACGCCAACTACTCGCACCATTGGGAAATAACAAAGGATACTAGAGAGAATCATAACATCCAAAATAATAATGTACTCTATGTTTACTACCAGAATGACCATAAATATATATATATATATATATATATATATATATATATATATATATATCACGAATTCTAATATTTTTTTATTGTTGGTCATCCACCCAAATAGCAGCAACCTGTGATGTTGTTGGAGTATTATAAACTCTTGATCCATGGCTAAATTACATGCAATTTTTATGTAAAAACTGTTTAAATCAGCAACATCAGTTGAACTTCTAAAAAATCTTGGATATGGATTAATCTCTAAAATATGTACTAACTTTTCAATAACTAATTGAGACAACTTATCTGATATTTTCAATCGATTGCTTATCTCATTTTCAGTATCGTAAAAATAAAGCTGTAAATAAGAAGGTGTAGAATCCAAGGGTAGAAGTTCATTGAAGTAATGATATATCTGTCCTTGAATTCTGAAAGTATATATTCCCTTGTTTCTTCGGCACAAATCTTTATCATATTTTACACCAAATGAGTTGAAAGAGAAGTTATTGTTGTAAGTTCGAATATAAGTCCTAAATTCAACTGATTCATCAGATGGAGATGTAAATAAATGATGTAATTCTGGATGTACACCATAGATTTTTAGTTTAATTTCTCCATCTAAACAACAAAAACCTTTACTTTCTTTTTAAACTTTTTTGCTCCACAAAAATCACAAATCGACAATGGTAACACACAATATTCAGTTAGAATTTGTTTCAAAATGATTGACGAAGTATCTTCTGCAATACAACCTAACACGAAATGAATAACCAATCTATAATCTTCAATCAATCAAACGTAACAAAGCAAAATATTTTTGAAGTATATCACTTACCACTTTCCTGAAGATTCTGATCATCATCAAATTCAACACATAAAACATCGTCTATAGAAGACAAAGCACAAAAAATCAAGAGAATGAATCCGTAGACAAAAAAAAAAAATTCACAAATCACTTCATTCGAAAAACCTATTTGAGACGAAAACTCAGAATCTAATAAGCAAGTTCCTCCTGCAAGGAGAGGAAAGCACTCACACAATGAATAACGTATAGATAGCACTACTTTTTTTATACAAAAGACCCCCATCTACTGATGCCTGTCTTCTTGGACGACGAGAACGCTCCAATTGAGATGTCAATTCCTGGAGTTGCGCACCCCGCAATTTTCGAGCTCTAGCATGAGATTCCCGACACCGTGAATTTGGAGATTCTTTAGATTTAGTAATACTGACCTCTCTACGACGTCTTTTCCCTAACCAGTGGCCACCACTACCCTCGCAAGCATCCATAATCAGAGAAAAGAAATAACTAACCCTAGAAATTAGAAAATAGGGAAGGAGAGAAGAATAGACTGAAAAAATGGAGTTAGCAAGCCGAAGAATAGATGAAGAGAGAGAAGAATAGTTAGTGGTATGGGTGTTAGCGTGAAAAAATGGAGTTTCCAACGTGGTTTTTTTTCCTTTGAAGAGAAGAGAAACCACACCGTTTATGTTCGCGCTCTAAATTGTCGACAGGTGTTGGGAAACTGTCTGACCTCGTTTATATTTTTAGGACAATATAGTTATGGGCCGGCTGCTACTACAATATCAGGTACGCCCAATGAAAATTTCTCGGTTTAGCTAACCTTTGATCAACATGGTTTGTAGCACAAATGAGTCGAACTAGCTCGACTCATGTTTGTTATCAATAAATATTTATTAAGGATCATGAGCGAATCTATGTATCTGAGTGAGCATTCTAATATAAATACGAACTCAAAATAAGCATCAATAACGCAAAGCCTCATAAATTACCTTGAACATAAAGAGGTGAACCAATATACTTTAACAAAAGCATGATGACTAAATTGGTAAATAAAACGTGAAAAATAACAGATTCATTTAGAAGCCAACTAATGAATAATTTTCACATGTCATCAACCAAAAAGACTCGTTGACCCCGAAGCCTAATAATAAAATTTATAAATAGACGCAATCAGGGAGGAAGAAAGACATGCAAAATTTAATAACGTTCTCTCCAATATTCATTTCTCTTCTAGCTTCCATTTAAGTATTGAACCAGAGAGTTTAGTCCTGGCTATTTGAGAAGAATTTCATTTCTCTTCTAGCTTCTCTTTGAGTATTGAATCAGAGAGTTTAGTCTTGGCTATTTGAAAAAAAAATTATTTATAGTATTTTACGAGCAACGATATCTAAGGAGAGTCATGGGGACAAGTCAAACATCGAAAAATCTAATGTGAGCTAACTCAGCATTGTGGAATTTTTAGTGAAATTTTAGTCAAAAAAAGAGCCGCAAGTAGCTCTGGAACTGGCTCGGCTCACCATAAGGCCCTGTTTGATAACCAAATTTTTTTTCGGAAATTAGGAATCATTTTTCTTCTTTCTACTTTTGCGTTGTTTGATAGCCTTTATTTTCCATGGAATCGGTTTCCAGACTTTTCCAAGGTAGAACCACTTGAAGCGTGATTCCGTGGAAATCAATTCCTTGCTATTTGGTGGGAATTGGTTTTCACCATTTTTTTTTTTTTTTTTTTTTTTTTTTTAGCAATAGAAACAAATTCTAAGATAAAGTATAAAAAAATTTATCCATTTAATTGACAAATTTCATACAAAACAGAGCCAAACGTAAAAATAAAAAAATAATTTTTTTATTATTATTATTTTTTTTTTTGCAATCTAAACATATTTTGTCCCTAATGGTAAAAAAATTTATCCATTTAATTGACAATTTGCATGAAAAACAAAGCCAAACGTATTATAATAGAAAAGTGGAAAATTATACCAATCAAACACCTTTAATTCAATTCCCGGTAAAACAATTCCAGGCAATTCAATTCCCTGAAATCCAATTTCTTTTCCACCCATTTTCCACCCTTGCAATCAAACGGACCCTAATAGTTCCATATTGATTCGATCTAATCCATACGCTCTTATTTTTAGTAAGATTCCATCTTTTTGTACGGCATTCCGAGTCATAATATGTAAATTTATTATGAAGAGGACTATTTATTTAAGGAGAACATACGAAAGCTTTGAAATATTATTTTCGAGCACGAGAACGAAATCCATTCTTACCCCAAGCTTTTAATACTATGACCGCGATTTGTCATTACGTTCGACTATTTGTTTATGTCAAGCAATACATGGACTAACTCTCGATATAGCAGTAAAAGCAAGACATATAATTAGATCAACTCATCAAGTTCCCATTGAAATATAATCCACACACAAAAAAAAGTTGATTAACAATTTTCAACAGATCGCATAGAATCGGTACAATGTTAACAACAGATCGCATACAATGTTAACAAAAAAATATAATCCACACAAGAAATATTCAACAGATTGCATAGAATCGACGAATGAGGTGGGTTGATTAACAATTTTCAGATGGGAAAATGGTAAAAAAAAAAAAAAAAAATACAACATTCATTCATTTGGATTTTTGGAAACGAGACAGCTCACGCTTGTGTCGTCCTCTTTGTGACGCTAGCAAGCTCACGTAGTGGGTTGAGCTGAGCCCAATGATGGGCGAGCCAAGAGTCTCAATTCTCGGCCCATTTAACATTCCTATTATGGGATGAAAAATTCTACACCCATTACATTCTTGATTCTTTGTTATTTTTACATGAAAAATGTCATATTGTATTCAACTCGTAGATTTATTTTTTGAGTGTCTTCATGTCATAAACTTATCTAAAATGTGGTATTATTTGTTACTTTTTCATTAGTAGATCTTATTATTAATGATACGAAGACACAAGAAAATGTTGGGATCTAAAATTTTAATTATACAATAGCAGTTATTAATTTAACAAATACTAATTTACAGAGGTTATACTATATTTTGTTAAAATACAAATTGACTTAAGTGAGCTGCTAGCCAAGGATGCTTGGCATAGTAATGTAACGCATGTCATGTGTCAAGATAGGCCTTTTGAAAACGATTCAATTATTTTACATCATATTAAAAAAAAATATTCAAGAAATGTCCATTTTTAAATAATTTAAACCAAAATATCTTTGTTAATAAATTTATAATTCCACACTAATCCAAAAAATATATGGACATTTTTGCAAAATATTATTCTCGACATTTCAAATGTAAAAAATTGTTATGTTCGAAATGAAATGTCATTCTAGACAAATAAAGTGTCAAGAACGACATTTGAAATATCGAAAATATTATTTTAATATAATTTATCATGAAAGTACTTCTCGAAATTTATGACATTGGAAAAAAAATTAAATGTCAAGAACAACATTTAAAGTGTCGAGAATATCATCAAGGGTATAATAGACAATTTGGTACATTTTTCAAAAGTGTGGACATTTTTCAATTCACCCCCTTAATTTTAGGCATTTTTTAAAATACCTCTATTAAAAACTCTACCATCATGTCTCCTTATGCTTTACCAATTTTTAGTAGACCGTATTAGGGACTCTTCTTTCACATTCAGTATGTAAATATCTCGTTTACTCACAAGTCCTAATAATTCTGTATCAAGGGTTTCATTCATACGATCAAGATTGTGAAGAAAGAAAAATATGAATTTCTTAAAATTTGATTAAATTCATGTGATTAGATTCTAGATTTGATAAATTTCAAAAATATTACTTTTCAAAATGAGGCTCGGCCCAAGCCTCCAGCCTGGCCGAGCCACGGGTGATCCAAATTGACACCCTTAAACTGCACATACAATTAATCACTAAATAAGTGGACAAATAATTTAGTAATAAGATCCATATATTAGATTACTTGCATGCATTCACATTGTAACTTAAATAATTGAAGTTGATTTTGTTCACTTTAAATTACACTTTGATTCAATTAATTAAAAGGGTTCAACTTCAAGTAGGTAAACCGACTTAATTAGATCTTAAAAGTGTCGAACTAGTTCTTTAAGCTATATGTCGAGCCTTGAACAACTTGCATTTGATGTGTTTCTACTCAAATTAAAAACGACGAAACCTTCCAAGGACTCCAATGATGATGGAGTACACGAGTTGACACTTGACGGGTTTGAGTTTTCTGTGCCAATTCAAGGCACAAAATAACCTTAAGTCGTAACACGATCCAGCTCTCTCTACACACTTTGCAAGTTTTAATTTTTGGGTGGTCTTTTATCAGTGTGTGTGTGTGCGCGCGCGCGTGTGTGTGGTGCAAATACAGATCATGGAAATTATATAATTTACGTGCAAATTTACATTCTTCCAAATATTAAGCGGATCAAAGAAAAAAAGTTCAAATTATTCAGCATCTTAACTAGGTTTCTTTAATTTAAGTTCATGAAGTTGTTAAGAGGCACAATTCGAATAAGCATTTCATAATGCAAAACTTAGGTGGGCCTTTCCCTATCGTAGATTGACTGACTATATTGGCATTTTGTAGTTGGTAATTTGAGGCATAAACCCCAAGACTTTTGTGTTTGGGCATAATTTCCAGTTACTGGTTTTAAGTGATCATTATAGGTGTGTTTGATTGCTAAAATGAAATTTGCATGGAAAAAAAATAAATTTTAGGTAATTTAATTGTCTAGAACTTATTTGTATGGAAATTATTAATTAAATATGTTTGATTGATTTAGTTTTCAACCTAGAAAATATGATATTTGTCCTTTTTTTTTTTTATTAGAGGATAGATGAAAGAAAAGAGATAGATAAGAGAGAGAAATAGAGAGTGGATTCTCTAAAAAATAAAATCCTGATCCCTTAAAGAAAATATTTTCCTTGATTTTGAAGAAAATATGGTCACGTAACTAAAAGTAGGAAAATGTTTTCCATGAAAAAAATGTCAATCAAACGACATAAAAGTATGAAGTTGAGGGGGAGGGGGAGGGGGGGTGGAATTACATTTTTTATGAAAAATATTAACAATTAAATGCACCATAAATTTAATCCATTTGTTATAAAGGGCATCTTGACTTTACGATAGTCGAAGGGACAAGTTCCTCACCTGTTGATTAGATAAAACAATTTAATGACTAAATTGAATGGATCAACAACGTTGAACTAATTCTAACTTGCCAGAGTGGGAACATTAGGCCTCGATATACTTCGTCATTTGTTATATTCTAAGGCCAAGATCACACTATATAAGTGTTGAGGAACAAAAATAACTCGATCAAACAAAAAATAAATTACTGAAATTAAAGTTGAACACAAGGGAATTATATCGGCCTAAGCCCCGGAGGTTCGACGACCACATCTAACGCATACATTCCCCGTTGAGCATCCAACGAATTGGATAACGCTCGGTTGCACTAAATAGCCTAAAATGGCAACCTATGTTACAAATGTTCAGAGAGATGAAACAATATACTTATCTCTCAAGTACAATAATGGATCTGCAAAGATTCACCAAGAAATCTACACAGAAATCCTTCGAACAAACCAGAACCACCAACAGAGAAATCACCAAGTTTCTCACAATATTCACACGGAATATTATACCAACGAAGGTTTTCACTATCACAAAGCACTTAAAATCAGAGATTTTAAGTAGAATCAAACGAAATAAAGCAAACCCTAGTCTCTTCCCTTCTTTTCTCTCTTGAAGCCAGAAAATGAATTGAATCAAAAGCCAAAAGATCAACCGTCCAAGTCAAAGAATAATCCTACCTTCCAGATTTGTAACCAACAGCCAAGATGTCACCACGTGTCAATCATCCAACGGAACATTATTTAACAAAGTTGTATTTCACAAAACACGACTTATTCACAAATTTGGCAACACCATCAATACCAGAGTTCGAATCTAACATTCTCCATCTTGCTACCAGAATTTGGGACTATAAGTGCAGCCAAGAGCATTATCATAGTTTCATTTTCATTTGCTCTAAATACCTATACAAGAATCACAAAGAATAAATGGACGGAAGTTTAAGACAGTTCAAAAATTTATTTAAAGGAATCACTTTAGTACCCAGCGTTTAATTGAGAAAATTGATTAAAATGATAATCTTTGCACTGAAATGTGAAAATGTCAAAAAAAATGAAAGGTAGAGAAGTTTTGTATAACAATATTGAAAGGTATGGATATTTTGTGCTAATTATCCTTTTAATATTTTATTTGGACTTATTTACACTTTTTATAAAAGTTTGGGATTATAATTGCAATTTATTATTTCATTTTTCTTTTCTTTGTTTTTTTATTTAAATAAGAGGGTATATTTGTCATTTTACATGAGCATTGGATGAAAATGATGATTTCCACAATGAAAGGTGCAAGGGTAAAAATGTCAAAAAATGAAAGGTATGGATATTTTGCAAAATAACATTGAAATGTAAGAACGTTTTATACTAATTACCTAATAAATAATATTATTTTTTGTCACTCACGAGACAATAAGAAGTTAATTACAATATTAATGTATCAAATCACAAACTATCATTTAGGATGTCATATAATACGATTACCATAGTGAACGACTATGAAAAATATTACTCAAAATAAATTCCACATAATTGAACCTTTAATTTTATAATCACTTGACGTGTAAGAAGACATTTCAAGCTTTAGCCAAACGCGATTGCGCGACACTTTCAATTGTGAGTGATCTTATTTACTCTAGTTGACCAAGACCTTTTACTGGGTGATAGTCCCACAACCCTTGTACAATTCTATTATTAGAGATTCCCAGGAGAGAAATTTAAGGGCAGGCCTGATTTCTTATCAGCTTGCACGATTTGTGCTTATTCATAGATGTCTAATATCTATGACAAATGGGAAAGACTGGTGGAAGCCGTGCTTAAGAGGGAGGAATTGCGACGAATTGCTTTATTAGATGACTCGAGGGAATCCAGCTTCAACTCCATACCATCATCCGGTTTCAATTTCGGGTCAAGTTCTAATACGGTAGTAGATGACAGGGATTCGGACATGTTTCAACAGTTCGAAGCCACCGTCGAAATTTTCCTAGAGAGCTTGAAACAGTTGCTTCTTAACAATGCTAGCATGACTCTCGATGTGAAGAGTCAGGTGGAATTTATGTGCTATGATTTGCGTCTGTTTAAAGCTTTCGTCAAGGACTCGACCGAGAAGCGGAACAAGGATGCCACCCTTCAAGAATTGGTGAAACAAATCATGGACGTATTTTATAATGCAGAAGATACTGTGGACGCAATTGCTGCTCGGGCAGCAGTGAACAAGTCTAGGAGTAGCATCCAGAGGGGTTCTCGTATATTTGATTATCACGCAAAACTTCGAAGTGTGGGGAAAACCTTTGAGGGCATGAGGGCCAAGGTGAATGATATATATATGAACAAGAAGTTTGGGTTTGAGGCACCCAAGATGAGGACTGTGTAGACAACTCTGCGAAATCATGTACATCTGGGGTTGCTGAGTAAGATGAAAGAAATTTCTTTTTCTTTTTTATTTATTTTCTTCTTTTTATTTGAACTGGAAAATGTAGAATCCTTTTTAAAGATGATGATATTATGATCAAATACTTGAATTTTGATCAAATGATAGATTTTTGGATGAAAATCGTCCAGAGGTCATTCTACCGCACATTTTTAAAATGATGCGTCATATTTACTACTATTTAAAGGTTTGAAACTTCAAACTCTCCTAAAATATTTAGGACCAAGCTGTGTGTACAGTGCCGCACACAGCTCGGCACACAGTCCTCTCACATTGGAGAGGTGGGGTCCGACTTAAAATAATTTTAAAATCAAGTTGGCTTCATAGCTTGTGAGAGAGCTGTGTACCTGAATGTACAAAAAAGACTGTACACTCAAGTTTATTCAAATATTTAAGGGTTAAAATCTTGTTTGAACGCCGAACTCTATGACTTCTCCTTTTTGTTGCAGCAAGTATTTTTCTTACCCATTCAACACTCAATTTTCAATTTTTAACCTGTTAGTTACTTTCTCCAACTCCGTCATCCGAAACTAATGGACCTCAAACGCAGCGGTTAGGAATCTTGCATGGACTAATTTCAGACGCTAAATAGTTTTGGGTTTTTTATCCCAAAAATCTAATTTTAATATAGTTTTTTTTTTTTTTTTTTTTTTTTCAAGAAAGAAATGTTGTTTGGGTTTGTCAAAATGTAAAATCAATCTCAATTATTTGGTTCTATGTATCTCATGTGACTGCCTAATCTAATCTGACGCCTGGAATTAATCCATATAATACGTTTTGGTTAGTTTTGGATGACAAAGTTGAGGAAAGTGTAGCATGGTAACAAGGTAGAAGAAAGTGGTGGACCAATGTTATCTCCTTTGGCTTCTCATGCTTTAGCCTAACGCCGTTGCGCACATGCTCTGCACTCTCAATTGGTCTTCTAATTCTGAGTGCTCTTATTTAAAGGTGTTTGGTGGGGATTAAAATTAAATTTTTTAGTAGATTATGACAGAAGTTTTTAAAATATGTGATTGAAAAGTTGTGGGATTCATAAAAGATGTGATTAATATTAATTGTTTGACTTTAATTTATATTAAAATCAAATTTTAATCCAAACAAAGTAGGTACTTAGACTGCATTTGAGCAGGGCTTTTTACTTGGTGAGAGTCCCACAACCCTTACACAATTCTATTTGCATTTAATAGATTCTCTAGTGAGAAATTTAAGGGCTGATTTCTTAATTCTTTTAGAGTCCGTTTGATAGAAAATGAAAAATGGATGACAAATAAAATGTTTGGTAGGGAAGTGATTTGCCTACAATTTATTTTAGAGGGAATTATAATTAATGGTGTTTGATTGGTATAATTTTTCACCTAATCCATTTAGCTTTGTTTTTCATGCAAATGGTTACTTTTTGGGATAATTATTTTACAATCTGTATTAAAATTTGTCTGGATTGCCAAAAAGTAAAATAAAAAAAAATATTTTCATAAAATTTTTATGTTCGTTTGACTTCATTTTTCATGCAAATTGTCAATTAAATGGATAAAAAATTTTACTATTGAATTTAGAATATGTTTCCATTGCCAAAAAGTATTAAAAAAAAAAAGGGGGGGAATAAAAAACACCCAACAAGGTGAAAAATAATTTTCCACTAAAATCATAAGAAAATATTTTCCTACTTTTGTGCTTCAAAGGTTGTACATTAGAAATTGTTGGCAAACATTTTTCAGGGCAAATTTGGCTAATCAAATCGTCAAAAGTAGGAATTAGGAAAATATTTTCCTAATTTCATGGCAAATTCCGCATACCAAATGCGCCCTTAGATCAGCTTGCAAGAGTTGTGCTTATTCAAAGTTGTCTAATAACTACAATAATTGGGAGAGATTAAGAGGGAGGAATTGCGGCGAATTGCTTTAGAGCAATGTTATGTGTACATAATTGGGTTACAAAATTGATTGACAAAGTAAATCTACATCAATAATTTTGAAAACATTTTTTTAAATCATTTGAAATTAATGGTCACGATTTTTTCGACACTTGTTTTGTCAACCATTTTTGTACAATTAAATTAATTGATTGCATTATTAGATGACTCGAGGGAATCCAGCTTCAACTCCATACCATCATACGATTTCAATGTCGAGTCAAGTTCTAATATAGCAGTAGATGACAGGAATTTGGACATATTTCAATCGTCTGAAATGGGAAGACGGCTCTGCAAAATTTAGATCTGAGTGGGTGGGTGAGGTGTTGGGATGGTTGAGTAAGACGAAAAAAAATTCTTTTTCTTTTTAATTTTTTTTTTTTTTGTTTCTTTTTTTTTTATTATTTTAAGTTGAAAAATGTAGATTTATCAGTTTTTCCTGTTTGATGATGGTCAGATTATGGTCAAACCTGACAAATCTTAGAATTTGAATTTGTTACAAAAACGTGCTTCTTAGATATTCGAAATTCGGGTTAATTTTTTTTTTTTTTTTCCTTATTTCATTTTTATTTCATAAATTACTCTTACATTGTATTACAAATTTTAGCTACTAAAGAAAACAAATTATTTAAATTAGTTAGGGGGCGTTCTCGTTATCATTTTCGGACCGTTTTCTGTTTTCGATTTTCCAAAACATTGAAAACTCGTTCTCTTTCTCATTTTCGAAAACGAGTTTTTGAAAACGGCTGAAAATTTTGTGAAGAAAACAGAAAACAACTTTTTTACGTTTTGACTGTTTTCTTCACAAAACTCAAAAAATACGGGTTGAGAAATAGTTTTTCAAAACGACAAAAAGAACGAGTTTTCAACAATTTCAAAATGGACATCCAAAACATAAAACACAAAACGAATTCAAAATACAAAACTGAAACACGAAGAGAACGCTCCCTTAGCTTTCTTGTTTGTTGAATTAATAAAACTAAGACGAATGATGAAAATAGAGAATAGCTTACGTTACCGGAGTTCAATCCTCAAAAGCGCTACCCAATCATCAAGCTTATTTGGACAATTTTTTGGATTCAAAATTCTATGAAATTTTTACAGCATTTCCTGAACTCATTCAAGTACAAGATTTATTATAGCACTACTATTACTACTACTACTACACTAAATTGTGCAAGCATATGACCCGTTGTGATACATGATAAGCTTTCTACATATTATATCTTGAAGAAATGCGATATGTCATTATTTACTTTATAGTTACGAGTATTTGGAGGATCAAATTGATCCCTATTTATTTATTTTATTTTATTTTTTGTATATGTGCAGTGGATATATTGTATTGTATTATAAACTGGTTTAGTCTATATTACAGTGGAGATGCTGTCCAATTTTTGACATTATATGCGATATCTATCTTTCGAGACAATATGTAAGCCCTCATTTATTTAGGCTTGTACAGATATTTTTGAGACAGCTCGTAAATATTTATATATTGGAGCTATTCATATTTCTGAGGTAATTTATAAGATCTCACATATTTGATTACTTATATTTCGAAGTTCGACTCGCACATAAATGTACGATTCAGACTTGGGGACTATTGTTACAGTTATAAATTACGTAACATGCGCATGACGAATGGGGTCCCACATTGGGCAACTCAGCATTGATTATTCAATTGGATTGAGTTTATTTAATCAAACAACCGTGTCTTGGGCTTTGAAATCGGCCCATTAAGTACAATTGGCCCGTCTCATATATATATATATATATATATATATATATATATATATAGACGAGTCAATATACAATCAAAGGTATGTAATTCTAAAACCCTAGCCAAATTCCTTGTCCCATCTCTTGCACTCATTTTTTTCGTCCGACTGTTGACTTGACAGTCAGAGTGCAAACGGTCAAACATTTTTCTCGATCGGCAGCCTTTGTCTTCTCACAGGGCGTTCAATGTGCAAATAATGTCTACGTGGAGGAGATGTGGTCGGAATTTCGTTTGCACATTTTTTTTAGGTCAACACAAATATCTCATATGAGACATCACCTATGGACCCAATGTTTATGGAAAATAGAGCGTGAAATGTAAAACCCGTCAGGCTCTGGAGCCTTCGTAGGTCCCTTGTCCTTGATTGACAACTTGGTTTCTTCCTCCATAAATGAAGTCTCCAAAACTGACTTCACAAACCCCAGCTTCCAGATCATCAAACCCCAGCTTCCAGATCATCATCAGCAGGTTTAGGACTGAAAAATGTCGTCAATCTACTTCTCCGAAGTTTCCGTTATCTGCTCAGGACCCTCAATCCACTCCCCCCTTGCAGTTTATAACCGGCTAATAAGATTTTCTGAATATCTACTTGATGTTAACTACATCACAACCATGCTAAATGCAGGCTAGGAAGAAAAAATATATGCTCTCATACCACAAATTTGGTTCGACTGCCTAATTTTTCTCCCATTGCTCCACTGATTCCTTGTGCTTATTCAAGGGTATTTTTTGAACATTACTTGTATTTGATATATCACCCAATCTAATCGAAAACTTCCCTTCAATTAATAAAAAATGGTTGGTAAAAAGTGCTGATTCGAACTGATCATTCAATTAGCACCAAGAAGAGGTAATCCAGTCTCATTTCTTGTTTCAATATCATATAACTGATGACCATACTGTACAGTTACAAAAGGATGTACAAAGAACACGATTTGACATTGCTGGTAAAAGATGAAAATAGCCCAATAATTTAAACTAGAAACCTCTAAAGAGAATAAAATTAATCTTCTTCCTCATCGTCTTCTGGAAGTTCCGTCTCATCCCCAATGCCTTCAAGTAATTTGTCAACATCCTCACCCAATTCCATTAACCTTGTACTAAGCTTCTCCGCCTTGCTTTGCTCTTGCCCGAGACAGACGAGCAAATCGTTCAATTCAACTTCACTCTCCTTCTGAGCTTCTTCCCGTGCTTCTGCCTTTATTGCCTTGATATCCAGGTCCGGGGTGGCTCCACCACTTTTTAGAGATTTTACTTCCCTTTCAAGCTGAAAGTTCGCCTGTTCGAGGCTATTGTATGCATCGGACAAACTTTGGAGATCAGATTCCGTCTTAACAGCTAAACTTCGGTAATTTGAAGCTTCAGACTCTATCTTGGCTTTCTCAGCTTTGAGGATCTCTATGCGTTGGGAGGCCTCTTGAAGCTCTCTGCGCAAGCTCTCGAGTTGGACTCTTTCTGAGCCACCACTAGCTCTATTTTCAATTTGCAACGAAACACTACCACCTGTCTTCACCAGGTCCTCGGCCAAAGTTGCATTCCGGCTCAGAAGGTCCTACAGCGAAGATGAAAATAGCAAAAAGATGTAAAGGTTAGCAGGGATCAGCAGTTATTCAAGAGTGAATTTGAACTTGATGATTTAGGTTCAAAACATCGTCACTCAACTTATAGCAAAGTTTTATGTAAGTAATCAAACTTTATTTTGTTCCAAAGTGGTCAATGACATTCGCCTTCTTTATCAGTTTGTCACTCAGTAAAAATCCGTTAATTTTAATTTCTAACTAAATGTTCGACATGGATCGAGGTTCAGTAACTAACATGAAATCCGCTACGAGTTGAGTGGCTAATACTGCTTTTTACCCTAATGATTTATAAGCAATTGAGAGGGGGGGAAAATTGTAATGTGAAATTGCAACTAAAGATAAACATACAATTTGTATGTAAGTTTGCCTCAAGTAAAAGGCCATGCAAGATCAATGACAACAGAGCAAGCAGCCAAAAACAGAGAGCATACAGCTGGTAAGATTGCTTTCTATTGTCAACAGGAAGGAGAATCAATAGCCTTGTGCTCACATATTCGGCAATAATATCTGATCATCTAATTACTCAGGAACAGCTATTTCAATTTTATTTTTACATCAACTGTAGCAATTTTAGGCAGTATGCCAAGATAGAATCTATTTAAATACAGAACATGTACAGAAACTTCTCAGTTATTACCTCTTTGCTAACTGTGGCCAATTGACACATCGACTTCTAGATGAATAAATTAATAATCAATTTAGACTTGACAGCGATGTAAACATATTTTATACTTTGTATAAAAATTATATTAAAATAGAACCCAAAAAATTATCCAAAGAAAAATACCTGTATCTCATGGCACTGCTTCTCGACAAACATCTTTAGCCTCTTGATATACTCACCATCACTTTCTCTACTAGTCTGCTCCAGTTCTGCCGGCACCACTGCCACCTGGCTCTTTGGATGACTATAAATTTCTACAATTTGTTCCCTAATATTTACCTCCAAACTCTTTACAAAGGAAACAAACTGCGAATCAAACATCAACTCAAGCAACGGATGATCCTCACTCTTCTGATTAGTTGTCTCTTTCTCATCAACATCTTCAATCTCAGCCATACTAGCAGCATTAGATCTTGTCAATGATTTACGAGGCATAGCCGACTTTGCAGAGTTAAAAACCGAGCTTTTCTGCATTTCATCAAACTTCAGAAAATACGACGTCAGCCCAACTTTCTGGCCTATGGCATCAACTATACTGAAAGGATCTTTTCCACTATCACTGGTTTTATTGTTTATGACAGACTCTCCTAAGAGTACCGCAGCCAATCCCCTTATACATGCTGTTGCCGTTGGATTTGATACTAACTCAAGCAAATATGTCAGATGAGGACGTGACTCAAGAAAACACTGCACAGCACTTGGACAATCAGAGAGCCAAATAACAAGCAGTTTTAGGATGATTGGCTGAGCATACTGGTACCCAGATGAGCTTGTTTTCCCATCTTTGCTTTTCATAGAAGAGGCAAGCGCAAGGTACTTCACGACACGGTGCATCAAAGGTTCTGGACCTCTCAATGAGGGCATAGGAGCCTCCAGGTTAAGTTGAAGGACCTATAGCAACTTCCATATTAGAACAAGAAATGAACTATAGTGGGCTACAGCCTTAAATTGGGAATAATTAATAAGGAATCAATGACATAATTTGGGAGAAATAGGGTTAAAGATGGACTTCAATTTAGAATAGGTTTTATTAGTTTTGATTAAAGTTCCCTTGAATTTAACTTGTGTACCATAAAAGGGAACTAAGGTTCAAGTTATACATAAATTATTGCTGAATTGAATTGATCATGTGCATTTTTGGCAATACTTAAATTTAATTTAAGTGATCAAACATATTATCCACACTTTCGTAGGACCCACAACTTACTACCCACTTATTATCTCAAGTTCCGTAGGACCTCAACTTATAATCACTTGAATTTTAATTTAAGCTTTGCCAATCATGCACTATATTAATATTTTGAAACCTCTCCCATACGCTGTTTCTTCAATCTCCTGTTTTTTCTTTATTTTCTTCGTCTATATCTCTCCTCTTCAATCTTATTCTCTTTCTCTGCCATGTTCAGTATCAACAATGCTCAACAATAACTGCTATTCAAAATTAATCTTCTTCCTCCAAACATTTCAAAGAAATATGTTGTATAAATAAAAAAGAAACTGCATACCCTCTCCTTGCATAGAATATTGTCCTTCAGTAAATGAGAAAGGACGCTAGCAGCTCTGCAACAAGTCTGCATTTGACAATACAAGAAACAAAATCAGACTCCACGCAGCAAGCAACTGAAATATTAGCATCATGTAATGGAGATAAGTTCACGAGTACAACTGAGAATGAGGTCAATATTTTCTTTATTTGCGAGGATCAAGGCTTGAAGGAGGTTGGTTTGAGTTTCACTTTCAGAAATTAAATACACAAAAAAGGAAGACTTACGAAGTCTCGTCCCCTCCTTGGGTCCCTTTGCTCTCCGGATATGAACTCTTTAGTTAATTACACGACATTCTCCCAGCGTCCCATATTAATCGTGTATTGTTTTTGTTACATTGAAAACGCTAAGCCAAAAAGCAATAGCTAAATTATGATTTTTAAAGGCTATTAAGAGAATAAAATCGAACTCTATAATTTGAGGTTCGACATCAATAAGAGAACTATTTTTTTCTCACAAATTTGAATTACTAAGGGCATTTTGATACGCCAAAATTTTCCTCGGAAATTGGAATCGAATTCCAACTTCCACTTTTTTGCTGTTTGATAGCATTTTTTTCCATGGAATTGGTTTCCACCCTAATTCCAAGGTACAACCACTTGAAGCATGATTTCATGGAATTCAATGACTTGCTATATGGTAGGAATTGGTTTCCACCATATATATATATATATATATATTTTATTTTTTTATTTTTTTATTTAGTAATAGAAACAAATTCTAAGATAAAGTGTAAAAAATTTTATCCATTTAATTGACAAATTCCATGCAAAACAGAGTCAAACGTAAAAATTAAAAATTAAAATTAAAATTTTTTTTTTTTTTTTGGCAATATAAACATATTTTGTCCCCAATGGTAAAAAAAAATTATCCATTTTATTGACAATTTGCATAAAAAACAAAGCCAAATGTATTATAATAGAAATGTGAAAAATTATACCAATCAAACACCTTTAATTACAATTCCTGATAAAACAATTCCAAACAATTCAATTCTTTTCCACCCAAATTCCACTCTTGCTATCAAATGGACCCTAAAAGTAAATTACGGAAAGTTCATACTTCATAGACACTCCAATCAGAACACCTCAACAAAACACAAAGCATACAAAAAAATCATAACCAAAGAAGAACTCCATCTTTCAGTATTGCTAATTCGTCTCTTTTAGAAACAAAGCATACATTAGATGTTGGCATTCTTCAAAAAATATTTGAAGCTTGCACTGAATCCTGTCTCACGTGAGGCTTCGTAAAACGCCCAAAACTTACGCATTAAGTGTCATTTGAGAGGATTACACCTCAAGGCTAAGCCTTAGGGGAACTAAGGTGTTCTCTCATGGTCTCCAGACATTTTTGGCAAAAAAATTTATAACCTAAAATGTTTTATGGGATCTTTTATTTTCTTTTTTGTCTTTACATGGAAGGGAGAAGGGAAAAGGGAAAGAGGATACGCCATTGCAAATGGAGGGTAATAACAAAGAATGAGAGAGCAGAGGAGGATGATTAAGGGAAATAAATATGTTGATTTCCTTAAAGATCATACTATTAGGGATGACTGAAGATATAATCAATTTCTAAGTTGTTCTACATCTTGTAGCAGATTACAATTGGGATACGCAAACATCTTGCAAAATCCAACCACTTCACCTACTTCATTGCCCCCAACCCATCATTTAAAACCTTTAATGTGCTACTTTATTCATCTATTTCATATTTTCTTGTAAGTTTGACTTTTTGATTTTATTAATAATTAAAAGTTTCATTATGAATATTTTATACTGGTTTATGGTATTCTATGAGCATATTTTCTAATTTTTATATTTTTAGAATTATTGTACTTGTTTGTCTTGGCGCTCGTGCCTCATAGCGCCTCAAGGCTTACACCTCCACCTCGTGAAGGTAAAATGCCTCAGTACCTCATCAACCCTTTTTAAACATTAAATGTGAGTTTAGACATTTCCAACTTAGACCGTGTTTGGTAGGAATTAAAATTAGATTTTTTAGTAGATAGAAGTTATTGAAATGTGTGGTTGAAAAGTTGTGGAACTCATGAAAGATGTCGTAATTATTGATTGTTTGACTTTGATTTAGATTAAAATCAGATTTTAATCGGAACCAAACAAGCTCTTACAGTAAACTTATGAACAAATAATAATCAGAAGTGCTGAAATGCAGAACTAAAGACAAACCAGTTAAATGGGACACCATGCTTGACATAAAATTCTCATGCTCAAGTACTTCCCTAAGAATTAAAATCATACGATATGTAAGTAATTACCTCAAGATCACCTTCACTTTCACTCCATGTAAGACCTTGCAATAGCATGCTGCAAGAGAGATTTTCGAAACATTTAGTCAAGTTCCTCGAGGGATGGTCTATATCATCCATTAGTATAAACTCAGAAATGAAGTTCAGGCACCGTACAAGCTTGATAACATAACTTAGAACCAAATTGAAGTACCAAAAGAGAACTGGATGCAAAACCCACCTTCCAAATGACATGTTAATTTCCTCATCACTTGGAGTGTGATTAATTGAATGTGGTTGAGTAATTAATGTGGATGCCAGCATTGTTTGACCATCAGGATTTTTCTGTTCCAAATAGTTAGATTGAGAAAGTAGGTAAAATTAAATTCCAAAACACATCAGACATGATAAAATATAATAAAAAGAATTACGATGACAAAGACAGACAAAAATACTAATGGGAAGGAAAAGAACCACTCAAAAATTAGACTAATAGTTCAGACCTCACAAAAGCTCTTAAAGATATAGTCAGCTGCTACAAACTCTTGCATGCTGGCAGTGCGCAAGATGACCCGAAGAATAGAATTTAAGGCAGGCTCAACCTGTGGCTCCTCTCCAAGAACTTTGCTAGCAAGGGCATCACAATTGTTAGGGTGACTGACAACCAGATCACCAATGCATTGCAGTGACTGAAACAGTTACAAAATATCAACCAATGACATCAGAAACTTCCAAAAACTTCTACTAGCTTGTTTTGTAGACATCCTATTTAGAAGACAATTCAGCACACTACACTGCAGAATATAGCAAATGCAATATTCTTTTTATTTTAAGCTCTTTGCTGTATAGCATATAATTCTTTATCTGGGACATGGTAATGACAAGGTTAAAATAGAGTATCTCAATGAAGTATGCTATTGAGTAATTGCTGCCTTACCGCACAACGAACAGCGACAGGAGCCCATTGGCTTTCAACTCCCAACAATAAAAGATGGTCCAGAACCTTTTTCTAGAATTACAAAGAAAGATTAGTGAAAGTGATAATACTGCTTCTCAGAAATTTCAATATAAGAAAAATGGTTCTAATAACTAAAATAAACCAAACCTGAACTAAAACTGTTTTGTTTGTCAGACTATTGTTGTGTTTTCCAGGATCGGCTTCTTGACCTCCATTCAGAAGCAAATTAATAGTTTCCAATACACTGAGTAGATTAATTGTCTATTCGTAAACCATTAATTCAGCAAAACAGAAAAGGTTTAGCAAGACGAGTGGAAGAATACATTGTGTAACAGTATATTTATGTTGAGTTAGAATGAAGAAAAAACTTAAAGAACTTTAAGTATTTAACCTTCTGTTGTGTAAATTTGTAGGTGCTTCCTCTGAGCTTTAGAATGGATATCAAAGGGTCAAAGCCCATCGTCTCCCTAAGCAATACCTATACCGCATACAAAAGACATTGTCAAATACGGCATCCATGTTACCAAAATTAACTTCGATGAGCACAAACCTGGTGAGATGCATTATTTCGGATGAGATTGTTCAAAAGTTCAAGACAATCCTGTTGAAGTATCAAAAGGAACATAGATTTAAAAAAATTATTATTATCAGAATGCACAGTGCTGAGGAGAAAATTTCTCCACAACTAACATGAGCTGCTCTAGCTGTGAAGAAAAATGTTAAGATTGGTCATAGAATATGACACACCACATATAAGTTTTTTTGACACAATGCATATGGGCAATTGACAAACTACTATTACATATGGGTCCAATGCATGAAGAAAACTATAATATCCAATGCACATTTCAGCCTCAACAAAAAAGAAACAAAAAACAACCAAAAGCAGAGAAAATATTTTCAGCAATGTTAATGTGTCAGCAAATAGAACAAACTCCGTGCAGTTTAGGCAAACCAAAAGAGAAAGCACAGGATAAATCATTTAACTGGTAAACAACAAGAAATTCATAAATTGTAAATATGACAAGATTGTTTAATAAGTCAGTCCTTTTCTGGCAAAAAAAAGCAAATAGCAATTGCAAGAGTATCACAAAATCTCAGTCTTAGTCCAGAAACAACCTGCACAACAACACCTCCTTCAGAGCTGCCTTCCTCTCTGATAATGCTAAAAATTTTCTCAAAAACTCCTTCAAACACTACAATTTTTTGAATTTCCTGAATGACGAATGCACAATAGTTATCCAAACAAGGTAAACAGTAGTAGATTCTAAGACTTTCAACAATCCTTTGAAGGGAAAACCCACCTCAGCCTCACGGGTCAGATATGTGAGAAGCAGCAAGGCCTCATTACGAATAACCTTCCAAAAATAGCACACATTTTGTCAACATTCAGTAACAGGAACAGGAACAGCAAAGAACAATAAACAAATTACTTCATACACCAGTCTCTCATACCTCACGATCCATGAGCATATCCATGAGTCGTGTAATACCACGAGGAGTAGTCAAAATAGCTTCCTGTAGCCTGAAAAGGTTTTCAGCAGTGTTCCTTTGACATATGTTTATAAGGGGAAATTTTCAGAATCAAAATGGAACAAAGTACCTATTTGGAGAATTTGTCAAGAGTGCTGTTAACAGTTGAAGAGTATAATATCGTACATAAAAATCCTCCTCTGACTGCCAAGGAACTGAGTTAGGAAAACATAGAGGAAGACATGATCTACATGTATTTTCCAGAAATTAACTTTGGAAACTTACCAGGAGACTTAGAAGAAGAGAAATGCTTCCTACTTCTCTAGAAAGCAAATCACTATTCAATAAAGCTGGTTGAATCTCATTCTTTGGTCCTTTTGCATGTTCAATTGGATTTAAGGCACTTAAAAGAGTTTCCAGAGCCCCTCGGACCTTCAAAAAATATTTAACATGAAAAGAAGTTAAGATAGAATATAAACTAGCAAAAGAATTGTATTAAACAATGACAAAAGGATTGCAACCCATATGAACAAAGAATTACAGATTAAACAGCTCAAGAGGGCTGCCAA
Source organism: Osmanthus fragrans (assembly GCA_019395295.1). Classification (NCBI taxonomy): domain Eukaryota; kingdom Viridiplantae; phylum Streptophyta; class Magnoliopsida; order Lamiales; family Oleaceae; genus Osmanthus; species Osmanthus fragrans. The sequence goes on along the minus strand of CM033344.1, from coordinate 16,797,393 downwards.
ATAAAACTTTCTATTACAATACCAACAAAACTCTATACCAAAACTTCACAAGAATAAATAGAAAAAACGAAGTACCAAATTATATCTTTCCCCCTCTTTTATTCTCCTCGTGTGCGTAATCAAACTCCATAGTTCATATAACTTTCTATCCATTTAAGCTCGATTTATTCAGTCAAACCTGGTTTCTTCTACTTATGCTCATTCTCTTAATTAATACTTCCTTCCATAGCTTTAGAAGTTCTGTAATCGAATTTCTTGCCTTTTCTTCTTGGAATTAGTAATCAGCCCTCAAAATCTCCAAAGCACTCCCGATTTAAAACTAATAAGTTCCCTAGTGCTTAATTAACAGTACAACTGTGTTACATTGTGACCTACGGGAAAAGACTAAACAACAGCATAATTAATCATATATAGTTTTGACCCTTCAGATAAAATTCAGGCGAAGGCATCAAATTTTTGGGCTACATTTGATATGAGGGAAAGCTGTGTGGAAAGGAAACAGGGATGGAAAATTCTTAACAGGATAAGTTAGCATTAATTTTACCAGAGTCTTATTTTATCCATTGTAGTTGTTTTGGTAGTAGATATTATACTGGGTTGTATATTTTTTCTGTTTACATTTAGCCAATAGGCTCCTACCACTTGTACAGTTTGTTTACCCTCTATATCTGCATATGTGCTTATTGATTGCCCAAGGATTTTAGTTGAGTCATATTCATTTTCCTTTCTATTGTCTTACCTCTCCTCTTTTAATTTCTAAACAATAAAATCACCAACCTCTCTGAGTCTATCATGGTATCAAAGCTTGGAGTTTGGTGCTATATTTGATTGGAAGGAAGCTATGGTATTTAGAAGGAGGCTTCCGCCCCCACTGATACCACGTTTTACTCATAGTAAACATGGGAAGATAAAAAGTAAATAGAAAGCAAAAATAAAAGATAGAAAGCTGAGGCTTCAAACCATTTCCACATCATCACGCTCCTCCTTTAATACACTCAATAGTACTGGAAATCCTGCAACAAGTCAGGTAAAGGGAATAATTATAATGAATGAGCATTAGCAGAAATTGAATGGTGAGCAAGCCCATCAAGAAAGAAATAACCAACCCATTGCCCCAAAAGCTAACTGTGCAGCACGACTTTCAGTCACGACAGACTGGAGTTCAACAATGGCAATCCTTCTATCCTCAGCCAGAACACCATTGCTAACGCGGTCAAGCAAGCGCTCAACATAACTATTGATACATGATATGAATTCAATTAGCGTGATCCAATTGCTAAGCATAAAACATCTAACAGCTTCATAAGAGAATTATTGAATTAGTATGATTTTAAATTCCACGGAAATCGTCAAGGTCCGTCCCCACCCACCCACCCACACGCACACAAAAAATAAATAAATAAATAAAATTAGTGAAAAATATATATATCACTCGTAGGCTACAATAATTGATAAGACAAGATATGAAAATTTACATTTTAACAAGTGAGGGTGACAACAATTGAGGATAAATGAAGGAAGAACGACTTTTGTGGATGGAACACATTTAACATAGACCTAAAGAGGTTGTTGTTCAAAAAAGTGATGCGACCTTAATAGAACACATTAGAAGAGGGAGGGGTAGTCTGTTGTTCATACTTATTTCACGATCAAAAGGGAAAATTGCAAGTGAGAAAACCAATATTCTCTTTTCCTTGATAATCTAAGGCCTTGTTTGATTGGCCGATATTTTCTAGGAAAAGTGGAATTGGTTTTCCATTTCCAGCTTTTTCATTGTTTGATTGGCATTTTTTTCTAGGGAAAACGTTTTCCACCATTTTTCAAGGCACAAATTGTTGATGCACAAAAGCTGCTTTTTGGCCAACAATTTTTTTTTTTTTTTTTTTTATACCAATTGGAACACATTCTAAAGTCAACGATAAAAAAAATTATCCATTTAATTGACAATTTGCGTAAAAAACAAAGCCAAACGTAAAAATTTGTCAGGTGAAAAATTATATCAATCAAACACCATTAATTATAATTCCCTCTAAAACAAATTTTAGGCAATTCAATTCCCTGCAATTCGTTTTCTTTCCAACCAAATTCCATGTTTTTTATCAAACGGACCCTAAATGAAATACATACTTCCTCCAAATGAGAAAAAAGAAAAGAAAGAAAAGAAGGATTCATGGGAAATTTTTTTATAAAGACATAAAAATAATGGATATTCAGCATTCAGCTATGTACTTGAGAGAGAATGCTATGTTAGGTAAGAACACAGAGACCCTCTGCACCAAAAAGGTTCCCAAAGAAGATACTCGTATTCAGCATCTATAGCTCACTAACAACAATGAGTATTTGGAGAACAAAATAAATACCTATCTTCATTTGATCCCGAGTTCTCATTTCCAAAAACACGCCCTACTACACCCTGCATTATAAACCCCTTCACATTAATCCTATTTTCAACACAAAATGAAAAACAAACATAATATAAAAGGAGAAGCTGAAAAAACAAAAATGATTTAAATATCAAATGCATTACATTTTCAGTCAATGACACTTCTCATCAAAACGTTACACTAAATATAAACATAAAAAATAAAAATAATACTTTCCACTTCAAGCGTATTTGAAAATGAATAATTTTTGCCCACATAACTACAATTAGATCACATTAACTTTTCTTAAATGTTGACCCAGTAGCGTAGCTGAAAATGGAACAACCACTTCCTATTAGAAGTATCCTTAAAACCAGCTTACAGGCGGCCACGAATTAAACCTTAACATAGCGCCCCAGGATATAATCATAGTCGTTACAGAAAATATAGCAAATTTAACGTAAAATAAAAAGGAAAATTACCTGGTACTTAGATACTAAATCCATCAAATCAGATCAATTTAATTTCTGGAATGCAGTACAAACAAGAAAACTTTAACTTAATTAGCCAATAAACAAGCAAAAAAAGTCAAAGCTTCTGATGAAAATGATAAGTAACAATATCGGGAGAATAAGCTTGTATTAAAGGAGAAGAATAAGATCACACTGAAAGAAAATTAACACACACACACACACACACACACAAAGCCCTAATTAGCAAAAATAAAAAGAAGAGAGAGAGAGAGAGATTTGATAGGGTCGGGTCAAATATTGGATTGTGTATTAGCAGCTGGACTATACGAACTAATTGAGAATTGTATTCCCCAATCTATTGTTTCATTAACAAGTTGATCCATAATATTTGAAATAGAGCAAGTCGATCCCAAACCTTAATGGAAATTAGAAACACGTCTTACAAGAGGTCAACAAAAAAGCTCTCAACCAAACCAAATCGAAATCGCAATTTGTAAAACAATTGGTTTGATTCCACGTGATTTAGATTTTGACAGCTTCAATACCGTTTGTAAAATATTTGATTTAGGTTTCAATAGTTAAAAATCACTTGAAACCACATCATTCACCTAATATTTTTTTAAAAACAGAATTACTTATTTTACCCAAATATATTATATATTAGATTAATTTATATTTTAACAAAATATAATTGCCAGTGGACTTTTATTAGCTCTTTATGGGTTTGTTTGGTACAATTTATTTGAAAATTATTTTTTCTCAAACTCATCAGACATTTGCCAACAAAATCTATAAGTTTTTCCCATTTTTTTAACCACAAATTCTCCATAAATTTTATTTTTTATCTTTTATCTTCAAATGATATCTTCCAAACAAACAATAAGATTTTATTTTTATTTTTTGGATAAAATTTTAATTATCTAAATAATTAAATAGCAAGCTTAAGCCCCTGTTTGATAGCTATTTTTGTGGGGAATTTTTTTTTTTTTTTTATGTGATGGATGGTGAATATGTGGTTGAAAAAGAAGGAAAAATTATTGATGTGATGAAATATATTATTTTATTGAAAAATGTGTGATTGAAAATAAGTAAAAGAATAAAAATGAAAAAAAAAATTGTGTACCAAACATAGGCTAAATTTTATGGTTGAACAATGTATTAAATTATTGGTTTTAGTTTATTTGAGCAAATATATTATTATTGTAACGTTTATATTTAGAATATTTCAATTTAATAGTTACAGTGAATTATCAAATCATTCGTGGTTTGAAACCAATTCAAATAGCAAAAAATAGTTTTGACTTGATATGATTTGGAAAATGAAATCCCAAATCAAATGGTTTCATCTTGGTTTAGAATTTTTTTTCAAACCGTCTAAAAAGGTTTGATTGATAAATAGTTCAAAAATTGATCAAATTAAATTGTGTTCTACCCTATGGCCTACCTATATTTTCAGAATTTGATGACATTGACTTGAAAAATATTTAACGGTTGAACTATATCAAACGAAAAAATAAATGTATAAATATTTATATTAAATCATGTTTGGTATGGATTAAAACTTCAGTCAAAACCAACAATTACTTTGAGCCCAATTTTTCATGGAGTGTACTTTGCCTCTAGATTACTTTAGCCATTAAAATAATTATAATTATTGTTGTTGTCGTCGTTATTATTAAACAATAACACATACACTCCCTCACCTTTAGACAATATCATATTCATCTCCACATTTTAAAAAAATTACTAATCTTTTTTTTCTTTCTATTTTTAGGTTTGAATAGGGCAAGACAAAACTCACGAACCGGATTCGAAACGAACAATTCTTCTTAAATTAAATATAGAAGGGTATTTGAATTGAGAATCAAAAAATTTGATTCGGTTCTTGGTTCTAGACGAATAATCGAAGAACGAAATAAGAATCAAAATTTTCTATTTTTTTATCTTAAATAAGTCAAATTATTTTTTTTTTTCTAAATAAATTTGGTAACTAATTAATTTAGCTAAAATTTAAAATATAATTTTCAGCCCAAACTCAATTTAATCAAATTGATCTAAGTTTTACCCAAATATCTTAATCTACCATAGTGTCATTTCCGCCATTATAGAGAAATTGAATTGGAAGCTCGGTTACACATCTCTTCATTATTGTGAGCTCGCTATCTTTCTCTTTCAGTGATTTTAACAATTAAATTTACGAAAAACTCAACAAAGAGAGATGCAACTAGTGGTGGCAATCGAGCCGAGTAGCTCGTGGGCTCGTGAGCTCAGCTCGTCTAAAACGAGCTACGAGCTCGGGCTCGTAAAAAACGAGCCCGAGCCACGAGTCGAGCTTGAAAAATTTCAGACGAACTGCTCAACGAGCAGTTCGTGGGCTCGATTTGACGAGCCATGAGTCGGCTCGGCTTGTGGCTCGTCAAATTTTTTTAAAAAAAAAAAAATTTAGAAAATGTGCCTTATATATTATTTATAAAAATAAAAATAAAAAATTAGACGAGCTCGTGGGCCAAGCTCACGAGCCGAGCCGAAGCTCGGCTCGTCCCGACCCACGAGCCATGAGTTCATGGGCCGAGCCGAGCTCGACCTCGTTGCCCACGAGCTCGTTGGACAACGAGCTCGAGCACGAGCCGAGCTCATAGGGCGACGAGCCGGCTCAACCCATTGCCATCACTAGATGCAACAGATATTATGTGATTGTACTACGTTATTTTATAAGAGTTAAAACTGAACATGTCATTAGTTAAATAAATGTAGTATTATTTTAAATATTAAAACAATTAATTATTTTAAGGAACCTAATCGAATCGAATCTGAACGGTTCCATAATTAAAGGACCTGACGATTCCACATACTAAATACTAGAAAATTCAAGTTCGATTCGATTCTCTTTAAAATCGTACCATGTCCAGCCCCAAACTTAAATATCACATACACTATATAACTACTTTTTGAGCTATTTTATGAAGGGATTGAAATGATTTAGGTTTTAAATTATTCGTAACACCTGGACGGTTATTGCTCGAATGAACATGATAATTACTGGAATTCACCAAATTACGAAAAAAAATGGAATATTATTTATCAAAAAATGAATGAATTTTTTTTTGAAATCGTTAACACATTTAAATATTCAAAACAAATCCTAATCAAATCGAAATTCTAATTCAGTAGATAAATTCGAATAAAATATGAAACTTTAAAACTAAAATACTACAAAAATGACAAAAATACCTTAAACTAACTAAAAATAGAAAAACCCTAAAAAGGGACCCCTAGATGATTGAATTCAATCCCAAAAGTTGGACAAAATCGTTACTCGACAAAAATGTGTAGAGTCGGAAAACACTTTTGGATTGTACTTGCTTACAAAAATTTGACACCCAATCTAAAAGTTATGCGCATTTTGATAGATTCTTCTTATTTTCAATTATTTTATAATTTTCTCTTCTAGGGATCCTCATCAACATGCTTACATGATTTCTTACATGATTTATTCTTTACATGGACAAAACGATAATACTAACACTAAGGTTGTGTTTGATATGCAACATTTGCCATGGAACTAGGAAAATATTTTCCTAGTTCCTACTTTTGGCTGTTTGATTAGCCAAATTTGCCCTGAAAAATGTTTGCCACCAATTTCTAATGTACAATCCTTTGAAGCACAAAAGTAGGAAAATATTTTCTTATGATTTTGGTGGGAAATTATTTTCCACCTTGTTGGATGTTTTTTTTTCCTTTTTTTTTTTTTTTTTTTTTTTTTTACTTTTTGGCAATGGAAACATATTCTAAATTCAATGATAAAATTTTTTATCCATTTAATTGACAATTTGCATGAAAAATGAAGCCAAACGAACATAAAAATTTTATGAAATTATTTTTTTTAATTTTTTTTTTTACTTTTTGACAATCCAAACAAATTTTAATACAGACTAGAAAAAAATTATCACAAAAAGTAATTATTTGCATGAAAAATAAAGCCAAACGGATTAGATGAAAAATTATACCAATCAAACACCATTAATACAATTCCCTCTAAACAAATTCTAGGCAAATCACTTCCCTGCCAAACATTTTATTTGCCATTCATTTTCCATCTTTCTATCAAACACACCCTAAATATTTGTTCCTCGTCTATTTTTTGGACAAAAGGCAAGATATGCTCACTATGGAAGGTTAATGATTAGAGTGATGCAAAAATGTTAGGATATAATGTGATAATAAATTAAAGTTAGGAACCTTAATTGCAATTAAAATGTCGTGTATTGAGAAAAAAATATTGTGATGTCAATATGAGTATATAACTGACATTCATATTATTGAATTTTTATTTCTAGTGTATGTAAAAGATTTTCAGAGTATATTAAGAGCTCCTAATTAATCAAGTTGAAAATAATGAAATAATACCCCTCTTTTGCACACTACAAATTTAAATATTTCCCAACTACATTTTCAAGAAACAAAATCCAAATATTCTCTCTTTAGTGTTAGTATTATCATTTTTGCAAAACATTCAGTCAATTTCCATCTAGGGGGAGATTGTTGAAGAAACTTACAAGGGAGATTGTTAAAGAGAAAATGATTTTGCATGAAATAGAAAATTACCCTACAGATCCCAACTTATTTTAAATGTGCACTTGGCACTTATTTCTATTTGATTTTGTGGTACGCAGGTCTCTGTCCTTCAACTCTCCATAGCAAGTGATGCAACCACAAATAATCGAAATGGATCCCTAACTATGGTTTCTTCATCAAATATCGGGTTAATTTCAGAAATTGTCACTAAAGTTATAGAAAAATTACAAAATGGTCACTGAAATTTAAAACTTTCAGTAATAGTCAGTGAAGTTTCGGGCGCTTTCAAAAACGGTCACTGAAGTTTGGAAAACTTTCAAAAACGGTCACTGAGTTACAAACACTTTTTCAGTTTTTTGTGACTTTTGCGGCAACTTTTTTGTCACTTCCGACAACCGAAATCGCCAAATTTTGATACCGTTGGGAAAGCCCACAATGTTCTTTTCAATTACCATCCAAAATCTTCTTGTAACTCCAAGGGATTCGATCAAAAAATTGCTGCAAATGTCGCCCAAAAAATCTGAAAATCTGGGCAGATTTTCAGATTTTTTGGGCGACTTTTGCGGCAATTTTTCGGCGACTTCCGACCATCAAAATCGTCGGATTTTGATATCTTTGGAAAGCTGACAATGTCCTCTTCAATTACCATCCAAAATCTCCTCCCAACTCAAAAGCATTCGACCGAAATAAGCCCACAAAGTTAGCATCCCGAATCTAGGCAGATTTTCGCCTTTTTGGGTAGCCGATTTTGTGGGCTTATTCCGGTCGAATGCTTTAGAGTTGGGGGGGGGGAGATTTTGGATGGTAATTGAAGATGACATTGTCAGCTTTCCAAAGGTATCAAAATCCGGCGGTTTTGGTGGTCGGAAGTCGCCGAAAAATTGCCGCAAATGTCGCCCAAAAAATCTGAAAATCTGTGCAGATTTTCAGATTTTTTGGAAGACTTTTGTGGCAATTTTTCGGTCGAATCCCTTGGAGTTAGGGGAATATTTTGGATGGTAATTGAAGAGAACATTATGAGCTTTCCAACGGTATCAAAATTCGCCCGTTTCGATGGTCGGAAGTTGCCGCAAAAGTGTTTGTAACTCAGTGACCGTTTCTGCAAGTTTTTCAAACTTCAGTGACTGTTACTGAAAGTTTTGAATTTCAGTGACCATTTTGTAATTTTTCTATAATTTCAGTGACCATTTTTGAAATTAACCCTAAAATATCACATATTTTTGTTCGCATGGCCTGTTTGTTCTAAATTTTAATCTGATTTTAATCTAAATCTAAATCAATAACAAACAATCAATATCAACCATATCTTTTTGGGTCCCACAACTTTTTAATCACACATTTCAAAAATTTCTATCACAAGTTACTAAAAATTTGATTTTAATGTCCCTTTATGCACAATCCTCATTGGGTCATATACCTCCAGCCATCCTTTTTTTCAAGTTTAGAAGATGTATAAAGATGTTGGGGGCCTTAAAGAATGATGCATAATTACGCCATTCTTATCATCGATATGGTAAAAAACTACCGTACTTTCAAATTGTTAGTTTCGTGGTGTGTTCCGGTAATTTCTTTGGTGAGATTGTTATTTTTTCAAATTTTTTATCTTATGGCAAAATTATATGTTTAAGCCCTGTTTGGTACCCATTCTCATTCTCATTTTCATTTTCAACCACACATTCTTCAATAAAATAATATTTTCCATCACATCAATAACTTTTCCTTCTTTTTCAACCACATATTCACCATCACATCAACCCAAAAAATTCATTTTCTCTAACAAAATGGCTACCAAACAAGCTATTAATAAATTAATACTTATAAATACGACAGAATCCAGAGCACCTTCTTTGATACGAAAAGTTAAAGTAGAGAAAACTCATTTAAAAATTTTAATTGTAAAATAGATAGGAGATGAATAATAACAATAATTATTATAATAATTTATGCCGTACAGAGTAAGAAATAACCTTTTATTATTATTATTATTATTAACAATACATACGATAATATTGGTTGGAAGTTATGTCGTGTCGTGTCGATTTGGAAATTTCATAGAAAATTTCAGATTCGATCTTCTTCGCTAACATCAAATATGTGTCAAAAATCCAAAATTGACATATGGAGCAAGAAGGTGATCTCACCTTGTTCAATATGAACATGGATATGACAAAATACTTGAGACAACATAATGGCCCTCTTTCCATTTGCACCACAAATTTATCTATCAATACTGCAAATTTTCTACCAATACTGCAGAGATTCCGAGATTTTGCCCGTATGAATATGACTTGGTGTTCTCCCCCGATCTTCCTTTTTCAAAGGTTGTGAAATAATGAGGGATAAGGTTGAGAGAATGAAAATTAATATTGGTCATAAATACACCACAAAATTGTATTCTTAATTTTCAATTTTTTGTTTTTATTGAATTAGGAGTATAATTGTAATTTTATTGTGGTGTATTTATTAAAAAAATATTTTAATTATGGTGTATTTATAATGTAATGTATCAATTAAAATTTGTAGGGGTTATACAATTATATCAAAATAAAAAATAAAAAAAACCATCTACCCAAAGATGCCTCAACTAGTGCCACATATCCTCATCTGCTTTCATATATTTTGCGGCCTTCATTCTTGTTACCTCTTCATCAATGACTACTAAGCTATTCCCAACGGTCCCTTCACCTTCAGCTTCATCTTCTCCAGTTTTACACAGAAAACCATGTAATTTTTTGTCCGTCCGATGTTGCGAAGACAGTGCTCCTAGAATAAACCATAAATTGCCTCATGATGACAATGATTTGGCCAGTTTTCCTGAAAAAATTCGTCATCCATCAAAGCAGAAGCCGCCTAGGCCACGTCGAATAATTCTCGTACGACATGGACAAAGCGAAGGAAATGTTGACGAGTGTATTTATACGAGGGTGGCCGACCCTAAAATTCGACTCACCCAGCTGGGAATATCGGAGGCCGAAGAATGTGGGAGAAAAATAAGGGAGATGATTGAAAAAGATGGAGCAGATGATTGGAAGGTATATTTCTATGTGTCTCCATATAGGAGGTCACTAGAAACCTTGAGGAATTTGGCTAAGGCATTTGAAAAATCAAGAATTGCAGGAGTTAGAGAAGAGCCTCGATTGAGAGAGCAAGATTTTGGTATATATATTTTTATTTATAACGAATAATAGATAGTGATTTGAAAACATTATTTGATTTTTCTATATTTCATTCTTTGAGCTTCAAGGAAATTTTCAGGACCAAGAACAAATGAAGATACAAAAAGCTGCTCGGAAGCGTTATGGTCGATTCTTTTATCGGTTTCCGAATGGAGAATCGGCTGCAGATGTCTATGATAGAATAACAGGTAATCTATTATTTCGCTATCTAGTGGTGTCACAATGAACTGGCTCGAGTGTAGATTGGGGTGGCTGAGCCTTGACAAAATGGCCCTATCGAATGTATTTTGTTCAATTTTCTTTTAATATATGCTTTATGCCTGTGGGCCATAGTGCCAAGCTTGGGATGATATGCTTTGAAGACGAGCTATCCCATGACACGACCCGGTGTAGGGACTCTCACACGGCCTAGGCAACTTTGACACCACCAGTGTGATTACGAGAATATACATATAATTGAACACATTCTATTGTTGTCAATTTAAGCTTATAGGCAAGCTCTTGCAGGGTTTCGGGAGACCCTTAGAAGTGATATTGACATTGGACGATTTCAACCACCCGGACAACAAAGCCCAAATATGAACATAGTGATAGTCTCACATGGCCTTACTTTGAGAGTGTTCTTAATGAGATGGTATAAGTGGACTGTGGAGCAATTTGAAGGGCTTCATAATTTGGGAAATGGAAAAATTATTGTTATGGAAAAAGGTTATGGAGGAAGGTAATTTTTTAACTTCTTGCATACCATTTTCTTCTATAATTGATTATTCTTGTATTTGTCTCTAACTTGGACTCTCGGGTACGAACAAATTACTATAGTGCGTTCCTACCTACATATTAGTCTACACCACCTACAAAAAGAAGATCTTATGTTCACAATTTGTCATTTGTTGTCTTAATTTATATCTACTTCTTGAAACAACATTTCTTGATATTTAATCTCGTATCGAATAATATTCACTTAACTTCCTCGTAATCATTGGGGTCAAAAAACAATACTGTATTAATCAAAATTGATAGCTGAAACTTGTATTCTTATGTCAAAAACACATAAACACAATAAAAAAGATAAGATGAACATGGAAAAAATGAAAAATCAAGAAGTCGTCTTGTTCAAACTTGAATTATGACCTCTCTTTTCATCGTCTACAGGTACAGCCTGTTAATGCACCAGACAGTAGAGGAACTAAAGAAGTATGGATTGACAGATGCAATGCTGATTGACCAAGAATGGTAATAAAAAATAGTTAGATTTATACTTTTTAGATTAATTCTTCCAAGGCTAATAATAATAATTTTTTTTTTTTTTTTTTTTTTTTTTTTTTTTTGTGGTTTTTCTTCTCAAGGCAAAAATTTGCAAAGCCAGGTGAACTCAATTATGATTCTGAGACAACCGGACCATCTTACTTTACACACTTTGGTGAAGAACATGAAACGTAGTACATTTGGTAAGGTGTGTTGTAGTGAAAGAATTTAAAAAAAAAAAAAATAAATCTGAAATCTTGTTTATTGTAGTATCGCGTCAAGTCCATTTCTGAATACCGAATATGCTATATGAGCTTTTAATGGATGCTGATGGTGGAAGCGGCATGAAATAAGCATAGCATGAGCCGATTCTATTAGAAACTTCAATTGATAAAATATCATGTATGCCAATATATCATGTTAATTCATCAAGAAAAATAGAATGGAAGCGTACCTGAATCCATGTTGACAAATTTAGGGAAGGATGGAGTCTTCCATAGTCAAATCTCCTAAGGATACTCAAGATGCTCTATGAATTCTCTCTCGTTAATGGGAAAGGAGTAGGAAAGCCAATATTACGTATAATTGGACTTGGGGACCACAACTCTTATAATAATCCTAATATACTAACTCAAATTAGAGACTCATCAACACTAATTCAATTAGTATTGGGTTTCTATACATTAAGGTCCGTACCCAATAGATATCCCTAGAGCTCAATTATTAGATCACTTATTTGGCCCTATTAAATCAGATGGCTCATAATATAATTGTCACTTAATATGTAACCTAATAATAAGAAATTAAATAAAAATTTCAACAATCTCTCACTTGAACAACACATGTTTCATGAAACAATTATATTATAGATAGTCGTGAGTGCACACTGAAAAGCTATCTATTTTGAAATATCTCCTTATTCACAATTTGGTCCATCTACTATATTAGCATGGGATCAAGGCGACCTTCATTACATATATTTGTAATTAGACCCATTAATGGTCACCATATCAATATATTCAAGGACATAGATCGAGTATGGATTCATAACATGAAAATTACATGAAATGTGATATTAAGCATACCTATTTCACCCTGATCCAGCTTTATTCTTTAGTGAGATCAAACGCGAATAACATTAGGAGTTTGTAAATGCAAAATATAAAATATACTTTATTCTGTAGAAAATTAATATAAAATATGGCTGCAGTAAAGAACATCAAAATACACACTCCTGTTAAATATGCATATCGTCAAATGAAACAACATTCATATGAACAGTGTGCTCATGAAAGACATTGGGTGATAAATTTATAGTAAGCAGATCCGCAATTATGGAATTTGCCTCGATATGTTCTATGGCCACTGATCACTCTGAGCTCCTTTTTTGACAACGAGAAACTTGATGTCTATGTGCTTCGATTTCATAGAGCTTCTATTGTTATTGGAATAAAGCACAGTTGATTTATTGTCACAATATATCTTTAACTGTCTTTCAATATCATTCACAATTCGCAGCCCAGTGACAAAAATTTGTAGCTCTATCCATGATTAGATACCTCATAATAGGCTATAAACTCCGCTGCTATAGTGGAAGAAGTTATTAGTGTCTATTTAGCACTCTTCCAAGAAATAGCTCCTCCGTAAATATATCCCGACGTGGATCTTTTATTGTCTTGACATCCAGATAAGTGAGCATGTGATCTTTTGTTTTTTGAAAATAACATATATAATCTGTTTGGCCGCTTTCCAATGATCCATGTCTGGTTACTCAAATATCTGCCTAACAATCCAACTATGAATACAATGTCTGAACGCATGCATAATACATAAGACTTCTTACAGCTAACGTATAAAGATTTTTTTACGTTTGTTTTAGTTTCAACTCCTTTTTAAGGCACTAAACGAGATTGAATTTGTCTCCCTTAGCATAGAGGGTATCTCTTGGTGCACAACCTTTCATGCCGAATCTATTAAAAACTCTTTCAATATAACTCTTTTGTAATAATCAAAGAATATCTCGAGAGTGATCTTGATGTATCCGTATGCCCAATACATAAGAAACGTCCCTAAGATCTTTCATCTCAAAATTCTTGGTCAAAAATCTCTTGGATTCGTGTAATAAGCCTATATTACTACTAGAAAGTAGTATGTCATCGACATATAATACCAAGAATATGTACTTACTCCCACTAAACTTATGATATACACAATCATCAATCTATACTTCAAACCCATGCGAGATAATAACTTATTACATTTTTTATACCATTGACGAGAAGCCTGTTTGAGATCATAGATAAATTTCTTTACTTTGCAGACCATTTTTTGGGTTCACGACATACGAAGTATTCTGGCAACATCATATATATCGTTTCGTCAATGTCACCATTGTAAATGCAATCTTTACATCTATCTGATGTAACTTGAAATCACAATGAGCCATAAGTGCCATTATGATCCTGAAAAGTATTATGATGAAACCCGAGGAAAGTCTTTTTGTAATCAATGCTTTCCTTTTGAGTGAAACCTTTGGCAACTTGATGAGTTTTATATCTTTCAACATTGCATTTTGAATTTCTTTTGGTCTTAAATATCCATTTGCAACTAATGGCTTTTGCACATTCTGGTAATTCAACAAGATCCCAAACAACGTCGTCTTTCATGGATTTTATCTCATCATTCATGGCATCAATATATTTTTAAGAATTAGAACTTTGTTTGGCTAGATGAAAGTTAATTGGATCATCTTCCACCACTCCTATATCAATCTCATGTTCTTGGAGAAAAAAATGATATAGTCATCTGGAATCGTACTTCACCTTTCTCTAGTCGATCTTCTCAATAGTATATCCTCTTGAGATTGTTGAATTTGTCATTCAGTTATATTTTCTTTATTTTTGCACAGAGAGCTCTTCAACATTCTCTTGATATTCCAGATTTGCATTTTGAACAATTCAGGAATATGAGTTTGATTATTATTAATAGCAACAATAGGAAGATAAACAAATTATTCTTCGAAGAGAATGTCTCTAACCTTATCTTCCTCCATAAATTCAACTTTCTCAAGAAATTCGCATTTCCCATCTCAAAAAATGTCCTAGTCGTGGAATTGTAAAACTTAAAACCCCTTAATCGTTTATGGTACCCAATAAAGTAACAGCTTACAGTTTTTTAGTCCATAATCATTTCATTTGGCCTTTAAGGCCTTGACTCTACTGGATAACCCCAAATGTGTATATACCTTATATTAGGCTTCTTGCCCTTTCATAGTTCATAAAAGGGTTTTAGCTGCAACTTTGCTTGCATCTCTATTAAGGATACATGTTGCAGTCTTTAGAGTTTTTTCCCAGAGTGATTCTGCTAAAGAATAATGATTAATCATACTTCTTACCACATCCTTAAGCATTCTACTGCATCTCTTAGCAACACCATTCATGCTGAGTTTGGCTAGCATTGTATATTGTGGGACGATATCACATTGCTCTAAGAATTTTGCAAAAGGTCATGGGCGTTGTTAACCTAATCCTCATATCTTCTATAGTATTTACCACTGTGGTCATATTTTATGGCATTTATTTTCACATATAGTTGATTTTCAACTTCAACTTTGAAAGCTTTCAATACATCCAGGGATTGAGACTTCTTATGAATTAAATATAGGTACATATAACGAGAATAATCGTCTATTAACATATTGAAATAATGTTGACCATTCCAAGAAGTTGTAGGAAATGGACCACAAATATCTGTATAAATTAGTTCTAAGACGCCATGACTTCTATTGGCACCTATTTATTTATTTTTCTGTATGTTTTCCCTTTACACATTCAACATAGACTTTGAATCTATTAAATCAAGGGGTTTAAGAATTCCGCCAGATAATTCTTTCAATTCTCTATTTAGAGATATGTCCTAAACACTTATGCCACAATATGGCAACATTTTCATTTGTTAATTTGCATTTCGTACCTTGTGAACTTGTTTACAAGGTTTCATTATATGAGACAATTATATCTAACATATCTAACATATGATACAAGTTTGTCACGGATGTTGAACAACATTTCATTTGAATTGGGTTGCTTAACTTGTCTAAGCAGCAACTGGTGTATCAATTGTGGTTGCAATACTATTTCCTTCAAATCAATGAAGCATCAAAGCATGAATTCTTAAATATGCACTAAAATTTTCATTTAGGTCTGTTACCACCTCGTATGTAGATAATAATGTGACTTTTCCTTTGAACCAACACGCTTGAGAGATTAATATATCCCAATCTGACTCAAAGAAAAAAGATTCAGTTAAAATAAAATCCAACAACAAATATATATATATATATATATATATATATATATATATATATATTAAGAAAGCTTGCAACATACACGTTTGTAACATGTTATAATGTCTGGAGATATTTTTGTAATATACAACAATTAAAAGTGTGCATACACTCAAAAATGACAATTAAAAAAAAGTGACATAAAGTCAAAACAAAATACAAAAAGTTGAAAAAGTGATAAAAACTAAATAAAAAAAAGTGACATAAAACCAAGAAAGGTGACACAAGAGGTTGAACCCATGTTCTTTTACCACTAGACTAAGGCCTAAGCATGAGTGTTAACTCATATTTGCCTAGATTCATTCTATCTAGAGGTTCACTGAATAGGAAAACAAAATAGCATCCAAGTCAAATCATAATCATTCAAATTGGTAAAATAAAACACAATGTATGCATTTATAAACTCACAAATAACTGCTTCTAGAGAGTGACACGGAATAAAAAAAGTGACAATATCTCAAAAAATTGACAAACATACAAAAATGTGACAAACTTAGTGAAGACAAGTTTACTAGAAGTTAACCACTTATGATGCTACGAAATGACATAAAACTCTCCTATGCATGGAGATATCAATCCCTGTGAACATATGTATGTGCATGAATCACTTTAGGCAAACACTAAAAAAATTGACAGAAAAAAATATTTTGGAAAGTTAAAAATCATCAAACAAAACTTCAAATTTGGTTCTATAGATGCTATTACCATTTTAAATGAAGCTAATACTATTTTAAAGGACAAAACTCAAGACATTATAACTAATGTTCACAACATAGGTACATTATTAATGTTTCAAAAAAACAATGGGGAAGAGTTCGAAAGCAGCTGATTTCAGGAGGAAAAAAAGGGTTATCAAAGAGAGATATGGACCAATGTTAGAATCAATATCTAATTAAACCATAGAAAGTAAGTTACCAAACAAAAAAAGTTGACCAAGAGCAATAATCCAATACAGTCACAAATATCACTATTTTTTTCTTTATTTTCTCCATTCTTAAGATTCCCTCAATATTAAAATCTCCTTTATTGATTGAAGTTCCAAACTGAGCCAAACATCCACATTACATCAATAACAATCACACATAACATCACATGTGAAGTCTATTAAACTACAAAAACAAAACAAAACAAAATTGGCAAACTAATTACTACAACATTCAAATTTGTCATCGTCTAATCACATGCAAAAAACTGCGTGGGACCCCACTGTCACGCTCATATTATTGAATCCAGTTCATGTAACATATAAGCAGTTAAATTATATTTGGATAGTATTAAGACAAATAAGTAGTCATGATGCACTAAAATACTACAAATTTCAAGTATTATTATCAAAGTAAAACATAAAAAATGTTGCTACCTTGGGTTTATAAGAGGATGAAGAAATTTTGTTCATCTTCTTTGAGAATGGTTCTTCTTCAAGATTTCTTTGCATCTTCAGGCTACTTTTTCAGCCATTTCTGGATTTCGGACCTAAGGTTTAGGCTATCTGAGATTTAGGGTCGAAATGAAAATGAGATAATGAAGTCAAATGGATACGAAGGAGACATCGGCGGAAAATTGGTCGAAAACGGAGCTTTAAAAGAAACTACACTTGGTGAACAATCTTTCATTCGAAATCTCTCTAAAACTTTATTGATATAGGTTTCCTGAAACAGGCCCAAGATCCCTCATAATCTATCTGTATGAATCTTAATGGCAATTACATAAGATGCCTAACCCATATCCTTCGTATCAAAACGTTTAGAGAGGAATTGTTTCACTTCATGCAACAAACCCTTATCATTGGTTGCAAGTAAAAGATCATCTACGTATAAAACAAGAAAATAAATCTTACTCTCACTAACATTCTGGTATATACATTGATCAATGGGATTTTCAAAAAATCCAAATGAAGAAATTACTCCATGAAATTTTAAATATCATTGACAGGACATTTGTTTTATACTGTATATAAACTTCTTAAACTTACAGACCAAGTGCTCACCGTCATTAGAGAAGAATCTTTTAGGTTGTTTCATATAAACCTCCTCCTCTAAAGCTCCATTGAGAAATGTTGTTTTCACATCTAGTTGTTATAATTTTAGGTCAAATTGGGCTACTAATGACAAAATAATACATTGCGAATCTTTCTTAGATACCAGAGAGAATGTCTCTATGTATTCAATTCCTTCCTTTTGAGTGAATCTTATAGAAACAAGTCTTGCCTTGTATCTCTCAATATTGATTAGTGAGTCTTTCTTAGTCTTAAAGACCCATTTACAGCCAATGGCTTTGGCACCACTAGGAAACTCAACAAGATTTCAGACTCCATTGCTCTTTATGGAACTTATTTCCTCCTTCATGGTATTGCACCATAATTTCGATTCTTTACAATTCATGGCCTGAGAAAATGATTTAGGATCATTTTCAATTCTAATATTGTGGTCAAGTTCTTGTATATATACTTCATAATCACTAGGAATTGCTGACCTTTTGATTCTAGTATATCTTATTAATGTTGTATCATCATCTTCCTGAGAAGCTTGTGGTTCAACTGTTTGTTAATGAGGTTCTAGTAATTCCCGAATTACCTGATCTATTTGATCAATGTCGACATCTTGTGAAATTTCAATGATTGGTTGTTCAACACATGTTTATACTCGAGGGGTGATGTAAACTATTACTAATCTGTGAGATGGATAGTAAAATCTGTATCTTTTAGACCTTTTTGGCATATCTAATGAAATACTCACTAATGGTCTTTGGGTCCAACTTTTTCTATTGTAGATTATAGATCCTCACTTCAGACAAACATCCCCAAACGTGCATATGTTGCAAACTTGGTTTCCAACATTTCAATAATTCTAATGGTGTCTTTATGACAGCCTTAGTTGGAACTCAGTGTAACATAATTCTAATCGACTTCTTGTTTTCTTTTAAAATGAACCCATTGTTGGATACAGAATCTACACTTCAATCCATACTGAGTGACATTGCGAGGAAGAGAAATGCCAAGCAATAGACCTATATTTCGAATGATCCGATTTTTATTTGCATTCGACATGAAGATCAGCAACAACATGTGGCCGCAGCTGAGAGAATTTGAGGGAATGCAAGGGAATTTGAGGGCTGAAGGAATGCAATTGAATTTTCCCTAAAATTAGAATGACTCGATATCATCACTTAAACCCTCAAACCCGCCAAACAAATCTACAATGTTTTGAATCGGCCCCAAACTGTGGCCTTATTGATTTCATATTTACCCGCCTTTCCACGTCAACGTGTCAACCAACATGTAAGTGGCAGGGTACAAGTAGCTTTATTGGAAAATTAATTGGCCCAATAGACATATATATGTGCCCAAGAATTATTTCTCTAAAAAATGGCCTAGTAAAAATGTAGGTTATAACTATTAATTGCGTAAAAAAACAGGCTTCATAAAAATAACATACCCAATGAAGGTTATATATATATATCCAAACCCAATTAAGGAAAACATTCAATTACCAAAAATAGTCTTTAGCCCAATAATTGACTAATTCAAATGAATGCAAATGTGTTACATTCATTCCTAAATTTACAGTCATCTTCAACCTCTAGCAGGTTGAAAGCGACCCGCCTCAAGCTTAACCTTTCCTCTTGAAAGCCCAAGAGTGACTAACCAAGATGGAGTGAATTGGTTACTAATTTTTTTCGAAAATTAACTCAAGTTTTAATGTAATAGTCAATGAAACAATTAAACAAATACGCACAAGTACAAAACCAAATAAGATCAAGTAATGAGCACAATATAAAAAAGTTAATTAACCTAAATTCAAGCAAGTAAAAATTAAATAGATAAATTCAAATAATAAGCTCAAATATAAAAGCAATAAGTAAAATGGAGAGAGAATGCAAACGATATATTTGTGGATGTTTGATCCAAAGCAATGATCTACGTCCCCCGTTACCAAGCTCTTCGGCACGAGCAAGACATTTTCACTATGTTAATTGACTTATGGTGCAATCCAACTCTTTACAACGCTTTCGGCGACTTAAAAACAAGGAGCATCGATCTTTGTACAACGTTAAGCTTTACGAGACCTCAATACGACCTACACTATTGAGCTTTACGGGACCTCAATATGACCCACACGGCGACTTACAACAATGAGCACCGAACTTTATACAATGCTGATCTTTTAGGAACTTCAACACGACCCACACTTTATCAAAGTGATTTTAAAATGAAATTCGTCTCTTGATAAATGATACAAATAAGTTAAGTACTAAGAGATACTAACACTTTAATGAATAATAATAAATGATAGTTCAAGTGTTAGATGAAAAACTTTAATGAATATGATAATTAAAAAAATAGATTCAATCAAAGTGTTTAATGAGAAGATGAAGAAAAAATAAATTCAATGTAAGTTCAAAGAATCTTCTCAAGATGTATCTCTCTTTTAATGAATGATTGTAATAAATCAAGTACTAAGAGATAAATGAGAAAACTTTGATAAATATGATAATTTTACAAATTTGATTCAATCAATCAAAATTTCTAATATGAAAAAGTAGAAAAGTTTATGCAATATAAATCCAAAGAACTTCTTCAAAATTATCTCTCTCTTTTAAAAGGGTTAATTTCAGAAATGATCGCTGAAGTTACATGAAAATTACAAAAAGGTCACTGAAATTCAAAACTTTCATGAACGGTCACTCAAGTTTCAGGCGCTTTCAGAAATGGTCACTGAAGTTTAAGACTTTCACCAACGGTCACTGAAGTTTAGGGGATGTTTCACTATCGGTCACTGAAATTACAAAAAGTTTCAGGAACGGTCACTGAAGGGTCATGCATTTTTCAGTTTTTTGGGCGACTTTTTCGGCCACTTCCGACCACTAAAACCGTCGAATTTTGGTACCGTAGAAAAGCCCACAATCTCCTCTTCAATTACCACCTAAAATCTCCCCCAAACTCCAAACGATTCGACCGAAAAATTGCCGCAAAAGTTAGCTACCCAAAAAGGCCGAAAATCTGCCCATATTTTTCATGCTGACGTTGCGGCGATTTTTCGGTCAAATCTTTTGGAGTTTGGGGGAGATTTCGGGTGGTAATTGAAGAAGATATTGTGGGCTTTTCAAAGGTATCAAAATCTGACGATTTTGGTGGTCGGAAGTTGCCGGAAAGTAGCCGCAAAGTTGCCCAAAAGTTTTGAAAATCTGGGTAGATTTTTCCAATTTTTTGAGCGAATTCTGCGGCGATTTTTCGGTCGAATCGTTTGGAGTTTGGGGGGAGATTTTGGGTGGTAATTGAAGAGGAGATTGTGGGGCTTTTATACAGTATCAAAATTCGATGATTTTGGTGGTCAGAAGTGGCCGAAAAAGTCGCCCAAAAATTGAAAAAATGCATGACCCTTCAGTGACCGTTCTTGAAACTTTTTGTAACTTCAGTGACCGTTAGTGAAACATCTCCTAAACTTCAGTGACCGTTGGTGAAAGTCTTAAACTTCAGTGACCATTTCTGAAAGCGCCTGAAACTTGAGTGACCGTTCACAAAAGTTTTGAACTTCAGTGACCATTTTGTAATTTTCATGTAACTTCAGTGACCATTTCTGAAATTAACCCCTTTTAAAATTGAT
Organism: Osmanthus fragrans; assembly: GCA_019395295.1. NCBI lineage: Eukaryota > Viridiplantae > Streptophyta > Magnoliopsida > Lamiales > Oleaceae > Osmanthus > Osmanthus fragrans. The sequence continues at coordinate 16,775,613 of CM033344.1, read as the reverse complement.
ATAAATAAATTAAGCACAAAGAAAGATGAAAAACTTTGATTAGAGAAATGATTAAAGAAGTTTGATTCTACAATCAAAGTTTTTAATATGAAGAATTAGAAGGATTTATACAATATAAATGCAAAGATCTTCTTCAAAAATTATCTCTCTTTTAAGATGTGATATAAATAATTTAAGTACAAAAGAAAGATGAAAAACTTTGGTGAGAGCAATGATTCAAGAAATTAATTCAATAATAAAAGTTTTTAATATGAAGAAATAAATGAAATGAAAGATGTAAGTTCAAATAATATTTTTCCCTCACATATTTCACAAGAAAACTCTCTTCAAGTTGTTGTAATGAATGCAAAGTGAAATGACATTTATAGCAATCAAAACGAAAAAGTTATGCCCAATCGAATGACCATACCAGACATCCGCTAGTACCGGACAACCAAACTAACCGTTGAGCGTTAGAAGTTAGAACGATCCAAAAATTTGCCCGTTGGTATACCGGACGTCCGCTGGGTCTACCGGATGTTCGGTTGACCGTTGACCATTGACTTTGACTTTTTTTTTTAGAATTTTTTTTTTATTTGTTTGAATAATATAAGCTTATGAAGGATGTTTTCATTTTGAAAATAATCTTACTTTTGATTAAAACATTTTATGCAAGTGATAATAAAAATAACTTTTCGTGCACAATGATTTTTGAGCTATTGTCCTTTATTACTAAAGATCAAAGTCTTATATCTTTACATATGATCTAGAATGCATAGTATTTGATCTTGTTTTGAAATTTTATTCATGTTTGGCTCTTGACTCTTAAACTTCTCGTCTTGATCTTTCTTTGGTGTCGTCTCTCATGCTCTTAATTTTGATTTTTCTTGGCGTTAATCTTTCAAGTTTTTGTCTCGAATGATTTAGCTTGAATGCTTAACTTTCACTTTGATCTTCATTTCGAGTCTGATTTATAATGCTTGATTGATTTTAACATTGAACTATCATCACTTAAAATCAATTGTTAGAAACAATATTAATCTTGTTTGTTATGATCAAAACATTAAGAATTAAAGTCAATCATAGGTTAGCACCTCTATCAAAACTCAAGTTTGTAAACATACAGAGTCTAGAAAAGTGAATTCATGCAGAAATATGAATTTATTTTCAGAAAAAAAAATCGATCAAAAATCAGATTTTTGTAGATTGCTCCATAAACATCAAGGCAGAGGTAAAATGATACTCTAATACCAAATGTAAGACTAAAAATCGATCCAGAACAATTATGCGGTAATGAATTGGATTGAAAAATAAAAAAACTTGTGGATTGAATTCATACCTCTGGCTGTTGATGTTGACTCAGAAGCTCTCATTTCTTCAGATAATGGAACTTCCAAGTTCTCAACGCTCTTAATTTATGGTGTATATTACATTTTCGGGGAGCTTGGGGACCAAAACTCATATATATTTAGTCAAAATCCCCATCAAATTATGGTTTCAGTTACTAGTCTTGATTGCCCAATTAATTAGTAAGTTTCCGAAAAATTGAAGAACGTTGGACCACATTGATCGAAGAAATGGAACTGTTACATTCTCGACATCTTGGATGGAAATTGCCCCGATGGTAAGGATGGAAGACGATGGACATCGGTTGTGGGTAAATGATGTGCGGTTGTGCATGAATTGGACCAATTTCGACCCAATTTCGAAGGTCAAAATTGGCCTACATTTTCATCGTTAAAATCAGGCACATTGATAACATGTAACTAGGTTAAAGACTATTTGCTGAGTGCTTGGATAATGGAGCATAACTGCCTTTTGCAGTTGGTGGTGTCAACAGCATGTGTGGAATTCTATAAAAATGGTCAAGAGTTGAGGCAACAAGGAGAATTGTATTGGCGTTCACTGAGAATTCGAGTTTCTTTATTGCGAATTAATATTTTCTTTTAACCCATTTACTTCTTCATTCTTGTTCCTTTAAAGTTTATCTTGCTAGTTCTGTTCAAATTCGTGCAAGCATTTTCAGTCTCGTTGAGACTTGGAACTTCAATATTATCGTAGGAAGATCAAATTTGAGTATTGAATCCTTTGAATTTAGCAAAGTTGTACCAGCTTGTGTGCTCGGCTTAGATGATTTTAGGCACATCAAGCTTAGACTTAATATGTCTAAAAGAAAAGGTCATGTCAGGGCTAAGGATGACCTAACACGAATCTTGTTAATATTAGTCTGTATTTGGCAATCACGACACATTAGCCCAACATACAAAAAAGGGGTCGCATCAAACAGATGCGGCCTGAACCAAGCAACCTCATAATTGATACTGACTGGTTTATGCCTTTGCTGTCGAGGCAATAACCAAGTCGTTGTTAGGCCAATTTTCTAGTAGTGTAGCGAACTATTAGGCTGAACTAAAAAGGCACTACAATAATAATGAAAACAAGTATATGAAGAGATTAATAAAAAGTGATGTGACACCTTTCAATTAACTTAAGACGAATATGCTGTTGAGAAATTGTTGTTCAAAACCAACAAAATAGAAAGAAATGGCGGATTTTGTTCTATGCGACCGCATAGAACAAATCCTATGTGGCCGCATAGAAATGGACAGAAGCTTCAATTCTCTGTCCGAGTATAACTATGCGACCGCATGGTTTTGTACTATGCGGTCACATAGTGCATTTCAATGTTACCGTTGGAGACGGTTTTCTACCGTTTATCACTCGAATTTAGTGCCCTTTCAACATATTTTTGGCACCAATTCGTGTACAATACTGAAGCCTATATATAGAGGAGCCATGTTCTTAGTGAATTCAATTGAAAAATATTGATTAACATATTTTTTCACTATACTCTCTACAATCAAGATCAATCTCTATTTCTACACACATTCACATTGATTTCTTATTTGTGTTCTTGGGTTTTGGGTAGAAATACTTGTGCTTTGGTATTTTTACAATAAGGCTTGATTAATCTTTCAAACCATTTGTTGAAAAACTTTTTAGCATCCCAATTTACTGGAGAATGGGCAAATATTGTTTGAGAACAACGATTACGTGTTTGGGTCTTTCTTAAAGTTTGTTTTTTCAAGATTTGTTGCTGATTCAAAGTTGATTCTCTCCTCTTTCGATTGAAGTTTTCCAACAATCTCAAACAATAATTCTGCGATGGAGAGTGAAACAACAATGGCTACCATAAAGTTGATGAATCAAGACTTTGTTCGTTTGGATCACTTTGATGGCACAAACTTCATAAGATGGCAAGATAAGTTGAAATTCCTTCTTACGGCGTTGAAGATCTTCTATGTGCCTGATCCAAAATTGGAAGATCTACCCGAACTATCCGACAAAGATACTGATGAATCAAGGGTGAATAGAAAGAAGCATGAAGAGGATGAATTGATATGTCGCGGTCATATTCTCAACTCATTGTCGGATCGATTGTATGATCTATACAACAACACAACGTCGCCAAAAGAAATATGGGATGCATTAGAAAGTAAGTACAAAGCGGAGGAAGAAGGTACCAAGAAATTCTTAATTTCTAAGTACTTTGATTTTAAGTTTCTTGAAAATATCCCCTTGCTTCCCCAAATTCATGAATTGCAAGTACTAGTCAACAAGTTGAAGGCGGTGAAGATTGAAATCCCGGAGACCTTTCAAGTGGGGGCAATTATTGCAAAACTCCCCAGTACTTGGAAAGGATATCGGAAGAAAATCATGCATAGTTCCGAGAACCACTCATTGGAACAATTGCAAAAACATTTGCACATTGAAGAAGAGTCAAGAGTGCGTGATAAGAGTGAAAACTCTTATGAAGGTACTTCCAAAGCAAATGCAATAGAGAAAACTGAACCGCCAACAAAATCCAACAAAATGAAGCCTTCAACGAACTTTAACAAGTTCAAGAAGAAGACAAAAGGAGGTTGTTTTGTGTGTGGCAAATCTGGTCACTATGCTAAAGATTGTAGACACCGAAAACAAAACAACTTCGAGGGCAAAGTGAACTCCATCAAAGAAGATAAAATTGTGGCCACCATTAGGGAAATCAATGCAATCAAGGGAAAGGTTCTCGGATGGTGGTATGATACTTGTGCTACAATACATGTATCATATGATAAATCTTCTTTCAAGACATATCATGAAGTTGATGGAGACCAAGAGATTCAAATGGGTAACGAAGTTTGATCTAAAGTGATTGGAAATGGAAGTGTGGATATCATCTTCACTTCCGGCAAGACCATTACCTTAATCAATGTACTACATGTTCCCGACATGACTAGAAATTTGGTTAGTGGAAATCTCTTAGAAAAATCGGGTATCAAAAGTGTGTATGAATTCGAAAAACTTGTATTATCTCTAAATGAGAAATTTGTTGAAAAAGGCTATTCTAGTAAAGGAATGGTCAAATTATGTATCGTTGAAAATTTGAATGAGAATAAAAATAACTTTGTTTATGTTGTTGATTTATTTTCATTATAACATACTAGATTAGGACATATTGAAAAAAGTACTATGAAACATATGATGAAATGTGATTTAATTTTATATGATGAAAATGATGTTTTTAAATGCAAAACTTGTGTAGAAGCAAAAATGATTAAAAAGCATTATCAAAATGTAAAAAGGACATCTAGTATCTTAGAATTAATTCATACAGATATTTGTGAATTAAATGGCATGTTAACTAGAGGTGAAAATAGGTATTTTATTACCTTTATTGATGATTGTAGTAGATACACCTATGTTTACTTAATGAAACATAAAAGTGAAGCTTTTGATATGTTTAAAGTATATAAAAATGAGGTTGAAAATCACCTAAATAAGAAGATAAAAACTTTAAGAAGTGATAGAGGTGGTGAATACTTCTCTAATGATTTCAACCTTTTTTGTGAATAACATGACATAATTCACCAATGTTCGGCACCTAGAACACTGGAACAAAATGGTTTGGCTGAAAGAAAAAATAGAACTTTAGTTGAAATGATAAATGCCATGCTTACCTATGCTAAGTTGTCATTTAATTTGTGGGGTGAGGCCTTGTTAAGTGTATGTAGTATATTAAATAGAATTCCTTCTAAACAATCTAAGGTTTCTCCTTATGAATCTTGGAAAGGAAGAAAACCTAACATTGGATACTTCAAAGTGTGGGGATGTCTTGCTTATTGTAAGAACACAAACCCTAATAGGACCAAGTTGGGTCTAAAAGGCATTAAATGTGCCTTTGTTGGATATGCTAGCAATAGCAAGTCATACAGATTATTAAACTTGGAGACCAATGTGATTATTGAATCAAGTGATGTAGAGTTCTTTGAGGATTCGCTATCTTCGGATAATGAATTGAGTGAAAATCTTTTAGATATCCCTAACTCAAGTGGAACACACGATGAAACATCTACTAAAGGTGTTGATGAGTCAAGTGAGTCACGAAGAAGTAAAAGAACTCGAATTGAGAAGTCTTTGGGACCGGATGAAATTGATTCTCAACTCATTTCTTCCATTTGTTCTACATGTTGAAACTGATCCTAAAACTTATAAAGAAGCTATGACTTCTCGTGATAGTATGTTTTGGAAAGATGCAATCAAAGATTAAATGGATTCAATAATGTCAAATAATACTTGGGAACTTGTCGATTTACCACCCGGATCCAAACCTATTGGATGTAAATGGGTATTCAGGAGAAAATACAATGTTGATGGTTCTCTAAACACCTTTAAAGCTAGATTAGTAGCCAAAGGATATCGACAAAGAGAAGGAATAGATTATTTTGATACATATGCACCGGTAGCTAGAATAATATTGATAAGGATATTATTTGCACTAGTTTCGATACATGACTTGCATGTTCACCAAATGGATGTCAAGACGGCATTCTTGAATGGGGATCTCGATGAGGAGGTTTATATGGAGTAACCTAAAGATTTTGCTCTACCCGAAAATGAACATAAAGTGTGCAAGTTAGTAAAATCGTTATACGGTTTAAAACAGGCACCTAAAAAGTGGCATGAGAAATTTGACTTAGCTATAATCTCCTTTGGTTTTAAACATAATAGCGTAGATATATGTTTATATTCAAAAGTATATGATGATTATGTGATATTTATATGCCTATATGTTGATGACATGTTGATTATGAGTAATCACATGGATGGAATAAAAGAAACAAAGAAGTTTCTATCATCCACATTCAAGATGAAGGATCTTGGACAAGTGGATACCATTTTGGATATCAAAGTCACGAAGACTAGTGGGGGTTACCATCTAAGTCAATCACATTATATTGAGAATGTGATAAACAAGTTCAAACATTTGAACATAAAGGAAGCAAGTACCCCCAATTGATCCAAGTTCAAAATTTGTAAAGAATGATGGAAGGGCAATTGCTCAATTGGAATACGCAAGTGTTATTGGATGTCTTATGTATGCAGTTCAATGCACAAGACCGGACGTAGCATTCGCAATTAGTAAACTAAGTAGGTTTACTAGTAATCCAGGCAATGACCATTGGAAGGCCATTGGAAGGGTTCTTGGGTATTTAAAGAAGACCAAGGGCTTAAGCCTACAATATACTAAATTCCCGGCTGTCTTGGAAGGATTTACCGATGCTAGTTGGATATCTAGCACGGGTGAGAATAAATCCACTTCCAGTTGGGTGTTCACTCTTGGAGGAGGAGCTGTTTCTTGGAAATCAAAGAAACAGACATGTATAACGCACTCGACCATGGAATCCGAATTCGTAGCATTATCGAATACCGGGAAAGAAGCTGAGTGGCTTAAGGATCTCCTTTATGAGATACCTTTGGGGTCGAAGAATACATTATCAATATCTATCATGTGTGATAGTCAAGCCACATTAGCAAAAGCATACAACGAGGTATACAACGGAAAGTCTAGACATATGAGTTTTAGACATGATTATATAAGGAAATTAATCAAAGATGGAATAATTTCCCTAAATTATGTTAAGTCTATCGAGAATCTAGCGGATCATCTAACTAAACATCTAAATCGAGATTTAGTAACATCTACATCGAGTAGGATGGGGTTGAAACTCTTAAAATAGAAAGATTTACCATGATAGCAACCCTACCTGTCATTACTCAAAAGGTAATCCACGGGTTCAAATGGTAACAACAAGTCATTCGATATGTGGATAGTTTCAGCATTATTCAAATCCGCGATAACCCTATCCTAGTTAAATAATGCTAGTTGTTACTGAAGTGAGGGTTGAGCTTTGAGCTCTTAATGAAGTTCAGTGCTAACAGCATAAGCATCTCTAAAAGTAACAAAGATGCTGGAAGAATTTCACCTAGACGAACTTCGAGGTGGTGCCGCCTCAATAGAGAGTTAGAGTTACTCTCTTAAAAGTTTGTCGAAAAGGATGAGCGCAAGGCCATAAAAGCGCTAAGTGAGTTTGAGAAACTTGAGAACGCGTGGTACTTGTGTGTGTGTTCTTACCGATTTTGTCACATGGAATAACTGGTTCAAAGCTTCACGCTACCTTTGATTCCGACTTTACCTTGTTAGAATTACACTATGGTTAGATTCAAATTGAAAGATATCTAATCCTTAGGCATGAGTATCGTTTACGATTGAATGTGAGACTTGTTAATTTTGAACAAGTGGGGGATTGTTGAGAAATGGTTGTTCAAAACCAACAAAATAGAAAAAAAAATGGCAGATTTTGTTCTATGCGGCCGCATAGAACAAATCCTATGGGGCCGCATAGAAATGGACAAAAGCTTCAATTCTCTGTCCGAATATAACTATGCGACCGCATGATTTTGTACTATACGGTCGCATAGTGCATTTCAATGTTACCGTTGGAGACGGTTTCCTACCGTTTGTCACTCGAATTTGATGCCCTTTCAACATATTTTTGGCACCAATTCGTGTACAATACTGAAGCCTATATATAGAGGAGCCATGTTCTTAGTGAATTCAATTGAAAAATATTGATTAACATATTTGTTCACTATACTCTCTACAATCAAGATCAATCTCTATTTCTACACACATTCACATTGATTTCTTATTTGTGTTCTTGAGTTTTGGGTAGAAATACTTGTACTTTGGTATTTCTACAACAAGGCTTGATTAATCTTTCAAATCATTTGTCAAAAAACTTTTTAGTATCCCAATTTACCGGAGAAGGGGCAAATATTGTTTGAGGACAACGATTACGTGTTTGGGCCTTTCTTAAAGTTTGTTTTTTCAAGATTTGTTGCTGATTCAAAGTTGATTCTCTCCTCATTCGATTGAAGTTTTCCAACATCTGCTAAGTAAAAATAAGGTTTTCGTTATTCTTTTGTAACCTCAAAGTGAATTTGCTATGATCAAAAAACTATTTTAAATGTTTTGATTTCAATAGCCCATTTCCCCCTATGAATCGAGGGAAAACTTTCTTTTTACAAGTTCTTTCAGAACTTTTCTTGTCAAATCGACTTACACTAGTTCTCCTTGGGAACACTTTTGATTGACGAAAGAAGGCGGTTATAGGGACATAATGATTTCTTATGACTAGCCTCTGACCCTAACCTGTTTTGTCAAGACTCGTGATTGATTTTCTAGGACGATGATAAAGCAAGTGGTTTATCAATCCAGTTCGGTGATGTTCAAAGTCAATTATTCAATATGATCCGAGGTTATTTTATCTACATTCAACATATTCTTCTCATCCCAATAATTGATTTTGGAGGTCAAACAAAACACGTCATTTCAATTATCCTCCGAGGTGGGCACTTTATGGAAAAAGAATGCCATGTGTCCTCTAGGATGTCACTTCTTTTGCTTCGGGTGTAACAACAATTGCTAGTGAGTATCAATATACATAAATTTCACATACAAATACTATAGAAGTCAAACAAGTAATAAGATCTCACATGATTCGTTCGTGCCACGGAAATCCAATATTATTTCTTTTAGTTTTTATAAACAAGAAAAATTAAAATAATGTGTGATATGACTCATTCGAACCATAATATTAAAAAGTCGAGCCAACACAACCCTTATCTTTAGCGATTAGGTTACAAGCCGTGGTAGAGGCTGGCCCCGCTTGTTTGACACTTGTACAAAGGATAACATGAAGACAAAGGAAGAGACAATGAAGTGAGTATGGACGAGTGGAGGGTAGGGACTAGTGAGAGTGAGATCCGCTCCAATTGTCGGGTTGGGGGGCCATTTTCTGGATCAAGAAATTTGGCTCTATTCTAATGCCTTATTCTTACAGACAAGAAGTGGGGTAATAATGTCTTGGCATCTCAATACACATTTCAGATTAGCCTATTAAAGTTCACAAACAGCCACGCCTTCACACTTCATCTGTCCCATGCTGTTTGGCTTGGTGGGCAGAGGCGAGAGTCATGCCTTGCCGACAATTGCCTTTGTAACGGTGGAGTCGAGTCATAATATTAATTTGAATAATTGAACTTTTTAAGTTATTTTTTGGTGAATTAACTCATTGTAATGCATGGACCACGACGATAAATGTTTGGTACGGCTCTAATATGTTTTGGTGTGTTCTAATTGTTTTATGTCAAAATGACCTATATGACCTAAATTTAGTGGACAAAAGTATTCTAAAGGTCATTGTACTTGCATTTTAGCTGCAAGTGAACAATCACTTGACTAATGTCTTGATGAAGACAAGTTGATGGAATACGTGAGGGTTATCCAACTCGAAGTAGATCGACTGTTTAAATCGAAAAATAAAAAATTAGTGGGGTTACATGTGAAAAAATTTGAAAAGTTATCTAAAAATCATATTATTCAACTCCAGGCTAGTTCAAAATTAAGTAACCAACCTACTCGCATATCTAATTTTATCACCGTTCATTTTCAATTTGATCTTTCCATTTTTGACACCTAGCTATTTACATGTCCGTGTCTGTACCTACTTTTAAAATATTGTGATTTCTCCCTCGTTAGGTGGAGATTCTTTAAATTCATTTTCATCTACTTATTCTTTCAATAAAATAATTTTGCACAACGACTCATAAATTTTTCCTACTTTATATAACACATTATTTAAAATAATTGCTTTTCATAATATTTATTTAAAAAAATCTATATCAAAGATACTCTTGTATAAAAATGGCGGTGAACAAATTAACTACTTTTAAACATGAACCAAACCTTTGATTATATTTAATAAGAGTAATGCTATGTAGCTCCACTGGGATTACAATCACAGTCTAAATGACGTTAGATAATAGGCTAAATGAAAGGTGAAATTAAATGACTTATTTAATTTACTAATTATTTAACGTCACATTAATATCACATAGACTGAAGTGATAATCCAGATTAAATAGCATTACTCATTTAATAATTATATTTATCTTCAACGTGTGTTTATTAATTGGACAGCCTACACGCGCATACAGTACCGAGCCTTCTCTACTATAATCCACTCAACTTCCCTCCGTTCTCTCCCCCATTTCTCAACCCCAAAAGCTCTCTCTCTCTCTCTCTCAGTACATACGCTAACTTCTGTATATAGGTACAACATCTTTCACTGTAGAAGCGATTATTTTTGTTTTTAAGTTGAAAAATGGGATTCCCAATGGGATATAGTGATCTTTTTCTTCCAAAACTGATAGTTTACCTTCTGATAGTTCTGGGTTTCATACGAAAATCAATTTCTATGGTTTTTTCTCTACTGGGCTTCGGGGATTTCCTGGAATCGGAAATGGCGTACCCGGCCCGGGTGGATTCAGGGTCGGAGCAAACCAAGTCCGTATCCGCGGCGCTGATCCGGGAGCTTTTGCCAGTGGTGAAGTTTTCCGATTTAAATGAACTTGACCCGCCGGAAAAATGTGCTGTCTGCTTGTACGAGTTTGACGGCGACGATGAGATCCGACGGCTGACAAATTGTCGACACATATTTCACAGGAATTGTCTGGACCGTTGGATGGACCACGATCAGAAAACGTGTCCGCTTTGTAGATCGCGGTTTATTCCCAAGGAATTACAGGAGGCTTTTAATGAGAGGTTATGGATGGCTTCAGGGATTTCTGATTTCTACGGCGAGTATTTGCCGATTACTGCGGGTTTGTAGTTTTTGTTTGTAATTTCATTTTTTTGTTGGTGGGTTAAATGTAAATATTGGCTGGAAATATGGTAAAAAAAAATGGAAAACAAGAAGGATTTTGTACAAGATTTTTGTTTGGTAATGAATTTTAGTAATTTTTGAGGTTCTTTTGACAGGTTTTGTTTTGATTTAGCTAAACTGAAAATGATGGTTCTTGAATATTCAGTGCAATTAATAGCATTATCCGACCTTAGTAAAATATACTGGTCGATTCCTATAAATTTTATTTTCTATAATAAAAATAAAAATGATATGGGATTTTAATAATTAACCTGGATTGGCGCAAAATATTTGATTTTATTGAATTCTTCAAAAATGAATTTAATGGACTAGTGCAAAAGTTTTGTTTACTTTTTGTTAAGATCAATACCTCTAGTTAAAGGAGTAATAATGTGATGAGGTTGGGTGCTTGACTTATGACAACACATCATTAAAGTTCCGTTTGACAGAGATTAAAATTCAATTAAAATTGAAAATATGATCGTTATTGAATCTCACTCGTCTAATAAAAGTCAATAATATCGGCTAGTTTTTCAATTTTAATTTGATATTAATATTTATCGAACACGTCCTAAATCTATGTTTGGGCTCTATTTTTTAATTTTTTTTTTTTTTAAGAATTTATGTTCAATTACACATTCTTCTATTAAATAATATTATATGTAAATCGAAAAAAAAAATCTTACTTTTTAATCACACAATCTTCAACAAAATAAGAAAAATATATTTCTTGTCCAAAAATGGGACTCAAACAAGAGTTAACTATCGATACTCATTACATCATTGCTTCTGGTTAAAGTAACTTTGTGGTTAGTTACCTTGTCTTTTACATTTTATGAATGGAAAGCAACTAGGAAAATCAGTGATCTAAAATTGACGTCTAGGCTTGAAGAAAAATGGTATGTACGCTTTTTTTAACGAAGTAAGATTTTCTTCTTTTGAAGTTCAGCTACTGCTAAAAGAGGAAATTATACCTAGGAGATATTTAAAGATTCAAAAATAGGATAGATGGTTTATTTATATAAAAATCAGGTATTAATAATAATATTAAATAATATTTTAATTAATCATATAAAATTTAATTAACCTAATTATAAATCATTCCTCGCCCTAAGCGTCTCTCTCTCTCTCTCTCTCTCCCGCCGCCATCTCCATGACGTCAGCGTTGCAGCTTCCTTTCTCTCTGATGATTCTTTCCCTGAAAACTCTTCCTTATTTGGCGTGGCCGTAGAGCGCCACCACCACCGCCTCCTCGCCGTCATTCACCGCCCTTCCTCCCCAACTTACAGCGCCCTCGCCTCCTACCATCTCAACTCCTTCAATCAACTCTTCATCGCCCCGCTCCCAAACACCATGGTTCCAAATTACGTCGCAGTCGATTTCTCCAGGAACGCTTACATCATCGACGCAGCCAATGGCGTCGTCTTCAAAGTCAACATCGACGATGAGGCCTCGATTCTGTCAAGATCTCCGCCCTATCGCGATTTCGGGTTAAACGGCGTCGTTTACAACTCCAAGGGTTATCTGCTAGTGGTACAGTTAAACACTTGCAAATAATTTTGTTGTTTTTAGTTTGATTTTCCAGTCGCCTGGTTTATCGAAATCTGGAGTGGTGGTGGTCATCGTATTTTGGTGGTGTTTGGAATTGGGTGGTTCTTGTTGGTAGTGGACTGGTGGCGACGAGGTGGTGGTGTTGTGGCAGGTGGAGATGGAGATGGAGATTTGCAATGTGTTGATGTAGGCATCGGTGGTTGTGGTGGCGAGATGGCGGTCACAGATTTGTGACCAAGTATTGGTGGTGAATCTTGATCGGGATTGGTTTGTGACCATAAAATTCAATAAATTGTGACTAATAAATTAGTCTGTGACCTATTAAATTCTGATTTATGACCTCGAAATTAATTGTGACATAAGAAATTAATCTGTGACCTATTAAAAATTTGATTTGTGATATTGGAAATAAATTGTGACCTATTAAAATTTCAATCCGTGATCTCAGAAATAATTTGTGACCAATAAAAATTTTGATTTGTGTCCTCGTAATAATTTGTAATTAATTAATTTGATAATATGTGACCAATAAATATATTTGTGACCAATTTACACAAATTTGTGACTTTTATAGATTTAATTAATTAATTAAATCATAAATAAAATTTAATAGAAACCTGATTTTTGAAATTTTGAAATCATTACCTTATTATTGAATTGACCATACTAAAAATTTTAGTTATGTATTATTCCCTGCTAAAATTTGAAAAAGAAACGAGTCCAACAAAAATCATCGTATCGCAAACTCAGCCTATGATCATGGATTTCTTCGCCCATGAATAAAGTATTATTAATTTGAAATATTTATGATATTAAATATTTATATTTTTGTTGAAAACTTAAAAAATATTCTTTCTATCCCATTTATATATGTTGATTTTTTTTCCATAGGGATTAAGAAATGTTATTGAAAAAACAATTTTTATCAAAAAAATTTCTAGTCTACCATTGTTTATATTTGTACAATTTCAAGATTAAGTAAAAAAAAATATTATAACTAGAAAAATTAAATAATGGTATATTAGTAAACTAACCAAACATAACATTCTCTATAAAGAAACATGATTATATAATTGAGACAATAAAATAAGGAAATTTTGTCTATATAAATGGGACAGAGAGAGTATGTGTGAACTTCCTATAAATTTTTAATGTATGAATTATTTTATTTATTTATTGATTATACAATTTAGTTATAGAAAAATTATAAATTTCCATAATTTCGATTAAAGTTAAGTTAATTCGAGTTTGAACTAGTACAATCTCTGTGGATACGTTAGTTGGACTCAAAATTCATTTTACTACTTGTTAACGAACTGTGTACTTGTAGTATTTTAAAATGAACATATATTTTTATAACAAAAATATATCAAACCAGTTACGAGGCAGAATTCCTCAATTGAAAATCTTACACACTTCCATAATCCCTGAGCTCAAAAACGTAATTCATTTCAGGGCATTTCTCCAAAAGTTGTAATAATCAAAAACCATATAAATGTGTGGGTTGTAGAAAAGAAAAATGAATTATAACCGAAAACTCCGACAAAAATTTAGTTCATATGAATGTAATTCTTAAAAAAAGATTTAGTAATGAAAATACCTAAAATGAATAGATTTTACAATGTACAAAAATAATTGAAAACCATGGGAAAAAAACACAATATTCCTGATAGTGGTTCTTTGGAAATAGCTAATAATTAGAGATGTACAATAAATAATGAATCTTATGAACTACAAAAATATTTTCTTGAAAATAGAATAACCTGAGAATTATTGCTTTCTTCTTCTTCTCGATCTGGATAGACAACATATGGAGAGGTATTTCTTACATGAAAATCCTTAATATCTCAATGCACGAGAGTTTCAATTCGTGCAATATTTTCGACTTTGTGATGGTGTATCACATGGGGTAAGAATGTATGAGCTCCAATTAACATAGTTAACATCTTGGAAAAGGGAATCATGCTAAATGTACATAAGAGTTTCACGGAATTTTTTAAAATAATACACATGTCGTTGTGTGATTAGATAGTTAGAAAAAATAAAAATAAAAAATCACCCACACAGGTGTAGCATTGACAGCACATGTAATTGTTTCGTGAACAAATCCCTTTACGCAGGGAATTGTCCTTAAAAAGGAAAGATTTTGGAAGGTTTGGAGCTTCTTGATTTGTGTGAAATTGAGGTATGTTACGTAAATTGCAGTTAAAATGTATAATTTGTCCTTTTCAAAATCTAATTATTTTCACTACATATTAGAGTTTTTCGTGGAATAAAAAGAAAAAGTGTAGTAGAATTTAATTTTAAGAGGGTGTTTGGTGGGGATTAAAATCAGATTTTTAATAGATTGTGATAGAAGTTTTTGAAATATGTGGTTAAAAAGTTGTGGGACCTAAGAAAGATGTGGTTGATATTGATTGTTCGACTTTGATTTAGATTAAAATCAGATTTTAATTTAAGCCCTAAATTGGGTTATGGAGAATGTTATATCTTTTTTTCTCCCTCTTAAATTACACTTTTTGCTAAAGTTAATTCCATGAGTTAAATTAAAAGGTTGAATCATCAGTCCCTAGCAAATGAGTCCTCGACCTTAAAATGATACAAGTCAATTATACAGTCAATCTCCAATAACGAAAATGTATAAATTTTCGATTATTATAAGTGGTTCTCATAAAATTATCTCTCATTTCAAACTTTTGGACATCATTTCAAGATTAAAAAAAAAAAACATAAACCGACTCTCCCCATTAGAGATTTGTTGTATGCATTTGCTATTCAATCCTCTTTCACTTTATACAATAAGATGAAACGGGTCAATGCTAATTAAGCTCTTTTTTTTAATCACAAAATAAATCTAAAAGTGGATCTATCTAGGTGATGACACTTGCAGATTTATCCCCTGTTTTATGGTCATTATTTGAGAAAAATAATGTGTTAAATAATGATTTTTAAGATAATGTATTATTAAAGAGCAGATTTTTTTTTTTTTTCGTACAAAATATTTTATTGTGGAAATATGTGGTTAAAAATGAGTACATAATTTTCAAATAATGAGTGTATATATATATTACATGTTTGTCTTGCTTAAATTTTTTTTTTAGTAGAGTATTGGATCCACCCTTAAGTGATGAAGAGTGAAAGATCATACAAATAACAACGCTCTACACACGTACCTTTTAGGATTTTGCTTATTCGTCTAGGGCCACATGGACCCGGGCAAACAGGTGTCCTATCACTCTAGCACAACCCTACCATTTATGAGCAATAACCTTACCACAAATCATTATAAGGGTAATGTGAAATTTAGCCCTCGTTAAATTAAATTATATATCTCTCTTTCTTCTATTTTTAATTATACAATATTCCATAAAATAATATTACACATAAATAAATAAATAAATTTCTTTTTTAACCACACATTCTCCAAATAAATATTATTTCACCCCTTAAAATTAAAAATAATGAGGGCCAAACGGGGGCTTAGTCCATATGTGGCCTCAATTTTTTAAAATTTATTTATTTTCAAACTCATTTTCAATAATACATAATGAGGCTTACAATTTTTGCCAACTTTTTAATCCCAAATGTCATTATTTTTTTTGGTCAAAATTTACAAAAATAAATAAATAAATATTTTTTTTAGCTAAACCAAACTGCGACTTTAATATCGGTCTCGACCGATTCTACGATTATAATAAAAATTGAAGACCAACTTACTTATATTTTAAAATAATAGAAATAAACTTGTTAATTAGACCATAAATTAGGGTCTAATGGTGCAATTCTTTTAAATTAACAGCCCGTTTGATTCCCATTTTTATGAAAATGCATTTTTCTCTCTCTTCTTTTCAACCGCACATTCTTCATTAAAATAATATTTCACGTAAATCAAAAAATTTTCCTTATTTTTCAATCATATATTCTCCATCAATCTACTATTTTAAAATGTATTTTTCCATAAAAATGAGAATCAAACGGGCTTTAAATACAGCAAATTTCTCTCCATTGACGTTTCTAGTTCTTTTATTTATTTTTTTATTTCACCCTCTCTCCCTCCCTCTCTTCACACACACGCACCGGGAGCTCTGCCGTGTGCCCGTGTAGTCTTCTCCTACGGTGAACAGAGATGAGCGGGCACGACTCCAAGTACTTCTCCACAACTAAAAAGGGCGAAATCCCTGAGCTCAAGGAAGAACTCAATTCTCAGTACAAGGTCCCATTTCATATACTGATCCATCCATTTTGACACTCACTTACATGTATACACATACGTATAGCAAATAAAAAAACATACGGGATTAGCTGATTAATTATTATTTTTTTGAGCATTTTGTTTACGCTGTATTGATCTAAATCGAATAAACCGCGGTTTAAATTTTTTGCATTTTCACTGCGGGTTTGGTAGGGGTGAATATTAGATCTAGTTATTTTTTTTTTATTATTATGAGTTTTAACGGATTTTATTTTTCAATTAATGGATTGATCTGTGTGATTTTAGTGTTCTAGAATTGCTATTTCTCCACGTGATTTGTTTACTCGTTCAATTCAGACAGCAATTTGGGGACAATTGGCTATTTGTCTTACTTTTTACCAAATTTATGAAAATATGAGCTTTTTGTGTGCCCATTTTTTTTTATCTTTAAGATTAAAAGGAAAATTTGACTTTTGTTTTTAATTCTCGCAGGATAAGAGAAAAGATGCGGTTAAAAAGGTTATTGCTGCAATGACAGTGGGGAAGGACGTGTCCTCTCTGTTTACAGACGTCGTGAACTGCATGCAAACAGAAAATTTGGAGCTCAAGAAGCTTGTCTATTTATATCTCATCAATTATGCTAAGAGCCAACCTGATCTTGCTATACTTGCAGTAAATACATTTGTGAAGGTAAGAGCATGAAACTTCAGTGTTATGCAATTGATTTTCTTATGGTCTTGTAAATATAGGTATTAGCATGTTTGCGGGGAAGTGAATATAACATTTTCCTTTGTTAAGTTGATGTATTACTTTCAGCTAAATGTTGTTAACTAAACTCCAATACAATGATGTTTTTTGATTAATTTTCATCTGAAAATTAAACTGAATTCCTGAATGCATATTCCACGTAATTCATCCAACTATTGGGTTGTCATCGAATAAATATGGGAAGGGCAATGGTCAGTTAGGTGAGTAATACATCTGGTTCATGCAAAGTACCTGATGGAGGAAAAAGAGGTGCTTTGTGTAACATGTTTAAACAGAAAGGATCCTGGAAAATGCACCACTTATCATTACATTGATGTTATAGACTTTATTTTCCTGTCTCTTACAATTTTAGTGTAGAAACTTCCATCTATCTTTTATCCCTTACCTTGGCAGTTGATGCATACTGCTAGAGAGAGTTCAATGATTTTCATAGAAAATATAGTTTTTTTCCCATAGGGATTAAAGTGGGGATGTTTGGATAACACTAAGTGGATTGATTAGTAAGTGTTCTCTCTATCCTTTTTATCTATTTCATCTTTGGGGTGGGGTGGGGTGGGGTGGGGTGGGTGTGGGCGTGGGTTGATAGAATTTGCAATGAACAGGGATAAATGTACAATTGCCATTTGTATGTTTTATCCTCTAGAACTAAAATCCTCTTCAACCAACATGTGTGCAACAAGAAAGAGAAACAAAAAAGGAAAAAAAGAGCACACACTGACGAAGATAAAAAAAAAAGGGGAAAAGAGCCAATGTTCTAAACATTTTTCAATTAAGAGGAGTTAGAAAAAGATAATCATTTTGGTAATTTTGCATCTAATGAATGGGATCTAAATTTAGGGTAAACCTCGTAAACCAAGAATAATTATTAGTTTTTATTTTTTATGATTACATTTGCTTCTCCTTATTGTTTTAAGAAAAGAACTTGAGGCTTGTGCCTTGAGGTGCGCCTAATGTGAGGGCTCCATTAGTTGCCTCATGCGGGGTCTCGATGTCCGTTTGTCAAGTCTTACGTCTTGACTTACTGAGCATGCCTTTAGGGGAATTTATAGGGAGGGACAAAGAGAATGTGCCATTAGAAGGGAGGATGAGGAAAAATAATGGGAAGAAATGTGTATTGACGAGGAGGATGATAAGGGAATCAAATATGCTAATCTTTCTCTTAAAAAATCTATTAGTCGTAATCTAAGAAGCATGAATACGTGCAAACTAATTTCATACCCATATTCGATACGTATCTAAATTGGATACACTCTAATACATATCAGATATGTGCTTTTCAATTATTTTATATTTATAAAAAAAAAATTTAATAGAGTTATTGGTTTGAACTCTTTTAAAATTCATTATTATTGACAATAGATGTCAGAGTATTTTTACTTATTAGACAACTATGTTATTATCAATAACTTATTGGAAATAGATAATAGTTATAGTAAACGTGTTTTAAGATAATAGATACCTACTCAATTTTCACTTATTTACTCTTAAGATAAATTGCTTTAGCATTTTATTTTATTTTTCATTGTCACACTTCTGTTTTAATATTTTCCTATAATAATGAAATTGTGTTGAATTTATGATTTAAACTATGAAAAATGCCCCCCACACACGTATACATATTCGCATATCATAATTTTTTTTAAAGAAAGTTGTATCGGTGTACCCGTATTGTATCGTATTCGAATTACGTATTTGAATCTGTGCTTTTTAGGTCGTAATGATATGGAGACTTTATGGCTTTTTGTAGTTATACTAATGTTTAAAATGGTTCAATCAAGTACCAAGATGTTTTGCCTCTGTAAGACGAGTGTAAGTGTTAGGGCATCTTGAGCTGTAAGCCTCAAAACAAACTAATAAAATAATTCACAAAAAAGTAGAAATACAAAATATGTGCATAATAAGCCATAAACCTACTTTAAAATCCATAGTAAAACAATTTAATAAATTAAAAGTCTAACTATCAAAAGAATATAAAATAGATCAATAAGGTAGCAAATATTAAGTTCACGAATTAGCAATAACCTTACGAAATTATAATCTACTAGTAGAAGTAGAAGCAATCTTGAAGTCTCCTATATCATAGCTGTAATATTATTTTTAAGAGAATCATTAAAGTTTTTGATTCTTGTATCATCTTCCTCATCTCTCTCAGTTTATTCTCATTCTTTCCCAGTGTCCTCTACTTGCAATGTTATCTTCTCATTCGTATTTTCCTTCGATGTATAGGCAGAAAAAGGAATAGCCCAAAAAGTTTAAGGTTCTTTATAAACTGCATGGAAAAGGCTAGACAAACTGAAACAAGCAAACACCTTAGCCATTTTGAGGCTTAGTCTTGGGGTGTAAACGTCACTAAATCAAGACTCAAGCCTCACCAATCCCCACTTAAGGTGTAAGCTTTGAGAGTTTTGATAAAGGCCTCATGTGAGGTGGGACTTGAGGCAGATGCCACAAAAAGCTTTTTCTAAACAAGGGGTGGATTATCAGTTTTGGGGTAGATTATCAATTTTGTTATGTGGTTAGTGGTTACTAATTTGACTATACATAATGTGCTACTTCATTTTTTTTTTTTTTTTGCAATTTCAACTTTCTAATTTTGATAAATTGTTTATTATGGATTTTCATGATGGATTATAGCTTATTGTGAGCTTTTTTTTCGAATTATTTTATTTGTTTGCGTCGGGACTTACATATTTCATTTTTTTGGAGGTAAAATGTTACGTACTCGATTGAGCATTTTTAATCATTGATTCTCTTAATCGTCAAGCCTAATCATCTCGACTCTCTTTCCCTATCCTACTTATTATCTGTATATACCAAGAAAGATGTACGGTCTAATGAGACTTCTATGAAATATTTACTTATTGGTGGGGCAAGCTGTAACGACTCGAACCTTGCGCCCAAGTTGTTAGAACATACGTAGTGTCCGTTTTGGGTGGACCTTGCGTCCACTTACCCCCTCACGGATTTCTATCGCCTTCTCCAGGATTCGAACTCATAACCTCTCCCTTAAGTATGACAAGGTCCGGGTCGTTAATGCGTTCGAATCCTGGGGAACGCAATAGAAATCCATGAGGGGGTAAGTGGGTGCAAGGCCAACCCAAAGCGGACAGTACGTATGTTCTAACAGTTTGGGCACAACGTCCGAGTCGTTTCACAAGCTCTTCTATTTTGATTCATGTTGCCTCTCGAATAATCATACACCAAAGAGAGAATTCTAGAATGGATTCCAATGCTTGCTAGCTTCTCATTGGATAAGGTTAAATAATTTTAAGAAGCGTTAATAATGATGTCTCTGATATAAGGATGTATTCTTAGATGATTTGGCTATTGGTTATTTAAGCAAATGATCCAATTTTGTAAATGAATCTGAGAGGATGGCTACAAGAGTATGAACCTGGGCCTCTCCCAAAAGGGCAATCTTTTCCTTTTCAGAGAAAATCATGGAACGCCTTGTTTGCACGTAGGTTCCATGCTTTCTCCAGTTGGGATACTATTCAGAATTAAAATAGCAGAATAGAATGCTTCTTTATACAAACAATCGAATAGATTTCTCGCCTATAATTATTGGTCACTCCAATCTTTAGTTTCCCTCCTTTTTTGAACTCTCTCATGCCTTTGGTATTTTCTTTTCTTTATCTATTAGTTTATTGTTGTCAGACCTTAAATATCCGTTGCTTCATTTGGCGTTAGCGCTTGCGTGTCTTCTCTTCACTTTAAGCTTCTTCAGCAAACCAACTTGCCCATTTTCTGTCAGCGTGCCGTTCATTTCTTGTTCTTGAAATCAACTTTATATTTCATTTCTCCATTCTTAACTCGATCCATAACGTTGTCATAACTACTGGTTACAATTGTGGATAATTTATAAGAGCCATTGGCTTTACTATACAATACACGTGGCTAGAATTTCTGTTTATAATGCATATTAATTTATTGTACTCTGATAAATTACTACGGTTCACTTTTATGCCGTGTGAAGCAATTCCAAAATGGCTGTCCTTGATTGATTAATAGCAAATAAACAATTTTTATTTTATTTTTTATTTTTTTGCAGGATTCACAGGACCCAAATCCTCTTATTCGCGCTTTGGCTGTGAGGACTATGGGTTGCATTCGTGTTGATAAAATTACAGAATATTTATGTGATCCCCTGCAGCGGTGTCTCAAGGTAGATTAACCTTCCTTTCATCGATTGCAGGTTTCCAACATACCTTGCTTATGGTTGACTACTTGACTTATCTCTATGACTGAAATATTTCACTGATCTCCAGTACATGGTGAATATTTGATTAAGCAATGCCATTTTCTTTTATTTGTTCATTATCAGGATGACGATCCATACGTTCGCAAGACAGCAGCTATTTGTGTAGCTAAACTTTATGACATAAATGCAGAGCTAGTTGAGGATAGAGGTTTTCTGGATGCTCTGAGAGATTTGATTTCTGACAACAATCCAATGGTGGTTGCAAATGCTGTTGCAGCACTTGCAGAGATTCAAGAGAATAGTACCAGACCCATCTTCGAGATCACCAACCAAACGCTTTCAAAGCTTCTTACTGCTCTAAATGAATGCACAGAGTGAGTTTATGGCTTGAAAATATGCCACTTTTGCTGTTAGTTGAAATAAAAAGTTCAAACACTTCCACTACCCTACAACGCATGCACTAGCATGGTCACACTTATATTAGCATTATGTGCTTCGTGTGTCGGTTATTTTGGGTTGGTGCTAATTGTTGGAAGTTTAACAGTATTCTGGCTAAAAGAAGAGAATCGCTCTGATGTTGGTTGGTTGTTTCAGTAGAAAAGAAGCCAATTTTTTAAATTAATCTTTGGAATGCACCTCAATAATATTAGAGGTGGCAAGATATTGCCTCATTTTCAACTTTGCTTTTTACATTTATAAAAGAGTGGCAGAATGTGACCTGAACTTAAATGTCAATGTCTTCAGTTATTTTCATTCCTTTTGAGCCAATGTACACGCGTTGCATTCAGGATTCTACGCTGATAATTCGTGGTGCATTTCTCAGAGGGAACTTGTGCATTGTGATGATGATGCCTTTTTTTATAAACTTATGCGTGATAATGTAGTATTTGTTTACAATGTTTTATCTCATACATTTTTGAACACTTGATCAATAGATGTAGTTTTGGAGTCGTAGCTTTGCAAGTTAATCTGTTTTCCTGTTAGCGTGATATAAGATGTGAATAGCACTGAACAACAGGATTTGATGTAGTTGGAGATGGCGTTTTACTTCATCGGTTTTTCTGGTCACCCTGTTTCTTCAGTTGGTAAGCTTGGAGATGGTTCTTGCACAATTACAGACACCTACTTGAGGTTGAGAGTAAAATATTCAATTGGTGATTCTGAGACATGACTGTTGTGTTATGATTGTCTGGATTATTGTTATTGAATGGGAGCTTGTAGTTTGATGGCTAATGTACTAGCACTACTTTTGTATTGGTTGATCCTTTCAGCAACTTTTGTTAGATACAGATTTCTTGTAAATGGGTTGCTTGTTTTACGTTTGTGATAGTCTATGGTCCTGAAACTAAAGTTTCATTGGACATTTTAATTTGTCCGATGCTCTCTTTTTGTTTATTCAAGCAATATTGATAATGAGGTACCAACTGTAGGTGGGGTCAAGTGTTTATATTGGATGCTCTTTCCAAGTATAAAGCTGCAGATGCTCGTGATGCTGAAAATATAGTAGAGAGAGTCACTCCTCGGTTACAGCATGCAAACTGTGCAGTTGTTCTTTCAGCTGTCAAGGTGATGATCCTTTTCCGCTTAACTTTGTCCATCATTGTTGGCAAAAATTCTTCCCAAATTTATTAATTTGTCTTATTCTTATTTAGAATGACCAGTCATTTTTTGTTTTAACAATCAAATTCAATTTCCATACCATTACTGTGAAAAATTCAATGAGTAATATTTTCTTTTTGAATAATATTGCAGATGATCCTTTTACAAATGGAATTAATCACTAGCACTGATGTAGTTCGAAATCTTTGCAAGAAAATGGCTCCTCCTCTTGTGACATTGCTTTCTGCAGAACCTGAGATTCAATATGTTGCATTGAGAAACATAAACCTTATTGTACAGAAACGGCCAACTATCCTCGCCCATGAAATCAAGGTGATTTAGTGTGACATTGCTTTCATGCACACTAATGTTTGCTCTTCCTGGAACTGATAATTCGAATATGGAGATGGATTAACAAATACTGTGTCTCTCCTCTCTAGGTTTTTTTCTGCAAGTACAACGATCCAATTTATGTGAAGATGGAAAAGCTAGAAATCATGATAAAGCTTGCGTCAGACCGAAACATAGACCAGGTATGTTTTCTTTGTTTGGAGTTAATTATAGTAAGTTGCGTTTCTGGATTTTGTTACCCTCTCGGTTCTCACTCCATCTGCTACACTTACACAGGTCCTGTTGGAATTCAAAGAGTATGCTACAGAAGTAGATGTAGATTTTGTCAGGAAAGCTGTTCGTGCTATCGGACGATGTGCCATCAAGTTAGAGAGGGCAGCTGAACGGTGTATTAGTGTTTTGCTTGAGTTGATCAAGATCAAAGTAAACTATGTTGTTCAGGAAGCTATAATAGTAATAAAAGATATATTTAGGAGATATCCGAACACGTAAGTGTTCTCTCTCCTTTTTTTATAATTTTTTGGACTTTTGACGATATTCTGGAGATGTACTAATATGTGGTCAAACAATGTGATTCTTGTCTTCCAAATTTGATAATTTTACCCTCTTCCTCAGGTATGAATCCATCATTGCGACACTTTGTGAGAGCTTAGACACCTTAGATGAGCCAGAGGCAAAGGTATTCGTAAAACCTGAGGATTTTGGCTTTTCTTTTCTGTGTGTATTTTTACAAAGAAATACATAGATTTTCCCTCGTTTTTCTTCTTTTACAGGCATCAATGATCTGGATAATTGGTGAGTATGCTGAAAGAATTGACAATGCCGATGAGCTGCTGGAAAGCTTTTTGGAAACTTTTCCTGAGGAACCTCCACAAGTCCAATTGCAGTTGCTGACGGCGACAGTCAAACTTTTCCTTAAGAAGCCAACTGAAGGCCCACAGCAGATGATTCAGGTATTCTTTATAGCTTACTTCCTGCCCCTTAAGGGGGGGTCATGAACTGGGGTCCAAAGTTATCCTTGAACCGTCTTGGTTCCAGCTTTTTAGAACACGTGTTATCATTGTAGAGAGCACAAGTTAAGTAGAACTGAGTGGAGAGTTTCAACTTCAATTGAGAGAAGAGGACAATATGGTAATAGATTAAGCAACCTATTTGTTCACCCATTTTGATCTAATCAAAAAGAGTCGCAGCATGCAAAAGATTTCTCTCTCAATTTTAACCCTTTGCGCTTTAAATCCTTTTGCATAATTGTGCAATGTGTCAATGGCAGCTCCCAGTGTCTCATTGACAATGTTTTTGCAACAATAAACTACCGCTCGTACTCTGGAAACCATTGAGAAGGACAGCTTATTAGTCATAAGACCTTTCATTCTGAAATAAGCCTCTGTTTGGGTTTCAATTTTCTCCTAAAATTCTACTTTTCTCAAAGCCAAATATTAATTTTAACCTATGATGCTTGGACTCGGGTACGGGTACATATCTAAGTGTCGGATCTTTTATTTTCTAAACTATAAGATACGGGGACATGGCTAAAAAGAGTCCAAATTTTGGACACGGGTACTTGGTACACCTTTCAAACTTCAATTTTTTACTAAGATGTCATTTTAAATATACCAAAATCAATTATTCACAAAAAATGAAATTAGTATTGAATAAAGGGTTGAGACGAATAAAATAGAATTTTGGAACTTAGTCTTCAATTATGAGAATTACTAAATGTTATATAAAATAGAAAATGAGGGACTGGATTGCAATTTGAATTTAGTGAAACTCATTTTTATTTTATACAAACAAAACCTTAAACTATCGATACATAGAGGGAAAGAAGGAAAAAAAATGGAAAGAAAAATGAAAGAAGAAGAAAAAGAAGGGAAAATTTAGAGTCGTCGCCTTTCTCTACCCTATGTTTATAGAGAGCGAAAATGGGAAAGAAGTAAAGGAAAAGAAAAGGGGGGAAAAAAGAAAGAAGAAGAAGCAAAAACGACGAAGTGTCCGATTGAAACTTGGAGGATTCGACACATATTCCATACTCATACCCATGTCATGTCGTGTCCGACACGGGTACTCTTACTATTTCGAAGAGTCCGAGCATTAGAGATTTTAACCACGCATTTCGGAGGATCCACAAGTACTACCCAATCATCAACCACTCATTTCTTGATAATTAGAATTCTACAAAACAAAATGAAACCCAAACAGAGGCTCGGTACTGCTACACTGTTGATTGCTTACATTTACATTCAACGCCTTTCCTGCTTGGTGTTTTTGGTTGAATTGTTGATAAGGTGCTTTCTTTTCCGGGGTTAGCATTAAGTTCCCGGACATTTACACATAGGTCATGGTGTCTCATGTGGTTTATTTTTCCTCATCTTAAAACTATATTAATGCTTTATTTTAAATGGCTTCCATCAATACCCAGAGATAGTGATTCTGCAAAATGCTGCAGAGAGAAGTGAGCAATACATTAGTAAAGGTTGTTTGTGCGAGGAAGAAAGTGAAAAGTATTCTTGTTAAAGCTGATTTTCACTAGGACGAAGAAAATAGAGGGAAAATGTATAAAATGTTATCCTCTTCCCATTGCTCCTTTGACGTTCTCTTACTATCTTTCCTTCCTTGTTTTATATTAAACACCAGTGACGATGACTTGTATTTAGTTCTTTACTGAACTTCTGGCAACGTTGATGGTTTCCTTAACGGTAAATCAACATTTCGTTGAGAGCTGGGATATTTTATTTTTTATTTTTTGGCTTAGTTTTCTCTTTTGGTATATATCCTGAACTGATTTTTCACTCTACATTATCATATGCATAGGTGGTTTTGAATAACGCCACCGTGGAGACTGACAACCCAGATTTGCGAGACCGTGCATACATATATTGGCGTCTTCTCTCGACTGATCCTGAGGTATGTAATTATTTTATTTGCTTTAATACTTAGTTTCCATTTTGTATTCATTTGGGATTTTTTTTTAAAAATAAAAAATAAAAATATATAGTTTTGCATTTTCAAAATGTAATTGTTTGACCTCCTTCAGCATATCATGCTTAGTGTTCTCCCCCTAATGATACTTAATCTTGTGATGCGTCAGACAAGTTTATATCGCTGGATTCTATCTCAGTTCGTCCTTTTGTTTTGTAAAGATTTTTCACTCCTACACCTTCACTTTTAGCTTTGGAGGAATGGGATCCATTTTCAGTAATTAGCTTGCATGTCAGTGTTATGGATACTGTCATCTGCTGACCGTGCCTATTTGAGGGGGCTGGGTTAGCCATAAAGGAGCAGCATAATTTATACATACTTTATTCTTGATATGTTTCAATGGGGTATTCTTTTTATCTCTCAGTCGGCCAAGGATGTTGTTTTAGCTGAAAAGCCGGTGATCAGTGATGATTCAAATCAACTTGATCCTTCTCTACTAGACGAGCTCCTTGCCAACATTGCTACATTATCCTCTGTCTATCACAAGCCCCCAGATGCATTTGTAACCCGTGTGAAGACCATCCAGAAAATTGAGGAAGAAGATTTTCCTGAGGGAAGTGAAGGAGGATATTCCGAATCGCCTTCCCATGCAGCTGGTGCATCACCACCACCTACTACCGCAAGTAGTGCTCAGTATGCTGCTGCAAGGCAGCCAACTGCTGCACTAGCTGTGCCTGCGGCTCCTGCACCCGTGCCAGATTTACTTGACCTGATGGGAATGGATAATAACAACAATGCTATTGTATCTGCGGATCAGCCTGCAACCCCTGCTGGGTATGTATTTTAGGATTCCAATCTTATTGGTGGAATACATTTCCAACTTGTAAAAAAGAGTTTACTTGAGTACATACCAAATGCCATTTGGCCCCTATTTGGTACACATTTTTTTTTTATTCTCATTCTTCTACTCATTTTCAACCACACATTCTTCAATAAAATAATATTTTTCATCACATCAATAACTTTTCCTTCTTTTTCAACCACATATTCACCATCCATCACATCAAAAAAATTCATTTTTTTCCCAAAAAGGGCTATCAAACAGGTGCTTGGAAATTGCAATAGAATCCTCTTCTTCTTTTCTTTCCTCTTTTTTTTTTTTTTTTTTTGGGGGGGGGGGGGTGGGGAGGAGAGATATTCGTATGTTTTGAATTCCTCAAGGATGTGCTTCACAGAAACGCTGATATAGTTATCACTTTGATTGCAGACCTCCTTTGCCTGTTCTATTACCGGCATCTACTGGTCAAGGTCTACAAATCAGTGCACAGCTGGTAAGAAGAGATGGGCAGATATTTTACAGTATGTTATTTGAGAACAATTCCCAGATTCCCCTTGATGGGTTTATGATTCAGTTCAACAAGAATACATTTGGCCTTGCTGCAGCTGGACCGCTCCAGGTAATTATTACTGCTGGTTAAGAGTGATATTTTTCTTTTGTTTTCTTCTTTCCTTGATATATTTTCAATCAGGTTCCTCTACTGCAACCTCGAACATCTGCGAGCACTCTTCTGCCTATGGTTTTGTTCCAAAACATATCTCCTGGTCCTCCAAACACACTTTTGCAGGTGGCTGTGAAAAATAATCAGCAACCTGTATGGTACTTCAATGACAACATTTCATTGCTGGTCTTCTTTACTGAGGAAGGAAGAATGGAGCGTTCTGTTTTTCTTGAGGTAAAATTTTGATTTCATAGGCTCGCAAGAATTTTCCATTAAAATGTCTGATAAGTTTGTTAATTATTTGTGTAAATTGTTGACTTCACAATTAACATCGCAGACATGGAAGTCTTTGCCTGATTCAAATGAGGTTTCAATAGACTTGCCCGGGATTGTAATAAACAGCGTAGACGCAACCTTAGAACGGCTGGCTGCATCCAACATGTTCTTTATTGCCAAGCGCAAACACGCAAATCAGGAGGTGTTGTATCTTTCAGCTCAAATTCCTCGAGGAATCCCTTTCTTAATTGAACTTACGGCAGTTATCGGAATCCCTGGTCTCAAGTGTGCAATAAAGACTCCAAGCCCAGAAATGGCCCCTCTATACTTTGAAGCCCTCGAGAGACTCCTCCGGATTTAAAGTGCCGATTCCCTTGTTGTCTTTTTCGTTTTTTCCCAACAAGTCCTGGTTTTTCTTGTCGGATGGAGGATGGTTTTGTAACATCCGTAATTTTTTTACTATACGGTTTCCAGGTTTTGTACCTATTCTACAAGCTCTATTTGATAAATTTTCATTGTTTGAAGTATCAATATATGTTGCATTAGATTTTTTAACATATTTCTAGAAATTGCAGATCTGTGAAGTTTTCTATCAGGGTTTTCTTGTATCTGTACTAAATCACTGTAATGAGAATCCAGGTTTATGCTATTGATTCCTATTTGGTAGTCTCTTATTCAAGAGCCATGCTACAAGTACAGGGCCTGTTTTACTGGTCACCTGTCAGGGCACACACAAAGGAGGGAGTCCCACAATTTTATATATATATACTAGTGAAGGCACGTGCGATGCACGTGCATGCGTTCTTCTCCTTGTACATATTAGCGTTGGGACTGCATATATATACTACCATAAATAGATGGAAATAAAGTCATGAATGACATGTAAGTGAAAAAGAAATTCCTGTTACAAAAAGAAAAAGAAAGCATTTTGAATACTATAAGTACTTAAAACTGAAATGTTTGTAAATAGAGGACATGCGAAATAGGAAAATGCTGGTAGAAATAAAGAAACTAACAGAGTAAATATACTTCAATAGAACACACAAAATATACTTGTTACACGACGAGTATTTTCCTGTCAATCATTTAGCTACTTGAGCAGTTAACATACGTATCAAGCATACATGAATGGGGTTTGGAGTCCAAAAGAAAATACAACTTCTCAATTTTAAATCCTTGGTGTAACACAGCAAGTGTTTCATTGGACTCGACTGAAAATATGATGCATATTTTAGTAACATAAATTAAAAATAAATTTAATGCAAGAGATATCAACATTTGCTTCAAGAAGGCTGTCTCACAGCAGTGGACCTTCAAATGGATGCCTTTCAGAAAAAAATGATAGTTTTCCACTTTCTCCTACTGATGATTTTGAAGATATAGTTAAGGCACATCTTTTTTTCTTCTCTAATTATTCAATTTTCCTCTACCACAACCTGAATTTTAATTTGTTTCCATTTCTGCATTTTCTTTTTCTTTTTTCAAAAATCAAATTTTAACTAAACATTTCAAGGGATCCACAATCTTTTCAACCACGTATACGTATTGCATTAATTTGTATCTTAACTAAAAAAAATTAATCCCTAACTAAATCCGACAGGGGTTTAAAAAGCATTCTAGGTGCGGTGGCGGAGTAGCACTATAGTGGGACAAAAGTAAAATTACATGTACTCGACCATACATCAGGAAAAAAAAATTCATTAAAAATGAATTCCCTTGCAAAAACAAGTGGACTTGGAAGCAGGTGCGGACTTGCTTAAGTGCAAATTTGCAACATAGTTTATACGTACATAATTTTTATAAATAATTTGTAAGCCTTACACGAGAAAGTTCGGTACTACTACAGAACATGCTCAATCGAAAAAAAAGGAGGAAACAAATTTACCAGAAACGAGGAGTCCTCAGTGACACGGGAGTAATGGCTTCGCAGCTTCAACGACCCACGGATTTTTCTCCAAAAATGCGGTCGAGGGAGAACACAAGCTGCAAATAAATGAAATCTTTTAAAACCCATAATGAAATCAAACGAAAAAGCTGTAGATCTGTAAATAAGTACAGGAAATTCCCACCAAGAAAAAAAACACAAAAAAAAAAAAAAAAAACTACACTGGAAAAATGCATTTTAAGAAAAGAAAATGGATTTTCACACTAAGAATTGACAAAGTATCAACAAAGTAACAAAGTACAGAGAAAAAACAATTAAAAGTAGACAAACCTAGTAGATCGAAAATGCAGTAGAGCTGATGGTGGAGGTACATGGAACTACGATTTGGGATTGAAAACCTTAACAGAGGCG
Source organism: Osmanthus fragrans (assembly GCA_019395295.1). Lineage (NCBI taxonomy): Eukaryota > Viridiplantae > Streptophyta > Magnoliopsida > Lamiales > Oleaceae > Osmanthus > Osmanthus fragrans. The sequence goes on along the minus strand of CM033344.1, from coordinate 16,744,892 downwards.
AAAGTGAACGAAAACTTAAAAATGAGAAAATACGCGTCAATTCCTATATTAGCTCTACATGGTACAAGTTCTTTTAGTGATTCAATGGAAGTTTAAAAACCATATTCTCTGAACAACTAAAGTACATTCTCTAACTCTTTATTTATTTATTTGTTTTTTTTTTTTTTTTTTTTTTGATAAGCTCTAACTCTTTTTTTCTAAAATAAGGTGGCGGTGGCGGTGGTGGTGGTGGTGGCGATGATGAACCATAAATTCTCAATACATATACTTTTTATTCGAACCACAATTAAAAGGTCGTTCCCCAACACAACTCACTATTTGGACATGAATATACTAACAAGACCAAATTTTTAACTTCAATTCACCGCTGCTTTCAACCAACACGTAAGTAGATAGAATTGAAGAATTAACCGAGAGAGAAAAATTCAAAGGTGAAATAATTCTGTAAACATCAATCAATGGAAATCATTTGAAGGAAAGAGGAAATAACTCCATGAATGAACAGTGCATAATGAGTCCTCTATTTTGAGAGAGCAGAGATATTAAATCAACATACCTCAATTCGCCGGTTTCCTATTTTTGTGCGAATGTTTTAGTTTTTGGGATAACTTTGAAGAACATATAACCCCCACCACACCTGTCATATACACACAGAAAGAAGGAAAAAAAAGTTGAAAATACACAAGATCCGAAGGTAAAATAATGACAAATCAACAGATATTAAAATAGCAAAAAATAACCTTTAAATAAAGCAAATCTGAAATGGATATGCATCATGATTTAAGGGTGTAAATATGAAAACGTGCACCAAATCTCAGCAACATGAAGAAAGCCGAAAGAAAGAATCCGAAACTGAAGTAAATCTCAAATCGACATACCTTTGGTCATGGGTGTTGCAATTTTGGCAGGAATTAGAGGTATGACTGTGCGTGGAGATGAGTTTTTGGGTCGGATATTCCCTTCGCTTGGCAAACGACGACAGAGGAAAAACATATAAATAAATAAGAGAAGAAACAAAAAAAAAAAACAATATTGAATTAAACAGAAACCTCAAACTAAAGATGCACTAAGAGATTCCAATAAATCAATTGGCTAAACATAAAGAATTGGCATCATGCTTTCCAACAAATTTAGTCATTTTCATTGAGAACCTGTTAACTCTAGTTGAGTTGAAAACCTTTCAGTTGAATAAATAAATTACCTCGCAAAAACGCCACATGTTAATCAGAACATTGTAAAAAGCAGTAGTAGTCAAAGTGTCCATTTGTTTCACCTCATCAAAAAGGAACAGAGCTTGTAACCAACCATTCTCATTATGACCCATGAGAAGTCCAAATACTACTCCTTGAACTTGATTATAAAAGAGATGGAGTTCCTCTAATAACAGTGACGCCTCTTCAAATGAATTACAGTAGCTCCAACCATAGAGAAAATCATGAAACTGATATTAACTATAATAAGCAAGATCATACAAAGAAATGTAGGTTATACAAATAACTGGTAGAGACAAAAAAAAAAAAAAAAAAAAAAAACTGAACACTAAGATAAAATCAAGACCATGCATGGGTAAAAGTATAAAATAAAAATAAAAATACACCTAATAAATGTAAAAGCACAATAAAACTCTGATTTGAAGGAAAGACCACCAAATTCACATTAATTAAGAAAAAAAGAGAGGGTATTATTGCTAAAACAATCTAACTCCCAGCATCCAAGTTATATAAACCAGAAAATAAGAAGGATAACAAGTTACATATCCTGCTGCCAATCAAATACCAATATGTTTAAATTGAACAGGAAATCACCTGGTGCAACGTAAAATGCATAGCTGCTCTTAGCACATCTAAGGAAATAGGAGAATTGACAAAAATAGCTTTAAGGTAACACTTTTCTTCAGTGATTTTCTCGATATCTTTAGCGCTATATGGTTCCTCTTCCAAAAATTCTTGTGGCAATGCCAGAGACCATTACAACATGACAATTGCAGCAGACATGTCCAAAATCAACAAAATAAGCATATACATACTTTCAAATAAAAGAAACACAACATGCTGTCAAGAATACAGAGATATAACAATAATATGCTTGTGCTTGGCTTTTATAAAATGTTTGCTTCAATAAAAAAATTAAGTTCCAATAAATGCATACCTTCACCTAATTACAAATATATTACCAAGGATTACAAGAAACAAGCATAATGTATATATATTAAAAAGTACAGCCAACATTGTCGTCTAACAATTCTTAAAATGTTTATAGAAATTTTAGAACACGTGATTCCTAGAAACTTTAGGAAGAATTTAAATTACCCGGATCATTCCCACAGATTGGGTGCTAATGTGTCTTTCACATTTGCAAGTAAGTTGTGCAAGTTCCTTCAGTACAATTTTATGAAAAAAGAATCAAAAATAAAAATTATTATAAACCACTTTCAATCTTATGCTCCTTCGCAATAGAAGCAAAAAGTAGAGAACTAATATGAATATTTTACGTATATCAATGCATTGTATCTGATTTATTTGAGCAAAGAGTCTTCATACTTTGGGGAAGTTCATACAAATGCAAGAGTTAAGCAAGACACATACAGCTTTCATCTCTGCAAATAAATCTTTATGATTGTCGGTAAATGCTCATCCCTATTTGCTTTATCTCAATCACAAAACTAAGACTGATAGGAAAAAAAAAAAGGCTAAGAGCCAACCATTCAATCGATTCAATTTAGACTAAAAATATGAAATATATTGAGAGTCTTAACTACCCTCACAACCTCAAACCAAAACATTTTCTTTTCATTTCGATACTTACTTGCATGAAGAACAAATTATAGGTAGCAAAACATCATAAAGGAATAGCACATACAGCTAAAATAATATTCATCTACATGTTTTTAACGCATGTTCACAACTATAGAGTAGTTATTAAGTCAAATGAACTCACAATTTGCAACTTAATTGTTTCCCATCCAACACCACATTCCTAATTTTTTGCAGTAATTATGGATAACCACATTGAACCCAAATAAAAGCAGAGCTAAAGACTTGCAAATAAGTAAATTATTTTGTAATCTAATCACCATAAATAAAGGGATTATGAGAATAAAACTCACAAAATCCACTCCAATGGTGCTAATATTGATGTCAACATATGAATCATCCGAAAGCATCAAAGAATAGCATCATGTCCACTATACAATTCAACGAAAAGAAAATTTAATAAAAACCCAGAACTCAATAGACTAACCCAACCATATTTCCAAAAGCAAGTCACTAAACAATATTGAAAAGAAACCCATTATAAAGCATGTGCAGATGAAGAAATCACACCTATAGTTATAGTAGAAATCAAAGGCTCGCCTTCCATCACTACCTCTGGCGATATCTTTACGTCCGACTGCTTCGCACAGTCACCGATAGGTAGATCAACTGATCAAACCTCATTCCTCGCAAATTTTGGCAGCAACATGAAGAAAGCCAAAAAAAGAACCCGAAACTGAAGTAAATCTCAAATCGACATACCTTTGGTCATGGGTGTTGCAATTTTGGCAAGAATTAGATAATAGAAGCAACCAGCACAATGAACTGTAAATAGAGTAACCTACAGTACATAAAGAAGATGGTTCATTAAAACAGACCCCATTTCTCTCGATAGCCTAATCCTAATGTATTTAAAATGAACTTACACAGACAAGCTTTGCACATCTAACCCAAAAGTAGTTGAAGTTCCTATCTTTCTCCAATCTGTTTTGAAGAAAGAAAAATTGAAAATTAAACAAAATTAGGCATAGAGCGATCAGTCAAAATAAATCAAAACAATAAAATGAATTTCAAGGCAAGGCTACCAGATGAAAGTAGCAACAAACAAAATCCATTAGAACAGTGAACTTATAACATCATTCCCAGTACGCATTACATGGACTACAAACTTTGAAATAGACAACGGCTTTACCTAATTTAGACCACAAGAAAAAGATTCAAGCAGCTAAAATTCTGAACCCTCACTTTGTTTAGCTGAATTAAATGCATAACTGAATCGACCAAATTGATCATCACCTTTTTATAACTTTTGCTTTCCTTTTCCCTTTGATCATTCTTATTCGAAATCCTGGTAGCTCGGTTATGAGACTGAATATTATGTGTCCCAATAGTTGCTGTCCATTAAATAGCAGCAGCACAAAATTTATAGCGTTTTCACTGCAAAAATTGGTGTAAGATTCCTAGTTGAAGGAAGTTTTGAATTCCAACATTGCATAAACATTAAAATTTACAAATGCAACACACTCTGTAAATTCCATAATATCACAAAAATCAATAATTTCCCATCTAATCATCATCATTTGAAGCCAGGATAGCTCCATATAAGATCGAGAAGTAGAACCCCAATAGTTTTATTGCCCATTAAAAACAAGAAGCACAAATTTGTAGCATTTTCAAAGCACAAACAGATCTAGAATTTCTAACTGAATTTCCAAGTTCCAACATTAAACTAAAACATTAAACAAATGAACAATTTAGAAGTCAGCGCTAATCTAAAGATTTGACAACATTAAAGTAAACAATTTTGTAAGTGTTGGATAAAATAAATGCCACACATTATGCAAAAAATTCCACAATCTCATAATTACGGTTCACAAAAATAATCTTTACACTACTTAACAACAAATTATAAGCATGTTCAATGGGCATATGTTGGGAAATGATCAGAAGAAGAACACGCAAATACACGCACATATATCAATATATATAGAGAAATGATCAGAAGAAGAACCTGTAGTGGCAATCATAAGGAGAAACGATGAACCTTCGGAGCTTGACTCTACGATTGCTTCTCGCACCGAGAGAATGAAGGATCCCAGTAGACAAATTATAATGGCTGCCTTCCGTTGACATGCGTTCAATTTCTTGAGAAGAAGTTCTATATACTGGAGAAGAAGATAGGCCAACGATTGGCATCCAACACGGCAGCAACCAGATTATTAGTCGTAAATCGTCAATTTCATAAGGGGGAGAGGAAAGGAAAATGAGAAAGAGAAAAGGAAAGGGAAAGCTGAAAAATAGCGTGTGAGAGAAGAAGAAATGATGGGTTTGTGTGGGGAAATGGAGGAGGCATGGCGTATTGGGTGAAAGTGTGAACAGTAATAATAAAAGTGCCCCTTTGGTAGTTTCTACAGTAATAATAAAAGTGGCTCTTTTTATATGTGTAGGATATAGTTTTTAAATTACACTGTGGGGCCGCCCCCACCCCCCACAGTGAGGGGCCTTAGGTAAAGCAGGGCTTTACTGCTTATTCAAGGGATCTATATATGTTGGGGGAATATAGTATAATGTTTTGAAGGTGTAAATAATTTGTGACAAAAGTTTAAAAATGCAGGAACAATGTTAAACCAAAAGAAAATGGTAGAAACAAAAGTAGGGAAATGAAGAAAAGAAATGGAAGAAAAGATTTGAGGAAAGTGTGTAACACTTTGTTTTTGATGATTTTGGCTTGCAACGATGCTAATGGAATTATGGTAATTGTCTTCCAAGATACAATGGAGAATTAATTGTAGTAGATGCACTTCAAACTACAAGATCAAAGCGAACCTAACAAAATTTTCTCTACACAAAATATGATTTTGTGTGCAAGAATCAAAGAGAATGAATTGGGATGACTTGATGATGCTCAACAAGTCCAATTTATAGAAGGTGGGGTTGTGGTCGGAGAAATAAGTCCCAAAACTCAGCATCTTTAGCAAGGATCGCAGCCCTTCAGGCCTGCTCGCCTATCCCTCGCTCACCGCTCAAGGCTCAAGCGCAAAAAGTAGAAAGCCTAGAGCTCGCTAGGTGTTGGGATGCCACTCGAGCGGCAATCTTAGGTGTTGAAATTCGATTTTTCCTTCCAACGTTGGACCATAATTTCTCATTCATTGAGAATTATTTTTGAGATTTCAAATATATTACGATATACTCAATGAGAAGAACGCAATAGTCTATTTATTTTTATAATTTGGCTATCGGTTCAAGTTCGAATATTTGGTCGAAGTGGACACCAAGTCACTTTTTTCATAATTTTATCCTTAACCAATTTTATCACATAAAAACCAAATTCTAACAATCCTCCACATAAATAATTTTCAAATATACAAATAAAAATGCAGACACTAGTAGAGAGATAAGTGGAAAAACATTGTATCTGGAGAAGTAGTTTCCAGCTTTGATCCTTCGTTGGTGAAATGCTATCCAATTTACTTGGCTAATTTGTAAATGCTACTTGAACCATTCAGCCATTGGCGTAAACCAAGACAAGAGTACTCACATAAATGTCTTCCCTAAATTGTTCTGATTCTCTTGATTATGTTCATTTGACCCTGAACCACTCTTAGGTTTCATAAGTATTTTATAGAATTTTAGCCTCAAACAATTCTTATAGAAGCGACTCCACTTTACACTTACATAGGTGACCTCCCACGAAAAGTATTATGTCCTAATACACTTGACTTAATCAAGTTATAGGAATCATTAAAAGCATGACTTGACCTTTTAACATTTTGCAAAAAGCACCTTGATTATCATTGGAATGAGTAGGAACTATTTTCTAAGTGTTTCATGGAATCTTCATAATTTAGTTGTCTCATTGAACCAAGATTTTGGGATCTCCAGTTGACAAGGTAGGTTACCATTACAAAGACTGTTACGTAGTAGACTTTAATCTCATTCCCTTTGATATATTTGATCTCTTGATAAGTCTTTCGTAAGCGGATCGGTGATGTTCTCCTTTGATTTCACATAATCAATGAAAATAATACATTACGACGTATGTGTCTTGACTTATCATTATACATACTGTTTTGTGCCCTTCCAATAGCCGATTGACTATTACAATGTATAGCTATTGCAGGTACGGGCTCGGGCTAATATGGAATGTCTTCCAAAAAGTTACGAAAACATTCTGCTTCTTTACCAGCTTTGTCTAAAGTAATAAACTCTTATTCCATCGTTGATCGGGCAATACAAGTTTGTTTTGTGGACTTCCAAAATACAGCAGCGCCACCAATGGTAAAGACAACCAATAGTCGACTTGGAATCCTTTATATCGGATATCCAATTTGCATCACAATATTCTTCCAATACCGTAGGATATTTTGTGAAATGTAATCCAAAGGTTACGGTATGTTTTAGATACCTAACGACCCTATTCAAACCCTTCCAATGATCATGGCATCTACTAAATTTATTCATAGCAAATACTATATCCGGTCTAGTGCAATTCGTAATATACATTAGACTATCTATAACCTGTAAATACTTTAATCGAAACACCAATCACCCTTATTTTTTACTAAGTGTAAACTTAAATCAAAAGGGTTCTCACAGAAATTTTCTCATATACATTAAACTTCTTAAGCACAGTCTCAACATAATGAGATTGGAAAAGTAAAATTCATTTAGATGTCATAGAGATCTTAATCCCTAGTGTCACATCAGTCATATCCATGTCTTTAATGTCAAAATGTTTCGTTAACATTTTCTTGGTGTACAAAATTATATCGTGACTATTGCTCATAATTAACATATCATCAATATATAGACATACAGTTACATAGGCTTTCAATGTATGTTTTATGAATACACTTGTCACACTTGTTAATTTTAAAATGAATTGACAACATAATTTTGTCAAATTTTATGTTCTTAGGAACAATGAACCATTCAGGTTGTTTCATGTATATTTATTCTTCTAATTTACTATTCAAAAATGTCGTTTTCACCTCCATTTGATGAATCAAGGTTATGCAATGTAGCAATTGTAATCAACAACCTTAAGTGATTCTAGTCATAGGTGAGTAGGAATCAATGAAGTCAATTTCCCCTTCCCTTTTTTTTGCCAATATCATTTGGCAACCAATCTAACCTTATATTTATCAGTGGACCCATCCGATTTTAATTTCTTCTTGAAAATCCACTTATACCCTAAAGGCTTATCTTCGGGTGGTAAATCAAGTAACTCTCAAGTATGGTTTTGTATTATAGAATCTATTTATTGATAGTTTCTTTCTAAGGCTGTGCTTTCAGTGTAGACATGAGTTCACTAAATGTTTTCGGATCATCTTCTACCATATAAATTAGAAAATTAAGACCATATGAAGTAGATGTTCTGGCCCTTTTACTACGCATTGATTCTTCATTGTTTATAGAATTACCATTTGTAGTTTCATAAATTCTCTTATTCGAACTTATATATTTCTTGTCTTTGTACGGAAAGATATTGTCGAAAAATGAAGCATTTCTTGATTCTATTATGGTGCCTTCATGTACATCTTGAAAATCGGACTTATGAACCAGAAATCGATATGCACTACCATTATTGGTGTATCCAATAAATATACAATCAATTGTTTTAGACCCAATTTTTACTTGTTTCGACTTTGGTACTTCAACATAAGCCAAACATCTCTACACTTTCAAGTGTTTATAAGAAGAATGATAACATTTCCATAATTCATATGGAGTTTCATCCATTTTCTTTTGAGGTATATTATTTAGAATGTTATTTGCAGAAAGTATAGTTTATCCCCACATGTTCTAGGGTAACCCCAAACTAATCAACATTGCATTCACCACCTCCTTAAGAGTTTGGTTTTTGCATTCAACAACACCGTTGGATTGAAATGAGTAAAGTATCGTTATTTGATGAATAATGTCATGTTCGGAGCAAAAATTTTCAAACGGTTCCTCGTATTCTCCTCTTCTATTACTTCGAATATACTTTATTCATTTATCAAATTAATTCTCAACTTTCATCTTATAATGTTTAAAAACATCTAAAGCTTCATCTTTACTTCTTAGCAAATAGATATAATAATACTTTGTACAATCATCGATAAACGTAATAAAATATTTCTTTCCACTTTTAGTTTGAACCAATTTCAAATCACATACACCTTTGTGCATTAATTCTAAAGGTGTGGTGTTCCTTTGAACCGAATGAAGTGGTGTTTTAGCCAAATTTACTTCAACAAAAATTTCACATTTATGATTAGTTATCGAACTTAAATGTTGGCATCAAACTTAGATTCATAAGTTCACTTAAGACATTGGTAATTTGCATGTCCTAATCAATTATATCATAAACAAGATAACTCAAGCATATACGCAAAATTTAAACTTTCATTAATAATGCTTTGCTTGGGTACAATAGTAAGAACATTCATTTTGATCATTCCATCACAAAAGTATCCCTTACTAGCATACATCTCATTTAGTGAGTTCAAATGTATCGGATACAAATATTAATTTAAAGCCATTTTTTCTAAGTAGAGACCCGGATACAAGGTTCTCGCGAATGTTCAATACGTGTAGGACATTGTTGATGACAAGTTCTTTGTCGAAAAGCATCTTCAAAATAACCTTCCATTGTCCTTTGACTTTAGAACTTGTAGAATTTTTCACAAAAGGTTGTTCTCCAATCAATTCTTTGTAATTTGAGAACATTGTCTTGTCTGCACAAATGTGGCGGGTAGCACCAGTATCAACTTATAATTCTCTTGAATTTAAAACGTTGTTGCATTCAGAAACAACTGCAGACAAATTCATTTCTTGTATCCCTTCAGTATGGTGTCTTCTTCAATCACATTTACTTGTGCATTCTTCTTAGGCTTGTGACATTCACTAGATCAATGTTCCATTTTACCACAATTGTAGCAATTTTCTTTGAATTTCTTAGCACTCTTGGTGTTGTCTCTCTTTGGTGCACCACCCGAAACCTCGCGCTTTTTGTTGATCCTTGAAACGTATTCCATCATGTTGGTTTTGGCTTGCTCAAGTTGAACAATAGACTTTCTTTCAGTCTTTCTATTGTCTTCTTCAATCCTTACTCATACAATAAGTTCTTCCAAGTTCATCCATTTGCGTTTGTGTCTGCGATAGTTTTTGAAATCTCCCCACAGAAGATAGAGTTTTTCGATTATAGCAGCAACTTGGAATGATTCACTCAACTTCATTTTCTCTACATGAATGTCATAAAGTAGAACATGCGGTTCTTACACTTGACTAATGACGATTTTGGAGTCTATCATCTTGTACTCTCAGAACTTTACGACAATGAACTTTTTCGTGCCAGTGTCCTCCATCTTGTACTTTTTCTCAAAAGAATTTCAAAGTTCCTTGGCTGATTCCATAGCATTATACACACCGTATAGCGTGTTGTCTAATCTATATAAGATATAATTTTTGCATAGAAAATCTGAGTACTTCTATGCATCCAACACGATAATCGATTCATGATTATTCCCTCCTTCTTTTACCACAGGAGGGTCTTCGATTAAGAACCATGTCAAGTTCAAAGTGGTGAGATAAAATATCTTTTGTTGCCATATCTTGAAATACACTCCGCTAAATTTCTCCGATTTTTTTCCATGTGGAATTTGAGTATTTTGAAGTGGTATAACCAAAGGTGGAACCACATTGTTTGTACCATTTGTTGTTTGAATCGAAGTAATTTGAACAGTATTTATTTCTGTTACACAAAGAGAAGTTCAACACAATAATAACAAGAATGGAACATCACTTAATGCTTATTCAAAAAATGAAGAGATTGTTTTTGTACCAACAAAACAACGACAAATTTCATCTCAACATTGTTGGGGAAATATGGTATATTACTTTGAAGGTGTAAACAATTTATGACAAAAAATTAACAATGTAGGAAGAATGTCAAACTAAAGGAAAATGATAGAAACAAAAGTAGGGAAATTAAGGAAAGAAATGGAAAGAAAAGATCCGACGAAGTATTTAACACTTTGTCTTTAAGGCGAATTTGCATCTCAACGATGCTATCAGAGTTATGGCAATCATTTCCCAATATACAGTGGAGAATTCCTTGTAGTAGAATCACTTCAAACTATAAGGCTAAAGTTAAACGAACAAAATTTTCTCTCTACACAAAAGATGGTTTTGTATGCAAGTTTGGGAGTGATTTTGCAAGAATTTTGATGCCAGAGTCAAAAAGAATGAATTTGGATGATTTAATGGCGTCCAAGGGGTTTAATTTATAAAAGGTGAGGGATTGTTGTCTGAGACGCCCTGAAACGTTGTATCCTCTCAGGCCACCTACTCACCGCTTGAGCGCCAAAAGCAAAAAGCCTAGAGCTAGTCTGGCGCTGGGATGCCGCTCGAGTGACAGTCTTAGGTGCTGAAATTCGATTTTTCCTTTCAACTTTGGACCATAGTTTTTCATTCACTAGAAATTGATTTTGAAATTTCAAATACACTACGATCGTCTACTCAACGAGTAGAATAAGTTAGTCTATTTATTTTCATAATTTGACAATTAGATCATGTTCAAATATTTGGCCGAAATTGACACATAGTCATTTTTTCATGATTTTATACTTAACCAATTTTATCTCATTTAAACCAAATTCCAACACTAAATAATTCAAGCTCCAATAATTCAAGTTAATCACGGTTTCTTGTCCAACTGGGGTCAGTCCATTATCATTAAACATCCCAACCAAAGGCTCAATATTTAAATGGGCCACTTTTAAGTTTGGTCAATCGAGGGGATCAAGTGTCATGCCAATCAATCATGCTACATAAATATAATGGTTAACACAATACTTGGCATAATGACACATAAAACCTATTATTGAACCATTTAATATACGTCAACTTTTTCAACCAGTCATATTTTGTCAACACTTATTATGTTAATCATTATGTCACCTACTTTCTGGCAAAGTAGCATTATTCCATGCCAATAAGAGATTATCCTGCCTTCCTAAAAGAATAATGTGGTAAGGAATCTTTTGGCTTGTAATTTATTTGGTGAATTCATCGTATTCTTTGAGATTTTTTACGGTCAATATGTCATCCCCTTTTTGACTTTTCCCCTTTGCTGCCGTTCACGGGCACAAAATGAAAAGTTGGTGCACAATCTTTGTGTTGTAAAGAAGCCTTTGGTTTTGGTAAGTTTCATTGCTTTGAACCAGAAAATGAGAAAATTAACACTCATTATATGGTTAGTACGATAGTAGACACTATGTTTAATATACTTGTACCTTGTTTGGTAGGGAATAAAATCAGATTTTTATTAAATTTTGATTAAAAAAATGATGAAATGTGTGGTTGAAAAGTTGTGGAACCTATAAAATATGTGGTTAAAATTGTTTGTTGACTTTGACTTAAAATAAAATTTTAATTTTAATCGATACTAAACGTGGATTTAATTTAATTATTGACGTCAAAATCCATCAACAATCCAAATTTGTGAGATTTTCCGACATGCAAAAATACCCAAACACGAACCAAGCACCAGAGGCCCTCGTACTCGAAAAGTAGGCTGGCAGTTTGAGTATGAAGTACATAAAAACTATTACTTGCTAATGTATTGAGATTGAATTCCAACACTTAGACGTACAATAGTTTATAGGAAAATGCCAAAGAAACGGGGTCAGTGACAGACCTTATTTTCAGGGCACCACATAGCGCCCCCTGCAATAGGAGGCGCAGGTGGGTCATTGACCCTGTTTTTCCAGCAAAACCCAAGTTTATATACTTGTGAAGCAATGGATTATAAAAGATGGACAAGTCTCTTGTCAATATTGTTTATTTTGATCATGTCTCACTTGATGTTACTTGCTCGAAAGTAAGTAAATTTATCGATTAAAATGAGAAGAGACAACTAACAACGACTACGATTTTTTATTCGTTAATTTGTGCAAAATATTACATAAAGATGCCACGTGAAAATGAACAAATTTGTCTCAAGTACTTGATTCATCAGTTGCCATACAGGATAGAACATGGCATTATAAGGTGAGTCCATATAGACAACAAGCATAATTTTTATTTCTTAATTATACATTTTATTCAGCAGTAAAATTTGTCAAACAATTTTATTTTTTTTTTTTAATGAATTTGTTCAATGAATGTGTGACTAAAAATATGGGAAAAAAAATTATATATATGAGAAAACATGAAAAATGCGTCTTTTTTATTTTTTAAATGTATAATTGAAAATGAGTGTCGGGCAGTGAGGGGGAAGAAGGAAGCACATAAGTCAATTGAGTGCTTTCTTTTTAATTTAGGACTGACAATATTAGAATCACATTATTTCAAAAAAAATGCTTCATCCGTCCTGATTATATAAGCTTGTTTTATTTTTCACACGAATTAAGAAATTTTATTTAATATTATTGAAAAAATAATTTTTGCCAACAAACTTCCTAGTCTACCCCTATTTTATTTTCAACAACTAGTAATAAATTATTGTTGAAATTATTAAAAAATTTGAAAATTGATTTCAAGAAGTAGACAAATTATTGGGAAATGTTGATTATTTGGATGATTTCAAGAAGTAGACAAATTAAGTGGGAAAAATTAATTTGTAACTAGACAAATTTAATAAGGGTATATTGGTAAAGGAACACAACAAAATATTCTACATTAGGAAACAAACCTATATATTTGGGACAATAGAAAAAGAAAACTCAGCATATATAATTAGGACGGAGGGAGTACATTTTTTAAACAGTAATTTGATATCATTTAAACCGCACATTTTTTAATAAAATAATATTACACGTAAATTTAAAAAAAAAAATCTTATTTTTTAACCACATATTTCTCATCAATACACTATTCAAGAATGCATTCTTATCAAAATAATATGGCTCAAATGGACAAATACCCTCAAAATATTGTAAGCTTTATCCTAATAATTTATTCATTTAATTCCAGTTTGTATTATTCAATGTTAATCGACATTATTGTGTTTGTTGTTGGATCAAGTCTTTTGTTTAATACTATTCCTTACAATTACAGTTTTAACTTTTCGTACTCGACATGTTTTGTGTGGGTGGGTGGACCCACCCCCACAATTGGCTAATTACTAGAAATTAAAATTAAAATTATTAATCAAAATCAAAATCAATAATTAATTTCATGGTATTCATAACTTTTTAAACACGCATTTCATCAACTTTTATTAAAAATTACTAAAAATCTGATTTTAATCACCACCAAACAGGAACTGTAAAACAAAAATGGAAATCCACTATTTTAAGTCCAAATTTATAAATAATTTAAATTATAAATACGAATAAATGAGTGGTGGATAAGTGAATAATATTTGTAGGTTAATTGAAATGTATGATTGAAAATGAAGTTTGACATATTTATTTATGATTTTTTTTCAAATGGAAGCTAAATCAGTTAATAATAATTTTCTTATATTATCTGCATTAAACTAAATTTTTTATATAATTTCTAAAGGAAATTGCGCTGATGGCCACCAGTTTATTGTCCTAACTGCAAATTGGTCTCTAGCGTTGGGGGGTGGGGTGGGGTGGCCCCGGGGGTGGGGGGGATTTCAAATTAGGAGTCTGTTTGTTCTTGATTAAAATCTAATTTTAATTTAAGTCGAAGTCAAACAATCAATATTAACCACATCTTTTATAAATTCTACAACTTTTTAACCACACATTTCAAAAACTCCTATCACAATCTACTAAAATTTTTATTTTAATCCTAATCAAACAATACATTCAAATCTATGTTAAATCACACTCTTATGGTCAACTTCTTGAAGTTACTTTTTATTTCTCAACTTAGTAAATAAAAATTATATACACTAAGCTGTGTTTGAACTTTATTTTAATTTTAATGTATTTTTTTCTTTCTTCTTTTTAATCACACATTCTTCAAAAGAAGTATTATAAATAAATTCAAAAAAAAAAATCTTTTTTATTTAATGAACATTCTTCAAAAGATCCTATTTCAAAATATATTTTTCCCTAAAATTTCATTAAAATGGAAACAAAACAAAATATAAACGTTATGTGAGTTTTTTAAAATTATTTTCCTACTCGGTGATTGATTGTACGAGAATTGAAAGTCATTTTATTTTTATCTCGTACAAATTTTTAAAATTCATTTTTTCTGTTCCAGTTCATTTTCAAATAGACATTCTCATTATAAAATATTTTAACACGTGGACACATAATTTTTTCTTATTTTTTAACCAATCTTTCTTTAAAAAAATTACTCTAAAAAAATCTACATAAACTTGTCCTGGCAAAATGAAGATAAAATTACGTGTTCTTGAAAAATTAAGGGCCATTTGGTTTGCGTTTCGAGTTTGAGTTTTAAGTTCATATTGAGTATTTTGTTTAGATGTTGTTATATTTAGAAATTACTGAAACAAAAAAGTTTAATTTTTCACACAATGGAAAATTGAAAAAAACACGTTCGATTTGAAATTTCGAGAAATTATTTTACGATAGAATAGAACAATTTTATATCAATATATCATCAAATAATATATACATTTTAAAGTTAATGATTTTACAATTTTTTAGCTACAAAATAAAAATTAAAAATTAATGACTGTGAATTTTTGTCTGTGTTCACTTGAATATATATTTTAAAATTTTTATTTTAATAAATGAATTATATATATTTTTTCTATTTTTACAGTTTTTATTTTTCCAGAATTTGTTAGTTTATCTGAAAAACGCAAATAAAAGTCTCCTAAAAAATCTGAAAAATCAAATTAAATAATTGTACTTTATTTAAAGAGGGAGGAAAGGGTAGAAGAGAAAGTAAATCCAGAGCACGTGGGAATGGTTCAGTGGACCCCACATTCTATGGAAATGCGCTCCAGCTGCCATCCGGACTCCAAACCAAAATTCAAATCCGATTAATAAAACCTTTTCAGAGAGAAAAAAAACTCTACACAGAATTACGTTTCCTCCGCCGGGATAAGATCCGACAGCTACTTAACTGACGCGTGTACGTCATTTACCCGGCTCAATTCAGCTCGGCTTGGCTGGACTAGACTTGATTGTTTTGTTAATGTTTGACACCACGTTTAAAAATCTAAAACAGTCTTTCAAAATTTATAGGCATGTTTTTTATTAATTGTTTTAAGAGTAATCCGCACAAAACATTTTTGTCTTTTAATGTTATTATGTAAAATATTATTATTTTTTATTTTTTGATATTTTCACCTTTATCTTTCGATTTTCATTGCACAAAAAATCTTTTTCATCCATTTTTTCAATAAAATGACGATTTTTCTCTCTTATTCAAATAAAACAAAAATAAAACAAAACAATATATATATATATATATATATATATATATATGATCATAGTCCTATTTTTTTTAAAATATTATAATTTAGTCCTAAATTCTCCACCACCACTCGCAACCCTACCAAGTCACCACCTATTGATCCACATAGTGCCACCTTCTAGCCACCATGCCCACAAGGCACACCACCACCAGAGTTGTAATGATAGTATTAATTTGAAAGAATTATGCCCAGAAACTAAAGGAACTGGATCAGTAGTTAATGGTTTGTGAACATCATTTAACTTCAAAATTTGGCAAACAAGTGCTGTAATTTTTGCAATTAAGCAATTGCCCAATGCTTTTTTACCCTGAATTTCATTTCCCCATGTTAATTTGTGTATTGGGTCACATTTGAGCCATGAACTGATGGAAGCAAACCTTCTTCGTGCGGGCAAGTTTGTTCTTGAACCATGAACTGCCTATTTTCAAGGCAAATTGAGACAACCCATATGTTCATTGGATACACCATGAAGAGTTGGTGCTTGTGGTGGTGGTCTGCGATCATAGGTCCCACCACCGTCATCGGGAAATTCATCCAAAAGTCACGCAGTCGCTGTGTTCAAAGACGTAGCTTGTTGATTTTGATTCTATGTGTTTATGGATGATCGGTGATCATGGAAAGGGACGCATTATGTGTATAATTCACTGGAATGTTGGGCATGGTATGGGTGTCGTCAAAATTGGAGATTTCGATTGTTTATGGGAATGTGAGTAAATTGTTTTGGCTCGATTTCCCGCAAATTCAGGTGGGTTCGAGGTATGAGAGAGTGAGGAGAGGATGGTGGTGGTGGTGAAGTCCTGCGGGCGTGGTGACCGGAAGGTGTTACTATGTGGATCAATAAGTGGTGGCTTGATACGGTTGTGAAAGTGGTGGTGGTGGAGAATTTAGGACTAAGCTGTAATTTTTGAAAAAATAAATAAATAAAGATTATGATTGCAATTAGTTATATATTTTTTGTTTTGTTTTGTTTTTGTTTTATTTGAATAGAAGGGTAAATTTGTCATTTTATTGAAAAATTGATAAAAATGATATTTTGTGCAATGAAAGTTGGAAGGTAAGGGTGAAAATGTAAAAAATGAAATGTAGGAACGCTTTGCACAATAACATTGAAAATGTATGAACGTTTTGTGTCAATACCCTTCTTTTAACTTCATGAAGTCAATATTTAAGTAGACAATCATGCTCATCAGCGGAACCACTTAGGGGTCCTGGTGGGTCAAGTGACCCACCAATTTCAAGTTTTTTATTTTTATTTTATTTTCGAACCAAAAAATAGAATTGGACAGTAAAGGTAGTTGAGCTTTTTTATTATAATAAAATTACAACGATGATCGAACAATTGAAAGAGTGAGAATTGAAATTATTTTGTCATTTGTGATATTTAATTTGAGAATTCATTGTAAATTGTTATTCATCATATATATGTGATATTATTTTGAATTCTTTATGAAATTGTTATTTATCATATATGTGAGATTTGTGAATTTGTGATAATGATCACCTGTATGTATTTTTATAGAATACATAAATTTTTCGTAATTTTTTAATAAGTTTGATTGTGTCCCACTAACTCTAAATGTCTGCGTTCGCCACCAATCATGCTACTCAAACAGAAAAATTTGATAGGAAGTAGTGATAGACAACAATTCGCCACATTTTAATTCCTAAGTAGAACATGAAAATGATTTAACTCTTAAGTGGATATATATGGTGAGATACAAAGTACTAAGAATCTAAAGGATAGAAGCGTTAACCAATAAATTTGGAGATGACTTAAATCTTTAAGCATCAATATGCCATAGGTAAAGAAGTGATACAATGAAAGAATTAGTCTATTGGTATTCAACTTATTTTCGAGTATTAAGTTAATTTTAACACGTAGAACAAAACAATTTGTTTCTCAAAATTTCATAACAATTGTAGAATCATTTTCTAACAGCGGAAATTGTCCAAATCTCGTGTTTAACTTATGAAACTATGAACCTCTTTTAATCTCATTCTCTAAAAAAAATTATTTTCAACCACATATTCCTCTAATCAAATAATTTTGTACGTAAATTCAAAATTTTTCCTACTTTTTATTCGCACATCTATAATATATTAAATATCACATCAAGTGATAATAAATTTTCGGACGATTATAAACCTACTATAATTAATTATTTCAGTAATACCTTATTTTTCATTTTTCAATATGTATTTAATTTATTTAACCATTACCATCTATATACATTTGACAGATTCAATTTACATGTGTGCTTTTATTAATGGATGAATTCTCTATAATAAATCTCAATTAATTAATATGTGATAAGTGTGCATTTACACACTTATTAAGCACTTATTGGATTATAATTATGGATGAAATTGAGCATATTCTATGCATAATTGTGTATTATTTGATTTTATAGGCAAAAATCCCGACCAGACAAAGAAACGAGCTAAAAATGAGCAAAAAGGACTAAAAGTGTGCAATTTTGTGAAGTAGAGGACTAAAATGTACTTGACCAAAAGATGGAGGACTTTGACTGCAAATTAGCAAGGGCCTAAATGAAATGAAGTTCAAAATCTGGGGACTGAAATGGACTAATCCAAAGATGAGGGATCAAATTGCACTATGGCCAGAATGTCCAAGGACCTGAGCAGCAATTATGGGATGAACTAAGCGACCGCGTGAACTTGAACTAAGCGGTCGCTGAGTGGCCACCAGGAAATTTAAACCGCATTTTGATTTGCCTAATCGGCCGCCCAGGCTTGAACTAAGCGGTCGCTTAGAGGAAATCTGGAATGGCGGTTTAAAACATTTCACTCGAACTTTGGCCAAAGTTTTTGATAACTTTCAATTGTTTAATACTAAACCTTATCTATATCTAATATTATATAATATATCTATTATAATTTAATCCTTTAGTGGAGCAAAATTTAGTGGAAAAATATGGGAATAGAGGATAAGAGATAGACTTCATTTTTGATCTCCACTTATCTTCATTTTTTCTCTTCCTTCCTCTTGCTCTCTACGAAAACTCTCTGGTTCCTCTTCTTAGGTTTAGTTTTAACTTGTTTTTAATTTGTTTTTAGGTTAAATTGAAGGGTTGAAGGTGGTGAACAAAGAGAAGTTATCAAAGAAGAACTTGGAAAAGAAATGGAATATTTCAAAATTGTTCTACAAGGGTTTCATCTTTCCTTTTGAATTTCTTTCTTTATTTTCCTTGTTTGCATTGTAATGGAACAAAAATCTATTTGTTACACTACTTTTATTATGAGCTAAATAGTTTTATGTTAGAATTTATGTAGTAACTTAACCAAAAGTTTCATTAGTATGTTGTTTTGTATGGTAAGATGCATGTGTTTTCAAGTTTTAGATGTTTTAATTATTGTGTTTTATTGACTATCATGTACTTGATCAATATATGATATGGTTAAATGGTTGGTGCAATTATTGAGAAATTATTGTACTAGCTAGATCAAGATAATTAAAACCCTAGGTTTGTAGAGTTTCGACTATACTCGTTTAGGTGTTATAGGAATATACATCTATCCTAGGTGACCCTTAGAGTATTCTCACAACAATTTAATGCAATTGGTTAAGTTGTATCCACATAGAGATATAGTGGATAGGTTAACCAATTAGGATTAATTTCGCTCGGAAGAGGTTGTTTACTAAAATTGGAGAATCAGGTCTAATCTGATACTTTGGTGACACTAGCATCTTTATTTTATCGATTTTAATACTAATGAAACAATGGTTAAGTGAAGGCATAAATTCCAACATTTTTTTCAAATCAAAAACCCTTTTTATCATTTATTTTATCTTTTTAAAATTTAAATCAAGTCTTTTGTTTTATTTTCTCGCTTTTAAAATCAAGTTTTAAAATGTGTGTGTCCATCTTTAATTTGAAACACTTTAACTTGTGATTGGAAAAACACTCTTCGTGGGATCGACTTGGGCTTTAAAAGCTCTATTATACTTCTTTCGAATGCATAAAATAGACCACCTAAACTCACATAATCACATGCATTTAATTATGGAGAAAATAAATTGTATATAAATCATTCAACATCCATCAAACGTGTTTAAATATCAAATTGTAAAATAGAAATTACAAGATCACATTGTGAGGTTCATCGTTCACCTAGTACTTGAAAAACTAGCCTAGCATGCTAAAGAAAGAAAAACAAAAGAAATAGGTTAGAGACGACATCACCCTGTTAATTCTTGAGTTAAATCTTGAATTTTGGGATGAATCTTCTTCTCCTTCCTTGTTGTCTTGCTCTCCAATCTGTAGAATATGTCAAAATATGCATAGCCCCCTTTTTCTGGTCGAGTTTAGGGTTAAAAAGAGGTCAAAGATTGATTTCCATAAAAAGTTGAATCAAATAAGGAAACCAGAATTTTCACGTCGGGATTGTACCATGCGACCGCATGGTTATAATCAATGCAACCGCATGGTTAACTGAAATTGGCACCCGGAGCTCTAGGTTTCTTCGATGCGACCGCATGGAAATAACACCATGCGACCGCATGGTTCAATTGTTTCTCCTATGGACAGCTTTCAGTATTTTGGTTATAACTTTCTCTACCGATATCCGATTGAAGTGATTCAAAGTGAGTTAGAAAGATAACTCAAAGATCTACAACTTTGATTCAGATATTATCTTCTAATTCGATCGTTTACCATGTCAATTATGGGTCTCAATATGAGACTAAAAACCGGTGCATAACTTTTCGATTAGAAATTGATGTATGATCATACTTTGACGATATTTCATCCCTTTGATATCTTCTTTCAACCAATTGACTCCTAATACTCTTGAATCTTCATTCCATCATCCGTCACATATACGGATTGTTTTCATGTTGTTCATTTTGATCCCCGAACTTTCGTTTTCTTCCGTTTTGGTCATTTTTCGCTCGTTTTCACATACTTCTCGTTATATCCCTCAATGTTGTCCTGCAAACACAATTTATATAGAATTAAGTCATGTTTCAACATAATTACAATCAATTGTCCATGTTTTGTGATCTAAATAAGTGCGTAAAACGCACTTATCAATATCCTTTCCCGCTCGTGAGATTCACACCTCCAAACATATATTGCATTCTCACACTCTGGTGTATATTTATAGGTTTTTCTCAATCACTCTTTTCTTTTTGAGTTCACACAGGTCAACTAGCAAGCATTTCAAATGAAGATAGAGTAACTGAACATGTAAGACCTCACAAGACAATATAAACACTCAACTCTCATGTGTTTAGGATTAGATAACTGTTTCACTCAATATCATTCCAATCACAGAGTTCTACCATAAGCTTGCATATTTTCTCGTTCGCCACCACTTAGATCACATGTACAACACAAATCATAAGGTCTTTTCAGGATTAAAATGTGGCTTTAGATTAAGGTGTGAAAAATATTTAGATAAGTGACTAAGAAGTCTCATATATCAATCAGTGGAGTAAAAGTATTCAACTCAGCTTAATATAGATAGGATCTGTACACAATCCTATCCCTCCAAACAATAATTTCTCACTCATCATCAATTTAGTACAATCACCTTTTTTTTTCTTTTGAATATCAGGAGGAATCATACATATAGATATGAAAATCAGCCTCCTCCACACACACATTTTTTTTTTCCTGCCAAATTTTTTTTTTTTTTTTTTTTTTTGTGGAAACACAAAACTGTTTACACCAAATATAGCACCACCTTCAATATTAATACCCCCAAACTTATTTTTCTCCCTCACCCAACATTCAATATAATCAACAACACTCCACTAGCTTTAGAGGCTGGATAAAGATATTGTTTTTCTGGTTATAAGCTTGTAATGTGGATAAATCAAAGAAAATATCAACAAAGTACAAAGGGGTTGATCAAAAGAAAAATTAATTCATGGTAGGCTATTTGGCTAACGTGATTATAACAAAAATGGCCTTAATCATATTCATACCTGCATATGTCAATGTGGTCTTGAAGAGAATCAATGCAAGTTCTAGAGAAGCACAATCATGGAAGAATGTCACACATGAAGAAGTAATGAGACTGCAATGAATGTGTCAGTCTGTAGGCTCAAAGTCTCACCAGGTTTTATGTCTATACCGTCCAGTTACTACATCTTCAATGAAACTACTCAATTAGTAAATACTCGGTTTACATACACAGTCAGGTAAAGTGACAGAGAAAATTAATGTCTCAATCATTTTCACATCTAGATGACAATGAAATATGACTATTGAAACTCAAAATCTCACATGGACAAGCAATTTTTTCAAATTTTTTTAGCCCAAATAGCATATTTGGTTTGCGCATGCATAGTTTATGAATCCATAACAATTTCACACTCACACATTCCTATGCTGGCCTTATTTGGTTTGCGCATGCATAGTTTATGAATCCATAACAATTTCACACTCACACATTCTTATGCCGGCAAGGCCATCTAATATATCAACACACAATCACCAGTTCACACACAAACAATATGTACATTCATTTAATTAATATTCATCTTATGCATTTTAAGTGTTACAAATTTTAATTATAAGTTAATTAGAATTTTACATTCAATAATATATATATATATATATATATATAATTAACATCCAATTTTACTTAATTGAAAATTAGATAAAACGATATAACATTCATTCACTCATATATTTCCTAGTATTAATTCTAAATTAATTAACATTCATGTATATTCAAATATTACTTTTACAGCACTTATAAAGTAGTTCATAATAACATGCAATGTACGTTCAACATTGACTAATTTTCTAAAATGTCACAATACAAAATCTATTTTCTAAAAAATGAGGCTCAAATAGAGCCTGTACATCTCTGTGTGTGTATGTGTGTTTTTCATTTTTCAACTTGGGAAGAAACTCAAAATCTGAAGCGAAGTGTGTTTCACAACCATCCCGACTTAATCGAAGTCAAAGGATTCTGTTTTAAAAGTGCTGAACCAATTTCCATGAAATGATGTCTTGAGTGACAATGCAAGTTTTTTCCTTTTAAGATCATATTCTAATTTCACACTACTATTCACTTATTGTTGGGAGCGGGCTTTATAAGTAGTACGAAATGATTGTTTGTTAGTAATGATCAAAGATTAAATGTTCGACTCGCAGGAACATAATCAAACTACAATTATATGAAGGAAACGAGTATAGACATGTGACTACACAAAACCAGAAAAAAAATAGAAAAAAGGAGAAGAAGAAGAAGAAATGACAATCCGAGGCAAGTGGTGACACTTTCTCCTTAAGACAATATTGCTTCGCTATAGTGCTCACGATTTTCAGCACTTGTCTCCCAAGATACAACGAATTCTTCTTGTGGTACCAGCACTTCAAACCACAAGAAACAACGAACTTTCGACGGAATTTCCCTTTCTACAAGGAAATTATATGAAATGAATAAGGAAGAATATTTGCAAGAGATAGAATGATTCTCAATGCAAAGTATGAGATGGTGTCTTCAAATGGTCGTGCATAGGGTCTCTTAGATAGATGATGAAGAGGTGTGGGTGAAAGATTGCGAACAAAATCACGCAACTTTACGAAAAGAAGACTCGGTTCACTTCGCTAGTTGTTCGCTAGATTCTCGCTCGAGCGTCACTTTCAGAGAATTGATCGCTCGACCTTCGCTCGACGTCGCTCGAGCAAAACCTTCGCTTGAGCGAAACACACTGTCGCTCGAGCGACAGTGTTATATAGTTTTCTCTAAATTCTTCCAACTTTGGACAGCAATTTTTCATTCATCCGAAATTAATTTTGACATGTCAAATATACACGGAAATCAAAATTCTCTTTCGGAGACGTAGCCCCCGAGCCCCCACAAGGGATGCTGCCCCGTTTTGTAGCCCCAAAGGAGCAAACTATTTGCCTAAGCATATCGGGTCGAATTTTTGGCCGAAGTTGACACGAAATCTAACCAATTTCCAACACTTATGTTATAGTACGACAAGACAAAAACGAAGGTCATAAGATGACAATCGGGAAAACACCATGCGCATAGGGTCCTGTATACAAGGGCGCCAAATCTACATAAACTAATTACAAATCTCCAAATTTAAAAGTAAAAATTTATTGAGATTCCTAGACAATACAAAACAAAAGTATAGGAGTATTTAGCCCTGTTTTGTTCAGATTAAAATCAAATTTTTATAAAAATTAATAAAATGTATTGACAAGTGTATTTTTTACACTTATTTAAGGCCTCAAATGATGATATTTAATTGCTCATCTGATGTATTATGGTCTAAATTGTTGCATTTGGTGTTGAATAGGTAAAACTCGATGAATGGAATTAGAATTAAAAGAAGCGAAAAATCGGCGAAAATGGCAAGATCCAAAGTTTGGGGACCAAATTGTAAATATTCAAAACTATGTTGAACCTCATGATAAAGATTCGAGAATGCTAGGGGTCAATTGGATGCAATTAGAAGTTAAAAGGAATGAAATATGACCAAAACATTTTCACAAAATCAATTTTCAACTGCACCAGAACGCTTCGGATTTGCAGCTCAAGATTGAAACCCAATTTAGACCTATCAAACATTCGAATTGGAAAAGATCTATTTCAAGAAAAGTTGTAGCCCTTTTAGTTAAATTTACAATTCAATTTGAATTGCCTCAATCGGATATTAGAAGAGAAAATTATGATAAAAATACTGAAAATGGTGCGTGCAAAATTTTCACCGCCACCATCGTGGCACGCGCAGCGCCGCCAAAACAGAGCACGCGGTGTCGAAGTGCTGCCTGGGGCCATCTAGGGCACGTTTTTTGCTCCTTTTTCAAGTCCATTAAACCCTAATTTTGTGGCAAACGAAGGGGCAGCTATAAATACAATTTCTCCACACTTTTAAAGGGTACACACATATTGAGAAAAATGGGATACTACTTGGGAACAAAAAAGAGAATTCAAAGAGAAAAACAAGAAATTGAAGGAAGGAAAATCAAGGAACTTACCATTAAAGTATTGATTTGAAGATAAAGTTGATTTTGGTGCAAGATTTACTTCATTTTCTACAATCTTACTACAATATCTGGTGATGCATTCAATGACAATTGTTCTTTTTTCCTTGTGTAGTATGGATAACTAATTCATTCGTTAGGGCGAACATGTAGACTTATTTAGGATCCTTTATGTTATTAATTCGAGATTCTTGTTCTTAAGTCGTTTATGTGCTGATTTTTACTATGAGTTTAATGCATCAAATTAATTGATCACTAGTTTGATGAGTTTGTGAATTCTTTACAAATCGATAGGTGCGTTTAGGATTTATACCATATAATAAAACTCGGTAAATTTGTATAATGTGTAGAGATACCTATACTAATTATGGCGGTCGTGTGTGAATTTTCAAAACTTTGTTTCGTTTAATTAAGGTCAATTTGCATAGAGATATGGAATTAGATTAGTTGAATAGACTCGATGAGAACTTAAGAGGGGTAAGTTGAATATATTAAAAGAATTCGACCGAACACTACTTTAGATTATGAATCTTGATGTAAAACGTAAAGGTGATCAAATAGGTGAAATGTTCTGCCCTAACATTCTCTTCATTGTTCAATTTCAACATCACTTTTGTGCACATCACATTTTATTTTCCGTTTTCTTTAAATTAAGATTCTCAACATACAAAATTCGAGTTTATTTTCGTCAGATAGAAGTTGGGATTAAATAGATTATGTATTAGAGTATAGTTCTCGTGAGAATGATTATCTGGACTTTTAAGTCTACTTTATTACTTGTTCGATATCATACATTTGTGATAAGAAAAATCACATGTATAATTAAAAAGTTGATAAAAAAATCATTAGCTCTATAAAATATGTGATTAAAAATGAAAGGGAAAAATGAAAATTATAAAATGGAGGTTTAACGTGGGCTCATTTTTGCCTGTACAAGATCTGACAGCTAGCTACTCTCAACGTGTAATTCATTGACCGACTAATAATTGTCCATTCAGATTCAACCAACTCGCGACTGTGAAATTTTAAATGACTATTTTAACCTTGTAAAGATAACGTTGAAGTACAAAAAAACTCGAGGATGAATTTGGATCGTTGATTAGGAGATGTTGGAGATAGAACAGACAGGTGCACAAGTTTAGTGCAGTTCTATTCCGTACAATTATGTTAGGCACTTGATTATGATACTCTTTGATTGCTATTTAAATGCTATCATAAGTGTCATTAGGTTGGGGTTTGTTTTTATCATAGCAAAATCGATTTGAAAATTACCTTCTTGTGTTCTCATCCATGGAGAATCTAGGGAAGTTCAGGTCTAGTACCTTGAAGCATACAAACTTATATGAATTGTTCAAGATTGTACTTCGGATTTTCATGGAGTGCTTAAATTTTAAAAATTGGCCACCTAAATTGTAATTTTTATATATATATTTTTTCATTCATAAAAATTATATGAACTTTGAGTCTGTTTGACAATTATTATTGTAGAAAAAAAGAGTTTTGAATAATGATTTTAGGAGAATATGTAGTTAAAAAGTAAGGAATTTTTTTTGGTATACGTGTAAAATATTTTATTTTGTGAATGTGTGATTGAAAATAATAATTAACAAATCATAAAATAA
Organism: Osmanthus fragrans; assembly: GCA_019395295.1. Taxonomy (NCBI): domain Eukaryota; kingdom Viridiplantae; phylum Streptophyta; class Magnoliopsida; order Lamiales; family Oleaceae; genus Osmanthus; species Osmanthus fragrans. Next base: position 16,718,176 of record CM033344.1, on the reverse strand, counting down.
ATTAATGATTATCAGACAGGCATTAAATCTATTAACTTAAAACTCAATATAAAACAACAAACAAAAAAATAGAAGAAACAATAAGGTTGAAAATGTTTGAAATGATCACTTCAATATTACTAGCTATCCTTGCAATTTATAATATAGCCAAACAGTAAGAACATTAGTTTTATCATTTGGACAATATTTTGATCCTTACAACATAGGGATTTAGTAGCTTTCAGTTAGAGACGAAGTCGTGTTTTAACTTGTGCATTGGTATAGGGAGAGTAGCTTAAAAATAAGAATTTTTTATATTATATTCAAAAACTTTATTAAATAAAAAATAGAGTTATCAATTTCAGGTTAATATTATATAAAATAGAAATTAAAGACAAATATTGTAAAAAGACAAAATATACAATTGAAAATAAATATTAGAGAATTAAAAAGTCATTTTTTAAAGAATGAGAATGATTTTGCTAGAGACTATAAAAATTGGGAATTGATTGCACATATTACTCGTAAAGGCATGAGAGGAAATTTTGGTTAAATCCATCCATGACCTGGAAAAAGAAAACTTTACCACTAAGCTATATAATAGATTTTTTATATGTTATTTTAAACAATTATTATTATTATGTAAAAAAAGGGGTAGATATCCAAAATTTTAAGTCCCGCCCAGGGAATCATCCATTCTGAAATCTAAAATGATTTAAGATGAACTTTTAGTACAGATTTGATAAATTTTAAATTTTAATAATTAATTTTAACTCCATATTTTAAAAGACTCTCAACTTCTCAACCACACATTTTATTAATTTTTATCAAAATTTACTTAAAATCTAATTTTAATTCCACCAAGGTCTTGCACAAATTTTATAAAGACCTTTTGCCTGGCTTTGGTATTTTGTTGTTGAGTTAAGCCAAATGACAGTATGGGTGACACCTTAGTTGATCGTGTCCTCACATGAGACGCGTGAATTCCGTCTGAATTTAAAAATGTCACATTCCACGTGTGTGTAATGTGTTATCCTCGTGATCATCCATACGGGTCATGTAGCAAAACACTTTGTTATTAATCATGTCTAGGAGTTTTAAGTTGTTAAAGATATACAACATGTGTTCATTTAAATGATTAAATCACTCGTGTAATCGACCAATAAATTTTATTAACACAAATATAAAATAAATCAAAATATAGTTTATCGACCGTATATTCATAGCTCGTTGGGTATAAATTTTTTCTTCCATTGCATAAATTTAATTGTAAAATGGATCGAAGAGTATTGTAAAGTATGAACGAAAAAAGTAATGTATAATTTGACAAAGCTTTCGGTAGAAAATTTTAAAAATATTTTATAAAAATTGATAAAATATGTGATTGAAAAGTTAATACAATTATAAATCCCATAAAATTTCAACTTTTTAAATTTTCTCAAATAATTAAGCCCCGTTTGATAAACATTCTTTTGAAATTTTCATTAAAAAAATATCTTTCATGTAAATTCAAAAAAAATTCATACTTTAATTAAACATTCTTCAAAAAAAATTATTATTCAAAATTCATTTTCTTCCAAAAAAAAAACAAAAAAAACAAAAAAAACAAAAGTTGAGTAGAAGTTCTTGTATTGAATAAGACTGATCAATATAATAAATAATTTTATTTTTTTCTTCTTGTTTTTAACACTATTGTGAAGTGTGGATTCAAATTTGAACTACTTGTATCACAAGTAAATTCTGACAAGTCTTGATTGCAAAGGACAATTGGATAAGGATAAGGATAATATCTCATCCTTAAAAGCCGTATAAGACGAGCCAACCAACACCCATCAGCTTAGCCGGCTCCTATCCGGTAACCAGTCAAACACTAATGCAAAATTACTACTTTATTGAATTATTAATTTATAGATAAATTATGTAAAATAATTTTCTATCAACACTAAAATAATGTAATGAGCATCGAACATCTCTTAAATTATCATAGTGTAAATAATATAATAATAAAATATATTACCGATGAAAAGATTATCCAAGGGATTAATATGCGTACCAAGAATGACATTATTTACTCTATAATCGTGTTTTACTAAGGTCCTGTTTGATTGGAGGGCTTTTTCTAAAAAAAAAATGGAAAGTAAATTTCATTTTTCCAACTTTATCTTGTTTGATAGCACAAAAGTTGCCATCAATTCAAATTTCCACCCACCCCCACGCGTCCCAATTCCTTGTAATTGAGGAAATTTTTTTCCCACCACTTTGCTGGAAAAGAAATTTCAGTTTTTTTTTTTTTTTTTACAATTGGAACAAATTTTAGATTTAATAGTAAAAAAAATTATCCATTTAATTGACAATTTGCATGAAAAATAAAGTCAAATGAATGGTATTCTGTATGGTATTTTTTTTGGCAAGTGAAACAAATTCTAGATCCAATAGTGGAAAAATTTATCACTTTAATGGACAAATTTCATAAAAAAAAATCAAACGAATATCAAAATATTCAAAATTTTAAAAAATTTTCAGTTGAAAAATTATACCAATTAAACACATTTAATCAATAATTTTCGATAAAATAAATTCTAAACAATTCAATTCTTTATAATTTTTTTTTTTTCATCCAAATTTTCTCATTTGGAATCAAATGGTTATTATTACGATTTTGCTACATGTACATCCGGGATAACATCTCGGATGACATTCTCCCTCACAATAGGAGGGTTCATGATTATTTTATTGGAGCGTGGACCTCCTTTTTTGTGATGAGAAATGTCATCTCAAATGTACAAATAGCAAAATCCTTATTATTATTAATTTATTGCATTCAGGACCAAAATGTTTTAAGTTATTATTTTATCGGAATTATTAATTATGGAATTATCGAACATTAGCCAATGACCGTACGGTGGGCCTCTCTTTAGCAGCGGTCGTTTCTTCCACCCCACCCCTAACCCCAACTCATGGCAGTTGGTATGCATTTACTGCATGCACTTTCTCTCTCATGCCTCTCTTTCTCTACAGTAGTATCCAATAATAATCAGTGTTCTTAAAATTTCGTGCTGTTTTCTCGCAGATACATGCCATTTTCATCACTTTATTTCAAGCCCAAAAATTTTCACCCAGTGAAACCCAGTTTTTTTAATTTTGTTCTCGTTCTGAGTGCTGCTAGTCCCGATTGTTGGTACTTCTTTAACAGGTATACCAATGGCTAAAGGTTTTTCACTTTGGCCCATTTGGTTTTTAATCAGAATAATGATTGTTGTTCTTTCAAATTCTCGATTTATACGCTTTACTCGCGGATAATTTGAATTGCTGCAAGTTTTAAGGTACAATTTTTTCAAGTTACTTTGTATAACATTAAGAGGTTTTATTAAAATTTGAATTAATTTATTTTTTAGTATCATTTTCAATTTCTATTGATTTTATTGAGTACATGTGCATGTGTATTACTTGCATTATCATCTTCAATCATTTGGGTAAAAATCGGCTTTTTAATTAATTTGAAGTTGTTTTTTACTTTTTTGAAGAAGCAATGCATAAACCAATAGAGGCAAACTGGAGAATTTTCCAGTTCACAGAGAATGACAATTTTTTTTTTTCTGAAGAACTAATTTGGAAATTGTTGTGTATATTCATGTATGTATATGTTCATTTATTGTTATCAAACTGAATCCGTGAATAATACGTGATTCAATACATTGGTGGCTTATTGCATTTATGTTACCATAAGATATTCATGTCAGTCCTTTGTCTCTCTCTGTATCTCTTGCTCATTCAAAGTCCCTGCCAGGATTTTATAGTACTGCTTGCTTAATATGAAGGCTATTGCATTTCTTTATGATTCACCCTCAATATGACATTTCAGGGTTTCATTCGGAATTTGGATTTTCTGCTTATAGAGATGAGTTAAATCAAGATATTGCCTTTAGGCTGAAGTTTCTGGGTTTCTATTCATTATAGGACTAATTGTAGGTTTTGCATCAGTTTGGGTTTTAATTACTTGAAATGGGAATTGGGTTTTTCTTAATTCAGTTTCTTGATTGAGATTTTGCCAATAGGCTTGAATGATATGTGAGTAGTTGGTAGTAATTGCAAAGCAAAAGCATAGGTGTTGTGGTTGATTTCCTCTCGCCCAATTAAGCTTACTTGAGAGTTGAGAGTGAAAAAATGCTGGAGGCTGAAGTATGCTCGTCCAGGATTTTATCTCCTTTCCGTGAGGAAAGCGGCGATGAAGAGCTCTCCATTCTTCCAAGGCATACTAAGGTTATTGTGACAGGGAACAACAGAACAAAGAGTGTTTTGGTGGGTCTACAAGGTGTTGTCAAGAAAGCTGTAGGACTTGGTGGTTGGCATTGGCTGGTATTAACCTTTTGACCATCTTACAAATGATATGATCCTCTTTTATCTTTTTTCGTTTTCTTTATTTCAATCATGATTATAAATGATCACTCACTGTTAATTAATTTTGTGTTTTCTCGGTTGAGTTGTTTGTTTGGTCCTGCTAATCGTTTGTAATGTGATGCTTTATTTTCGAATACATGGAAAGTATAAGATTAGCATGCCATATGAAATAGTAATGAATTCATTTGTATGTAAAATTCGATGTGAGGAATCTGCGGCATCGGATCAAAACCACCTGTTCTATATATTCATGGAGTAGTTTCTTAAATCTAATAGATATTAGTTTCTAATTTTCAAAATTCTGCGTATCTGTAGATCTACGAGGTGAAATAATCTAAAAATATTTTCCTCGATGAACTTGTAGAAAGCATTGTCTAAAAAAAAGCTGAAGTTCTGTGACTTGTGATTAAAAGTGGGGGAAAAAGGAAAAGAAAGAGAGGGAAAAGTTCGCAAACTAAAGAAATTTCCTCACTTTGCTTGAAAGAATAAAGTGCAATATGCCAGTGTGTTCTGTTTCCACATGCAGTTCTGCTTGTTTGATAAGCCTTGCGTATCTATATTGGATCACTGGGGAAAAAGGCCAAAAATAAATTCTTTCAAGAGAGATTCTCAAGGTTGTCATTTTAATTTTTTCTATTTCTGGATGTTTCCCTACTTTAATCTGGTGAAAAATAATTTTGCAAAGGTGCACTTTACTTCTAATAAGTGTTATTTATTTATGTGTTCATAAACGTGCTTGTGCGTACATGTGTTGGGGTAAGAAGATTAGTGCTTTCCCCGACCTAGTTTGTTGTTTTCCATTTTCAAAATCGTGTTCTTGGATGGTTTATTAAGTCTATATATATATATATATATATATATATATATATATATTTTAAATTAGGTTTTGAAGAATGGGCACGAGGTAAAGCTCCAAAGGAATGCGTTGAGTGTGTTAGAACCTCCCACCGGAAATGAAGAAGATGATGATTATGATTTTGAAGATTCTAGCAGTGGATCTGAAATTTGTCAAAAAGACAATCATCGATTTTGTAAGTTGAAGCACTTTTAGCCAGGGAAAGTCACTAAAATTCTTTTCTGGTGTTAATGTTGGTGAACGATGCTTTTAAATTCGGCTTATTTTAACAGTATTATTGTCTCTTGAACAGCTACCAGTTTTCAGTTTGGCAAACTAAGCAAGCCTAGGATTCGCTACAGTAGGCCGTGGTCCCCAACTGCATCCGCAAAGTCAATAAATCGCAACAGTTGCAGAGAAGTTCAATCAAAATCTCAATCTCCTCCTCCGGTAAGGCCAATGGAAAAGGATGATAGGTTTGAGTATATGGGATAAAAAAATTTAGGAAGTTGGATTGATGTTAATTACTCTAAATGAATAGGAGCCGCTCATATTAAACTGAGCCATACGGCACAAACTTGGAAATGGTCCATTTTTAGGAGAAAATCAAAGATAGAGGAGAGAATGGTCACTGGATGGTGGGTGGAGGAAGCTGGGGGTGGATGGTGGAGGGACAGGTTAAAGAATTTTTTTTCTTTTTCTTTATCCTTTTTATATTTTTATATTTTCCTTTTGTTAAGTTGGAGGAAAGAACGGAGGCTTAATGGCGTTTTCTAGCTTATGCAGGGCTTTTAACCTTTTGTATAATGCTAGCTGTGACATTGTTATAATAATTGTTAATCTTATGCTGGTCTCTTGATAATATGCCGTTTGTTATGGATTTCAACACTAATACCTTGCTGTTTTTGAACAACTATGCATCTTAACTAGTTCGTTTATTGTTTGTTGTGATTATCAGAGAGTGAACTTGACAAAGTTGGGAACCGGATCATTGTGGAGATACTGGAGAAGCTTCAACCTTGTGGGTTTTATTATCTTCCATTTGCTTTCCGTTTCTCTTTATGACATATCACATATTTTGCTGAATGCGCATCTCTTTCAATATCTGCACTCAGGCTAGTAATATTCACAACCCTACAAAGGAACAACTGGTCAATGCTGTGGAGCAGCATTTTTCTTCACAGGTACGAATATAGTGACTAAAATGTAACAAAATTTAAGTTTAACGACCAACTTGAAACATACTGAAGAGACTAAAATCAGTCTGAGGCAAACAATAATCTCATGGTGGTGTTTATTGATGTAACAGAAAGTGGACGACGTACAAGTGATTGTTGGGTTTATCCGTGCAGCTGCGAAGAGATTAAATCAGTCGACTCGCATTGATATTCGGGATTGATTTTGGAATCCATGTGTGTCTGTAATGTGTACAGTATATATGCATATGAACTTCATCTTAGTTCAGTTCTAATTTATAGACTGCTAATTGAGATCCCAGATATTTTCCAAGTCTGGGGATCCTAAGTTTCTAACCTTGTAATGTGGAGACACTTGTTCGATTGATGTTATGTCCTTACTTTCCTATTTGCCTGTCTATAGTTCTTAGCATTTTAACAGTCAACGGTGAACTAGGGCAACTGATTTGAGTTCTTATGAAATGTTTTATGATTATCAGTTTTGTATATTCACAAAAATTAGTGAGGGTATGCTTGACACATGGAAAGCCTGATCCAAGTTTACTCGAATCGATGTTCGGCTGGAGAAGATGGAAAGGGTTACAACTTACAAATGCACTCAAGAACATGTTACAAATAACACTATTGTAGAGAATCTCATTTGATTAATTTTAGTGAGATTAGGGACTAAATTTCTCATTTTTAGAAGTCATGGATAAACTTATTATTGGAGCAATAGCTTGCTACCAATAGAAGAAGTTCGTCTAGAGTGACTACTCCGACTTGTTTATATTAGTTTCCATCTACGTCCCAAGTTTTATATACTCGGTTCCTTGTTCAATTTCAAATTCATCTATCCAATGTTCGATTCTTGTTAGTAGTGATAACATATTGAAAGACCTTGTAACTCAAGTGGCTTGATGTCTTTCTCAATGGTAATGATGTGTTATAGGGTTGCACAATCTCTCCATTAACCCCAAATTAAGTGCATGAAAAGGCCTCTTGGTAAATGTGATTCTTATATATATATATATAGAAACCAGGCTGTCATTAGGTGTTGTGGGGTTGTCTTATTATAAGAAAGGTGGATGTTGATATTGTTGGGGGTAGGGTGAGTGGTGTGGTGGTGTGATAGGGACTAGAGAGAAAATTTTCAAGAAATTATGCAGTCCAATTCTTTGTTATAATTGAATGTCACTTTCTCTTTGCATAAAAATAAGAACAACAATCCCATAATTGGACCTACAAAGATTTTGTGGCAAAAGGATAGGGGGATTGCTTTAGATTTGTTCACCTTGAATTTTATCTTTGGACCCTACCCCTTGTTTTTATAAAGATATTCTTTTGGTAATAATGATGTGAAGAATTTTTAGTGCATTACAATTCTAAAATATTATATTTTGGAATTAAATAATGCCAACTTGTTTAATATTGTAAGTTAAAAAGGCTTCAAGAATAATTAAAGTGGATTTTTTTTATCCTTCAAAATAAAAAAAAAATAAAAAAAGCAAACAAATTATGCATTACTCTTATAAATTTTAGATCGACTTTATACTTTTTTTTTTTTTTTATCTATTCTTGATTCATTGCTACTTGGAAGATTCAGTACAACAACATTATTCGTAATTTGAATTAGAAGTCGACTATATTAATCTTTTTCTCTCTTTTATGAGTTACTTGCTACCTTTCCTACAAGATTTAGTATAAAATTATTCACAGTTTGCAACTATAAACATCGTGTTAAATTTGGTCTACCACATCGTTTAAAATAAATAAATAGTTTACATAAAATAAAAAATAAAATCACTCCAACACAATGACAGTATATATTTTCTTTAATGTTTTACTATTGCCTCCTCACCGAATGAAAATGTTAAAGGAAAATAATGATTGGCGAACTACAAGGATGACATTTCTCTATAATTGTCTTGTAGTGTATACTTATAATGAAAGCTACTTCAAAAATTTAGCTCGAATCTTTCGTGATTAATCGTCTGTCAAAATAAAGTTATACCCTTAACTCGGGTAGTTTTTAATAAGCCCTGATTGGTAGCTATTTTTGAGGAGAAAATGCATTTTTGAATAGTTGATTGATGAAGAATATATGGTTAAAAATTAAGGAAAAATTTTGGATTTGCGTGTAATATTATTTTATTAAAAAATGTGTGGTTGAAAAGAAGATAGAAAAAAAATAGCTACCAAACAGGGACTAAGTATGTATGAGCAGCAGCTCAAATGAAGAAGAGTTTGGTCTAATTTGATCTTATATGAATGGGAAAATTAAAGTCAGGTGTTAACTTTGACACAATTTAATTTTTAGTCATCAAGGTTCAAAATGTAAAATTCAGGTATTAATTAATTAATTAATTAATTATAATAAAATCACAATTATATAATTAATGGTCATATATACATAATTATTAGTCACATATCACAGATTATTTCGAGATCACAAATAAATTTTTTTATAAGTCACAGTTTATTTCATTAGTCACAAAATCAACGAAATTACAGGTCACATTTCATATATCGATCACAAATTTTCAAAATTACTGGTCACAAATTGTTTGTGACGTTACGATTTAATACTAAGTCACAGATAACCAAATAATTGGTCACATACCACTGCCACTTGCCACCACCCTCAATCTGTGATTGTCGTCATCGCTACAACACTACCATCACCATCACCACACCATCGTCAACCGCCACTACCACCGTCGACAGCTCCACCGATACCACCACACAAAAACGGTTGTCATATCCACCAAGAACACAATTAAACACTTTTGAATGGACTTCACCTAACCTCCAGTTTACCACCGTCGACCACTAACCACCAACAACCGTCGCCGCCAGAAACACACCAACAATACTCAACCTTACCAACGTAATCACCGTCTCCACCGCTAGAAACCACCACAGCCACCAGGACCATAATCACAGTCAGAGCCACCACCACACCCACACAACGAATACACCACCTCCCAAGCGCACCAACACTACCCAAATCACCTGTACGCATTGATCCATAGTTAGAAACGCCAACATCACCTCAGATCCACCATGCCACCACTTGCCCGAAACATACCGCCGCCACACGCAAAATATCACAAACCTGATCTCCTGTTTGTGGACCGAAGCGCACTACATCGTACGGCCATATCCCCCACCACCTGCACTAGCAACCACCACCACTGCTTGCAAAATCCCCCACCAAAGCCACACCAACAAAATCCCTAAACACACGACACCACAGCGCAGCCGCCGCCGCCACCAACAAAATCCCTAAACTCGCCACCATCATCTACATATACTACAAATCAATCTCCACCTTTGAAGATCACAAAATCAAAACTCAATAGCAGCCAATTTTTCTTCCATGGGCTCTTTGGGTATAACTTCTTTGGTCTCATCTTCTTCCACAGTCTCTTCTACTGCAACCTCCTTAGTCTTAGCTACAGGAGTAGCAGGTTACTCAGCTGGTGGTGCAACGAGCTTTTTCACCTTTGCGCTGCGACGACGCAATAGTAGAGGAAAGAAGACGAGAGGCGGAGGCGGTGGCGACGAGAGAGTGGAGAGAGGAGAGAGAGAGAGAGAGTGTGGAGATGAAAAATGATTTAGGGTTTGTAAATATAATATTTTAATTATTAATTTTTTACCTGAGTTTTGCTTTAAAAAAAATTTCACCTAATCTTTGCACTTGGTTCGTGAAACACCTGGTGGGGTGTAAGGCATGGCTCATCTCTATACTGTTAGTCCAAATTTTTCTTCAAACCATAAAAAAGGAGTTAATTAATGTTTTACCTTTTATGAATAGCCAATGAGATAAAAATACTTTTCAAATGTTGTAGTAAGTTACAAATTTTCTAGCACTAATGTCTAATCTACAAATTGCTAAAGTCATTAGATTTAGAATTATTAAAATATATAGTACTAATCACTATGTATCATGAAAATTTGGTCCCAACATATAAGCAATGATCAATTGCTAATCATCATTAAAACTCTTCATCAACTTTATTATTTTTTTCTTTAGGTGTTGATCACTCGATCCAGATCGCTCAATCTAGATGTACTCTACATTTCATTCGCTTTCCTTTCACATCGATCAATCATAGACTTAGAGGTATAAACATCAACAATTACAGACTTGATTATTTTATCCTTAACAAATAAGTGCTTGGCCCATTAAAATCCTACCTTGCATCATTTCGATCACCGTAGTCGTCAACTACTAGAGTATCCGTTAATTAAAAAAAAACTCTTAAGAGATTCATTGGAGAATTTTAAAATATAAAAAAATAACTTTTTTTTATATATTGTTAAGTCGAGCCTAAGTCGACATAATTTGAAAAAATTATCCAGTATGCTAAATGGGCCCACTTATAGCCCAAACTTAGTCCATACTCCATAGTTGGATAAAAGTTCGAAACATGGGCTATATATTGGATTCCGAATTGTCTCCCAGTGTTAGCCTTTGGTTGGGAGATCCAAACCTCGGCCCAACTAAATCGCTAAAACATATATTCTCGAGTGAACTTGCGGAAATAGCACTAAAATAGAGCATATAACAAACATTGTGTAACACTATTTTACAGACTTTCAACTTCAGTACCTTTGTAAGAATTATTGGTGTTATAATTTATTGCATCACAATTTCATTGAAGTGCCCACTTCCACCCTAAATTACAAAAAGAGTAACATTTTTAGCACTTCCGTTCACTTCCCTTTTTTACGCGCCTATTTTGTTTCATTCATACAATCTCAATTCATAATATACACTATGAGTTATACTATTGTAGGTGGGTAAATTTATTTTATTAACTATGACTATGAGAAATAAAAAAGTGATTACTCGATCTCTCGTTGAGGGTTGGTGTACGAGGTAGGGCTGAACAATGAAATCATAAAATTGTAAAATCGAATCGAAATCGTTTTTTGAAACCATTGATTTAGGTCTACTTGGATCTGTCAATGTTTTGATTTTGAACTGAACCAAATCGATTCAAAGTAATTTAGTTTATATTTCAATCTTTACAAACCGTTTTAAATAGTAAAATCATTTACAAAAAAAAAAAAAATAAATAAATCTAAAAATTCTAAAAAAATAAATTAATCTCAATTTTATTCAACTCAATTAAAACTAAACATACCCAATTAAAAAGATACATCCACCTTAAACATTACTTAATTTAATTCAATACATAAATAGACAATTAATTATCCCAATCGATTAATTAAATCATACCCAAATACCCACCAGTTATCACAACTGTGAATGTATATTCCTCAAATTAGGTGAAGTGTTGAACAATTATTGTTAGACCATATTCATTGATCGCTCATTGCAATTAAGTAGACAAATATAGATTTTAATTTAAACTTATGCGTTTCTTTTCATTCTACTAATAATTTTCCTAATTTTCGTCAAAATTTTTAAGCCAACTTATTCAAATTTTATTAATTTTAGGTAATTGTTTGCAATATTTTATTGGTAATTGTGTTGCTTTGTTTTCATATGTATCGAGCTTCCTTAAATTTTTAGCTGACATCATTTTTTTTTTGTTTATTTGCGTCTCAGTTTCTTGGTTAGGTCACTCAATTAGTTATTTACATTTTAAATTGATTTCTAGATTTTATTGTTAATTGCTAGAATGGTTTGGTAGATTACTTCAATGGTCATTTTTAAAATCTGACGAATGAATCTTTCGGTATATTACTTCGGTGAAAATTAAATGTAAATGAATACAAGATTGCTCTTCAATGGCTAGAGATGTGTTAACTATTCAAATATCCACAATTATATCTGAGTCCGCATCTCTTAGTAGTAGAATTTTTTATTCTTTTAGGAGTTCGTTTGGTGCAAATATGGTTAAGATGATGATTTGTCCTATAAATTGGTTGCATAGTAACAGAGAACATATAATGGTTCGTCAATATTTGGATGAGATAGAAGTATTAAATAATTCACGAAAAGTTATAAAATCTATTATCGCGGTCGATCTTTCTATTCTTTTTTTATTATTAGTTGTTTTGTACCATTTAACTATAACAACTGAATTCATGTACTATATTTTTATTTTTATGGAGATAATGAATCGATGTGTTATAATTACAACGTTACATCACTTAGTATCGACTAAGATGTTAAAATATTTCTATTATGCTATTGCATTATAATTATTAAGATTATAGATTTTTTATTTGTAATGTTTTTTATGATACTTATGATTTAACAGGAAACTTTAGAGTAACATTTATGATTTAATTTATTCAATATATATATATATATATATATATATATTGTTAAACAATGATTTTATATCGAACCAAACCGAAAAATGTAATTTGGATTGGTTTGGTATAGAAATTAAAGTGGCTTGAAAAAATTTAAATCTATTTGAAGTGGTTTGATTTGAAAATTTGTTTCAAACTATTCAAACTGTTCACCTCTAGCTTATTACTTGAAGGCATTTAGTTGATTATTGAATTTTTCTTTTGTTTATTAAATACACTTCAATTTAATAAATTGAAAAAAGGAGTTACACAGTGTTTAATTGAAAATGAGGTATTTGAAATTGAATATCGTTCTCAACTGCATAACATTTTGACAGTCGATCAATATTCTTAACTTGAGTTGGCAATTTTTTTCTTTGCTTAAATGCGAGCATAAATATAAATAAAAAGTTAACATTAAACAGTTGATCCTAGTATTAAAGTCAACTTCTTCAAGAAATTTTGCATGACTTTTTTAATTGATTGAAGCTGTAGTAAGGTCGGTTTGATTGATCAAGTTTTTCATGGAAGGTGGAAAACGTTTTTCTTCTTTTTACTATTCATCTATTTGATTGCATTAATTTTTTAGGAAAAACGTTTTCCAAGGTTCAAATTGTTGATGCACAAAAGTTAAAAAAAGTTTTCTAGTTTTTTGACCTTTTTTTTTTAAGCAATTGAAATACATTCTAAAGTCAATGGTAAAAAAATTTATCCATTTAATTGACAATTTGCGAAAAAAATAAAGTCAAATGAACACAAAAAATTTCAAAATTTTTAATTTTTTTAAAAACTTTTTTGCAATCCAAACAAATTTTAATACAGATTGTAAAAAAATGTATCCCAAAAAGTAACAATTTGCATGAAAAATAAAGTCAAACGTATTAGGTGAAAAATTATACCAATCAAACACCATTAATTAACAATTTCCGGTAAAACAATTCTAAGCAATTCAATTCCCTGCTATTCATTTTCTTTCCACCCATTTTTCACTCATTACAATCAAACGGACCCTAAGGGTGGAAAATGATTGCAAGAGTAGAATTTGGGTGGAAAGGAAATGAATTCTAGGGAATTGAATTGCTTAGAATTGTTTTTACCGAGAATTGTTAATTAATTGTGTTTGATTGGTATAATTTTTCACCTAATATGTTTGACTTTATTTTTCATGCAAATTGTTATTTTTTGAGATAATTTTTTTTACAATCTGTATTAAAAAAAATTTGGATTGCCAAAAAGTTAAAAAAAATAATAATAATATTTTGAAATTTTTTTTTTCGTTTGACTTCGTTTTTTTTTTATGAAAATTGTCAATTAAATGAAATTTTTTTTTATCATTGAGTTTAGAATTTATTCCCATTGCCAAAAAAAAAAAATAATAAAAAAAAAAAAAAAGAAGAAGATGGAATTCAATTATCACCTAATAAGTGTGAAATCATTTCCAAACAAAACGTGCATTGATGAGTTGTACCTAGAAAACGGTTGAAATTCAATTTCATGGAAAATTTGGTGTATCAAACACCAAAATGATGGAAAATGTATTTTCTAATTCCTAGTTCCATGGAAAAGGTGGTGTATCAAACACACCCCTTTATTTAAACAATGAGGTAGAAGTTATTTTTGAAACAAAATTTTCAAAATAAAAAAAATTAAAACATATTTAAATACGATTAAGAATAAAAAGGTATTTAGGGCTGGACAAAAGTTCCGAACTGAATCGAACACATCCGAGCAGTTATTCTGAAATTAAATACCTGAACGGGTACCCGAAACTATAACCGAGTCTTTTTAAATTTTAATTTTTTTTATATTATATAAATCAAATTATTTAAATTTTTATAAATAAATTAGCAAATTAACAAAATATTTTCAATTAACAAATTAGCAAATTAACAAATAGTTGGTAAGTATTAACAATAATTTAAAGTATTTTTATCTCTATGACTTCTAATTTATATTTCTTTATTTTATGTAGATTTGAGTGTTTGAAGCAAATGAATTATTGATATAGAATGAATCACCGATATTTTAGTATTAATATATGCTTTTTTAGTATTTGTATACATTTGTAAATTAATTTTATTGTGCAACTTGTTATTTATATGTTATTTAATTGAACTACGTCAATTTGTAAATTTAAAATTGAACGTGTCATTAGTTATTTTTAGTATAAATGTTAAAAAATTTAATAATGGAACGGAACTCGAACGGGTCCATAATTATATTTAGACTCGACGGTTCCATTTACTAAATACCCGAAATTTTTTGGTTCGATTCGATTTTCTTCAGAATCGAATGGAACGAATCATATCCAGCCCTAAAGGTACTTGAAAAAACATCCACTTCTTCTTCTTCTTCATTTTTTTTTTATTTTACTTTATTTAGGCATGGTTTGATAACCTTTATTTTTCCTAGAGCTAAAAAAAACTTTTCAAAGCCCAACTTTTTGCTTGTTTGATAAGAGAATTTTCTTCATGGAATTCATTTTCTTACTTTCTCTCATACATGTGCATTTTCTTGATTTTTGATGAAAATATTTTCCCACCACTTTGGTTGAAAAAAAAATTTCAGTTTTTTTCTTTGATAATAGGAACAAATTTCAGACTCAGTGGTAAAAAAATTATCACTTTAATGGACAATTTTCATAGAAAACAAAGCAAAACGAATGGTATTTGGTATACAATATTTTATTTTATTTTTTTGACAATTGAAACAAATTATCCTTTTAATGAATAATTTCATGAAAAATCAAGCCAAACGGACACCGGACTTTAAACATATTTCAGATTGAAAATTATACCAATAAAACACAATTAATTTTAATTCTCAGTAAAATAAATTCTAGATAATTTAATTTTCTGTACCTAAATTCTATATTTGCGATCAAACGAACCCTTGGCCAAATATGATATAAGTTCCATCTACCCAACTTCAACAACTTCAGAATTTTCCCATCAAATTTTGTGATTGAAAATGTACAAAACCATGGTTTGTCAACTAACCAAAGTACAAATCCTAGCAAAGAATTTTCGCAGCCCGTGGTGGGCCTAAAAACCGCCAAAAGAGGTGGTTGTTGGAGAGCCAGCCACCAACTTGAGGTGGAGCTCCGCCTACTCCTAAATAATGCCACGCGTGTTAATCTTAACCGTAGTCTAATTTTAGGGCTTTAGCTTTAGGCACCTAGATAATGTCAAGTTCTTCAAAAGATGACACCTAACATGAGATAGATATCGTAGTCGGGACTTTTCAAATGGACATGATTGTTACACATGCTTTCCGTGAGGATAATTGGGTGGTGACTCCCTGATATTGTCGTCTCCAACTTAAATGAGGGACGAGTCCCAATTTTCTCTTTCACATTAAATTCAGATAAAGATTTAACGAAGTCTAATGATAAGATCAATTGATTTGTATTTTGCCATAGAATTTGTATTTGTATTTTCATTATGAGGATATAATTCTCACTTGCAACAAAACTCATCCAACCTTCCATGACTTGACTTACCATTGTGAAAAAGTCTATCGCTTCACTTCTTTAATTTTTGAGTTATGCTAGTCAAACAGGACCTTTGACAGACCCTGTTGACATGACACCTATATGACACCCCCGTTTGGAGCAGGTACCGGCGCCAGCTTCATCGACACCCCCTCCAATAGGACATGATTGTTATACATGTTTTCCGTAAGAATAATTGAGTAGTGGACTTCCTGATATTGTCCTCTCCAACTTAAATGAGGGACGAATCCCAACTTTCTATTGCACATTAATCCCAGTTTTATTCTCATTTTTTTGTAGAATGAGAATAAAAAATATAACCGTTATTGATTTCACGCAAGATATGTAAAGTAAAAAATGGTGGCTGAATGTGATGAATAACGATCATATTTTTTATTTTTACAGATGAATAATAGAAAACAAACGGGCCTTAAAATTCAAATAAAAATTTAACGAAATCTAATTATAAGATTAATTGATTTGTATTTTGCCATAGAATTGTAATACTAATTTCTATAATTATTAATGAATATTGCGACGAACATATGATGTACTGCTCAGAAAGTGAATAGGACGTCTTGTTTAACTATTGATTTATGTCTCCAACAACCTTGTGCAAAAAAAGCACATCATTTTTATTTTTGTCCATGATAGAAACGAAAAATTGCATCATTAATCATTTCTTGAATTTTAAAAAGAAGCAAGTTGATCTCCGACTTTTCATTATGAGAATACAATTACTCGCTTGCAACAAAAACCATCCAACCTTCCTTGACTTAACCTGACCATTGTGAGAAAGTCTGTTGCTTCACTTCTTTAATTTTTGAGTCATGCTAGTCAGATAGGACTTTTGACAGGCTTTGTTGACATAACGTCTATGTGGCATCCCCGTTTGGAAGAAGTGCTAGCCCTACTGACACCCCCTCCAATAGGGGGGCGCCTATCAAAGGTCTGACTAGCTTTATTGTTAATTTTTAGGCACCAACTCAAGTTGTCTTTGTTTGTCTTTATTTCTTTAAAAAAAAAAAAAAAAAAAAAAAAAAGAGAAAATTCAAGCTTATTTTTAACTACACATTTTACGAGATTCACGATTTTTATTAACTTTTCAATCACATTTCACCAACTTTAAATATGCTAAAAATATAACCAGTGTTTGGTACCGCTTAAAAATCCTATTAAAATTTAAATCAACAATTATTTGGAATCATGAATTTTATAGGATTCTTAACTTTTCAATCACACATTTCATAAATTTTTATTAAAATTTATTAAAAATTTGATTTAATCTTTATCAAACGGGAACATAATTTCAATTCAAATCAAACATGGGCTAAATATAGAAAAGACCGTGTTAATTTAACAAAGATTTAAATCTTCATCACTAACGTGCAACAATAATTAAAGGTCGAGACTCTCACAGTATAAATTGTCGAGCAAATGATACAAAATTCCATAAAACGAATGTATTTTTCATTACACCAAACGAGCCCTTACTTTCAATTATTCTAAAAGCATCTATTATTTAAATCAAATTGTTCAAATGATGCCAACTTTCTAAGTCGTCCTCCTGTTGCTGATAATCTCTCTCTCTCTCACACACACACACACACACACACACACACACAAACACACCTCCTCACTAAATCAATCATCACAAACACGAGGTATACATCCATATACTTCACATATATTTATTTGTATGTTATGTGTTGTGTACATATGTGCGCGCGCGTACATATATGTGTGTGTAATTGAACTGCGGGTATTGAATTTGATTCTCTTTTCGATTGTTTCGGTTCCAATATATATATATATATATATATATATATATATATATATATATATATTTGTTTTTGATATTGGTTGATTCTTTGTAATTGGTACTGTGGTGAATTTAATAGCTGATTGAAGCTACGAATTTTCATGAAGGTTTTAGGATTTTATGTGTCAGTGATTCTATATCTAGTTAGGGCTTTTGAGATTTTTAATTGATTGAGCTGCTGATTTTAATGCTTCAAAGAATTATTTTTTGTGCCTGTAGAAGCACGGTTGTTTTTAGTTTCTGTTTGTTTATTTATGCCGATTTCTGAGGCTATTGTATTGATGCCCGTGTACTAGCGTCTTTAAGTTGTCAGGGTTGTATTTACTGCAGGGAATTAATGCTTGGCGATGTTTTGTTATCTGTAGACTTGTTCATTTTCTAATTCATTATGTTGTTGTGATTAGGGGATGATTTTGAAACGTTTGTTGTGTGGTATTGAGATTAGTTCTGACCAAGCAGACGTATAAGTATTCTGTTTACGAAATATATTTGAATTTCCATTAACAGGTCACTCTTGTTTTCTTTCTTTTTTGAAGTCCATCACAGTTTAAAGCCCTTTGTAATTTTTCCTAATTCAATTTGAATTTGAATTATTATTATTATTATTATTTTTATTGGCACTGGTCTTAATGTTTCACTTATCAGGTTATATACGTGAATCAAAGTCGTTGTTGTTGATTTTCAGGCTTCATTTTCTGAAGTTTATTTGATCAAATATTTATGTCGTATTTATATCTATATGCCCTTGATTTCTACATACGTGTAGTCTCTGGACATGAATATGAGAGTCGCGGTCATAAAGTGCAAAAAAAATTATAATAAATAAATAAAAAAAAAATAATTCTGATGAATGAATCAGTGTTTTGGGTGATTGTGAAAGTGACTCACTTTTATCGCCAGTTAATATTCTTTAAATGATAGGATGGGAGAAGTGATGATATTTTTGTGAGTTTGAAATTCTGTATCTTGTATCAAACAAAAGAAAAAAGGCAGTCAACTCCTAGGGTTTCGGAATCTTAATTTGAATCGATAGACATTTGAATTCTTGTATTCCATGGGCTCTAATTAGTAGAAGAGGAATGTTTTACGATCAGTATATCATATTTTGTCTTCTGAAAGAAGAAAATGTATTTCCAAAATTTGATTAAAGTTTACCTCCTATGGTTGTAAAATATTGGCTTCCTGCTTTTAGTTTCATAATATAGGTCACCAAAATCCGGCTATGACACCTAGATATCGGCTATGTAAGCATCACAACTTCTTTGTATTGGCAAATGAGCTGTGCTTTAAATTCTTTGGATACTCAGCCTCTTGAACTCAAAATCTTGTCTATCTTCAAGGTATTGCTATTAAATGTTATATCACCTTGGCCTTTTGCTTTTTCTGACCTCCATATCATTAATGACCGAACTTTGCCAATCTCTCCATCTTTGCTTTTAGAATGATTTGATCATGCTTTTTCTGATGTTTTTTTCCTTTTCATGTGTAGGGAAGGGAGACAATGAGCAAAGTGCTAGTAGTTTCAGGTGGATAGGAAAATAAATAAATAGACATGGGTGGCTGTTGTTGCTGCTGTGCACCCAAGACTGCCGAACTTAACCCTTCACCACCATTCTATCATGTAAGTGTTAATTCTTATCTCTAGCAAGATGCTCTTTTTGCGTCAATTTTAATCTAATCTCAAGGTAATGACAATATTCTGATTATTTGGGTGGTTATTTTCCTGTGTTCAATTGTTATGGTAGTTGGGTTGTTTCCTTAATCTAAACCAAGCATTGATGTGTATTCCTTTTTTAAAAATTAGATTGAGTCTCATAATTTGAAGACGTGGCAATTTCAGTCTTTAGTCATATCTTTGACCACCATCAAATGAGATTTCTTGAACAAAATTCTACCTCCAGGTTATGATAATCACATAGACCTCTTGGCTTATGAACATAACAATTAAACAACGAACAATTGAAGAACAAGAAGAGAAAGGGGATTCAAGAAGAAGAAGCAATTAGGGCAAGATAAAATCTATTTATTCATATATTCAAGAGTACATGTTACTGTTTGAACTAGAGTTTGGTATAAGCTTTAGAGAGGAGAAGGTAATTCACTTCCTCTCCTTTACTTTCATTATATAGAGAAAATCAACATACACGTATGGAAATAGAGTACAAATATGGAGACACAATAAACCCAATTGCATCTTGCCTAATCAATGTTATTCTACGTTATTTTATTTCCTTAACAATTACAATGAATAAGCTTTCTTTATATAGAGCAAAGAAGCTAAAATCAAAATAATATATAATGAACTACAACTTTATCTAATTATTAAAATTAAGCTAATCTAAACCAACATAATTTGAACTGAACTCTATTTTAAAATCACATCTAAATTCTATATCTATCTTCATTATTTCTTCCCGGCTGAGAGAACATGTTGATGAAATATATTGCAATTTCTTGGTCAAGGAGGATGATCTTTCATTCGGATCAAATAATGAAATTGATCATATGACGACAACCAAATTTGCAAATCATCCCCTAAAATATATATTATCAAGGGGACAATCTCTCTTTCTAACCAAATAGAGACGAGAAATTTCAAAAAACCAAAACTTATGCAATTCATCCACAAAATTTCAATTAGCTGTGCATAATTAGGAGCACAGGGGATACACATGGTAGATTTACCAACAGAAACAAATGATTGCAATATTAAAGGCTCAAATGGGCCTGATAAGAAAATAATTATGTTTTATTGAAAACATAACTTTCATTCTAGCGTGATGACATGTAACCTAGATTGCTTTTATGTGAATGATCCAATAATTTTTTCGTAACATATTTAGGAAATCGGGTCAAAGAAACACGTAATAAAGTATAATAATCACCGTTAAAGACTTCGAGCTTGTGTTTCGCATCAAAAGCAAGCTCATGCGTCGCATGTTTGAAAATAATTTTCTTTTATTTTGGTATGAAAATTAAGAACATTGACAACAAAGGGAGCTAAAACAATTCGATGGTAATTAGTAGGACATTTAAAAGATTCTTCGGTTTGGGTTGAAGAAACAATATCACTCGATCATTGGTTAATTGACTGCAATCTTTTTGTGTCTGTGAATATGAAGATCCAAGTGTGCAAGCGGATAATTGTCTTGGATAAAAACGAGTCTGTCTGAGGAGTATCACTCAGTTGAGGTAATAACAAAATAAAGTCAATGTGAAAGTCATGCAAAGGAGTAGACAATATCAATTTTGGCTTGAGGTCGAGGACACATGGATTGTTTGCCTTTGGTGACAACGCTATAGTTAAATCTTCAACTGTGTTGTGGTCAATTATGTCAAAACTTTCACCTCATTATCAAAATATTCAATAGTCTCAACAACAAAAACTAAGAAGAGGAGTAACATAACCAAAGTTGGGGAGTGACTATCGAGACTAGGATGGTGGCCTATCTTATGACATGCTTAGCGAAGTAAGAAAGAAATGTTCTAAAAGTTGGTATGTCGGTAAGTTTTATGTAAGGATTGGGGTGTAGGAATGTTGTCAGGAAATATTTTAGGATTCAAATCACTTATAAACCTAGACATTGTGACGCGGAGAGCTTCATAAATATCATAATTGGGAATACTCTTCGAACTGAGCTAAATACTCACTAACAGCGGATGTACCTTGTCTACTATGCAAAAAAATAAAAATAAAAATTGATCTAACAATTGAGTTCGATTACACAGGGGTATATTTTTGCTTAATATCCGTTTCATTTCGTCCCCACTAAGTGATACGGTGTTGACCTAGATGATCAATATTAAGTAAAAATGATTTCAATAACTTCTAGCAGGATCGTCAAGTGATAATTAGCATGAAATTTTTTTACGGGAGTCGCTCAAGTTCTGAAAGTTAAAGAGCTTTCAAAATTATCGAGTGAATCCAAAAATGACTCAGGCCAACCCAACAATAGAAGTCCTACGGTTGTACTGGAACGTGCATAGAGAGATAATGAATGTCATCAACATAATTTTGGAGGGGGATAATTGTATTGATAAGGGGAATGTGAAGGCATACTGTCGTTGTAACGACCTAGGTGTTTGATGTAGGTATAAGAGTTATATAGATCGTACATGATGTTGAGAGGAGTGTCGAGGCGAAGAAATTATTATTTTTAAATTAATTTTGCCATATTTTACTTTTTTCAAATGAAAACTTGACAAGCCAAAACACATAAATAAAAACATGTTTTTAATATAAAAGAAGTTGATACCTCACGAGACTCAAAAGAGCCAAACAGTGTTCAAATCATCATCTTCAAGCTGTCACACATATGGTGGAAGAGCACACAAGTGATAATGAACTGCTGCGTTTGAATTTTCCTAAGTGGATGATTCAGTCAACAGGAAAAAAATAAATCACATATCCTACAAACAGTAGTCAATTTTTTTTATAAACAGTAACAATAGTCAAATTTTTATTTTATTTTATTTTTTTCCATTTTTTGGAGCTACCGGCTTTGAGATCTAGTTAGAGTTTTGATTGGATAATAATTTCACCGATTTGTTTTGGGGTTTATAATTAGTGGGCTGTTGATGTTTAGTTTAGTGTTTAGGCTACTGGATTTGGCTACTTGGGTTTGGTTATTCGGGTGAGTGAGTTATGTTTCAAAGGATTTGATGGATGATTTGGACTTTGGCGTGATAGATATATGATGGGCCGTGTATTTAAAAATTTGTTAGGTTTTTGTGAGTTGAATTATTTGTCGAACTAAAAATAGTCAAAATAGTGTCCAAATCATCACCTTCAAGTTGACATAGCTATGGTGGAAGAGCACACAAGTGATTGTGGGCTGCTGCAATTGAATTCTCCTAAGCTGCTGATTCAATAAATAGGAAGAAAATAGGTCACGGATCTTATAAAACATTTGTCAATTTTTTTCGGATAAACAATACCTGTGAACGGCAGCTTAGGATGGTTAGAGTTTTGATTGGATGATGATGATGATGATGATAATGATGGGGTGGGGGTTTTGTGGTTAATGGGCTTGGGTGTAGGCTGTTGAGGTTTGGTTTAGTGTTTAGGTTACTAGATTTGACTACTTAGGCTTAGGTTATTTAGTGTGAATGGCTTGTGTTTTAAAAAGGTTTGATGGATGATATGAACTTGGGTTTGATGGACATTTAATGGGCTATGTATCTGGGAAGTTGGTTTTGTCAGTTGAATTGTATTGGTGGATTCAAAGACTGAGATTTTTTTTTTTTTTTTTTAATAAAAGCACCAGAAAAACGAAAGTAATCAAGCCTCTTTTTTGTTTGTTTGAAACTTCCGGCCGATTTTTCTTAAACTAAAAAGGAAAAAAAATGGGAACTTCTAGTGTTACCTGATTATTTTGCTCTTGAATTTGTGTATGATAGTGGCTTGATTATTTATGTGATGGTTGATGGTTGGTATTGTTGGATTTCAGAACGAAAGATATCAGGTCAAAGGAAAACGATGGGTTCTGATACTAAACTGACGTAGGAATGTAACAATTTGACAATAAACAATTGAAGAACGAGAAGAAAAAGAAATTAGGGCAAGAGAAAATCTATTTATATATTCATGTGTACCTATTGTAAACATTCTTTTTATAGAACAAAGAAGCTGAAATCAAAAGAATATTTAATAAACTAGAACTTTATTTAATTATTAAAATTAATTAAATCAAATCTAAACAAACATAATTTGAATTGATCTCTATTTTAAAATTTTATCTCTACCTCGATTGCCTCTCCTCTAGTAATTTCAATTGTATGCCCGTTATATTACATAAAATCTTTGTAGTACGTCGCTATTTCATCCGACTTGCTCTCTTGTATCCTTTACATGCTCATTAAGCCCTCTTTCCTTCTGTAACGGAACCTAAATAGTTAAATCAATTACTGTTTGGGACAACAAGATGATGTAGAATGACTCTAGTGTTATTCTTGTTCTTATCACGACTAAAATGACAGCCTATGTATTGTGCCTTGGTTTTCCTTTTTTAGATTCCAAAGCGCTTTCCAAAATTTAAACTTACAAATTATCCACCGCATAGTCTCATCAACTCATAAATTAAAACAATGTTATCAGAAGCTTCCACCACGGGAGCTCACATTCGATAAGCATCATAAGTTATCCATGACTACATTGAAGCCTTAAACCTTGTTACAATTTATTTATTTTTATTATTATTCTTTTGTTGAAAGAATGTGTAGTTAAAAATGATGTTAAAAAAATCTATCCTAAACAACCCTTTAGTAATAGGAAATTCTCTAGTACTACTGTCTCTAGATCTCGGACTCTTGACAATTCCATCATGTACATCCTTAGCTTCTGTTTGATTTAGATAAAAATGAGATTTTTGTAGATTTTGATAAAAGTTAAAGAAATATGTAGTTGAAAGTTGTGGGTTCCATGAAATGTGCAGTAAAATTAATTGTTGACTTTTACTTGAATTTTAATCAATTTTTTAGCTGAACCAAATAGGGGTTTAATATTATTTACATACCTATTAAAAATACCTTTACTCTAACATCTACCATAGAATTTACCTATCATAAGGTTTTTTAATTAATAATCACTACATGGTAAATTTCTCTTCTCAACACATTTTACAATGATACTTTTTGAAAATTTATCCTATTCAGTTTTTGTTAGAAATAAATAGTTAATGAAAGTTTCCCAACGTAGGGCATTCTAATAGTTCTGTAGGTTTTATGATTCCATTTATAACAAAACACTAAGGGTCTGTTTGATAGGCATGAATTCCATGGAAAATGTCATATCCGAGGCAAACAAATTTCACTTTTGCCGTTTGATATGAAGGTGGAAATGAAATTCAAATTCAAAGTACAACCACTTTAAACTGCATTTTCTTTGTTTTCATGAAAAACGAATTCATGTGTTTGGTGAGTTTTTATTTTTCACCTAACATGAAATTGCAATTCCTTTCCACCTTTGCTTATCAAACGGACCCTAATAGTTACTTCCATTTCAATTTTATTTATTATTAAAAAAAAAAAATCACTTCCCTCGCAGTAAATTATGTTAATGATTTTGATATTTATAAAAATTAATTAATTTAGTAAAATGGACAAGGTTTCAAGAAAAATTTATTAGAAATTTTACAGCCTTCAATTTTTTGAACAATTATTTGGAAGTAAATTATATAAGAATACAATAAATATACTACTGAAAACATAACGTAGTAATGCATTGCACTTTTTATTTAGCAGAACTCACTAACAAGTTCTATAGTCTCCTTTCATTCCTGTTTAGCGCGCTGCAGCGAAGTCGCATAACTTCCATTCGGAATTATTGGATTTTTTACGATGAAAAAAAAAATTAACTTTTTTCTATTTCAATGAACTTAACCATTAAACTGTATAAATACACATGCTAATGAAATGTAGTGATAAGAGTTAAGTCCAGTCTTACCCTTCTCTGGAATGACATTTATGTACCATCATGATAAACAGCATATGTGTTGATACCCCTAATGAACCGTTCTTCACCAAAATCGTCTAATTTTCTAAGTGGACATGCCACTTGTTTTGCAGTATCCAAGAGTGTCAGAGGAGCATGAACCCCTGTCATCTCACCCTGAAACAGTTTCTGCTCTATCTACAGGGCTTTTGGTTGATACCAATCTCGATACCTCAGTCCTGGACACTTACAGGCCACCTCCTGCACCGATACCTTATGATACACATGTAGCACGCCCTCGTACTCCATCCCGGGACCGAGATAGTTCTGGAAACAAGAGTGAACTGGCTGTGGAGAATACAAATGCAGAATCTGCTGAGGAAACTAACTCTGGTAGCACTTTGGACACAAAAGTGAAAAACTCAGACTCTGATGAAAAGGGGCAATTGAATATTGAACTGACAGCATCAGATGAAGTCAAAAATGAAGATGATCTTGAGAAGTCCAGTGAACCTGTCGTTTCATCTCTACAGGATGAGGAAGATGTTTGTCCCATCTGTCTTGAAGGTGAGATGAATCAGTTAGTCTTTGCAACTACTGATTTGCACATGTTGTGTTACCTTGTGTTTTGACTTGAACTGGTAACTCTTAACTTTTTTTCTCTCTGCCTACAGAATATGATGCTGAGAATCCAAAACTCATCACAAAATGTGATCATCATTTTCATTTTGCTTGTATTCTCGAGTGGATGGAAAGAAGTGATACTTGTCCCGTGTGTGATCAGGTTTGCGAAAAATTTTCAAGGTCCTATTTATGTTAGCTGATCTTTTGTTCATGTAACATGGTTCATTACCTCAACAGTACTATGAAGATATTGCTTTCTTCAATGCAGGAAACGGTCTTCAGTCCTCCTATTGATGTGTAGCAGCTGGAATACTGTGATTCTTATAGTTTTTGCAATTGGAGCATGTGACAATTTAAATGCATTGAAGAAGCTATAGGTTTGTTAATTTTTTCTTTGGAGAAACTTTTATTCTTTTCCTTTTACTTGGTAGGGATGATTGGACCAATGCCTTTTTTGCCCAAGTTTGTGTATGGTCATTATATTTGTAAAAATTTCTTATATTTGGGATTCCAGTTTAGTGTGGAACTGGTAGGGATCGATAGATCAATGCATTTTTTGCCCGAGTTTGTGTATATACAGTCTACATTTTGTACAAAATTCTTGGTTTTTTTGGGATTCCAATTCCGTGTGTAAATTGTAGGGATCACTGAGCCTATGCTATCTTTCCTCCTTGGTTTGCGTATGCATAGTCTTTATGACATTGAAAAGTTTCATCATTGTCCCCAAGCCATTGCACAATGAGCAAGTTGGTTTTTCAACATTTTATTATAGCTGCACAATTAGCTCCTATTTGACCCTTTTTGGGCAAAATGAGTTTTGTCATAGTGATTTAGAAAATGTGTGGTTAAAAATTTAGAAAAAAAATTTGGGTTTACGTACAAAATTATTTTATCGAGAGAATATGTGAATTTGGCAAAAAAAAATTAAGTTATATCATGAGACTCACACATATTCAACTTCATGAAAGTTAAGTTTTGTTTTTTAACTTGTGTTAGTGCTCTTGAAGTGAACGATGGTTTCATAAGAGCTACATGACGATTTAGCAAAAATTCGGAGAAATTTTGTGTTTGAGACTAAGTCTGAAGCTATATTGAAAGGATGAGGACCAATTTGTTCTTTTTAAAGACTTGACTAATTTGCTGAGTTGACAATACTTTGGGAAGAAAAGATGCAATTTTCCTTTTGTATATTTCCGTGCGGTAGTGATATGGGGATTAATGGATCAATGCCTTATTAGCCCCCAGTTTGTGGAATGCACATTGGTTATTTTAATTTACTGGCTAACATTATTATATGCTCATAAAGTATAGCTGGGAAACATGGTTTGAACTTGAGTAGCTTGGTATATTAAAATGTTCAGTCTTTAGCTCAATGTAACTCGTTTTAGATTGGAACCAATTACTTTGTTTCTATCCTCGTCAAGTCCTTCAATCAAATAAACCATTTTTGCCTAATTGATTGACTTCCCTTAAAACATTTATTGGTACAACATGAAAAGATAGTCGTCTAAAGTTCAAATGGGCAGTCGAGTTTTAGAAATGATATTTTCAAACAAACTCACAATTTTACAAGGCATGTTAAATGGTAAAATATGAAATTAATTATTATCGTGATTACAACTTCACTTCTCTTATTAATAAGATGAAATTTCAAGACCCAATAAATATTGTAGGTAAAATTTTCCCCCAATGTATCCTTGCATAGATCTCCTAGTGCACCAAAAGCCACTTCATTCAATAAGTGAACAAACATGAATGAATTATAAAGGGATACAAGTTGAAGTAGGTGCTCTCTCATAATATATGTATATATATAAACAAAAAAACATACATTTCATTTGTAAATTATGCCAAAATCAGTTATTAAATAACAAATTCTCTAAAGCTCGAAGGACTGTAAATGACTTCAAATCTTTGAAGTTGTTATAGTCTCTAATGCGACTTCTCCATAAATTGATTATTTTTAAATGATGCGTTAAAGCTTCCTGTCCGATAAGTAAGCATGCCTCCAGTGTTCTCTTTAAATTCATAATTTTATTGCTTTCTTGTTTGTAGGCAAAGCTAATACACGATTATCATTCAAATTCCTTGTAGAATTAAAACATTGTGACCCCTTTGTGAACCTAAAGGACATTATATAATTACATATCTATCACATTGTATTACATTAAGTCCATCCCCAGATTTTTTAGTGTATATGCTTTATGGAATTAAATGCTGGACTATTGAAGGCCGCAATCTCCATAACACAGGTGGTAGATACGATTATGTTCAGGAGTCAAGATCCGTTGTCCAATTTTGCTGTTCATTTTACTGTCCATCTAATTAATTCTTAACAAATCTATAATTTAGTAGGTTAGTAGTGAAGTTAATGAGGGTAAATATGAGGTAACATATTAATTATTGATGAATGATTTACATTTTTTTATTTTCATTTTTGTGAGTTATGTTTGTTTACGAGACTCAATCAAAATAGTTCACCTCTTTCTCAAATTGCAGATGTCAGTTCTCTCTAGAAGTAGCATAATCATGATAAAGATAGTAGATCGGGTGACTATGCCACCGACCACCAACGACAGTTCCCCAAGTCTTAGTCCATGTTTGGTAGAGATTAAAATCTAAATTAAAATTTAAGTTAAAGTTAACAATTAATTTTAACCATATTCTTCATGAGACCCACAATTTTTCAACCACATACTTTATCAACTTTTATCAAAATCTACTAAAAATTTAATTTTAATTACACCAAATATGGGCTTAGATTGAGGTACAAGGTATCTGGAAGGGCTTATATTATATGAAGGTTTTCAAAGTTATAGGGGGGCAAAACCAATTTTTTTGAAGAGCAAGGTTGGAAAATATAATTAGTAAATTTTAATAATGGCTGGCGAGAGCTTATGCAGCGAGGTATCAATACTAAGTAGTGGAATAATAAAGTGAATAATAGATCTTACTCTATTTAATCATAGTCGATTACAAACCCAAACAAGAGTATTTTAACAAAATATATAATTAATATGATTTTTTGAAAAAGGGCCCATGAGTAGGTTAGGACCCTACTGTTGGGAATGGAGAGATAAATATGACACGATATAAAGTATTGATTGCACAAACAAAAACAATATTAAAGAAAGAAGAAAGACCAGCAGAGAAATCGAGTAATTTTATTATTTGACAATCAATGGAGAGAAAAATACAATTTCAGCAATATATAACTGGAAAAAGAGTCAAATATATATATAAGGACAATCCAAACCTTAGAAGCAGAGTTGTGGATGAAATAGAACGCCCAAAAATTTTCTTATATTGATCTCTTTAAGTCGAACACAAATTCCAGTTCTCAATAGGGTTTTCAAATATAATTTCAACTAGAATTTGCCAATAGATTTCGAATAGAATTCCAAAAACATTCTAAATAGAATTATTCTTAATATGCACTTTAATTAGAACTCTTAATTATCTTCATCAAAGGATTCGGGCCACACCCAAATTCTAAAAATCTCTATTTGTCATGTATTTCGGTGCAACAAACGAAATTCCAAAATTTCTCCGCCTGAAAAAATAAGTCTAATTGTAGTGAAATATGCCAAACTCCTCAACCAAAACCAAATTGTTTCACCTCATGAAAATTACTATTTCTCTTTCACAGTATCCACAAATGATACCCGAACCCAAATACCAGGTTCCCAAAATTCCTACAAGGAATTAGAGGTGACAATCGAGTCGAGTGGCTCGTCAGCTCGACTGCTTGACTAATAAGGCTAGCTCGAGCACTTGTCGTGCCCGTTTGGCTCGCCCACGAGCGAGTGGCTCGTGAGCAGGCTCTTGAAATGTACAGTGACCGTTTTGGTCACCGTTAAAGAACGGTCACTGAAATTTACAAAGTGGACGTGTTGGCCACTTTTTTTCCCTTCTTGTTTTTACTCTATAAATACCCAACTTATTTCTAAAAATTTTCGCACAACATTCCAACAACAATTCTCACTCTCTTCCTTTCTAAACAATCTACTACTACTACATTTTCAATTATCTACATTCATTTTCAATTATTCAATATCATTATATCAATTACCAATTTACCACACAACAAATTTACTTACTTTACTTATATTTACTATACACTAGCACTTTACATATTCTATATTTCTATACAAATTCATCACAAGTTCACAACACAAATGGATTCACACTCATTTGTTGAGGGCTTGTTCGACGGTGTCGGAGGCGAATCACCTATGACACCACAAAGTGAATTTCGGAATGAATTTGTTGGTCTAAACAAAGTACCAATTCCCAAATAATATTCCAGATTTCGAAACTTATGGAAGTAGTAATCCAAATGATTTGAATGACATTGATGTTCGTGAAGCGTAACATGACGAGGAGCATGTATTAGATATTTCTGGTGCAAGAGGGAAGCGAAAGGCCAAAAAAAGGCAAAATATTGGGATAATTTCAAATTAACTCCAATGGGTCATGTCGTCGATGGAATTGCTGAGTCTAAAGCAATATGCAAATACTGTCTACAACGATTGACATGGCAGAAGAGCATTGGTACCACCCACCTGAATTGTCATTACAAAGCACGTGTTGCCAAACATCGGCTTCTTTCTGTCGATCAAACACAACTGCAATTTGGTAGTCCAACCTTCGATTCTGGTTCTACGACACTTTGTTCGTGGATGTATTCGTAAGAAACAGATCAAACGAGAATGGTGAAGTTCGTTAGTGGTGTTGTGTTGCCTCTAGCAATAGTGGACAACCAAGATTTTCTCTCCTACATGAGAGAATATCTTCAACCAAGGTACGTCGGGGTTGTAGAAACGATTTTCATTCCGATACAATAGAATATTTTCTTAATATAAACAATAATTGATTGTCGATTTGCAGAAATATGGAGGTATTATATCTTTAACTTCATATATATGAGAAATGATTAATAAAAGAGGTTATATAACTGCAACTGTGCACTGCATAGACCCACTTTGGTGTTTGCATAAAAAAAATTATTACTTTTAAAATTATTGAGTTCCCTCACAACGCTAACAAAATATATAACGCTATTATGAGTATTATTCGAGAATATCACTACGAGAGTAAAATACGTTCTTTTACTTTTGACAACGCTAGTGTTAATAAGCCAGTTGTCGATAAATTGTGTAAGGTTCTACTGTCCGATTTCGATAATTATTTATTTCATATTCGTTGAGTGTGTCATATTTTTGATTTAATTGTATAGAATGGTTTGAAACATATTAAGAATATGTAGAAAACAAGTTTTTGAGGAATTTTGTACAGAATTTTGGGTGAGGAATGCAAAAACATTTGTTAGTGACGTAGGACATAGATGAAACTCCACTTATTTGTTATTAAAATCATACAAATTATTTGAACATTTAATAACTAAATTTTATAACAATGAGCATATTAGAAACGATGATGATAGTATTTTGAATGAATCTGATTGGCCTTTTTGCTTTAAAAGTTAAAAAAAAAATTGACAAATTTTTATGACTCTACGAATATTTTATCTAGAGTATACTATCTCATTAGTTGTATGGTGCTTAAACGTTTTTAAATAATTGTAAGAACTTTTCAGAAATACAAAAATGACCCTGATTTTAGTGAAGTTATATATTCTATGGAATTAACGTTTATAAAATATTGGGAAGACTTTCATATGTTATTTCCTTTAGCATGCATCATGGACCCGATACAATTTATCAGATACGGAGTATGTAATAGATCAGATTTCAAAAGTTTTAACTTTTAATACTCCTAGCATTTATAGAAATTTAGAACGAACTTTATGTAGAATGTATGAATTATATGCAGAACAAATGTGTGCAAATGTTAGCCGAGTACCATATGCACCTACTCCTCTTGTTGATAATGAAGAAGACGATGTTGAAATATTAAAATTGTTTGAACGTATTAATACGTATAGATATGATGTAAATGCAATAGGTTCCTCTAGTAATAGTATGTCTATCACATGTAATCAGACATCGGACGCAAGTCCACACTCATTGTCTGTTGAATCAATTGATTTAATCACAATATGTCTAATAACAAAACAATTAAAAAAATTTAGAAGAAGTAATTGAATTCTGACGAAAGTATAAACGACAATGGCCAGTGGTTTCTGCGATTGCAAAAGACCTACTAACACCTCCGATTTAACAGTGTAGTTTCGGAGTCTGCTTTTAGTGCAAGTAAGATGATTCTGTCTAAGATCAGGAGCCAACTAAAAAAAGATATTTTGAAAGTATTAATGTACGTGAAAGATTGACAAGACGCTCATTTTTGTCTGCAAGATAAATATGCCGAAATTGCATGTCATTAGATAAGTAATATTTAATTTAACTATATTAATAAAAATTTGTTATTTTATAATACTTTTTTAAGTTTTTAAAAAATTGTACATGTAGCAAGTTGTTCGTATACAATTTTTTAACTCCGCCTACTCGAAATTTAAGTAGCCGGTTCCAAACCTGGATAAAGGAAGAGGATTTTATCTATTAGCATATTACACAAAAACAAAACAAAAACAAAACAAAAGTCACGAGCTCGCGAGCTTAAGCTCGACTCGGCTCGGATCAACCTATTGCTACCACTACAAGGAATTTAAGATTTACCAACTAGGTTCGAAGCACCTCCTGTAACAGAATCAACTCTCAATGCTTATACCGAAGGTCCCTCACTAGTCTCGACATTTTCAAAAACTCCAAAAGCATATGCAACAAAATCAGCATTTCTATACCTATCTCCAATGTATTTATCCCTAGCAATTGAATATGATGGAATTGCGGACAATGGTGACAGTAGAATTTCCCATATCCTCCAAACTCAACTGAGTAGTATTCTTCAATATAGACCCAAAGTCAAATCCCAAAGGTATAGTAACCAAATTGAATATCTACCAGGGTATTAAACATGTGCTGACTTTTCTTCACTGATTCTCCTCGACCTTGCAAGATGTATAATTGAGACATCTTCCACCCCTCTAATACAATATGGACACCTTTTCAGACTGTCAAAACTCCACATGCTCCAGAGAATGTGTACTCTTTCGAATCAAGAGTACTCAACGAAATGAGAGTCTTCTTCAAATTTGGAATATGTCGAACATGATCAAGTGTTATACATGTTCTATCTACCAACTTCAATCTGACTCTACCAATACCAGCTACCCGACAAAGTTCATTGTTACCCATGATAACGATACCTTGCGTCACCATTTTACATGTTTCAAACAAATCCCGATTGGGACACACATGGAACGTACAAGGTGAGTTCAAAATTCACTCTTCATCCGGTTTGGATTCCACGTCGAAAATCGTCAAGACATCTCCATCACTTAAATAGACCTCAACTATGTTGGTCCGTCTGAAGTGTTTGATTGCTTCCCGTGACTTGCATCCGAAGTACCTTTATTCTGCAATTTTTCGCAATCTCTATTTATGTGTCATTTCTTCTTATAATAGCAAACCTGATTGCTGAAACTTGACCTTGACTTATCCCTTTCGCCAATCACCATAAACTACGAGACCTTCTTCAACTCTAGACTCAGATCCAACCAGATGCTTCATCTTTTTCTTTGAGAACAAGACATCATATACTTCTTTAATGGTGAGAGCATCACGACAATATAAAATCGTGTCCCTAAACGAAGCTGGCAACGAACACAACAAAATTAATGTCAAATCTTCATCATCATACTTTACCTCTAACATCTCCAAATCATCGACGATCTCCTTGAATATAGTTAGATGATCTTCCAAATATCCACTTTTTGTCATGCGATGAGAATATAACCTCTACTTCAAATGCAATTTTCTCGTCAGACTTTTGGTTGCACACAATTGCTCCAGCTTCAACCACAACGCAACTGTTGTCTTCTCCTTCAAAACGTCCTGAAGAATATTGTTAGAGAGATAAGATGAATTTGTGAAAGTGTCTTCCGATTCTTCCGTTGTTTATCCTCTATTGTCCAAGTTATGAGCATTTTGTCAAATTTCAACAACGCATTATTGAAATTCATCTGCACCAATGCAACTCGTATCTTCACTTATCACAACGAAAATATTGTATTGCGATCCAAAAGTGAAAATTCATACTTCAAAGTTGTCATCCATAATAGAAAACCTCAAACAAAATCACAATCAATAGTTATGATACCACTTGTTGAGAACGGAGAGGGAAGTATGTCACGGTATGAAGTACTGATCGCACAGCAAGAACAAGATTAAAGCAAGAAGAGTGACTGACATAGGAGCCGAGTAATTTTTATTAATTGACAATCAATGAAGAGAAAATATAATTTCAGCAATAAATAAACTGGAAGAAGAGTCAAATATATATAGATCCAAGCCGTATAAGTAGAGTTGTGGATGAAATAGAATGTTCAAAAGTTTCCTTATCTTGATCTCTTTAAGTCCAACACAAATTTCAATTCTCAATAGGGCTTCCAAATAAAACTCCAACTAGAATTTGCCAATAGACTTCAAATAGAATTTCAAAAGCATTCCAAATAAAATTTTTCTTAATGTAAAATTAGAACTCTCAATTATCTTTATCAAAGAATTGGGATGACACTCAAATTTTAACACCTACTTTGAAATTGGGACCGACTCGGTACATTGGGTTGGACAGTACATTGGGTTGGACAAAACTGTCCAACCCAACCCATTGTCACCACTTGTAGGTCTTCAATAATAAATTAGTTTTCTCATTTTCCACAAAAATCTAATAATTTACTTTCCTGTTCTCTGTTCCTTTCCAGTTTCCACAACCATCCTAATTTGATTCTTCACCATATGATATATATAGCTTAATATAATCTGCATAAATATGCAATAAACTACACAATTATTCCAAAGAAACACCACTAAAGATGGTTTGTGAAATGTTCTCATAGTTGTAAGTTTTTCTCTATAAATTTTTGTTTTTCCATATACTAGTCAAACTAGTTGGTCCTCTTGAACTGTTGAGTTAACTTGTCAAGTCCAATATGACCCATCTGTTATATTATGTCGATTCATAAACTTGCCCGAACTTGAGTTAGACTAGTTGTAATCAAGATTTTTGAAGAGTTGGATCACTATACACCTAAACTATGCAATCCTTTTTGATAATCGAACTTACTCCCTAATTTTTTTCATTATTATACGTATTACTAAAATATGTAAAAATACACAATAATCCAGTCTAGTATTCTAAAGAAACACCACGTAAATGGCTTGCGAAATATTCTCATACTTGCAAATTTTACCATTGTATATTGTTTTTCCTAATTTACAATTGGATGGAATGGGTCATTTTGAGATGGTGAGTTGAATTGTCAAGTTCGACTCCATCGGTCATTTACATCAAGTCAACCCATTAGCTTACTTGACTTTTCGATCCAGTTTCTTTTACAAAAATATAAAACAATCAATAACACAAATTTTTATAAGTTTTGCTACAAATACATTTTTTTTGATATTAGGTTTGATATTCTACTCACAATCAAAGAGTGAAACTTACAATTAAAATAATGGTAGACCCATACATTATGAGCACAATATCAAAAAAAGTATAAAAGAGTGTACTTAAATAATAATTCAATTTTTATACATCATTGAAGTCAACAAAAATGTCAACAATAAATGTACAAATGGCGTAATTCTTTCTTCTAAGAGTTGGATCGTGAACTGTGTAACCATTTTGACACCTGTCCCCACTCACTCATTTCACATTTGACTATTTACAGATTACTGTAATCTGCTTATGTATGTAATAATCCAGACCATTATTCTTAAAGAAACAAATCCCAAGCACAAATAGGAGAAATGGTCTAATCGGTAATTGTTGTCTGTATTAACTCAAATACACGCACACCCTATTGCTATTGCAGGGGGAAATGATGGGTTTTCTGGAAAAAGAATTATATATAGAGCTGGAGCGATGCATCCGAGGTGAATTCCTACATATATACATATCTTTTTTTTTTTTTTTTTTTTTCATGCAAAGTAGTGTTTCTGTTTTTATGTATAGATTGTATGCATGGCCTTCTTAATTTTATTTTATTTTATTATTTTTATTTTTTGGGTTGATGTAGGTTTTTGTTCATTTCTTCAGTGCAATAATTCAATACCCTGAAAGGAAGAAAAATAAAAAGAAAATAACCCAGAAAATTTGTCAAGGGGGAAGAGAAAATTGAAGTTAATGGAAGGATGTTCAAATTTGAGAGATGATTCATTGTTGCATGAACTTGAAAATGCTAAGGGGAAAGTTGGATTTGGTTTTGATCTCGATTTTCCAATTGAGGAATGTAGGTTTGATTCATGTAAGGAAAGGCTAAGGAGCTTGTTTGATCAACTACTTGTGGCTTTTATGAGAGAAAAGTCTGTCAGCAAATGCATTAGGCCTCTACCGGCTTTGTGCGGTGATGGACGAGCAATTGATTTGTTTAAGCTCTTCTGGGTAGTTTGGAAAATAGGTGGATACAGTGCTGTTTCGAGGAATAACTTCTGGAGATTTGTTGTGGAGGAATGTGGATTGAGATGTGGATCAATTCCGTCCCTTAAGTTGATTTATATGAAGTATTTGAATGAGTTGGATCAATGGTTGCGACAGGTTTTTGTAGATAGGGATCTGGAGAGTGAGGAGAATGGCGTTGTTCAGAAATTAGAATTATTGTCTCAGGAGTTGAAGACAAGGTTCTGTCTTCTGTCATCGGATCAACAAGAAGAGATTGAAAATGATGTTAAGAATGG
Source organism: Osmanthus fragrans (assembly GCA_019395295.1). Taxonomy (NCBI): domain Eukaryota; kingdom Viridiplantae; phylum Streptophyta; class Magnoliopsida; order Lamiales; family Oleaceae; genus Osmanthus; species Osmanthus fragrans. Next base: position 16,681,379 of record CM033344.1, on the reverse strand, counting down.
AAAGGGCACCAATTCTATTGACAGTATAAGCGAATTACATTCTTTGGAGATAGGAAGAATAACTGAGGGGGTGGATGTTAAGGAATATTTCTGTCATGATGAAGACGAAAAAATTTGCAATAATGATAACCAAAATCTTCCATCCTCAGCCCGGAGGGTTGTTGAAAATGTCATTTATGAAATGCAGGATGATTCAGATAGAAGCGTTAACCATGATTTTGCTGCGGCAGCCAAGAGGATAGTCAGGAAGGTTGTCAATGAAGTACATGGATTTTCTAAAGGACAAATTGATGATAAATATGGATATTCTTGTCTTGAAGATGATGCTAACATCGTGATGTCGGCCAAGAAAGTTGTTGAGAAAGTCATTGAAAATGTACGTAAAAATGCAGAAAAAAATGCTGATGTTGAGTATAAAAAATTCTCTGCCCAAGATAATGATGGTAACCTGGCATCAGCTAAGAAGGTGGTTGAGAAAGTCATTTGTAATATGCAGGTTCTTTCACGTAACATTACTGAGGATGTCAGAAGGTTGAGTACCCAAAATGACAAAGATGTTGTGATATCAGCTGGCAGTGTCATTGGGACTGTGTTTGATTCTCAGAAGAGGAAACGAGAATCTCAATATGTGTTGGAAATGTTAAATTGGCTCATCCATGTTGCGAAACATTCTGATGATCCTGCAATTGGGAAGATACCCGAGTCTTCCAAGTGGAAGGATCAAGGTAATGAAGAGTTGTGGTTCCAGGCTCTGCTAGTTCATGAGGCGCTGTTGGTAAAAAGGCACGGTGATATAAATACAGATGAATCTGTCCAGCAGGTAAAAGGAAATTTGTTATGATTAGTTTTAGTGATTTTCATTTTCCGCACTCATCATTGTTAACCTGAAAGTTATGTTTTCATGAATTTATTATTTCTTCTTTTTTGGCTTCATTCATAACTCAAAATTGATGTGTAGTTAGTTTATTATTATTTCTTCTTCTTCTGGTTGTTTAATTGTGTATTTGTTTGCTGGTTCTGCTTTAATGTTCTTGATCAGGATGTTATCTCGTCTTACTTCTTTATCATGTATAGTACCTTAATTTGAAAAAACAACATCATTGGAGTCCTCATTATTTTATTGATCAAGTGTCATTCTTCCTACAGTTCCGAATACACTGACACGTGTATTTGAGAGTGGAAGAGAACCAAAGGACAAAGACAATATATGAAAGACCAATTCAGTCTTGTGCTGACAAACTAGTACAGTGGTATAAATACTAGAGTTGTAGAATACAAAAGGAAATAGAAATCATTCCTAAAACTCCTCCTATCATTTACATCCTACTTATTATACAACAAAACTACTCTTAAGATACAGAGAGAATGGAGGATATGAAGCTTTGAAACCTAAAATATTCCAACAAATTTAGGAGATACTCATGGATTCTGTTGCACGGACACTTTAATTAAACAATAACTTGAATTAAGAAATTAATTAAATTAAAATTTTAAATTTCTTGTATGTACAAAATCAATTTCTATGGTTTCAGATTAGCTTATAAGCCACATCTCTATTATTTTCTTCAAACACTACTGTCAGTGTATGTTTAATATAGATTCTTGCAGATTATAAGTTTTGGGTTCCATGGAATCTCTGGATATAAGCAGATAAAAGTTGTGGTTTCCAAAGTGTTTAATTAAAAATGACGTTTGACCAACTTAAAATATAATTTAAGCTTTGTCAAACATAGTTTAAGCATCAACTGTCATTACGTGGGCCGTTGTAGCATGGCCACCTTCCATAGTGCTACCTTAAACTAAAGTTCTGGCTACGCCACTGTTTGTCACCACACTTATCGAATACTTTATGCATCTTGGACAATCCAATTTTGCAGTTGAGGTCGATAGGAACATCTCCTATTTGCACCATTACATAGCCCGTCACTTGTAACAAATCAAGAGTGTTTTTTTCCCCCATAAATTGCAATTCTTTGCTGAACAGAGTAACCTCCATACCTAGAAAGAGTTTCAAGGGTCGAGGTCCTTTACTCCAAATTCTTTAGCAACTACTTTCTTGAGTTCTCTTGTTTCCACTTCACTGTTCCTAGTCAAGATACTAGCATCTACTTATACCATGAGGATAGTGATCCTACCCTCGGTATGTTCTTGGAGAACATACTGCGCTCAAGTTGGCTTTATGAATCATGAGTGTTGAATGGATTTTGGAATATCTATTAAACCAGGCACTAGATAACTGATTTAGACCATAAAAAGATTTTTTTAAGTCAACGTACTTTCTGACTTCCACATATCTTCTCAACACCTGGTGGCAATTTCATGTACAGTTCTTCTTCAAGTTGCATGCTTAACATCAAGTTGGTGGAGAGAGATCCAAATTGGCTGCAAGTGCAAGTAGCAATGCATTCTAATTTCTGTTCATTCTTTCCACGGGTACAAAGCTTAATAGGGAGTCAATACCATGAATCTAGGTGTTCAGTTTTTCAACTGAGTCTCGCTTATATCTATCAACTATCCATCAGCCTTGTAATTGACAGTAAATACCCCTTCGTAACCCCATAAGTCTTCCCCCTTGGTTGGTCATTGATTGTCAACTGCCCTTGTCTATTTTAGGACTGCATCTGTCCATGCTGGTATTTTTAAATCTTCCTGCACAAATTTGAGAATTTACACACTTGATAGGTGAGAGGTAAAGGCTCTATGAGAAGTGGATAGTCTATTGTAAGATATGCATTTTGAGATAGGATGACGAGTGTACTGTTCCCTTTTGTAAGATCAGTGGATAAATCAAAGATCAACTAACCTTACAGAAATAACTAGGATAAAGAGTACTTGTTGATTCCATTACCTTGGAATTTGAGTCATGGATTTGTGTTGGAGGAGGATGACGAGCATTACCTTTCCCTTTTTTTATTAGGCCGCCTAGAACATACCTAGATCTCAGGGTGTGTCTTTTGATTATAGTTAATAGCACTGAAGAATTAGAAAGTGACTGGATGGGCTCTGGAAAAGATAACTCGTTTTAAACTATATGAAGGGAAAAGGTTTCCCAGAACTGTACTACTTGGCATTCTCTTCAAGAAAAGTTTGGGAATAAATGATTTGTTTTATAAGAAAGTGACATGACATCAGACGACAAAGCATTTCTAAAGATGATTGCAATGTGAGCAAAGGTCACACCACCAAAGAGAAGCATTAAGAGTTTAGTTTTGGGATATATTTGTTGAAGGCTTTCAACGGGGTTTGAAATTCTTGATTTTAAGGAAAAGGGAAATGTCAAGTAGATTGCAACAGTGACATGGATAAATATATGCCATGTAAGATTACTTTGGAAAGAGTCAGTAACTTTCCACTCGAGGGTTTAAATCACTTGGACAGATTGACTGATTGCTGAGTGAAGATTGAGTCAATCAACTGAGATTCAACTGTTATAATTCTCATGAGGATTCCTACCTGATCATTTTCTCGGTTGGTTTGTGAAGTTATGCATGGCTCTTATCCCCAGGCAAAGTAGTTAAGCCACTTGACTGTGGGCTTGTTTTGTGTGTTTGTATGTATGTATGTATACTTGTGTTGCATTGAACTCTTAAAAATATATGGAGATGTCCCTAGTTAGAATGCGATGAGTGAAAATTTTGCTACGGAAAATTCTCTGCTCATTACAGTACCTATGATAAAGTATCCCTTGGTTAAGGTGCACACGTGAAAGTTGGAAGAATATAAATGATGCTACAATTTGACAATTAACTCCCTGACATTAAAGTGCACCTAGCCCTTCTTACTCAACCAAACTAGTTATTGTTGTGGTTTGCAGGGAGTTTTTTGAACCATTACATGAAGGTAATATTTGTTTCTTCACTAATCTTTGCAATGAGGGAATCATTTTATGTTTTTAACAGTGGCCAAGATTCTGCAAAAAGGAAGACAGTCTTCAAATCACGATTAAAAAGTTTAGACAATACAAAGTCAATGTTCGCATGAAATTGGAATTTCTCTTTTTAGTCATAAATTATATAAATTGTCAATTTTGTGCAGCTATGAGGAAGCTAAAAATATAGGAGTTGTTGTAATCAGTTCTTCGAGCGATCTTTCTGAATACATGTAGTTTTTTTATTCTATTATCATCAGTCCCATTTGATTCATGAATTATTTGAAATGCATCTTCCTTAAAGTTATTATTGAACTTATCATGACTTCAGCAGGGCCAACAGAAGAAGCTTAGGATGCATCCTTCTATGTATGAAGACAATCTCGACTGCCAAGCTTCAGAGAAAGTAAGATGCAGTAAAAGAGCTTCTTTGACAAAATCTCTCTTGTGTTCATGTTGCAATGCACCCACGGTCACTAAAAGTAAAGTTGTTAACAGTCAAATGGTAGGAGTCAGGAATAGCCCAAAGGAATCTGTCGTGGTCTCTACTGAGATACCAACTCTAGATCCACAAGGTCCCAATTCCTGTGGCGTGCCAGCAGGGAAGCAAGTTTCTGTGGGCCCTCTCTTTCAAGCCGGAGTCCCTGAATGGACTGGTTTGCCCCTCAAGAGTGATTCTAAGTGGTTAGGCACAAAAATGTGGCCCCCAGAAGATGGTAGAAACAAATCCATAGCTGAATCGGATCCTGTTACAATGGGAAGACAGCATAAATGTTATTGTCGATTTCCATATTCTGTTGAATGTGTTAGGTTTCACATTGCTGAGAAGAGGTTTAAGTTAAAGCGCGAACTCGGTTCTCTGTTCTACCATTGGCGATTTGATCGCATGGGAGAGGAGGTTTCACTTTCATGGACGAAAGAGGAGGAAAAGAGATTCAAGGAAGCAAAAAGCGCACATGCTGCAGTCCGAAATAAGTTCTGGAACAATGCTTCCCGATTTTTACCTACCAAGACTCTGGAGAAATTGGTTAGCTACTACTTCAATGTATTCCTTGTCCAACGTAGAAGCTACCAAAACCGGGCAACTCCAAATGATATTAACAGTGATGATGACGAAAAGGGGTGTGGATCAGTAGGCGATAGTTTTGGGTGTCAAGCAGTTACGGTTCCTGGCTCGAAGTTACTTACATGCACACAGAATAAGGAATATGCTGATTTGGCGTAGTATATGACTACTGCTGGGGTTTGTGCTTTTTCTGCAGTTTATACATTGACATTAAGCTTCTATATTTACAGATGCAGCATTCACTACTACTGAAAATGACCGGCTTCACCAATAACAAATAATAGAGAGATGGAAGAAGTGGCGATTTGGTGGTGGACGAGGCTTTCTTACCTAATCCCGAACTATGCATAAAGCTTTCGCCGAGAACAAGCTAAATTTTGCAGTCATATCCAGGGAAAAGAGTTTTACAGGTTTCGACTTTAGTTACTTGTGTAATATAATCAACTGCAGAGAGGTCACCAAACTCGGTTTTTTTTTTCATGTAACATATAATCCTTTGTTCATAAAAACGCTTTTTTGGTTTGTAGCCATCTCTGTCACGAGCGCTCATAGTACACACAAGATGAAGTACTAAAGGGATACATTATCTCTAAAGAAAGTTAAAATATGTCAATTGTACTATTTACCAAACAAGTTCCTTAGTTCTGATTAGAGGTGTCAAGATAGACGGGTCGATCAGACCCGTGAAAATCGGTCCGGATCTAGGGGCTGATCGAGCTAGAGCGGCCGCTCTAGCTGGATTCGTCGGAATTTTGGGCTGTTGTGGAGCACCGGTGGTCTGGGATCACGGAGCAAAGGGAGACCGGAGATGAAAGAAGAAGGGAGGAACGATGGGAACGAAGGCAACATAGTGGTTGTGGGCCTGTGGCGGGCTGTGTTTGAAACAAAAAAAATTAGCCCATATCATTTCCAGGCCCAATTTCATACCCCAGCCCAAACCAATTTCATTCCTCTCAAATCCCAATTGCTAAACCCACAGCCACAACCCACGATTAAGGAGGAGAACTGGAGAAGAGGAGAAACCGAGAATCTTCAAATCCTTACTCAGTTACTCTTCCAAATTTCCAGAATTTCAGTTGAAGCCGAAGCCTCGAAGTCGAAGGCAGAAGCAAAAACCCGCTTTAATTAATTGGTTGGAGACTTGGAGTTGGAGTTCGCTGGAGTTCGAGTTTGCAGCGTGCGGTGTGCGGTGTGCGGACTGTGCAGTTGGAGACTCGGAGAGAGTTCGCTGGAGTTGGAGACTTGGAGAGGCCACTTGAGTTCACTGGAGGCTTGGGCCTTGGAGTTCACTTCACTGGAGAGTGGAGACTTGGAGTTTGCCGGCCTCGCGTGTCGCGTCCTCTTCGCCAGACTCGCCACACATCGCGACGGCTAAGACTTAGTTAGCCCCCGTTTGGAGCCCATTATAATGGTATTTTTTTTCAAACTCTCATTTTTCTACAGTGAAAGTATCAATAAAAAATACAAAAGGTTGTTGTCTTGTCATGCTTCAATTTCCCCATTATTACCGTTGAATTTTTTTGGACAAAATTACCCTCAATTAATTGGTACAATTGATGCAATGCTCCACGAGAACATGTCGAGGACAATTTGGGAAATTTACGTGAAACATCCACTGAAAACTCAACACAAATGTCAGACTGCAGCAAGATATGCAGGCACCGGGACCACAAATTCTGAAAATGAGAAGAAAAATGGCCAAATAATGGGGGTCAAACAACCTCTTAGTAAGTTCGGTTTCTTTCTTCATTCTTCATTTAATTTTGCACTTTTCAGTTGATTCTTCGGTTAACTCGTGAATCGTGATTTGTGAGTTGTGCGACTGTGTTGTGACTTGTGCGACCGTGTGACTGTGTTTGTGTGTGACAGTGTGAGTCATTGAGTGTGTGTGTATCTGTGTTGTGTCGTGTGACTGCCTTGATGTCACTTGTGAGTTGTGAATGTGCGTGTGCGCCTGTACGGTTCTCTATTTGTCTTTGTGATATTGGATATTGGAATTGATATATTGATATTGTAATTGTGGAATTTGATATTGTAATTGTGAAATTGTGAATTTGGGAATTTGATATTGTAATCGTGAAATTGTGGAATTTGATATTGTAATTGTGAAATTGTGAATTAGGGTTTTCTGAATTATAGTTCATGAATTTGGGAATTTATGTTTAGCAAATTAGGGAATTGAGAATTTGTGAAATTTTGGGAATTAGGAAATTAGGGAATTGAGAATTTTTAATAGAGAACTATAATTTAGAAAACCCTAATTTATAAACGACCGGTCGGACCGGGCTACTACGATCGTTGACTATTAAGGGTCAACGGTCAAAGTCAACCCGCTCTAGCTGAACTATCGTCCAGGATTCGCCGCTGCCCAGATCGACTCGGAATTGTGGGCCAACCCGTGATCTGAACGGGCCGTTCACGGGTCAAGGAGGTGTGACCCGCAGGCTTTGCGGGTTGCACCTTCACGGGCCGCGGTTAACCCGCTGGCCCGTGAAAAAAAAATTAAAATATGAATAAATATATAATTTTTGAACAACTAAATTATAGCTAAGTAGGTGCCAACCTAGTTGAGATGTACTTATGCTATAAATATTTGATAATAGTAATTAAAAATGCATTTAGTTATTTGTTTAAGTTAAACTTAACTTTGCAAAGTTATAAATAATTCACGTAACATTAAATTTGAATTCTATGTAAACATTTCTTGATATAAATATGAATTTATCATTTTGTTGAATTCTTAATTTACATTTAACAAAAAAAATATTTTTTGCTATAAATATCTATATTTTTATAATTTTATTTATACAATCATGCGGGTCAAACCGAAATAAATCACGATCCGTGACCCGCATGGGCTCGACCCAGATGGGTCAGCGGGCGGACTGAATTGTAGTCCAAAATGTGTGGACTGACCCGGAACCGGCCCGAAACCCGTAGCGGGCTGGCTTTTTTTCACGCGGACTGTTATCGGGCTCATATGTTGACGGGCCGACCCGACTCGAATAATGTGGATTGACACCTCTAGTTCTGATGTAGAAAATAACAATCCAAGCCAAGAAATCTTTAATCATCAGTGTCTCAGGTTCAGACATAGGAAGTAATGAATTGAATGGACCAACATTATAAATCAAAGTGACCTCAGCAAGGAAAATCAATTCTGGAATAGATAAAGCATCTGTAAAATTTCGTAAAAAATTTACAATCTATGGTGATGTATGACTTTGAACATTAGCAAGGAGTCTTGTAATTTTACTAAGGGTTTCCCGAGCAGATATCGTGTCGGGATGATTTTCACCGCATATTGAAGTTCTAATAAAAATAGCCTTCCTAATGAGATCGTCTCCAATATCAAACTGCCCCCCTCGTAGCATTAGCTTTGCACGGACTTCCAACACGGTAGCTCGTGCCAATGCAAGGTCCTGCCAAAGGTAGGGATTCAGTTGGGCGCTGGTTTGGATAGGTTTCCAACAAAGTGACTTATCCAACCATTTCTCGACTGGGGTGACGAAAGCTTGATCTGCGGCTTCTAATGCATCTGTACATAGTCGAAGGAGTTCTAAAGCCGCACTGCATCTTGAGAAGGTAACAAATGTCCTAATGCCAAGTGGCAAGATTACTTCTTTCACAAGAAACAATAATTCCGACACGTTAAGTTCGACTACTACAGGGTCTTTTCCGAATCCGAAAAGCAGGAAACATGCTGCCCATATGTGTTCAGAGTGATGGGATATTGATCCTCGACTAATGACAGCTCGTGCCATGGCTTGCGCAACTCCAGTGGTTCCTCTCTTCCTTGCGTAAAGTTTGACAAGCTGGTTGAATTGAATGTAACCTTCCTTCATACAAGTTCGTCCGATATTAAATCTTATTAATAATGAAGATGCTTCTGCCTCTGATCTTCGAGCATATGATGATGTGAAGCCACAAGTTAAGGAACGCAGAATCTTTTTCCATAACCGGCGACGTTGGTGTTTCTCGGGTATTTTATGAGCCGCCAGTGCTAAAATAGATACCGGAATTGGCGCGAGTGCAAACCAACCGCTTGCCAGGACCATTCTAGTTGCCAAACTCCTTGGTCCATCCGCATGGTCAAATATGGAAAAACAGACCTCAAATAGTTGCAAAAGGAAATTATTCCTCCGTAGTGAATGATTTTCCCTACCATTCCTCGTCGCATCCCTCGATGATATCGATATCCGATTTATGGTATCCAATAGCCTGCTCGGATTTATAGGAAGTTCGGACAGTAATGCTCCCACAATAGCGAGACCAAGAGTTAACCGTCCAAGTTTTTCCTCGATAGCCCGCAGTGAATCTATTTCAGTAATCGAGAGATCCTTAATGCTTCCCTGCATTAAAGACATTGCCTCTACCTCTGACAGGTAAGAAAGTCTCAAAGGCTCGAGGTTCATTACACGAGAGAGTCGTGTGGATATAATAACGTGGGTTTCCCCACCAAAACGGGGAAGTAGATCCATTATGAGTTTGTGGTCCCACCAGTCCTTCTCACTCTCTAAATTATCAATCACCACCAGAAAAGGAATATTTCGCATGAGCTCCTTTCGAACTCTGGCTATGGCTGCCTCTTCTTGATCTTCAAAGCTCTTTATCCGGCCTTTTTTTCCACGCAATTCTCCACCCCTACATCGACTTCTAAGAATGACCAAAGGTTTAAATAATTCTGCCGAATGTATCTGCTTTCCCCTCCTATCCACAGAACCATTTTATACCTCTGATGGAATCTGTAAGCAAACTCAAGAAGTAGCTCTGTCTTCCCAATGCCTGAGTCTCCCGACACACAAACAATTCCCTTGCCGTACACAACTTTGGTCGATCTCAATCCCCTTCCATTCTTTCCAGTACTCTTTAGCTTTGGAGTGTGTTGAGAAAATTCAGTGCTTTGCATTTCAATTTCCTTATCTGATTCCTTCCATACAATTGGTTCTTTCCCCTTTCTCTTGCTACTTTCACTGTATCGGTACCTTCGCTTTTCATCCACTGAATTACTCCTACTCCAACCAATTGTCAAGTTCTTTCGTTTTGGTTTTGCCTTGAGTTCAAAATAGTCCCTCTCTGCTTCTCCGCTGACATCACCAAAAAGCATGAATTCCAGCTCAGATAGCTCCTTTTTCCGACCAATGAAATTCTCATTTCGAGGGAAAGGGAACTCCTCTTGCTCGGCCTTCTCTCTCAACTTAGTTACTCTATCTACAATGCTTCTTCTTCCTAACCTGAATGCCAAAAGAGTGACAGCTCTCAATATGCAGTCCCTCCATTTGCCTTCATGAGCCTCTAGTTTCCACTCATCAACACGAGAAAGGGTGCTAACAGCATCTTTCCATTCTTTCTCGAGTCCTCCGTAAAGCAGCCAGAGCTCACCACCATGTTTTTCCCATAGCTCTCCCCTTTTCTCAATTATATCTCTCACAAGGCAGTCAGATGGACCCAAATCAAAATATACAGGAACCAAATTCTTCTTGCTCGAGAAGAACAGGAGCTCTTCAATGGTGTATGGATTTCTGAATGACTTTCTTGTCAAGATAACAACCCCAAATGTACTACCATCCATTGCCTTCTCAACAATGCTATGCTTTCTCGAATTCGTACACCGAGCTCTGTCTGATACAAAACAGCTCAGCCCTTGAACTTCTAACTCTGCCCGAAGCCAATTAGTGAACTTAAGTAATAAAGGTTTGCAGCCATGGAAACCTATGTACACGTCGCAACTCCTTAGTCTATTAGAAGAAAAAGAAGTTGGAGGAACCATAGTTTCAACCAATCGCCCAATCTTTTTGCTTTTACACCTATTTCTTGTGAAACCGTCATGACCAATACTATAACTCGATAAAGGACTATTTGATATGCCTGTTGAAGTGGAAACATGATCGACCTTTCGGAAATCATTCGAGGTACAAGCTGTTGAAGCAGGACAAATATCATTTGAGGCAAATCTGATGTTTATTAAAGATTCCGCTTCTGGAGTCTCCAATAACGTATTTGTACTGGCACCATGACATGGATTGTTGGAATGTGTGGATAACCGACCAGTTGGTGATCTTGGGGAGAAGAAGGGCGATTGATTTGCTGAAAAGAATGCGGAAGAGGACGACGAGAGATTCCTCAATGTCGTATTGGGTAACGATCCAAATCTAGAACTGTCTGCCTGAAGATCCATATTTACCCTCACTCGATTCCGCGTAAGCTAAAATCCTATGCATTCTTGAAAATGAAAGCACATCTGAAATGGAGAAAAATGATTTTAGAACCTTCAAATGAGAATATCATTACTTGAACTTAAATGTAACTGAAATTATTCATAATTTGATTAGAACTGGGCAATATATAATTAGAAAAAGAAGTTCAACTCTTGCCTATTATCCTGTTGAATACATTTTAAGTCGCAAGGGTTTAAAGTTGCAGCATTGCAGTGACAGACCAACAAAGATCAAATCAAACTCTTACGTGAAGAAAAATATGAAGGAATAATGTGAAAAATATGAACAGCATAATTTTGGAAATCAACAAGCAGCAACAACATTCAGTGATAGATTATCAATAGACTGCAGATTTAACGTTAATGAACTATATAATCATTCCAACAAATGCGTATCCTACATATGCAGAGAACTAATGGTCATAACTTAAAAGAGCTAAAAAAGAGAAGTATCTGAATAAAGCACTTAAAATATGAAAATTTCAAGTTTTATTCGTCAAAGATCCATCTTAAACCATTAGAACTTACAATCATACAATAAGAAAGATGCTTAATTCCTACATATATTTCGAAAATTCTAATGGGAGCATTAAAAATCTTGAAACTCTAAAGAATTTTAGATCTAAAATAAACTTAAAAATTACAAAAACTTTCTTCAATAAATGACATAATCCCAATTCAATTGAATAAACCTCAGTTTTGACAACAATCAGATCTGAAGAACTTACTTAATCAAAACCAAGATTTTAGATACAAAAATTGAATCGTTTTCTCTGCAATTCCAGCAAAACTCACTTCTTCAAATCAATTGATATTGACCCAAAATCCTTATTTTCGAAGCAACCCAAATTCTGAGTAGTGCCCCCAAACTTGAACCTGGCGAAAAAAAAAAAAAAAAAATCAATTATTCAACACTAGTGTATATAATATATAAAAAGGTGTATGTATATATATATGGGAGTGCTTGGTCATGAACATTACCTAAATCCAGGGAAATCGACAAATAAAAATGAGAATAAGAGTTTTTCAATGCTGGGAAGTGAAGTTTGAAACTATTTTAACTATTTCAGAGAGAGAGAGAGCCCAGTTCCAAAAAAAGTGACATAAAAAACGAAAAATGGTAAATAAGAATTACCTTATTTTGCAGAAAATCTAAAATGGTTTTCAGAGAAGCTTTTTTCTTCATTTCATAGTAAAGACCATAAAAATAATCCTCATTTTCTCTCTTTCTTTCTTGTTTTTCAGTCCCCACACTTCTTCTGTCCGTCTAAAAGTAAACGTAAATCCCATTAAAACCCCCTCCCTCTCTCTCTCTCTCTCTCTTTCTCTCGTGTGTAAATGTCTGATAAACTGAGAGATTATGCTTGGTGTACAGGGCTACCGGGGGGCGGATATATCTGGGACCCAACAGGAAGGACCCAACAGGAAGGACGGATCTGACGAGTAATGGTGCTTCTGCCGAGTTATGTGGCTTTTAACGGCTTTTCATGGCCCTGTTTGGCTTCATAAAAATTTGAAAAATGCTACTTGTACATTGGAAATTGATCGCATGAATGATTACATGTGAATGTGTGGAACTCATGTAAATAAAATAATATTTCCTCGTATGTGAGTATGCGATCATCCCTGCGGTTACTCATGATGTTCTTATAGCATGACTCTAAAAATTTGAAAAAAATCATTTGTACAGAAATAATTTACCCACTGGTTGACAAATATTCACATTACTATGAGACTTACATGAATAAAAAAATTTCAAAAAAAAAGTAGCCCCTCGTGTTTGTGAGTGTTCTGTTAGAGTGTTGGTCACCCATTTTCTATATGACTAGCACAGTTGAAAAAAATTCCTTCTTTTTTAACCACTCATTCTCTAAAAAATTACTATTCCAAAATAGATTATTTCCAAAAATCTCATTATAATGGGGCCAAATGACTACTTCCACTTCTATTTGTCAATTTGAAAATGGAATGAAAAGTAAAGATTTATGAGAGGAATATGTTGTGATAGAAATTCAAAAATAAATTTTGTTACTTGTACAATCCCCGTTGACAACATTAGTTGACAATCATCTCACATGAAGGGGGGTCCACAATTTTTTTATTCATCGTGGGCCCTACTCTCATGTGAGTGATTGTCAACCAATGTTGTCAACCGGAATTGTACAAGTAGCATGGTTATTCAAAAATAGATAATTAAAAAAAACTGAATTTTGATTTTGAATTCAATTTTTCAAATCCACCGTTGAACTGGCATATGGACGATAAATGGGGATATTTTAATCTCGGCTTGTCATGTCTTTCGAAAATTGCTAGACAAAAAGATTTAATTTTTTTCTTAATCAGTATACATTAATGATACTCCATTTTATGATAATGAGCCGCGAGGATTTAATTGAAGAAATCATGGTTTGTTTGGTAATAATTATATTATGATAATTGATGTGGTCAATATTTGTATTCCGACCATGTAAGTCCGACGAGTCCCAAACTCTGTCTCCCATGAATCCTCATCGGGAATGATGGTCTCACCTTAATCCCGAGGACCATCTCTCTTCGACCTTTTGGAAATGAACACCATGTCTTTGGGATGTAGTCCTCGGGAATGGTGATAGAGCACTTTCGATCATTAGGATTTGGCGTCTGCCTAAGATTCTTTCAACAACTCTTGGCATGATCTCACCACTATAGTTCCACCTAAGGCTAAACACTTCAGTATCCTAGTATGAATCACAACTCCTAAACATGGTAAGATTCCCATGGAAGTGTTTGAGTCCTACTACAAATATATTACCCCCCTATAAATACAGCATCTCAATTCATTATTCAGGTACCCAATATATATAATTTTCAGTCTATAGTTTCATGCACAAATCCTCTCTCTAATTTAAGTATCGGAGGGGTGACGATGACACACCTCGACGCCTTTGTTTCAGGTACCGGAAGATCACGTTCGTACTCATCATCAGTCGTCAAGATCGAAATTAACTGGGTCAATTTTTGGTAGCATCAATAATAATTAATGATGACGAGTTGATCAGTTTAAGAAATTGTGGGCTTCAAGCCTGCAATGCACACAAATCATAAGTCTATTCTAGAAAAAAAGTTCAAAATTTTCATCGTCTTAAAGAGTGGAAACACATAAAAACTTTCTAATGAAAATGGAAAAGAGATGTAACTCTAGTTCTTTCGAAATTGCTAGTCAATCCAATTTTCGTAGGGGTAGTTGACAACTGAATTCGATTTTGACCATTATTTTCAAATCCGTAATGTTGCAAAAAGAAGTTTCAGATCCATGTTGTTCAAGAATAGTGACGTTGAGTTTCTCGATTATTTGATTTTAAAGAAATGATTGAAGTACATTATACATGACATGAAGTTTGACACTCATCTCACATACACATAATGGGACCCATGATTAAAATAATAGTGAGCCCTACATTTGTGAGGGGGATGTCAAACTCCATGTCATGAAAGAATGTACTTGAAGTATTTTTCTTGATTATAAGGTAACTTTTTCAAAAAATTATAAAAATAAAAGAAGAAGCTCTGTCTAACGAGCATACCTCGCTCGAGTTCTCTAATCATTGATTGCAATGGTAACATGTACATGTCAAAGGACTGTTGAGTTGACTTATGTGATACTGAATTTGGATCTTTCAACATAAGTCCAAACTACTCTTTTGGTTCTCTCAGTAAGCACATGCCTCCATGTGATATCACTAAATGGATGGCTCTGATTTGTTCACACCCTATGTTGATGTTGCTATACATGAAACCAGTGGATTAGATTGCCTTTGCCACTCCTTCAAACACATAGAAGTGTGTGTATGGAGATTTGATTTGTGAGGGTGTTTCAATTTGAAACACAGAGGATAACAGAAGAAACTACAGTTAGAGTCCTCATTCTATTAGAAATATACCAAGTAGATCCTTAATCTATTTATTTCGGTGGGTGCAGTCACATTTACTTTATTTGCATTTGAGTCCCTGATGCCTTATCTTTGATTAAACCTCAAATTTGGATGGATATGGTTTTTCTTCTATTTTAATTCCTGTTTTCGTTATTTATTATTTGTTTAATCAAACATAAGGATAAAGTATTATTTCTAACGGAAGGATGACTTTTAAAGTAAAATCATTTGTTGAGGATCCAAATAATACAAAAATGAAAGGTTGGAGATTGAGGCTGCTAAAACATTAGATTGGGGATTTACTTGCTATACTTTCAATAAGTTGGGACCTTATCTGTAATTTTTCCCAGGACAGTGTCTTTTTTTTGTTGGGGGGTTGGGGGCGTGGTTCCGAAGGGTTGAAAACATATGAAAAGGCAAATCTTACAATCAATCAAAGTTTTGCAAATTGGCCTACAAACATGTAGACAACTTAGGAGAAATATTCTAAACATGAACACTTCACAAACTTTTTTTTTTATCGTGTTTCGTAGCTGTTTAAATCGACAAAATGAGTTTTATATTATTTTTTTGTGGTCCCATAAGCATAACCATTAGACTTACAAACCCTCAATTTTGAATCTCAAGAATCTCACAAATCGAGTTCCAACATTTGAAATTTTGCGAATGGGTAATTATCCTTTTTAAGCTATTCTCCAATAAAAGTTAGTCATGATTAAGATTACTGAATTATACGAAATATTTATGATTCATTTATGATTACTTTGGTAAACTACTTTATATAGTATGAAACAATTATGAAAAATAAAATGTTAAATTTCAAACCATGTAATATATTTTCTTATTCAATATTTGTACTGAGCATGACTTTATTTCATACATTACAACGTCACATTTTATTCAATATTGAATACTCAGCGTGACCGGGTGAATCGGTTCAAGACCATTACGGTCCTTGTAATTATTAGATTCAAACTCAAACCCAAAATAACGATTTCAGTTCGGATTCGGTTAAACCCATAATATTTTTATAAATATTTTCATATACACGCTTTTAGTATATATATCTAACACGATATCACTTGGAAATATTTGTGCAAGTAAGAAAATTCAGTTAAGAAATCTTCAAGAAGTAAAATTTTGGAGACTACAAATTACGAAAAAAGGATAAAATTAAATTACAATTTGAGAAAAAAAAATATTTTTTCTTAATAAATCTTATTCTATCCTTAAATGAGACATGCTAAAGCGTATAATTTAATTATGTACAATATTTTTTCTTAAAATAAGCAGACATAATAAATAGAGAAAATTGCAGCAGCAGTCCCTAACTTTTTAAATTTTTGTAGATTTTACCCTACCTTCAATTTGTACCAATGGAGATTCTAACATTTCAAAAATATGTATCTGAAGTCTAAATGGATGAAAAATATCCACTTTTTCATTAGTAAATACTGACGAAAAATATGCATTTGGAGTCCAACTGGATGAAAAGTATCTATTTTTTAGTTGACTAGGAAAATGATCTTGGCCATATTTTAACAATTTTTAAAGGGGTGGAATGATAATTTTACATTTTCCTATTATAAAATAATTAAAATATTAAATATAAAAGAGAAAAGAGATCTAAGAAATGAGTAAGTTAAATGTACTTGTTGGACACTTGCTGATTTATTGTTAATTTATGTAAATTTGAAGTTTGTTTATCATCCCTAGTGCAACGCATGTGTTATTCTTCACACCACAATGTTGTAGGTATTAGCGGTTAACTGTGTTGTTTACCTCTATATGCAAATTTGAGGGCAGTGTGTGAGATTATTTGCACTTCAAAACTCTTATTCTTTGTACCGATCATTTCAGGGTCGAATGTGAGAGATGATGTGAGAAGCTTGTGAAGGGAGGAGGATGGGGAGAAAGTGTTCCAAAATGGTTTTTGTACAAGTCATGGGGATTCACGAATAATGTTTGATAGATTTTGATGTGAAAAATATCCACAGTTCACAATTCATTACTGTGAACTGGTTGTGTTTTTGGGTTAGGCTTACTATGCCAAAAATTGATGTTCATATCGGTTCGGCATTGGAACAAGCGCCTTCTAGTCTAATTGATGCACAATGTTGTAAACGAATTTGCTTGATGAACAGTATTCAACCATCTACTTTTTGCAACATTTTTTATGGCAGTATCATTACTGTAATGAAATTATAAATGCATGTGTTGTTCCTTTTCAATAATACATGCTCTAAATTTACCGTCAATTTATCGCAAGTGAAGTTACATATTTTATTGGCCAGTGGTGGACGTTCCCGTTGTATCATGTCAAACCAGGATCCTTCGATTATCACGTAAACAACTAACACGTAAAGAACCAACTGATATTCAGTATGCAAAAAATAAAATTTGGAACGTATTTCATATTAAAATAGTTGAAAAATGGTACAATTTTTTCTCAGACTTTTTTTAGCCATAAATGGGTAGAGTCAAATATGCCATAATGTGACGATGAAGATTAAACCACCACCTTAATTGTATTTGACATGATAAAATTTTTTATGTACTTTTGGTTGTTGGGTAGTAAAGTGCCATGGTTTGGCTTTGTAAGAAAATTTCATTATAAATACCCTTCATATAACATGTGCATGAGTAGAAGTTCAACAGTTCTCAAGGTGTTACTACAAATAATCTCTAATAGCGAAAATGAGTTCTTCAACGGGTAGCAATGATCCCTTCAACATGAAGGAGCCTCTTCCTGCACCAGGTTCATCACCATTGTTCCCCATCCTCATTTCATCGGACGATGAGGACGACCATGAGTTTGTTAATGCACGTACTATTTTCTGATACTTATCACAATCCGATATTCGCAGATTCATGTGTATGCTACGCTGCCCCCAACAGATAAAGAGCGTGAAGCGGCATACCTCACCACTCTTGTGTCGTACCGTGATCATTCTGTGCCCATATTGGATAACATTGCCAGGGACGTTGTCGAGGCACAGTTTACCGCTGAGGCGCCGGCCAGTGGAGATCGCCATGAGAGTCCAGCAGGATTCGGGGATGACCAGGAGGGGATGTCGGGTAGTGATAATCAGTCCATTTCCAAGGAAAGTATAGCACACGATGATGAAGATTCCAGCGATGGGGACCCTGGTGACAGCGACTCTGAAAGTTCAGCCAGGATAAATACGGATGTGTTACTGCCCCTTTCACCCCCGAGTGCTCCTAGGCAATCTGCTAGTTCGGCACCTGGCCTTTCAAGGTCTGATATTCAGGGTATGTTGTTGGATCAACGCATTCTCATAGAAATGCATCTCCGGACCGTAAAACTTGAAATCATGGAGCACTTTAGCGCTGAATTTGGTAAGCTGAGGGACTTCATATCTGCGAGCTTGCCCCCGTTCGGGACTACCTGTCGCCATGCTTCGCATGAGGTCCATAATGAGCCAAGTGGGTCGGGGATATTACCACAATGTAGGTGTATTAAATGTTTGTTATATTTGAATTTTGTAACTCTCGTTGGGTCAGGTACCCTAACAATATGTGGTTATGCAACTGTGACCTGGGTGAGCATGGATCTCCTGTACTATCGGACCCGGGTGGCCGAAGTGGTACATTGCCCGACGTGGAGGCTGTACAAGGTATGTGACGTAGCCACATTTGTAACAGTTGGGTACTTTCAGTAGGCACTACCCTGTTCTGAGTTTCTTCTAATGTGTTTACGGTAGTCATAATTCCATTTGTATTTACAAACTTCAAGAGGCAATATGGGGACAGAAGTGTCAGGTTCTCAAAACAATGACGCATCTTCCGATCGTGCAGTTCCGGAGGAGGGTGGTACGCAATAAGTTGCATTGAATTTTTTTGTTTTTCAATCTCCACAGTTCAAAGACTGGAAATAGCTAGCGACGTTGTAATGTGTTCACTCTCTTCCTTGCAGATGTAGAGGGTTCTGGTGCAGACGTACATGTTGCCGAGTCCCCTATCCTTGGTGAAAATGCCGATGGAGATCCAACCACAAGACGACGATCTACGCGAATTCGACAGCCGGGAACGAGGATAAGGACGCCGTACACGAGAGTGGCGAGGACGAAATCTAAGAAATTAGTAAGTTAAATGTACTTGTTGGACACTTGCTGATTTATTGTTAATTTATTTAAATTTGAAGTTTGTTTATCATCCCTAGTGCAACGCATGTGTTATTCTTCACACCACAATGCTGTAGGTATTAGCGGTTAACTGTGTTGTTTACCTCTATATGCAAATTTGAGGACAGTGTGTGGGATTATTTGCACTTCAAAACTCTGATTCTTTGTACCGATCATTTCAGGGTCGAAGGCGAGAGATGATGTGAGGAGCTTGTGAAGGGAGAAGGATGGGGAGAAAGTGTTCCAAAACGGTTTTTGTACAAGTCATGGGGATTCACGAATAATGTTTGATAGATTTTGATATCCACGGTTCACAATTCATTACTGTGAACTGGTTGTGTTTTTGGGTTAGGCTTACTATGCCAAAAATTGATGTTCATATCGGTTCGGCATTGGAACAAGCGCCTTCTAGTCTAATTGATGCACAATGTTGTAAACGAATTTGCTTGATGAACAGTATTCAATGATCTACTTTTTGCAACATTTTTTTATGGCAGTGTCATTGTTGTAATGAAATTATAAATGCATGTGTTGTTCCTTTTCAATAATACATGCTCTAAATTCACCGTCAATTTATCGAAAGTGAAGTTACATATTTTATTGGCCATGTTCCCGTTTGTATCATGTCGAATCAGGATCCTTCGATTATCACGTAAACAACTAACACGTAAAGAACCAACTGATATTCTGTATGCAAAAAATTAAATTTGGCACATATTTCATATTAAAATAGTTGGAAAATGGTACAATTTTTTCTCAGACTTTTTTTAGCCATAAATGGGTAGAGTCAAATATGCCATAACGTGATGATGAAGATTAAATCACCACCTTAATTGTATTTGGCATGATAAGATTTTTTATGTGCTTTTGGTTGTTGGGTAGTAAAGTGCCATGGTTTGGCTTTGCTAGAAAATTTCATTATAAATAGCCTTCATATAACATGTGCATGAGTAGAAGTTCAATAGTTCTCAAGGTGTTTCTACAAATAATCTCTAATAGCGCAAATGAGTTCTTCAACGGGCAGCAACGATCCCTTCAACGTGAAGGAGCCTCTTCCTGCACCAGGTTCATCAACATTATTCCCCATCCTCATTTCATCGGACGATGAGGACGACCATGAGTTTGTTAATGCACGTACTATTTTCTCATACTTGTGACAATCTGATATTCGCAGATTCATGTGTATCTACGCTGCCCCCAACCGATGAAGAGCGTGAAGCGGCATACCTCACCACTCTTGTGCCGTACCGTGATCTTTTCTGCCCATATTGGATAACATTGCTAGGGACGTTGTCGAGGCACAGTTTACCGCTGAGGCGTCGGCCAATGGAGATCGCCATGAGAGCCCAGCAGGATCCGGGGATGAGATGTCCGTTGGGGATGACCAGGAGGGGACGTCGGGTAGTGATAATCAGTCCATTTCCAAGGAAAGTACAGCACACGATGATGAAGATTCCAGCGATGGGGACCCTGGTGACAGCGACTCTGAAAGTTCAGCCAGGATAAATACGGGTGTGTTACCGCCCCTTTCACCCCCGAGTGCTCCTAGGCAATCTGCTAGTTCGGCACCTGGCCTTTCAAGGTCTGATATTCAGGGTATGTTGTTGGATCAACGCATTCTCATAGAAATGCATCTCCGGACCGTAAAACTTGAAATCATGGGGCACTTTAGCGCCGAATTTGGTAAGCTGAGGGACTTCATATCTGCGAGCTTGCCCCCGTTCGGGACTACCTGTCGCCATTCTTCGCATGAGGTCCATAATGAGCCAATTGTGTCGGGGATATTACCGCAATGTAAGTGTATTAAATGTTTGTTATATTTGAATTTTGTAACTCTCGTTGGGTCAAGTACCCTAACAATATGTGGTTATGCAACTGTGACCTGGGTGAGCATGGATCTCC
Organism: Osmanthus fragrans; assembly: GCA_019395295.1. Classification (NCBI taxonomy): domain Eukaryota; kingdom Viridiplantae; phylum Streptophyta; class Magnoliopsida; order Lamiales; family Oleaceae; genus Osmanthus; species Osmanthus fragrans. The sequence goes on along the minus strand of CM033344.1, from coordinate 16,660,270 downwards.
TGTACTATCGGACCCGGGTGGCCGAAGTGGTACATTGCCCGACCTGGAGGCTGTACAAGGTATGTGACGTAGCCACGTTTGTAACAGTTGGGTACGTTCAGTAGGCACTACCCTGTTCTGAGTGTCGTCTAATGTGTTTATGGTAGTCATAATTCCATTTGTATTTACAAACTTCAGGAGGCAATATGGGGACACAAGTGTCAGGTTCTCAAAACAATGACGCATCTTCCGATCGTGCAGTTCCGGAGGAGGGTGGTACGCAATAAGTTGCATTGAATTTTTTTGTTTTTCAATCTCCACAGTTCAAAGACTGGAAATAGCTAGCGACGTTGTAATGTGTTCACTCTCTTCCTTGCAGATGTAGAGGGTTCTGGTGCAGACGTACGTGTTGCCGAGCCCCCTATCCTTGGTGAAAATGCCGATGGAGATCCAACCACAAGACGACGATCTACGCGAATTCGACAGCCGGGAACGAGGATAAGGACGCCGTACACGAGAGTGGCGAGGACGAAATCTAAGAAATTAGTAAGTTAAATGTACTTGTTGGACACTTGCTGATTTATTGTTAATTTATTTAAATTTGAAGTTTGTTTATCATCCCTAGTGCAACGCATGTGTTATTCTTCACACCACAATGCTGTAGGTATTAGCGGTTAACTGTGTTGTTTACCTCTATATGCAAATTTGAGGACAGTGTGTGGGATTATTTGCACTTCAAAACTCTGATTCTTTGTACCGATCATTTCAGGGTCGAAGGCGAGAGATGATGTGAGGAGCTTGTGAAGGGAGAAGGATGGGGAGAAAGTGTTCCAAAACGGTTTTTTTACAAGTCATGGGGATTCACGAATAATGTTTGATAGATTTTGATATCCACGGTTCACAATTCATTACTGTGAACTGGTTGTGTTTTTGGGTTAGGCTTACTATGCCAAAAATTGATGTTCATATCGGTTCGGCATTGGAACAAGCGCCTTCTAGTCTAATTGATGCACAATGTTGTAAACGAATTTGCTTGATGAACAGTATTCAATGATCTACTTTTTGCAACATTTTTTATGGCAGTGTCATTGTTGTAATGAAATTATACATGCATGTGTTGTTCCTTTTCAATAATACATGCTCTAAATTCACCGTCAATTTATCGAAAGTGAAGTTACATATTTTATTGGCCATGTTCCCGTTGTATCATGTCGAATCAAGATCCTTCGATTATCACGTAAACAACTAACACGTAAAGAACCAACTGATATTCTGTATGCAAAAAATTAAATTTGGCACATATTTCATATTAAAATAGTTGAAAAATGGTACAATTTTTTCTCAGACTTTTTTTAGCCATAAATGGGTAGGGTCAAATATGCCATAACGTGATGATGAATATTAAATCACCACCTTAATTTTATTTGACATGATAAGATTTTTTATGTGCTTTTGGTTGTTGGGTAGTAAAGTGCCATGGTTTGGCCTTGCAAGAAAATTTCATTATAAATAGCCTTCATATAACATGTGCATGAGTAGAAGTTCAATAGTTCTCAAGGTGTTACTACAAATAATCTCTAATAGCGCAAATGAGTTCTTCAACGGGTAGCAACGATCCCTTCAACGTGAAGGAGCGTCTTCCTGCACCAGGTTCATAACCATTATTCCCCATCCTTATTTCATCTGATGATGAGGACGACCATGCTCCGAATGGTAGGATGGCCATAGTCCCTATTCCGTTTCCCAATCTCGATGAAGTTGCAAGTGAATCATCGCACTCCCCCAACACTGTGTTCGATGATGGGTTCACCTTAGAAGATTTTTATGATGATGACTCTGATGATGATGACATGATACCGAACGTTGCCCCTCCTATGGAGATATTCATCATAAGCTCTGTTGATTCTGATTCCGATGAAAGGGGGGGGGGGGGGAGTTCAGTTTATGATGCCGAATGACGTGGTCAGTAATTACGCAGTGTTGCGTAGTGAATAATAGGTCTATCTTTTGTGTTGTTTTGGCAATGCGGGATGATTTTGGTTAGTGTCTTCAACAAATAATACACTGTTCCCCGTAAATGTACTACTTTTTGTAAAGTCCGCGGCAACTGTTGAGAACGACAGAGATAATCAGTCGGGAAATTCTGCTGTGTAATGTGCAATGAACCTATATTTTCGTTGTTCAGTTAAACATTAATTTTACTAACACGTAAACAACACAGGAATTACATGCATAATGTCAGTATATACTAGTAATGCAAGTGCCGTATGAATACGGGGAGCACAATATAGTTTCAGAACGCAACGAAGTAAATAAGCAAGAATCGATAATGATTTCCCAACTATTGCATTGAGACATTTGTTCACATCACAAGGATTAGAATTCCGTAATAGTAGATGACAAAAATATGTCTGCTTACGATAAACTAATTTCATATTGGTTTCAAAATTCCCAAATGACATGAAGTACGGGGAAACATTAATAATAAAACTAAAACAACAATAATAGAAAGTCATATATTTACGGTACTTGTGTTCCACCGAGACCCGAACATGTTGTCCGATTATGACCGGTTCGTCCACATCGCGTGCATTTCCTGACTTGGGTAGCAAATTCGTGTCTAGACCGCTTGCGTCGTGTGGGTGGTCTACCTGGAGGACGACGAACAACAGGAGGTAGAATAGGAGTATTTGTAATTTCGCTCGAAACAACCCAGTCCACTTCCCGTGCAACGGGGTATATTGCTTCGTGTAGGCGCCCCTCCAGTATTCAGAAAAGTAGTAAGGAGAGCATAAATCGTACATGGACACACCTTTCAAACATGCAACATGAGTTGCATGACGACAGGGTATTCGATTCAGCTGGAACTCACGACAGGTGCACGTGTTGTTGGCGAAGTCTACCAAGTCCGTGTCATTGGATATTCCAACCTGTGTTAAGCTGTTTGTCAACGCATGAGCCCGAAGTCTACTACCGGAGTCGAATGTTGTCCTTAACTCAATCTCCATCTTCGATGACAGTGAAGTGGTGCACACAGTCGCGTTGGTTCTACGTTCGTAAAACCACCTGTGCATGGTACTTCGAATGTGTTCCACCAAGCACGTGATTGGTAATGAACGAGCATGTCTCAGCATGGACTTCAGAGATTCTGCATTGTTGTTTGTCATAATGTTGTAACGATGGCCAACGAATAGTGCTCGTGACCAAAATGAAAACCATGTTCGCTCCAAGTAGCTGTACGCTCTTTGACTTACCCGACGAAGCTGTCCCATTAGTCGCTCGAACTCTTCAATCCGATAAGTTGTAGCAGCTTGTTTGAACAGAAATATCGAGCTTGCATTGTTGTATCGTTGTATTAAGTTTTTCTCCATATGCCACATACAACAACCGTGGTGAGATAACGGAAATAAGTGAGCAATAGCATTTTCAATACTATTTTTCCGATCGGAAACAAATACGAGTTCATCTGAATTCCCTATAAGATCTTTCAAGTTCGACAGAAACCACATCCAAGATTTATTTGTTTCAGCGTCCACAATCCCCACGCTAAAGGGTAAATTTGTTTGTTGGCATCTTGGGCAGTTGCTAGTAACAGCGTGCCTTTGTATGGACCTTTCAAGTGACTGCTATCAACGCAAATAACGGACCTTATGTAATCTTAGTAACCCCGAATGCTTGCACCGAAAGCTACAAAAAAGTAATGAAACCGTTCTGGGAATCAACTTCTATGTGGGTTACTGTCCCCGGGTTGCATTCTCCTAGGACGTAACAGTATGAAGATAGTTTTTGAAAATTATCCTCTGGTGTACCATGTAGCATATGCAAAGCAGCTTCTTTCCCCCTACGTGCTTTGCTGTAACTGATTTTCACACCGAACTCACGTGAAATATTGGTAGGGTCGTACGATCGGTATGGAGCATCCAATTTTCCCAAAATGTGCTCGGCAATTACTGAACTAGTGGCATGTCGATGTGAGTTGTTGCGAAAATCTAATGAACAAGTGTGAACATTGTTGAATTTACGGATCTTGAACACTGCGAACCGCTTCACTGTCGACGCACGTAGCATCCACTTGCAATTGTGGTTTGTGTATACAACACTCAACATTTTCATGCTTGACCTTCGCACCTAAAAATGAAAGTGGTCTTGTAAAGTAAGTACACGAATTTTCATATACAACTCTTTCTTACTGAAGAATAATTGTCTTTCAGCAAGTTCAGATGTATTCACTTCTGTCATCCATCCGTATCTATCCGAATTCATAGAATGTGAGGGCATTTCCCCTTCCCAACAATCAATATGAGCGACATTTGTACTATTTAACGAGTTGTCCAAGTGCTCATCCAAATATACATTCCCAGTATCAATAGCCTAAGGTTGTGGTGCATTATTGTTTGAGACACTATGCTCATGATTGAGTTTCTCATCTCGTACGTTGTGGTCCTCATCCGCTACGGCAAAGTCATAAGCAAGCCTATTTGCCTCCCTCTCCATGTCAACACTTGGAGCTCGGTTTCCATAACAGTAACGCACAATGAAGTTTCATTATGTATTGATCTGTACCAATTTAAGTGTTCATCATCGTGTAATTCGGCCGACGGTATATTCAAGTTGGGCACTTTGAACTTTAATTCAACACAGGCGCGGGGATCGAGAATATTAAGTTTCTCATTCAATCGTAACACAAGTCCAGCTAGGGTAATGTTTGTCGGCACTAAAATGGAAGTTGTTTTTCCCCTCCACTTCCATTCGTCGTCCACATGTACAAATTCGCCCCCATGCGATACGATAAATCTCAATTGATTGTTCATACCTGAAATGATGCGATTGCAACGGTGAGAATTTCTCACAATTAATACATTTTGATTTAATAATATGAAGGCAAAAATTTATAATATTTCAATCCATGCATTAGCGGCATGCGACATGTATTATGTTTCAACAGTTCTCAAGTGTTGAATTCGACAGTTAAATTATCTATCCCGTCAGTTTATAAATGTTGGGTTCGACATTTCACATGTCGAACCCGACAGTTTTGAAACGTCATGGTCGGCATTTTAACTGTCGGAACTCGCCGGACATAACACAAGGGTTTGTTTGGGACCTTCCACAAATCTACCTATGGAAACATTAATGGTGATAATCAATTCTCAACTACATCTTTCCAACATTTAATAAGTCAACATGATTCATTAAATATGTAAAGTTTTACATTTGCATAAATGATATGCTATCTTTACCCTTTAAAATGTATGTAAAAATCAATAACATCACCACCAATAGTAATTTGGAAAATTAAAAAACAAGAAAAAAATTTCATCATCATCTTGTGTTTCACTTTAAAAAGTAGTAAGTCATTCCATAGAAATGTAAATAATTTTTAACAACTAACCTCTTAAAGTGAAAGAAAAGTTCAAAGCTAATGTTTTCCTTATCAAGGAATGAAAAAATTGAAGAGGAAGTTAGGATTTGCTAATGGGGTTGGAAGATTTTAGTAGAATTACCATTTGATCTTCTTTGATCTTTTTTTTTTTTTATTATCATATATCATATTAAACAATATAATATACATATATCTTATTTTTATTATGTCAAAAATAAATTATCAAATCAAAGCATTAATGAGGTAGTAAGGTTGTACTAATAAGCATTAAATGCTCCTAAAAAGTTGAGACTAGGGGTAATTTGGACATTTCACGACAAAAAATAACATTTTTTGCACAAATGAAGTGCTAATGTTTTTTTTTTACATTTTAAAAAACAATGACATTTTTGTAAATTTCCCAAATATAAATTATTTTTCCACCAGGAAAGTGGTCAAACTGGGTGGCTCTATTGCACGAGTTTTCATTCTCTTGATGAGACCCATAATCAAGGAAACATGTCTAGGTCCTCCTATGAAATAGGAAAAACTATAAAGATTAACTTCGAAAATTCAGCCAACTTAAATTAACAAAACAACGACTAAATATGCACAAGAATGACCGAAAATAAGTAAAGAAATACAAGAAACAATAAAGAACACGAATATTTTTGCCCTAAGACAAGAGGTTCGAAACCGAAGTTCTTAATCCCCTTTTGAGCTTCCGTCAACCGAAAGAAATCACTATATTAGCAAGGGTTCAACAATACACCACGTTCTCCTTCGCGAATCACACAAGATCCGGTCACAACACATGAAACCCCTCTCCAGTCGAAATGAAATCCAAACAAGGACTCAATACAAGCTTACTGCAAGTCACTCAAGAGATGAGATAAGCTATATAGACTTCGATTTACAAAGAGGAACAAATTTCAGTGAGAGAAACTGAGGGGCGGCGCAAGAGAGGGTGAGAGAGAGAGAGAGAGAGAGAGAGAGAGGGCAGCGAGAGAATGAGAGAAATGAGAGATTAATACAAATATCTCAAACCCTAGCATCTAATAGAAGTCTCTCGAACCTCTTTGATCCAACGGTCGATAGAAGAAGTCATTGATTGTATCTCGGCCCTTCATCCTTTGTAGAAATCGCGTTTCCTTCAACCCGTGTTTTGTTCTAGTAGGGCAGGCCTCTATTTTAATATAAGCTTCCAGCCCAACTTCAATAGAAGAAGAGGAATCGGGTCAGCCCACTTCAGCCAGGGCCAAACATTCAGCAGCCCACTTGGTCTTCATCGTGCCACTCTCCACAAAAACCTATATGTCTAGGTCTTCCTATGAAATATTTTACAAAATCAAGGTGCCAACACAAAATAAAAAATAAATTATGTACTTCTTTTCAATTTTTTCTGCCTTTGTTTGCTACTTTGATGAGCTTTGGCAAAATATTATTTTAAAATAGTAATGAAGAAATTATACAAAAAGGGAAACCAATTTAAATCTATTTTTCAGAAATGGAGCATTTTGCATGCGCTCTTGTACAGAGAACGAGAACGGAGACTCGTTGACATGAAATTTAATTTAAACATTGACGCTAAACTTAAATAGTATGAAGAAAACCAAATGTTCAATAATCACTAGTCTGTGGTGACCACTGGTATGTGAAATCCCATTTACTATTTGGAATAGAAATTTTCTATTATTTCTCGTAGTTATTACTAACAAAATAAAAGCAAAAATAAATAGACGAGTTCAAAATGAAAATTCATAGTGGAAGAAAATATTTGTCAACTAACATCAAAATGAGTAGAAAGTGATGTGACATTTAAAAAAGGATTAACATTTTAAAAACAAATCAGCCAATTTCTCATATTTAGGTCTGAGAGTCGGGAGGGTCCGGGTATTTCAATATCCGGAACCGCCCCATTATACTTTATTTCGTAAATGGAATCAAACTCAAACTCGAAGCATCGGGAATAGTTCGAATTCGATTCTACCAATAATATTTTTGTTAAAAAATTGCGACTTGATGATACAAATTATTTTTCCAATATCTGATAGAAAAAGAAACAAACTATGTCACCAAATATGTATTTCAACACTTTTTTAATCCACCGCAAATATGCTACCAAATAGCATCCAATATCTATAATAATAGAATCCAATTTCTACTTTGGCTTCAAGCCCTATACCTCAAGAAGGATTTGCGGGGTAGATAGTAGGTAAAGTGCGATCAGAAGTGACTATGAATGAAAATGATATAATTTTATTATTTAAATGAATGAATCCGATTTATTAGAGTATTTACTACTTAGGCCTTGCAAACTTACTACTTGCTAGGCACTCCAAACTTGTTATTGTTGGGTCAACATGAATAAATTGTAAAAATGACAAATTTGATTCTGCACTTGGGTACCCAAGGTTTGGATTAAAAAAAATCAAGAATTGACTCGAATTTGATTCCAAAATTTTTATTTTATTTCTTTGAAACCAAACCAAAATCTCCAATTTAGTTTCGATTTCGATTTGAGAGGTTCAATGTTAGTTAAATTGTCCACCCCTACTCATATTACATGCAATGATGCAAATAAACGACATTCACTCAAAAGTAATAAGCTATGAAAACTTGAAGGGCACCTATCAAATTGACAACTGACCTCACCCCAGCTAATGGGGGATCAATGATCAATCAGATTCCAACTTTTAATGAAGGTGGTGCGGGGGCGAGGGGGGGTGCGTGGGGGGTGGGATGTAAGTCAACACAATTCAGTGTCTACATTTCTTGAAATTTAGGATTTTGGTCGGCTTCCATGGAGGTGTGTTTCACATAATGCGGCAACCTTCAATAATAGAGACTTGTTTGAAATTTCAACGTTATCTCAGATAGATAGGTTTGGGTGTGGGGTCCCATGTTGACAAGAATCAAATCCAATCGATTATTAATAAGAATTTTACCCATGATAATGCTTGAGTTCCATTTATAGTGATAGAAGTGACTGGTAATGATTCAATGTAGTCTTATTTTATTTACATCTCTTCTAAAAAAAATGTGGATAATATCTGTATAAATTTTCTTATCTCACTTTCATAAATTTTCGGTTTAACAAACACATGTGTTGATTGTTATGAATACTTACAATTTTATGCAATTAATATTAAGATTATTCAAAATAGTGTAAATCAAATTAAAATTTTATCACGTAATTAAAACCAACAAACTCAATCAGAACCATTCGGTTCATAGATCAATTAGGATTTCGATTACGAATATTATTTGTGCAGATTTGATCAAAATCTATACGATTTTATTTCATTTGTTAAAATTGCAAATTTTAAGTGCATTTGAAAAATATAAGTTTTGTTGTTCAACATATAAGAATTTTATGTAGATTTTCTTTATATTCTAACACCTATATTTGGTTGAGATATCTCCATATCCTTTGTATAATTGTATCTATGATCGAAAGTCAACTAGATGCTTAAATCTACCATTGAAATAACTCGCAACTATTTAAGGTTAACTTACAAGAATTTTGAGAAATGACATAAACGACTGTCTTGGTTTAACTTAAATTAATATAAAATTAGAGGTGTCATTCAGATCGTATTTGACCGTTACAACTCGATTTTAAGTTGATCGTGTCGAGTTACTCTTAACTTTGCACGACTCTGATTTTAAGCATGCCGATACATTTTGACATACATAAAAGGAAAATACTAATAAGCAAACATTATATAAACAATTAGTACTAAATTCTTTACTATATGTTAATGTGGCCAACGTGACGGCTCATTTCACAATCATTGTAAGCCCAGATCCAATGATTCAGGCCCAGATGACAACTAAAAGAAATTGGGCCTAAGCCCATTCCGTGTTCTATAATAAAAGAAAGCCCAACCAGAAAAGGATTCACGGTCCATTACAAATTCAATGCGGATTCTTTAGGTATATACCCAACTTTTCTACCTTGTTTTATACTTCAGCGAAAAATATGAAGAAGAATTAGAGAGAACCATATTTTTTGAGTTTTTATTTTCACAAATCAGGTTATCGAATTAATAGTTCACAAATCAGGTATCTATTTTGAAAAATATTAAGTGCGTCTCTCTCCTCCAGCTAAGGTGACCAATCAACCGAAAATTAGTTTATTTTCATTCAAACAATTTGTTAAATCTTCCCTTAAATATAGAAACTAATAAATATCTTCGCATAAAATATGGCACCCAGTGAAATTCAAATACCTAAACATAGAACAACGGTCTCCTTAGACTTGCACGTACCCTATGTTACGCAAGGTTATTATTTGTGACCAACTTGGACATGCATGTGACCTTTCTTACAATGTATGTGACCTTTAGTAAACACGTGTAACCTATGATAAGCACCATATTTTCATTTGCGATCATTTTGTATATGCATGTGACCTCTATTAAGGTATTTGTGATCAGACTATCTTATCATGCAAATTGATGGTGTGATCAAGATCTAGTAGAAGAAAATAGAGAATCAATGGAAGAACGATTCCGCTTTCGTTAATCGTTATAGTGGTTTAAATGGAGAAATTATAACAGCCTCGCTTAATTTTACGATGGATTATGATGAGAAAGAAAATCTAACTATTTGTATCACGATATCCTTTTATAACCACAAATTTCGGCCACAAATTATTATCATTTTGAAAAAAAGATGTAGTTAATAATTATGACCTGATTTATGCAAAATCGAAAGCATAATATTAACCCGTGTGTATGATTTAGTTGTTAAGTGAATGGTTGCAAATGTTGTCATATTTTTAGCCTGTTAACATTGGAAGACATCACTAAGTCGTATATCATTCGAAGACATGATCCAAGTTGTATCAAGTAACTTATTAATTAACAAGCGACAAATGGATGTAACTATAGTAAACAGTAGCATTGAGCATCACTAAGTCTTATGAATAAAATTCATAGAACAGATAAACATGGTCTAAGTAACACGTCAAGCCTATTCATAACGGCATCTTTCAATCAATAACAACGAAACAAAATTAACAAAATATTTTCAAGTCTTTATCGGATACGAAAACTTATTAAGAAACCTCAAGAGGATTTCGTCTGTTTAAGCTTCCTCGAACACCTATGAGCTACATTCATGAAACTGCAACTAATTCACGCTGCACAACCAACGTAGGCCCAGCTTCTCGAGAGCGTATTTGTATAGTTGAATGACCGTGTTGAAACGAGCCACCTTGGTATCAATTTTTTTTTTTTTTTTTTTTTTTGACATTTCATGATGCAAATGGAAACGTGAATATTAAATAAAAATTATTTTTCGTAACACACGAACGGACATTACTCAAATTTCGTTCGAATGAATGTGAGAATTATTGGAATCCACCAACTAACGGAAAAACTGAATTATTATTAATAAAAAATGATTGTAGGTTTTTCAAACCCTTAATTAATATCTAAAGAGTTAAAATAAATTCTAATTCGATAGATAAATTCAAATAAACTAGAAAACTGGAAAAACAAATATGAATAAAATTAAAATACTTAAAAAAAAAGACGAAAAATCCCTTAAACTAACTAAAATAAGAAAAAGGCAACGGACCCCCTAAATGATAGATTTTGACCTCGAAATCGAAAAATGGACCCCCAAAGTTGTGCAGGATTGAAAAATGCTTTGGGAATATAATCGTTCGTGTAAATCTGTCACTCGATGAATCTAACACTCGACTTGAAAGTTAGGTGTATTTTTAAAAATCCTTCTTATTTTTTTCTCCTTTTCAATTGGTTTATGATTTTCTATTCTGATTGATCTGCGTCATTTCATTGGTCACATTCTCAAAGATGTATTCGCATAGCCGCAAGAGAAACACCAGTATTTGGAAAATGAATCAAACGTAACATGAATATAGAGTAACATAATTAATATGGCAGCAATGTGGACATGATGTCTGTTATAATAAAAAAAAAAAAAAAAAAATCCACGGAAGCAATTACGTTAGTATACAACTGAATTGGACATTGTCCAATTGGAATTACAAATCTCAGTTTAACAGCTAATTTTAAGTAAGCCTTTTTAACTTATTTTTACATTCACTACGTGAAAACTTCTTACTTTCGATGGAACCTTACCATTGAAAATGGTATTTGTCACGGCACGATGACATTTATGGCACTTCGATATTCACTAGAGCAAGAAAAAAAATTTATTACGGTAAATGGACCTTCACAAAATGTTTTTTTCTTTGCGAATAATGCATCCTAAAACTAGTTATTTGTCATAGACAAGAACCATGGTAAATGGTAATTTTTACCATAGCATGTTACCGTCATAAATAGAGTAAGTTTTGTGTAGAGTATTGATTACGGAATTACGGCCGTTGTAATAAACCCACAACATTGGGTCGTCTTAAATAAAGTATACTTTGTCTCCAATATTCACTAAGCTATGTGAACCCGACGTGCAGGAGCCATGTGTCTCTTTCTTTCTTTTTTCCTCCCTTTCTAGTTAACCTTGAAAGGCATTGAATTGTGAAGCTTTGCAGTTGGTTACCTTCAAAATTCTTAGTATTTTCTTCGGTTAAATTTGCAATCATATTAAAAATAATAAATAGACTATTTCCGAAGTCTACTAAAACTTGATTTTTATCTAAATCAAGTAGGGACAAAATATAAACTTTTTAGATAAATATTTATTTTTCAATAAGATTAAATAGTCATCAATAATTATATTAATTAAAAAATAAAGAAAAAACAATAAATAATGATTGAAAAAAAAATAAAGATTTAAAGAGTTCTTAGTATTTACACTTCAAATTTTAAATTACTCTCTAATCAATCAATCAATTAGATATGCTCTTAATAATCATACAATATATAACCCTAAAAATAAACAATCCTAGACGATTTTAAATTAAAAAAAAAAATCTAAAACCTATAAAAAATTTAAAAAGAATAATATTATTCATATTATCTATATTATCGAATAATCTAGATACTTTAAGTCAAATCAAATCATATCCTAGGAGGGGAATCTCATTCACTTCATTCGTAGGTTTCTTAAATATCTCATCGTTTTTGTTCTTTCTTCATCTCTGATCATCGGAAAAAAAAAAAGGTATGTCAGAGCAATGGAGTTTTTTTTTTTATCCAATTAAAATTAATTTAATTTCTCATTTTTAAATGGTGTGTATTACATACATAAATTTTATTGTCCATAATTTTGTATTATCCATATCCTTACGCAAAACGCATATAAGAGTGCATACTCACTCTCTGTTTACTGACATGGGTTTTCGTATTTTTTGCTGATTTTGTTGGCCTAGGCAATCTGGGGTGAAAGATTCCATCATTTATAGGGTTTAATTATTGAATCTTGTTTGTGGTTTATAGAAATTTGATTATTGAATTTATTTTTATCAATAGTTGATTCTACCATGCAAAGCTTCGAGACTGTCGAAGACCTGTCTCTTGGGTTTGGTCTCCTCTGCCCCTGTGATTACCCAAACCCATTGTTAATTTTTTAACTTTTGTTCCCATGATTTTTTAGTTGCAACCGAATTTTTGAGGAAATAATTTATCTGTGGAGAATTATATTTTTCTTGAGTTCTTTTCTACGCTATTTGTGGCCAACCCAAGAGCCATGAGTTTAGCTGTTTTATTTTGATATTATTATGTGTAATTGCTTTTGACTTTTCTGTAAAAGAAACGCACGCGTTTGCCATTTCAAATGTGCTTTCCTTATACAGTATTCTCCTACAACCTTATTATGTCTAATTTTTGTGGCCTACGTTCATTAAATTGACATTTGCAGCTTCAGGCTAGTTGTCGTCTCGGTTTTGTTGGGCATTCGGCAAAGAATATCTGTAGATACAAGCAATACATCAGTTTAGAGGTTTGCACATTTTCCGTAACCTGCCTTCTGAAAGCCATGCTTTTCTTCCTGTCTGAAATTCTCAATCTATTGAGTTACTAGGTTAACTATTGGAGGAATCATCGGTTTCCGTATAATTCATTGCCTGTAAGCTGTTTAGTTAATCTTAGTGCTTGTCAACATTTCTATAATTATATTTTATATAAGTTCTTTTTGACCTTTGCAGGGTGCTAAAAAAGTCAGACAGAGGTTAATCTGTTCGGTTGCAACAGAATCACTAACAAAGCAAGTCGAAGAACCCAATATGGATACACCAAAGGAAATCTTTTTGAAGGACTACAAGCAGCCTGATTACTTCTTTGATACTGTAAATACATATGCGTATACTTGATTATATGTCGGTTATTTTCTTGTGCACCTGTATTTTTGAAATCGCTCTTCACTAATATAAGACGGGGATTGTTCGTTAGGTGGATTTGAAGTTTTCTCTTGGTGAGGAGAAAACAATTGTTTGTTCCGAAATAGCAGTATATCCCAGAGTTGAAGGTAATGTAGCTTTCTTTTAGCTTGTTATAAACATTAGGTCTATTATAGAATTCTTATTTCTCTGGCGTTACCTTTAGGCTTTAGATATATATCAGTTTTGTACTCGTGTATTATGAGCATCTGCTGTATAGTTCCCAGATCAAACGTAAAGGGCCTTCGTCTATTATTCATTCATGCTGTGTTTTGATACTTGGTCTCAGTTTTCTATGGGTTTTCAGCTAAATCCTTTTGCCATTGAACCAAGACTATTATCCGAAATTTATTTCGAAACGATTCTCATCTAATTTATCTTCATGAACAGGCTGCTCTGCTCCACTGGTCTTAGATGGGGTGGATCTGAAGCTGATTACAATAAAGATTAATGGCAAGGAGCTTAAGGCAAGTGATATGTTCGCAATACCTAAAGATTGCTGAAAAATTCACATAATTATTGAAGTTGGTGCTTTTATTTAATGCTGCTTGCTTATGCTATTTCCATGCTTTTGGCTAGGAAATTCTTATATATGATTGTTTTCCTCTTTTCACAAACTTCCTGGCAGCTTTTTGTATTGGGACGCCAATTATCTGTGGAAGAATATGAGTTTCTGCCTATGCTAACTTTTTTCACTCATCTTTATATGACCCCTCTTTTCCTTGAAAAATATACAGGAGGAAGATTTTAGCTTAGACTCTCGTCACTTGATTGTTCGCTCGCCTCCAAGTGGTAAATTTACCTTGCACATTGTGACTGAAATCTACCCACAGAAGAATACATCCTTAGAGGTGAATTTAACCTGCTTAATATGTCAAAATTATTTTTCACCCTTTAACTAGTATACTAAACAATCAATACAAAAATGACATCTATTGTTTGTGTCCAGTGTTTAATTATCATTCCAGTTAGTTATTGGTAATAATCAATGCAGGGCCTCTATAAGTCATCTGGGAATTTCTGCACACAATGTGAAGCAGAGAGTTTTCGAAAAATTACATTCTATCAGGTACATTATTTGGATCAATTGTCAAATTCCCGGAATTCATTTGTTTCCTTTAATAATTAGCCGCTGATATTTTTTGCACTATTAGGATCGTCCTGATGTTATGGCAAAGTATACTTGTCGTATTGAAGGCGAAAAGTCATTATACCCTGTAATGTTATCTAATGGAAATCTTATTGAGCAAGGAGACTTGGAGGTGAACTTCTTTATTACTTGTTGAAAATGATGTTCAACGTGAATTTTTTTTCGCATTGAGCTAAAACTTTGTTGCATCAATGTAGGGAGGCAAGCATTATACTCTTTGGGAGGATCCCTTCAAGAAGCCTTGCTATCTTTTTGCATTAGTCGTGGGACAGTTGGAGAGCAGAGACGATACATTTACAACACGTTCAGGCCGTAAGGTCTCCCTTAGAATCTGGACCCCTGTGCAAGATCTTCCAAAGACAGCCCATGCAATGTACTCTTTGAAAGCTGCTATGAAATGGGATGAAGATGTAAGTCTCTACTTTTGCATTGTTTTTGAAGTTTTCCACTCGAAAATAATAAAATCTTTGAATTTTCTCTTTGTTACCTTTTTTCACAGGTTTTTGGGCTTCAGTATGACCTTGATCTTTTTAATATTGTAGCTATTCCGGATTTTGACATGTTAGTTTTATCCTCCTTTTGGCGGCTCATTTCATTGTTTATGTGCATATTTAGTATGGGGCTGTGGATATGACAATTCACTATAATGAACAAGATTTTAGTTCCTTTTTCTTAATATTACTGTCCTGGACTTTCCATTCTTCCCTACCAAACACTTTATATATGTTTTATTACATTACTAACAATGGTTACATTTGCTGATTTATAGGGGAGCCATGGAAAACAAAAGTTTAAATGTATGCTGAGCAGCTATCATGCTATTTCTTTGTGTTTTTATATTATCAAATTATTTCTTCTTGAATTGTGTTATTTTTCTATTGGCAGATTTTCAATTCCAAACTTGTGTTGGCATCACCTGAAACTGCAACAGATGGAGATTATGCCGCAATTTTAGGTGTGATTGGGCATGAGGTGTGTCATCATCGCGTGATTACTAAATTTGAATGTTTCCGAATTAATTTTCTTAAACATCATGGGAATGTATATTAATTTGACTTTGATTCTTGTCTCTACCTGCAGTATTTTCACAACTGGACTGGCAACAGGTTGGCCTAGCATCAATCCTAGTCTATTATTTCCTGAAGTTGTATAGTAATTTTGATTGGCTCCTTCACCTTTACTGGCTAATTACGTTCTTTTGCCCATCTGATTCCTGAAGTTATTATCTTTGATTTTTGTATTTTAAATAAGCAATTTAAAATAAGTTGAAACCCATTGCCCATTATCAATGTGGATTTGGTAACCTTAAGTTCGGTGAACTGAAATAAGATATGTACTTTAGTTTTTGTACATGTTAAATTGGGATTGACTGTTAAGCTAATTGCAGAGTGACATGTCGGGATTGGTTTCAGCTCAGTTTGAAGGAAGGTCTCACTGTTTTCCGTGATCAGGTAGAAAAAACAGTTTCTAATTCGTAGACCCTTGTGCATTTTCCTTTATCTTAGCTAACATAAATTTTTAACTCTATTTAATTCCTAGGAATTTTCATCTGATATGGGAAGCCGTATTGTGAAACGGATAGCTGATGTTTCAAAGCTTCGAACTTATCAATTTCCTCAGGTGTTCATATGGTTGTTTACGCTTTGTCATACCGTTCATTAAAATGCAATGTTAGATGAATATGTTAAAGATTTATCCCTACTAGCATTGTCATCTGGATTTGCCACTACATTTTCCCCGTGATTTGGCTCTAAGGGTCTGTTTGATTGCAAAGGTGAAATTTAGGTGGAAAGAAAATGAATTGCAGAGAATTGAATTGCCTAGAATTTGTTTTAGAGGGAAATGTAATTAATGGTGTTTGATTGGTATAATTTTTCACCTAATCCGTTCAACTTTGTTTTTCATACAAATTATTAATTTTTGTGATAAATTTTTTTACAATCTGTATTAAAATTTGTTTGAATTGTCAAAAAGTAAAACATAAAAATAAAAAAAATATTTCGAAATTTTTTGTGTTCGTTTGACTTTGTTTTTCATGCAAATTGTCAATTAAATGGATATTTTTTTTTTTACCATTGAGTCTAAAATGTGCTTTAATTACCGAAAAAAAAAAGGCATAAGGGTGCATTTTCCACCAAATAGAGGAAAAGGTAGTCACATCAACCAAAAGTGAAAAATCAATTCCATGGAAAAAATTGCAATCAAACATGCCAAAAAGATGAAAATTTCAATTCCATTGTCCATGGAAAAGATGGTCAATCAAAAAGGCCCTAAGTAGTTGCAAATAGTGACTGTCGTTTCTCCCAATCTTCCAGGATGCTGGTCCCATGGCGCATCCCGTTCGACCTCACTCTTATATCAAGGTCTGAAGTCCTCCTCTCTTTCTCTTAGAGCTCTTTTTAAAGAATGCGGTTACTTAGAAGTTTTACTTGTTGGGAAATAGTGCTAACATTGATTCATTTATCCTCTTGACAGATGGATAACTTCTATACAGGCAAGTTCCTTTTTATTTCTTCTAAAAGAATATAAGCCTCAGTCATGTTTTGGTGACTTTGAAAAGATTTGGTTGTCTCTGGATATTTGAATTTGGCTGTCCCTGCTACTGATATGCTGGATTTGGTGGTGGACCTTGCTTGCTTCAAATTGCAGTAACGGTAAGGCACAGAAATTCCATCATGTATTGGTTTTTTCTCCTTGCTGTAATTTGTTTTCTTTTTGAAGGATGACTAATAGTTCTTTTGTACTGCTTGTTTACTTCTATGTTTACAGGTGTACGAAAAGGTTTCTGCCCATCCTTCTCTCTGTGTGTCTGTGTAATGTGTTTGTCAACGAGGGTTTCATTTTGTTTTTTTTATTTTTTGGTTTGTGGCGGGGGCATGTGTGTTTTGCTGTACTGGATCTTTTCAATGCATCATTGGTTCACTTGTACGATCTTTTCAATCAGGGAGCTGAAGTTGTGAGAATGTACAAAACCTTGTTGGGGAGTGATGGATTTAGAAAAGTAAGTACAAACAAGGTGGCCTAAAATCTCTATGTAGTGCACGTATGTAAGTATGATTCTATCCAATGATTATATGTGCCTTGTTCTCGTTTTAGGGAATGGACCTATATTTTGAGAGGCATGATGGGCAAGCTGTAACGTGTGAAGACTTCTTTGCTGCCATGAGAGATGCAAATGGTGCTGATTTTTCTAATTTCTTGTTATGGTATGTTATCAACCTGCCTTTTACCTTAAATTACTACTTGTCCTGTGCATTGATGGGTAATTTTTTTAATTAAATGAAATACAGGTATTCTCAAGCTGGGACTCCTTGTTTGAATGTTGTTTGTTCTTATAATGCTGAAGCTCGTACTTACTCTCTCAAGTTTAGGTACAAATGTTAAAGATATTGCTTATTGATTATTTTCTGTTCGGTAAATTTGTTGATCGTTCTAAATAACACAAATCTAATTTTGTGTTTTCCAGTCAAGGGGTCCCAGCCACCCCTGGACAGCCCGTCAAAGAACCTATGTTCATTCCTGTCGCTGTAGGACTACTTGACTCCAGTGGCAAGGACCTGCCTCTATCCTCCGTGTATCATGATGGAAAACTGGAGAGCATTATATGCAATGGTCAGCCAGTTCACACTACAGTTCTCAGAGTAACAAAGGTCAGTCCCAAATAATAGTTTGAGTGAACTTTTTAAATTCTTGTGGCACAGCACATTAAACTATATGGTGGTCACCTTTGGTTTGTTTTTATGGCGAACCTAAATTGTAAATGTTTGTCGACTTCTGTTGCCAGTATTATCTTCGCACATGAAATCTGCTATTGATGTGAATCCAATACATATAAAAGAACAAGAGAATGTTTGCCTATGCTTAAAAAAACTTTTTCTTATAGATAATTAAGAATTTTTAAAATAAACATTTGTGCGTCAAGTAAGTTGCTTATTTTGAAAGAAATTAAGAGTTATTTATAAGTAACTTAGTTTTACTTAACGTAAGAAATAAAAAAAAAAACATATCCAAATATGTTAAGAAACACTTTCTTTTATGTAGAAGGGTACTCTACAAAGATGCCACCCACATATTTATAATCTTGTTACATGTATATTTCTTTTGTCACTCATTATGATTTGCTATTTCTTATATATCATGGTGCTTTCAATCGGAACACTTTTTGAGTCTTTTTTTCCCATTAATTTTCATGCCAGGTTTATCTAAAGACAAATGGGAATTTAGTGTAAATTTTTGTATTGAAGTCAGGATTAAATTCTGTTCTGCAATTCTATGTATAAATCTTGTACTCCTTGGTAACATGCAGAAAGAAGAAGAGTTTGTTTTCAATGACGTACCAGAGAGGCCTGTACCATCTATACTGCGGGGTTACAGTGCTCCTGTCAGACTGGAGTCTGATCTCACTGAGGCTGATTTGTTTATCCTCCTTGCTAATGATTCTGACGAGTTCAACCGGTATGTATTTCTTAAACGGGTTACGCAGCCCAACCTAGTTGCCAAACTCTCACTTTTGCCATGTTAGTCATTGAATTTTTTGTTTCAGTTTAAACACTCCATCTTGCTGAATTGACTGAAACGCTAACATGGTTGGCAGAAAGACGCTGCATGGAAAATTTGTTTTACATAATTTTTATCATCCAGCTAGGCAAAAATGCATTGTCAGACTGTTGTGGTTTAAAATGCGATTTTATAAAGGAGCAAAAAATAAAATGAAAAAGAACCATGACTTCATCAACAAGATGCATATTTGCCTGGGTGGATGATAAAAAAATAATGCAGTAATGGACTTCTCATGCGACGTCATCATTCCTTTAATTCAGCATATGGATGTGGACAGCATGTAAACCGAAGAAAATAGAAAGTTATGGTGACTTGGATTCTGTGACTAAATGAAATGTGATCTAAGATGGGGCGACTACAAGTGTTTTAAACCCTTTCTGAAATTGTTTTCGGCTTGTTATCTGGTTGAACATTTAGAGAATCTGAACTATCCTTTCCTATGCTTTAGTTGGGAGTCAGGGCAGGTCCTAGCACGAAAGCTGATGCTCAGCCTAGTGTCAGATTTCCAGCAAAACAAACCATTGGTTCTTAATCCACATTTTGTGCATGGACTCAAAACTATACTCGGTGATTCAAGCTTGGATAAGGTAAGTATGTCTTCCCCTTATAGATATCGTTCTTTTGAAAGAAGAACATAGATGTATTGATCTTCTTTATTTGCTTGGAGTTATTCAGGAATTTATTGCAAAGGCATTAACTCTGCCTGGGGAGGGGGAAATTATGGACATGATGGAAGTTGCTGATCCTGACGCTGTTCATGCAGTCAGAACTTTCATCAGAAAGCAGCTTGCTTCTGAATTAAAACAAGAGTTTCTTGACACGGTATTGAGTTTATGACTTATGCTTCGAGTTTCATAATCTGGGTGGATATCTCTTTTTCATAATATTCATTGGTAGTTTACAACCTTATATGCAATTCGCAGGTGAAAAACAACAGGAGCTCCGAGCAGTATGTGTTCGACCATCCAAATATGGCAAGGCGTGCCCTTAAAAATATCGCTCTTGGTATGATTTATCTAGTTTTCTTGTATTTCTTCTGCCAAATTTCTCTTTGGAACTTTGTTCATATTTGTATAGTTGATTGTTACTATGCATTCCTCATCTGCAGCATATCTTGGGTCACTTGAAGATGGCGAAGTTACTGAACTTGCACTGCACGAATATGGAACTGCCAAAAAATTTGACTGAACAATTTGCGGCTCTCGTAGCTCTTGAACAGAACCCGGGTAAAACACGAGATGATGTTTTGGCCGATTTCTACAGCAAGTGGAAGCACGATTTCTTGGTATGTTTCTTTTGCTTTTGCCAAAATCATTGTTTCATTGTATTCAGAAGATATCATTTTCTTTCCTTGAGAAGGAAAAGAAATTCTAATGATCCATTGACTTATCAAGTTTATTTTTGTTTAATAAATATCTGTTTCAAACACTGCGATACATTAAGGAAGCTACTACATAAAAGTGAGGTGATTTGACATCTGTAAATATTTCTTAAAACCGTTTTTCGAAAGCACTTGTTTCCAAGGGTATCTCGTCTTTCAGTAGTCTTAAAACATGTTTGGCTAAGCTTAACATAAGTCACTTGTAAGCTTCTTTATTCCAAACATAATTTTTAGAAGTCATTTTTTAACTAACAATACCTAATTTTCTAGAAAGTCTTAACATACTTTTTACTAACTTTTATGCTTTGCCAAACATGCTATTAATTCGAAAGTCTTTACTCCCATTAAGCACTCATTTATCTATTGATTTGAAATGTAGAATTCTGTCACTTCCAGAGAAGTGCTTCTGGTCTAGTTCTAACCTACTTATGCATGGAGCAATAGACTTCTGTGTTATTCCGTTTATGTGGAGATAGGGATCCAAAAACCTTCAGAAGTTTGTTTGACATAATTTTACTTCTCCAGGTTGTGAATAAGTGGTTTGCCCTTCAAGCAATGTCTGATGTTCCTGGGAATGTTGAGCATGTCAGTAAACTCCTAAACCATCCTGCATTTGACATACGCAATCCAAATAAGGTATGCGAACTGTAAAATTTATTCCCTGGGAAAAAGAATATTTAATACGTTCTTATTTTGAACCTTTTGTGTTGCAGGTGTACTCACTAATCGGAGGATTTCGTGGATCTCCTGTTAACTTCCATGCCAAAGATGGCTCGGGCTACAAATTTTTGGGAGAAATGGTGGTGCAGTTGGACAAACTGAATCCTCAGGTCTGATTAGGATGAAGTTTCTTCGGCTGATTACCTTTGGCTTTTCTTTTCCTTTTACCTACTACTGCATTTGCACGTTTGACGAAAATGCATTTTCAATTAATCATAGGTGGCCTCTCGCATGGTGTCGACCTTCTCTAGGTGGAAGCATTTTGACGAAACCCGACAAAATCTCGCCAAGGTAATATGATCTAATTCTTATTGACATTTTTATGGTTGTCATAAATGTTCTTGCATATTTTAGTCGTTCTTCATACTGTTGTTTGACAACTGCAAGTTCTAGTGTGTGTATTAAGATTCTTGTAAGATTTGACAGAGTTTTACTCTGCAAGTCGACCTACCACTACTCTCCTCCTTTACATGAGCTTCAACTGGCTATGAAAAAACATAGGCAGTTCCGGGCATGTTTTGCGCAAAATTAATGAGACTCTTGTTCATAAGATTGACACGGTTTTAGTGAAAGAGACTAGAAGCAGGAGGGGTAGGCCAAAAAAGGATTTAAGATTGACACAGTTTTAGTAAATCTTGCAATGAACAAAACATAGTGGGAAAAAGGATTCTATGCTCAACCTGAAATTTATTGAGAATAAGTCTTAGTTTACTGTTGTATATTCTATCTTCATTTAATAATGTGCTTGTTACCGTTTAACAGGCTCAGCTGGAAATGATCTTGTCTGCCAATGGACTTTCAGAGAATGTGTACGAGATTGCATCAAAGAGCTTGGCTGCTTAAAAATTCTATCCCCATTATGGCTGGAAACTATGAACTTATTTCGCAAGAAAAATTTCAATTATCGGATGTTTACTGAATATGAAATTGGAATGACATTAACTATGTCAAGCTCTAACAAGATGGTAGAATATGAGCTCCCAGGGCACATCTCCAAGTGGTAAAAAAGGAGGAGAGGGGAGGGGAGGGGAGGGGAGGGGAGGGGAGGGTGGAGAAATCCAGCTTTGCTTGAGGCTATCGCGTCAAGGGTTCGAATCCTGAAATATGGATTTGGCTCTTAGGTAAGTGCAAGTGTACAAATAACCTTTCACCCTGTACCCTTGGAGGTATAATCTGCGATTCATCTCCCTCACGATGCTCCAGGGCAGGGGTGGTGTGAAACTTTCAAGGTTGGGGTTCAATCTTTTAAGATGGTAGAATATGAATAAAATTACAAATCCCTGTCAAATGTTGTTCTGGTACTGCAATTTCCTGTCTGAAGGTAATCTGTCCCCTGGGCTAAAAGCCTTTTGTTGGCATGCTTAAACATTAAATGTCAGTATAAAATCTCGTCATTAAAAAAGTTGAGAACAAATTTACTACAAAGTTTAAAGGTTGGAAAATAGTATTGTGATATTGTCTAAAATTAAATAAGACGTAATCGCTATCATATCATAAGTGTCACCAAATGGCATCATTTATTTTGTCCAAGTCATAAAAAATCATTGTTAAAAGGCATGAGTTTACGATAAAATTTAAGTCAAAAAAATCAATCAATATCGAAGTCATATATGTTTTCTCAGCTAGATGTGTTTAATTCAAAATTCCTAACTCTAAATTTGCTGATTTGGTGTAACAATTAATATCGTTTGATGACATATTGGTCTTCAAGGTTGACATTATTATTAGACGGACTATTTGCATAATGCGTGGAAATTTGAGTGATTATTACTTTAAGAAAATAACTTTCGTGATTATTGGTGCAATTACTCAAAATTTCAGTGCTAATTGATATATTTAGAATAATGTTATTTGTACATAAAGAGTTATATATAGATGAAGTGTTAAAAAGAGAGACAATTTTATTTTTATTTTTTTTGTTGAAAAAATCATGACCCAAACATATCTAACTACATGGTTGTGCTACATGTACATAATGGTTGACATACACATCATGTGGTGATATATGATTATGTCAGAATTTTTTTATTAAATTTAAAAAAAAAAAAATCTTTTTGACGCCTCATCTATATATAATTTATTATGTAACTTCATTATGTATAAGTAACATTATTTCTCGTCATATCATGCGTATGTAAATTATTATGTACATGTAACATAATTGATTTATTTAACCTTTTAAATTTCTAATTTTATGAATAATTAATAATCCTTTACGTGCAACGTACACATCTTTTTACTTGATTTCCCGAATAAAATTCACTCCGATTTTAATTTAGTCCGATTTTAATTTCCACTATACACTTTTTAAATAATTAAATAAAGAGAGCCGTCAATTTATTATTTATTTTACATCTAAATAAAAAGACATTGGTAGAAGTTTCCTAAATAATATGAATTGACCATAAATCTGTAGAAGTTTCCTAAATAATATGAATTGACCATAAATCTAGAACCCACATGGAACTTATGGTGCAGGCTACCAGAAAAGAATAGGGACCAACTCAAATTATTGACTTCTCTCTTGTGGCCTGTCTTATCTCAGCACGTAACTACTTTCCCAACTTCCTCATCTTTATTTCAGGTATCCCAACTTAGTTGGACTAATTCTTGGATCTTTAGTCACCGGCCCTTCAGCTACTCGAGGAGGTAAACTGCGGGTTATGCTCTTGTTGACTCTCAGGTTCCTGCACCGCTTATACTCCTGACTCCAAGAAAGCTCTCTTCATTGCCTTCTAGTCATTAACTTGCCTTCGAGATAAATCCCCCTTCCAAGACTCGTGCCTTCTAGAAATCGAACTCTCCACACTGAAGTTGCGAGCCCACCAATACAATTGTTCCACCAACTCGGATGTGCCCCGGAGGGCACTTCCTCATCTTTATTTAGACGTTGGCTTAGTCGTTGAATGGTTATTTCCACGTCTTTCTCTTGCTCTAGCTAATGCAATGAGCAGAGTCAGAACGGTTAATTCGTATCTATACTCCTATAGAGCATAATCTATACTTTCCGACTATTTTTTAGGTTTTTTCTAGATGTAAGAGTTGTCATGTCTTACACTTGGGACCATTTTGCGAGATGATTTTGCCACATAGTTTTCCTTAATACCGACACTTATTACTTCTTTAGGAATACTGATATGTAACACCAATTTATGTTTTTTAAGTGAAACAAAATCTAAATAGGACTTATGGCTCTACTATCAATTAATGATATATCAATGTCATCTAGATAGATGGTTAGCATCAGTGATGTTAAATAACGTCACTCTTTGAGGAAATGTATATATAAAAAAAAAAATTCAAGAATCGATTGGATTTTATCTCATCTAAAAAATATGGCTAAAAATTGTAGGGGAGCATGACTTGAAGCTATGTCTACTATAAGACTTGAGTATTACAATTTTACAAGTAATGACAACCATTAAAATAAAACTTTTTTCTTCTTAAATTAATTTTTAATTACACATTCTCACAATAAAATATTCTACAAGTAAATTCAAATTTTATTTTATTTTATTTTAACAACACATTCTTAAAAAATAAATAAAAAAATAATAATAATAATTTTAATGATTATCAAAGAGGGCTAAATGTTGTAAACAAAAAATTTGAACTTATTGGTTTGAATTTTGATGTATAATGTATAATGTACTGTTGCTTTCAATAATTGACTTAGCATTTTTTTTAATTTTTTTTTTTATATGCTTGAAGATTGAAGAAGTACTAGAAGCCACTAGAAGGTTAATTTTATATTTAACTCAATTTTTTTTATTCTTTCATTTTATAATTGGTTAACGTTGAAAATAGGAAGAAGTACTTTATATTTATAATATAGTTCATTTTCTCATTTTTTCCCCCACTAAAATAGTATATGAAATTCACGTATGGTAAAGGAGAAAATAATTGTAGAATATTAAATTGTTTAAATAATTCACATTCTGGATGAGTTATCTTACTTAAGCAAAGGTCTTGTCTAGCTTCATATTTTTCTCACTTATTTGCAACATTTAGCTTGTGATAAAAGTAATACATTTTTAATGTGGGGGCAAATTTCGGACATTCCTTTTTACTTTAATGTGATCGAAGTAAAATCTTTGGTCCACAAGATATGTCAAAACTCTTATAACATGAACTTCTCAAGTTAGAGTTAAGTCCCGTTTGGTATTCATTTTTTTTTTCATAAAAATAAAAAATATGATCGTTATTAATCACATTCAACCACCATTTTTTACTTTTCATCTTTTGTGTGGGGCCCATAACGATTATATTTTTTATTTTCATTCTCATCATGAAGTTTGTAAAATATTTCAAAGTAATATAATGATTTCAAAAATATCACCCGGTTAGAAAAATTAATATATAATTTTAGGTGTGTGTGTTAAATACCACACGGGACAAATATACGTTATTTATGCAAGACATTACTATGTTTTCCAAAAAATAATAAAATAAAATAAAAATCGTACATGTCAAAAACGACTTAAAGTTTTATGTAACATTGACTAGGTTTTCATGTAGAATAATAAATAGTTTTTGTTACAAAAACACGATTATATCCCGCATGGCATAAAGAATAATGTCATCACTCTGACATTTAACGTCGACTAGCAGGATTTTATTTTAGCTTTTTAAACCGAGCAAGTATTTGTAAAACTATTATAAACTTCAATGACTAATAGAGAGAGAAAATATTTTAACGACCATTCTGAACTTTTTTTTTTTTTTTTTTTTTAAAATTTTAAGTATTTTTATGAAAACTGCCCTGGTCCGGCTACTCGGCCAATAATTAGTCAACATGCCATATGACTGCTTGTATTTTAAAATAAAATAAAATATTGAGATGTAATTAAGTTTTGTCGTATATCATGCTATGTTATTATGAATACACTGGATATTATAAAACTTTTTTATTTGGCGTTTTTGAACCCTATAATTTTGGGTTCTTGACCTTTCTTTGGTTTTAATTTGGGATTATTTATTCCCAATAAAGAAAGTCAAACATGGAATACTATTCAATGTATAACCATTTTGACCATTGAATTATATCTTAAAATGACAGAAGTTCCAGATTTAACAGTCAACATTATTTTTTATTACAAAACATAAAAAGAATCCTTAAAATTGGCAAAAACAGATGTTTAATTCTCATTTTTATGAAAATATATTTTAAAATAATAAATTGATGAAAAATATGTAATTGAAAAATAATGAAAAGTTTTTGATTTAAGTAAAATATTTTTTTAATGAAGAATGTGTGATTAAAAAAAAGAGAGAAAAAAAATATATTTTAGAAAAAATGAAATTAAACGGGATGAAAAAATGTATTCCACATTGGATTGCTGAAAGAACAATTTTGTCATGTGCCCTAAAATCTTTACATACTTGTTGCCGTTTTTGACCGTAATAGATGCTGCTGAATTTAGGGTCCCTCAGCCTTTGACCTTCTAGACCCCACGCACCCCCTTCTTCAGCCCTTCAAAAGCAATCTCAGACTCCACATTTCCAACTCAATCCTCTGAAAGTTTTCATTTGAATCCATTTCCATTTTCCAACCCCAAAAAATTGAAGCTCTTCTTGAAATTAATTAAAGGATTTCAAGATTCTTCCCTTCTTCAAGGTATTGATTTCTTGTTCACAGGATTCTTTCTCCGGTTCCAGGTATTAAAAATTCTCAAGAGTTTTCTTGATTCTTGAGGTTTTTTGATACTTTGCTTCTGTCTTGAATTGAAGTGAAAATCTCAGGGTTCTAAGTTTTTTGATAATCCCCAATATTGTAAGGATACAAAACTTGTCAAAAATGCCGCCATTTGAAGGATCAAATCCCTTTTCTTATGGGTTCAATCAAGAATCAAATTCAAGCATAGTTACAATTGATGTGGGTGGTCAGCTTTTCCAGACCACCAAACAGACCCTTTCTTTAGCTGGCTCCAAGTCTTTGTTCTCCAAAATTTCAAATTCTAAACAAACTATTCCATTTATTGATAGAGACCCTGAAATTTTTTCAGTTTTACTTTCCCTTTTAAGAACTGGAAATCTTCCCTCAAAAGCCAAGGCATTTGATATTCAAGACCTGATTTTTGAATCTCAATTTTATGGTATTGAAAACCTCCTTGTAAACTCACAATCAAACCCTTCTCAATTTGATGCATTTAACCTCGAAAAATCATTGGTTTTGCCTTTGAGTGGCCGGGATTCACCCTCAGCTATCTCCACAACTCCGTATGGATCACTTCATGTTACTCATGGGAGTAAAGTCTCCTCCTTTGATTGGGCATTACAGAGGAAATCGACAATATTGACTCAGTTCACTGCCATTGATTCATTACTAGCATTGTCTCCAAAAACTGCTGCAGCTGGTGCCACAGACTTTTCGGGGTTACAAATTATTGATCTCGATAAGGGTTTTGTTAAAGAGACTTTGAATTGGGAGAATGTTACTAGATCCGGTTCAACAGTTCAGGCAATCGGATCATCACCCGAATACTTGTTCACCAGCTTCGAGTCGAGCAGAAGGAATTCGAATTGCATTATGGTTTATGATCTTAACGATAGCCTAAGGCCTGTGATTGAGATTGGCCATTATGAAATTTTCGGTGCAGAGCTTGATTCTGCAATTCCTTCAACTAAGTTACAGTGGATATCTAGTCATAATTTGTTGATGGCCTCGGGTTCTCATAGTGGACCTTCAGGAGTATCAGGGAATATAAGGTTCTGGGACATAAGATCAGGGAATGTAGTCTGGGAACTAAAGGAAAAGTCTGATTGTTTCTCTGATGTCACGGTTTCAGATTCTTTATCGGCTATGTTTAAGGTTGGCGTGAATTCTGGAGAAGTGTTTTTTATGGATTTAAGGAATATTGATGTTGACAATACTTGGGTTTGCCTTGGGGATGGAAGAAAAGTGATCAAGGGGAAGAAAGAAGGTTTTGGGTGTAAAGTCGAAAGCCATGGAAACCAAGTGTTCCGTAGTAAAGGAGGAGACATAGAGATGTGGTCTGAGGTTCAGGCTGGTACATTGAAAACTCGGGAAGGTGGTTTACAGGACAGAGTTTTCCGAAGGAACTTGATGGGGAGAATGAAGGATATGGGAGGAAGCCAGATAACCAACTTGAATTTCGGAGGGAATAAAATGTTCGTGACAAGGAAGGACCAGCAATGTGTTGAAGTTTGGAGTTCTGGGAGAGTGTAGAGATTGATGAACAATGCTACTGCGTCAGAGCTTAAGCGTGTATATACTGGTAAACTAAAGTCGGGGACTCAGGTTGATAGAATTCAGTGCCAAGGAAATGATGTCCACTTAACGGAACAAAGTGGCGAAAAATCATTTTTCAAAGTGTCATCTGGTTTGATAATTGTTTAGAATTATTCTTTTGTAAAGGCTTTTGTACTTCAGAAAACAAATTCTTATATATAAATTTGTTTTTACAATTCTCACAGAAGATCACTGACTCTTTTTCCCCTTTGCAAGTGAATGGATTATTTTGCTGCTATATGAAACTTACATAAGAAAAATTTAACACACACACACACACACACACACATTTCATTACGCGTCTCTTTCTAATCAATATCAGATTTAATTTGGAGCCTTTTAAGAACCAGAACCACTAACATAGAGCTATGAGAAATGTAAAAATTAAAATGGAATTGAAGTAACAGAACAATGGTAATTATCGTATAGATCTTATTTATTTATTTATTTTTTTTTTGACATTTTGTTGAAAACTAATCTCGACTTGCGAAAATGAATATTGAAGATTGGTAATCTAAGCCCTACTAATTTAGGCTAAAATATGTGCAACTCAAGTGAGCTAAATATGGATCTGACCAGTTCAAATAGCTACATTAGACTAGATTGCATTCTTGGGCTGTTCGTGAGCATTCCTGTTCGCTTTCTTTGAAGCGTGAATTGGTTACATAGATGACTTCTTTAAGGAAAGTTGCGTTCAAAGTGCTCATCTCTTCACTCTCTTCATGGCTTGGAATGCAGAATGAATGATCGGTTGTTTGATTGAATGTAAAATTTCATTTTTGCGGTGTGAATGGTAGGAAGACTAGGCAGGAGAAGTGGAGAAAAATGTAGAGAGGAAAATTGGGATTAGAAGAAAGTCTATCGTGTATTTGATATAAGAGATACGGAAAAGGTTCCATATGCCAATACTATAGGCTCTATCGTGTATACTATGGTCTATACTAGACCTCATGTAGCTCATACCATTAGTACTCTAAGTAAATTTATGGCCAACCCTGGTCCTGAATATTGGGTAGCTCTTAAGTTGCTTCTCAGGTATTTAAAAGGCACTTTTCAATTAGGATTGCTGTTTAAAAACTGTAAGGGTGATACTAAAAAGCTTTGTTGATGTTGACTTTGTTGGTGATAAAGACAATAGAAAATTCACATCTTCTTATATGTTTACTCCTTGTCGTACTTGTGTAAGTTGAATATCTCGATTACAACTTAGTGTTGTTTTGTCAACAACAGAGGCTGATATGTGGCAGCTACAAAGGTTGTAAAGGAAGCCTTGTGGCTCAAAGGGTTGTTAACTGAAATTAACATGCTAATCCTGTTATTGTCTATTTTGATAGCCAAAGTCAAATATATTGTGTAAAAATCTTGATTTTTCATGAAGAACAAAACATATAGATGTAAAGTCACATTTTATTAGAGATATTATCTCCAGTGAATATGTCTTTCTTGGAAAAATTCCTACACAATTCAATCTATCAAATACAAAGGTATTGCTTCTTTCAAAATTTAAATCATGTTTGGCACTACTGAACATTAATACTGGTTAAATTTTGGTTTGCAAGTACAATTGGGAATGGTGTTTGGAAATCCATTGGCATCATGGTAGAGGCCGTTGGGTTCTGATACCAATTTCCTCCTTGGGACAATGATGAAACAATAGGCTAAAGCCCAAAAATTGGTTTTTAAGTATTATGCAATTGCCCAATAATGTGACCTGGCCTATAAACCTAAGCACACGGTATTAAACGCTTGTTTTGAAACATGACACTTTTAGTTGCAGCCTAAAATGCGATTTCTCCATCAACTGAGAAGCCACCTGGACCTTTGGATGATATTGTGATCTATGGTTGATAGTTAGGTTATAAATATTTTCTTTTGGGTGCCCTTTTATTAATTCATATCACTTCCGCCGTTTTTAATGTTCCTTAGAGACTCTTCTTCTCTTCTATGCGTTCTTCCAATCTCTAATTGGAAGTGTTCGTTATGGTTTTCTTTGTGAAATTTGATACTAAGGGTCCGTTTGACTGCAAAGATAGAATTTGAATAGAAAGAAAATGAATTATAGGGAATTGAATTGTCTAGAATTTGTTTTATTGGGAATTGTCGATTAATTGTATTTGATTGATATAACTTTCCACTTTTGAATCTTTTGGTATTTGTTTGACTTTGTTTTTATGGACATTGTCCATTAAAGTGATAATTTTTTTCTACCATTAAGTCTAGAATTTGTCCCAAAAAAAAAAAAAAAAAAAAAAAAAAAAAAAAAAATCATACCGAATATCATTCGTTTGATTTTATTTTTCATACAAATTGTCAATTAAATGATAATTTTTTTTTACCATTGAGTATAGAATTTGTTCCAATTGTAAAAAAAAAGGAGGAACTGTAATTGATTTTCTCACCAAATTGGTGGGAAAACAAATTCCTTGAATTGGAGGAAATGGTGCACGTGGTGGGGGTGGGGGTGGGGGTGGGGGGGGGTGGAACAATTGTCTGAAAAAAATGCATCAAACAACAAAAAGTTGGAAAATGGAATTGAAATTTCAATTTCCATGGAAAATCCGACCATATCAAACATGCCTAAGTGTGTTGTAAAAGAGGTGGTGCAAGTCTTTTATCCTTTTGGCTTCCTTTAATTGATAAATGAGTGCTATAGGGTTACGGGTTAGGGTTCTTGGTCATACAGATGGGTACAATCTTATTTTCTTTGTATCTAAGACCCAAAATTGTAACATCTTCATTCTTGGTGCCTTGGATCTGTCTTGAGAAAGCAATAAAGGAAGTTTTGCATTTTCTTAAGTTTCTGAAGATTTCTTAAGTTTGATGTATAATTTGATTTGATACTTTTCATAACAGTAGTTTATACCTTTTTTTTTTTTTAAGTTTAGCCAAATATGCTGCCCAATAAATGGCTTAAGGCAAGATTTACCACTATACTCTCAAACTATACCAAACTTTGAGGTATGTCTAAATGAATATTCATGATTGACTGCTTGGACTATCATTGAACTATTCTTGTCCAAACGACAAGTCAACACAAATAGAGTTTGATAGAACAAACACTCTTGAACAATTTCTTGGGACTTCATTTGATCGCATTTGATAGATTATCGAGAAAGCACCGTTGTCTTAAACTCCTATTTTTTACACCACTACAATTTCGATCTACTACAAAAAAATGTACTATGCTTTCATTACCTTCCCACGTAAGCCTTTAAATAGATAATGAAGTCACTTCTCTGTGCTTGCTTATGTTATCCTCCTACTTATAGCTTTTCGTAACAAGGCGACTCTTAGAGAACAAAAAGTAGAGTCAATAAATACATCATCAACAAGCTTTTTGACTTTTATAAGCAGCCAAAGTTGTGGATGATGCTGTTATTTTTTCTAAGGAAAATGCTTAAGGAACAGGGGAGGGGACAAGGATTGTGACACCACCTCAACCCCCTGTCCCGAGTCCCTGTTGTTGTAGCAGGTCTCTTTTTCTAAATCTAT
Organism: Osmanthus fragrans; assembly: GCA_019395295.1. Taxonomy (NCBI): domain Eukaryota; kingdom Viridiplantae; phylum Streptophyta; class Magnoliopsida; order Lamiales; family Oleaceae; genus Osmanthus; species Osmanthus fragrans. Next base: position 16,628,060 of record CM033344.1, on the reverse strand, counting down.
ATTCTCGGCTATTAATTAATCAGTTATTTATCTTTTAATTTTTCTAGTATTATTACCTTTATTAGTATTTTATTTATTGTGAAGAGATGAAAGTCAGGACACTTCAACAGTTGTTGTCATTGTGAAATTACATGGTTGTGTAATTAAAGTTGGGGTTATAGGCATTAATGGTGGAGGGTGGATCAGCCACCCAATACCACCGGCTCTCACATGTAAACCATATAAACATATTCATGACCCACCACCAATTTTTATCTCCTCCACCATCTACACCCACTCCACCCCGCAATTATATGGAATCTTGCACATATATATGAAGTCACTGAAGTTTTCCAAGAAGTTCATTTTTTGTCACTTCAATTTTTTCCTTACAATTTTAGTCACTCGAGTTTTAGAATATTTCAATTTGGTCACTTTTGAACCATTCTGTTCAGAACAAAACCCAGGTGTGGCTGGCCATCAGTTAGGTTGCAATTTCAAATTTCCACCTTCACGATTTATGAAATTTCCCAATTTGTGAATATTAAATTTGAACATAAACTCTCATTCAACCAATGCAAAATGTCCATTGGAAGCACCAATTATGCATTGGGACGGTCCAACTAAAGGCCACTGATGTCCAAGTATATTCTATAAGCTCCATAAAGATTTCACTTTTTGATTGTATAGTTTGACGGGTTAAATATCTCAATTGTCATTCAACTTTAAAAAAAATTCAAGTTGCCAATGAATTTATTAAAATATTATTCTCTTGTCCCATTTATATAGGCGGACTTTCCTTATATTCTTGTCTCAATTATATAGTCGTGTTTCTTTATATAGAATGATTTCTTTTGTTTATTTACTAATATACCCTTATTTAATTTGCCTAGTTATTATCAATTTTTTTTTCACTTAATCTTGAAATTGTACAAATATAAATAAGGGTAAACTATGAATGCTTTTGAAAAAAAAATGCAATAATACTAAATAAGATTTCTTAATCCGTGTTAAAAACAAAACCAGCTTATATAAATGAGACGAATGGAGTATCATTTAGAAGGGTGTATTCAATTGAGTTTATGAAGATTTTTAAGTGGCGACTTTTATAAATTTCGTGGACTTTTATGAATTTGTATAGAATTACAGTCTTTCGTAAACTTCTATAAACTTTTATTGTAAAATAAAATTTTTATAATTTTTTTGGTAGAATTCAGATGACTTTTAAAAGCATTCATATAATTCACTTGCATTTCCACATAAGAAGTGAAGGTTCGATCCTTATCCCCTTCCTCATGTAATAGAAAATATTTTTAAAAGAATAAAGAAATTAAATAATCTTATATATATATATATATATATATATATATATATATTTCAAATATTTCAAATATTTTTTTGATATAAGAAATATCTAATGTTTAATATTTTCAATATGTTAGACATGTATAAATAAGTAACTAAATAAAATATATAAAATTTAATTACAAATTTGTCTTTTTTAATATAAAGTTTTTACAGATTGATCTTTTTTTTAATGAAATATTAGATGAAGAAAAGAAAAAAAAAATGTTATAAGAATTTTTAATTACAATTTAAATCTTTTCTCACATATAGAGAGAGAGAGAGAGAGAGAGAGAGAGAGAGAGAGAGAGAGAGAGAGAGAGAGAGAAGAAACTTTTAATCACGATTCTAAGATTTGTAGAAGATAAGAAGAAAGAAAATATTAAAGAACAAAAAAAAAAAAAACTAATCTTTTGTGAAAGTTTTCCAAAATTTTGAGGTGAATGTGACATTTTTTGAAATTTTATTTTTATATTTTCTATTTAAAAGTTAGTACCCGAGACTTTTATAAAAGTTTTTAAAAGTCATTTATATTTTGACAATTACATAACTCAGAGAATTTTTTTTTAAAAAAAATAAAAATTTAATTGATACTTTTAAAGAGTTTTAAAAAGTCTTCGTTGAGTACTATTAAACATTTTAAAATTTTAAAGATCTTAATTGAATACATTACCCTTAACTATTGTGTTTGATGAAGTGCAATAGCTTCAACGTCTTCTATTAGAAGTTTTTGCTACCAGTTTTCATCTCCTTCATCAGAGGCTGATCTAGTATCTGGCGAGCTCCTGGGGCCGCGTGTGCTGAATCCGTCGGGAGGAAATTTTTTTTTTTTGTTGATAGTAAATAAACTTTTAGTTTATATTACTGGTAATTCACTTTTTTTTTTTTAAACATGGCTTGTAACTCAGTTGGTTAGACTTTGCATGTGTATATTCAAAGTTTTGGGTTCGAATCCCTTCCAAAACCAATTTATTGTAAAACATTTTTAGTTCTACAATTTTTCTAAAATTAATGCAATAGGAAGGGATGGAGGGGATTTGAACCCGTGACATCTTGTTAGGATTATTCAAAGCGTGATCCTTATGGCGGTTGAAATTTGACACTAAATTTAACAAAATAATATATGTTAGGTTCTAGTGGTTTGATTGCAATTGCAATTGTAAAGATTCGAAACAGCGTTCTTCCTTTGAATTATACAAAGTTTGGCCACAATATCATTTGATTAATACGGTGAAATCTTATAATAGAATTTTATATGTTCAATTTGAACAAATTAATTGTTATATTTAAATTTTAGGCATTGTTTGATTCCGATTTTTTTCAAAATATATATTTTTTTTTATTCTTTTCAATCAGTCTTCAATAAAATAATATTACACGTAAATTCAAAACTTTTCATTATTTTTAGCAACACATTCTCCATCAAAATCACTATTCCAAAATACTTTTTTTTTTTTTTTACAAAAAAATAGACATCAAACAGGCTCTTAATATTTTATTGCGGTCGGCGATCGACGATCGACAATTAATGACCGTCCTTGCTGACTCAAAATAGTGAATTTGCCCGTCCTCCATTATAAAATCGATTAATATTATTTGTACATAATCATATATAAAATGATTGACGTGTCATGGACGCCCGTCACATGACCTTTCATGTTCTATTTCATTCCCCCCCCCCCCCCCCCCCCCCCCCCAAATACTTACATTGCATGAATGCACATGCATATATACACATAATCACGGACATGAGACATACATAACGCTTCCTCAACTAATCTCATTTATTTTTTTCCGACCATTAAATGCATGAATTTAATAAGAAGCTCCTTTCTGCCAAATTAGGTGAGCATTTCTTGCATCAAAACAGAAATCATTCACATTGATCACCACATAACACTCGTCAAAAAAAGCAAATTATTTCTCAACTGCATCTGCATGGCTTTCATAGAAGTGTAAAAAAGAGGTTACGAGGTAACATCAATGACTTAAAATAATTAATTTTTTACTTAAAATAAGTGGTTTTTGATTAAAGTCTTTGCATTCTCACAGATTTGGAGGTGAACAATCTGCGTCTGCAGCTGTTTAATTTTCAGCCTCAACGACATATGCTGGCATTTAATGTTGTTTGCTTAAAGCAGTTTAGTGTAGACCCTTTAGAGAGAGGATGTGTGTATGTATAATGTATCTATTTCTTGCCTCTCTTTCTTTCTCTATAAATCACATTTTTTCTTCTTCTTCTTCTTTGTCACTCCCAGATCTCCCTCATCCCTTCTTACCTTCTCTATCTACATGTATCTCTCTCTCTTTTCTGTTCATCTCTTCATCACATTGTAGCTTTTTTCGCTGTTTCTCTCACAATTTTGTTCAAAATATGTATCCCATAATTTTTTTTTACAGCATTTTTTCATCTGGGATTTTGATTTTTAGCTTATATGTATAAGCTTCAAGATCCCCATTACGGTTGATAAAAGAAAAGTACTTTTTTCTCCTTTTAGCTTATTTTTGCTGGGTCGGACTTTAGCAATTGGACCCATGGATATCTCAACCGTTATGATGATTTTAGCACTAGTTGCAGCTTATTTGATGTGGTTCAGATCCACTACAAGGTCCATGAAAGGGCCCATGGGCCCAAGAATGTGGCCCATTTTGGGTAGCTTACCGGGCCTGATCGCGAACAACAAGCGGATGCATGAATGGATTGCCGACAACCTCCGCGCATGCGGTGGCACGTACCAGACTTGCATATGTGCAATTCCTTCTTTAGCCCGGAAGCAAGGGCTCGTGACTGTAACGTGCGATCCAAAGAATTTAGAGCACATTTTGAAGGTTAAGTTTGAAAATTACCCCAAGGGACCTACTTGGCAAGCTGTGTTCCATGATCTACTAGGCCAGGGCATCTTCAATTCAGATGGTGACACGTGGCTATTCCAACGTAAGACGGCTGCATTGGAATTCACCACTCGGACCCTCCGACAAGCCATGGCTCGGTGGGTGAGTCGAGCCATTAAGCTGAGATTCTGCCCGATTTTATACATGGCCCAAGTTGAAGGCAAGGCGGTTGATATGCAAGACCTTTTGCTACGGCTAACATTTGATAACATATGCGGTTTAGCTTTTGGGAAGGACCCACATACTCTTTCTCCGGGCCTGCCAGAGAACAACTTCGCTTCTGCTTTTGACAGAGCAACCGAAGCCACCCTTCAACGATTCATTTTGCCTGAATTTGTATGGAAATTGAAAAAATCTTTTAGGCTCGGAATGGAAGCCAGCCTGAGCCACAGCCTAAAACACGTGGACGATTACATGACCAATGTCATCAATACACGTAAGCTCGAGTTGGTGAGCCAGCAAAAAGGTGGGGCCCAACATGATGATTTATTATCAAGATTCATGAAGAAAAAAGAGTCCTACACTGATAAGTTCCTCCAACATGTTGCACTCAATTTTATCCTCGCCGGACGTGACACGTCATCGGTGGCGCTCAGTTGGTTCTTTTGGTTGGTCAGCCTAAACCCTAGAGTGGAGGAAAAAATCTTGATTGAGATTTGTACTGTTTTAAAGGAGATTCGCGGCAACGACACCACAAAATGGGTCGATGACCCCCTAGTGTTTGAAGAAGTTGATCGATTGATATATCTTAAAGCAGCATTATCAGAAACACTTAGACTATATCCATCAGTTCCAGAGGACTCCAAACATGTCATCTCCGACGACACACTGCCGGACGGCACCTTTGTTCCTGCAGGTTCGAATATCACTTATTCGATATACTCAACGGGTCGAATGAAATTCATATGGGGGGATGATTGCCTAGAATTCAAGCCAGAAAGGTGGTTGTCACAAGATGGCAAGAAATTTGAAGTTAAGGATCAATTTCAATTTGTTGCATTCAATGCTGGCCCAAGAATATGTTTGGGGAAGGACTTGGCTTACTTGCAAATGAAGTCGATAGCAGCAGCGGTGTTGCTCCGCCACAGTCTCACGGTGGCGCCGGGGCACAGGGTGGAGCAAAAAATGTCATTGACATTGTTCATGAAGGATGGTCTCAAGGTCAATGTGCATCCAAGGGATTTGACTCCCATACTGGCTAAAATTGGCAAAGAGGGTGAATTGGTAAGTGGAATTGCTTAACATAAATTGGAGGTTCTGTTTGTGCATATGATGCATATAATAGTAATCCAATGATGTACATTATTGTGGACAAAATTAAAGAATAAAAAAAATCATAAAATCTTGATATTTATTGTTCAATAGTGTATACGAAATTGAGGAGTCGAGGAATGGTTCTTTGTGATAGACATCTTAATTTTCACTTAATCATCAAGATTAATTAATTAGGTGCCTCTCATAAGGATGTGACAGTTTTAATTTTTTTTTTGTCTGTTTTGATATATTGTACTTTTTAATTGAAATGAGAATAACATGTCAATTTATATAAATTCTAATTAGAAATTCGTATTTATAAAATTGTTGTGCATTTACCATTTTGATTACTATCAACTCGTGAATTTTTGTAGAGTACTTGCAATTTTTGATCGTTAGTAAAATATTTTCTTACACATTTAGATATAATAATTTGATAAATACTTCAAGTGCATTATGCATGACATGGAGTTTGACACTCCTCTCACATAATCATGGTGGGGCTCATGATTAAAATAATCGCGGGCCCTACTTGTGAGGGGAGTGTCAAATTTCATGTTAAGGAAGAATGTACTTAAAGTATTTTTCTAATAATTTTCATGTGAAATGATAAAAAATAAATTATTATATCCGTTGATCATGAAAAAGTGAAACTTTAACTTATTCTTCTTCATTTGAGTTGAGCTGAGCAATAGGCCACTGGCCACCAGAGGTTACCCTGATTTCTCGACCTACTAAGGATTGTGTTCAAGAGACACGGTAAGAAGAATGCCCGCCAAATGACTTTAACATTGTCCCATTAGTTTTTGTGAAACTAATTAATTTATGCATGTAATTAAGGTATAAATTTATCCAAAAGTTCAATTATGATCACTACTTGCACGATTGATAGCCTCAAATAAGGTCCAGTTTAGTAGAGATTTTTTGAAAATATTTTTTGTAAAAGTAATTTTCAATAATTGTTTGATTAAAAAATAGGAAAATAATATGGGTCCAGGTACAAAATTATTTTTATTTAAAAAAATTATGATTAAAAACGAGTTTGAAAAAAAAGAGTTTTGAAAATGTTGGCCAAACACGGTCTCAGTGTAATAATATTAGTGTCATTTGTAACACATGGATGAGTCTATGGTAACCTCCATTTTCGGTTGCTAAGTATTTTCCTAGCAATAGTATATTAATGATATTGATGACATGTTGAGTACAATGAATAAAACCCCGCGACTTCGTGAAAAGTGCTTGTGTTTATCTATGATTGTCATGTCTAATGTAATGAAAAAGAATATGCCCTACATGTACCCCCGCCCCCACCCCTTGCTTTTTATTAGGCATAGTTTGTACCTTGCGAGCTTTTTTTTTTTTTTTTTTTTTTTGGATAAGGTGATTTTTTTTGGGATAAGGTATGTGTTGGTGTTAGATTATAGTAATTGATTATTTTGTGAACAAAATGATCAATTTGAACATTTTAGAAGTTTAGGGATTTAATTGTAAAGTTTCATAATTGATTGTATAGTGTAGGATTCGGGATCCAAGTTTGGAGCACGAAGGAAACTCGTCGCATTTTCGCTAGATGCTTGTGGGAGTTATACTCGAGCGGATGAAGCAGAACATCCAGCGCTCGACCTTTGCCTACATGTCGCTCGTGCGACAGGGCCCTCGCTCGAGCGACAGTGCTCCTCGCTCGAGCTACCGTTTTACGGTCTGACCTAATTCGCGATTTCGCGAAATTTTTATTGGCCAAAGTTACCATATTCGTCCAACATATAAAAGGGGGCGCATTCGGGAATAGAGATTGAACATTATACATTCAAAAGAAAACACTTATTCTCTCAAGAGCTAAACATTCATCAAGTTCAATCACTTTGATATATGCACCATTTGGATTGAAAATATCAAAACCTTCAATCAAATACACTGGTGCCATTCTTTACTTGGATCTGTCAGGAAGATTGTGTTGTCAACTTGACTGGTTGCGAAGATCAAGGAAGAAACTTAATAACGAGGAGTTCTTTGTGGATCTACAAGAGATAAACTGCGAGAAGAGTTAGGATTGGTGTTCGTGTGCACATTGTAGCAGAGCTGCTTCAAACTTCAGACAGGAGATTAGAAAGCCTGTGTCGTCAACTTTGCTGGTGGTCTGTAAGTTTATAGTGGAACTTTGACTGGCAAAGCGCCCGAAATTTTTCCCACGTTGGGTTTCTCCGTGAACAATTATTGTATTGTTTACTGCTTTAGTTATTGCTTTCGTTAACGTGGTAGTTCAAATTAGGATAAATTGAATTGATTGATTAATCACCTACACATAATTTACTTGTGACTTGTTGCATGTTAATTAATTTTTAATTTCGCGATTACACCTAATCACCCCCTTCTAGGTGTAGTTGGGTCGAATCTCCGATTTTTCAAGTGGTATCAGAGCCTAAATTCGATTCCTGACCCATATTTGTTAGTCTAGATGAGTCAATCACTTTTTATACCGCCTTACTTTGATGGGTCTAATTATGCTTATTGGAAAGTTAGGATGAGAGCCTTTCTTAAGTCTTTAGATGAGAGCGTTTGGCTTTGTGCACAAAATAGCTGGTCTGCACCCTCTACTACTGGTCAGGAGTTGTTACTCCTACTGATATTTCCCTTTGGACCAAAGAGGAACTGTCTGAGTATAATTGGAATAGTAAATGTCTGCATGCTTTGTTTATGGCTGTGTCTCTTGAGGAGTTTAGGAGAGTGTCTATGTGTGAGACTGTTAAGGATGTTTGAGATATTTTGGAGACAACCCATGAGGGTACTAAAACTGTGAAAAGCTCCAAATTACAAATGTTGACATCTAGATTTGAGAAATTTAAGATGAATGATGATGAGAGTTTGATGAGTTCTATGCTAAGTTGAACGATATTGTGAACTCCAGCTTTAATCCAGGCGAAAGGATGCCCGAGGTTAAAATCGTTCGTAAGGTTCTTAGATCCCAACCTGAAAGGTTTAGGCCTAAAGTAACTGCTATTGAAGAAAGCAATGACCTTTATAATATTAAGATAGAAGAACTCGTAGGATCCCTTCAAACCTATGAATTGACCTTAGCACAACCCAAGAAACAAAAGTCTATTGCCTTGAACACCCGTAGGGAAGAAGGTCCAGAGTCTAATGATGGTGAACCCCTTAAAGATGAGGAAATAGCCTACTTTGTTAAGAAGTTTAATCAAGCCTTTAGAAATAGACAGAAACCACAGCCTAGGAAGAGAAGTTCACATAGGAAGTTTCAGAGAGAAAGACATGATAGAAGTGGTGGTAAAGTGTCTAATAGTGAGCTCCAGTCAATTAGATGTCATGAGTCCAGAGGATTGGACACTATAGGAATGAATGTCATAATCTTAAGAGGAGCTCCACGAGAGATAAAGGTAAAGCCTTAGTTGCTGCAATGTCTGATGATAATTCTAGTGATAGTGATTTTAGTGTGCAGTCAGATGGTGAGAAAGTAGGAAAGTACATGGCCTTCATGTCTCAAGTAGAGAGTGGTCCTGATGAGTCTAATAAGTAGGTTGTGTCTGATGACTCTAGTGAGAGCTGTACTGATGACTCAGATGTGGAGAGTGACATTCGAGCAGTGTATCAGGAGTTATATGAGGAGAGTCTTAAAATCAAGAAGTCAAATATTGCCTTTCTTAAGAAACTTGATTTCTTAGAGCGAGAGAAAGAGAAGTTAACTAGTGAACTTCAAGACTCTGCCAAAAACTTGAGTGAGTTGATGTGTAAGAATAAGAGGTTAGAAGAGACTGTTAAGACCCTCACGAGTGATCTAGAAAAATTCAACTCACAACTCGAGGCTTTCTCTAGTGGGACTAAGAAGCTAGATAACATCTTAGGTATGAACAAGTCTGTAGGTGATAGACGAGATTTAGGTTATGATAAGAACAAATCACATGTTACTAGTAACTCTAGGACTTCTTTCGTTCCAGCTTCCACTCAGCCACACTTTGCTAAAAATACTGATCTTAAAGGTAAGTGCATCGTAGGACAGAGAACTCGTAGGAATTCTAGTCCTCAAAATCATTATCAGCCACCTCACATGTTTGGGCCTAGGTTTGTACCCACATGCCATCACTGTGGAGTTTTGGGTCACAGTAGGCCGAGGTGTCGTCAGTTTGTGCGTAGGGAGAGAAATCAGGATATTCCTAATCAGGTCAACCATATTTCCAGTCAGGCTGTTCAATTGACTGAGATGATCTCTAAATTGACTAATTCTACCTCGAATACTAGGAAGGCGTGGGTCAATAAATCTGTTCTCGATCATGAATACGCCACTGGTGTTTATGCACCCACTAATCCCGTTCTTGAGAATCTGCATGCATTGAGCATATCATATATGCATTGTTACTTTCATTTTACATTATGCGTATTTTACTTGCTTTTGTGTGTTTTGTTTTAGTTTTTATTTTTGTTTTTGAGTGCTTGATATTTTTTTATTTTTTTGCTTTTGTTTTGTGTGCTTTTAATGCTTTTTGATGTATGAAAAATTCAAAAATATTGAAAAATTGAAAAATAAAAAATATTTGTTTGTGTGGACTACTGCATCATGTGTGTTATACTTGATAATGCACGCTGTGATTGAATATGCATTGATTAGATGAATAGTCAAATTCCCATCATATGACTTTGAATTTTTGTGGAGTATTCGGTATATGTTTCGTTATGTACATCCTGCACTGCACACACTATGACTAGGTAAATAGGTCTAGATCGCATGTGTGAGATTTGAGGTAGGTGTCACGTGTTGATAGGGTGACTCTGAACGTGAATTGACTATTTGGTTAGATCTTAGTTCATATTCATACCCCCTATTTGTAAAATTACTACACTCATATCTTAATGTTCTTCTTCGAGGCTATTTGACTCAAACAATTAAGTCTAAATAGTATCTCTATACCTGGTGCCTATGGTCATCTGACTTGTGATAACCAACCTAAAGCTCGCTATAGGAGTCATCTTAGTTGCTCAATCAATTAGAACATGCACTTAAGATGAAAAAATTATGAGTTATTGAAAATAAATAAATTTTGAGCTTGTTCAATATTGAAATATCAACAAAAAATATATACGCTCAAAGATAGGGGGAGTAAGATTTGACATATTAGTAAATGAATTTCATGTATAGGTCCTAATGTGCTTAAAAGTTTGACTTTCATAAGTATGAGAATAGACCTATTTATAGTGATTTTGTTTGTCTCTTCTCACAAATTTAAGGTTTGGAGTCTGTTTTACTTGAAAATAATGACACGTTACACACTTGAGTCACATATATACTTTACTCCATTAAAAGTTGTTTTATGTGTGTTGGGGCAGCACTTGCGTTCTTAAATTTGCCATATTTGTGATCAACTGCGTTTTCTCGTTGACCAACATGTTGAAGTGCGTGCCATTTTTTTAAAAAAAATCGGTAGTGCTAGTTTTGAAAGTCTTGGAAAAGTGCTATATTTGTTAATTTTTAAAAACTGTGCTTAAAATGATTTTTTCAAAATTCTGGTGCTATTTTTGACATTTGACCATTCGCTCGAATTTCGCTTGAATAGCGCTCGAGCGACACTTATAATTACTTTCGCTCGACCTTCGCTATACTATATCGTTTGAGCGAAGTCTGTTTATATTACGCGACTGGAGCCTCATTTTTCCATTTTCGCAATCTTTTCTCCCCAATCGATCCCACCATTCTCAAATTGTTGCATTATCATATATTTTGAAGGTTGTTAATCGGTTTTGCCCAACTCTAGTGGTGGCAAATAAGTTCATGGACTCGGGCCGTTCGGGCGCGGCCCGCAAAAAGCCCGATCCAGGCTAGGCTCGCGGCTCGCTGGAACTGAGCTTAGCTCGGGCCGAGCCTCTTTTAGGGGTGGGTCGAGCTCGATTCGGCTCGTAAACTCGAAAATATTTTTTAAAAAATGAAAAAAAATCCGGAATGTAGAGAGGAAAACGGGCGGCCCGGCTCAGCTCGGATCGAAAAAAATCCAAGCCAAAGCTAGGGTCGAGCCCATTTTTCTGGCTAGCAAAAGCTCGGCTTGGCTCGGGCCAGCAAAAAGCCCGAGCCTTGATTTTGGGCTTGCGAGTTGACCCGGCCCGACTCATTGACACCCCTAAGCATTTATGACAAAAAGGGGAAGATATTTTATAGTGAGAGAGAGATTTATTTGATCTTGACTTGTGTTTTTGAGCAGCTACATTGTCATTTGCATACTTGTCTTTTGGGGTCGTTGGGGTGAGACATAGATAATTGTTACTTATACATATGAATGTTTTTTATATATGTCTGTTGGGGTCGTTGGAGTGAGATACACTTTGACATTTGACTTGATTTATATTGCATTGAAATTTACACTTATGTCTTGTGTCGTTTAGGGTCGTTGGGGGAGAGACATAGATACTATGTTTAAGACATTATTGTGCTTTTATTAGATTTTTTTTTTACATGTCGTTTGGGGTCGTTGGGAGAGACATAGATATATTTACCTACTGTTTTAACTTTAAGTAAGTTTGTAGTAAGGGGGAGCTTGTGCTTTACATGTGCATTGCATATCATGCACTGATATGGAGCATGTTATCCATGCATTTGTGTTGCACTTTATGCATAACTGTTTGAGTTTTGATATTTTATGGTATTAATGCCTATATAGTGTTTTAATTAGCATTAATATTGCATCTCAAACAAACATGCTTATTTGATTGATTACATGTATAAGCTTCTAAGTGTTTTATTGCTTATTTCTTGTATCACATATTTTTACACTGGGTATGTGAGTTTTGATTTTAAAATACAGGTTGAACAAAATAGAAGCTACATTCAGATGATAGTTGGACTTAGTTATTTTCTTTAGGCTTAATTTTTGTCTTGTAATTGATTTCGCTACAGAATGTCAAATGAGGAGTTTGTTAGTAACGATTATTGTAATTGGCTATTCTGTGAACAAAATGACCAACTTGAACATTTTAGAAGTTTAGGGACTTAATTGTAAAGTTTCATAGTTGGTTGTATAGTGTAGGGTTCGGGATCCAAGTTTGGAACACAAAGGAAACTCGTCGCATTTTCGCTAGATGCTCGTGGGAGTCATGTTCGAGCGGATGAAACAGAACATCCAGCGCTTGACCTTCGTCCACCTGTCGCTCGTGCGACAGGGCCCTCGCTCGAGCGACAGTGCTCCTCGCTCGAGCGACCGTTTTACGGTCTGACCTAATTCGCGATTTCGCGAGATTTTTATTGGCTAAAGTTACCATATTCGTCCAACATATAAAAGGGAGCGCTGCGCATTCGGGAATAGAGATTGAACATTATACATTCAAGAAAAACACTTATTCTCTCAAGAGCTAAACCTTCATCAAATTCAATCACTTTGATATATGTGCCCTTTTGAATTGAAAACATCAAAACCTTCAATCAAAAATACTAGTGTCATTCTTTACTTGGATATGTAAGGAAGATTGTGTCGTCAATTTGGCTGGTTGCGAAGATCAAGGAAGAAACTCAAGAACGAGGAATTCTTGGTGGATCTACAGGAGATCAATTGCGAGAAGAGTTAGGATTGGTGTTCGTGTGCACATTACAGGAGAGCTACTTCAAACTTCAGACAGGAGATCAGAAAGCTGTGTCGTCAACTTTGCTGGTGGTCTGTAAGTTTATAATACAGTTTATAGTGGATCTTTGACTAGCAAAGCGCCCGGAGTTTTTTTCACGTTGGGTTTCTCCGTGAACAATTATTGTGTTGTTTACTGCTTTAGTTATTACTTTCGTTATTGTGGTAGTTCAAACTAGGATAAATTGAATTAATTGATTAATCACCTAAATATAATTAACTTGTGACTTGTGACTTGTTGCATGTTAATTAATTTTTAATTCTGGGATTACACCTAATCACCCTCCCTCTAAGTGTAGTTGAGTCGAATCTCCGATTTTTCAGTATGTACCTTGCGAGCTACTAAACAAAAATAACTATTGTTACCCCACTTTTCTGTTCTTTCTCTACTTCAAGTCCACGCACTATATAAATAATTATACATGGACTTCGAGGACTAGTTGTTACGGGCAATCCCAAAAGATCATAATGCACCACGTGGCCGAACCCACACTCTGCCTTATATCCGAACCCGCTACATCGAACCGGTATTGACGAACCCACAGTATCGAACCGCTCTTGATGAACTCCTTGAAACCGAACTCATGTGCGGTACCGAACTCATGTCACATGAACAGTAGATAGTATGACTCTCCTATAGAAGATCTCGTGGAAAAGATCTTCTGATAGATGGGTGATGTGACAACACGCTGCAATTACGGCTGCGCCAATCCCGCATGTCAAAGTTCAAACATAGGAGATCAGGGCATTAAATGCATTGAAGTTTGTGACAAGAAGTTCAGCCATTGGGATAAGGCCACGTGTCCATTCATCCAACGGTTCTTACTTACCATCTCTTACTATATAAGCTCACACGTTGTGTCATTTGAAGGTAATGTTAAATTGGATTCTCAACACTCCTTAGCAATTCTCTCTACATTTCACTGTTCTATTTATTTCCCCAAGACCGACCCCCTTATATATTTTGGAGGCTCACGTTTTAGCCTTCCCACACTCGTATATTTTTCCACTCCAACTGACTTGATCGTCGAAGTGCGCGCGGCCGACTCCCCCCCTTTCTTTGGAGAAGGCCACGTGCAACTGACGGTTTGTCCTAGTATGCAGGAAGAAAGGTTGAATCGGACGTGAGAGGCCCTAGAATCTGTTGACAGCTCATAAGTGCAATTTTTGAGGTCAACAACTATATTTTGCGCTTTAAACAATGTATAAATCATGCAAGTGTAAGAGTCTAGCTAACTTAACAATTCAATGTCCTCATAGAGGATAACATCTTAGATACTATACAATCAAACATTTGTTATAAACCTCATTTTGTCACAAATGGGTCGTTGAATGTATAATTTTGTTTCATATAATTCACTCGTTTCAATTTTTATGTTATAAGCTTCTATTTGATCATGATTCTTTGAAAATTCATTTTTCTTGATTTTCATTTTTAATCACATTCTCTCAATAAATTAATTTCACACGTAAACTTAAAAAAATTTCCTACTTTTTAATCATACATTCTCTAAAAAATCCCTTGCAAAATTTATTAATCCAAAATAATAATAATAATAATAATAATAATAATAATAAACCTAAATTGATTATTTGTGTTATCACCTCAATTTTATTTATATCATGTCAATATCCACCTTAAGTTTCCATTTGACAAGTTTAAAGAGTAGCAGTAAATATCCTAATTGATACAAAATTATAAATTAAGGGACTAGTTGTGATAAAATAAAGTTTAATAACTTACTTTACATTGGGACACAAGTCACCATAAGTTATTGATGTAATTGTACACCCAAATAAATCTTCAACTACTCTGTCCATAAAAATCTAATGCTAGACGTGTGTTTGGCTTAGCTTAAAAAAAGTACTCATTATAGTAAATAAGTATTTGACTTTAGATTTTGTATTTAATACTTGAACATTGTTTATTGGGGCCAATAATTGTCAACCTCTTCTGGTAAAGGAAGCTTTATTTGTCTTTTTAATGCGACGCTTCTAACAACTGATTACGTGAGGAAAAATTCAGTCCGGTATCACAGTTCCCCCTTCCCTCCGGTGAGTATTATTATTAATTAGGGTTTGACCTGCCTTAGATTTTTAAATTTCGTTTACTTGCTAGAATTTCCTGCCACTTTCACACCTATATGTATTCGCATTCACAAATTTTCGTTTCCCAAGAAGTAGTAATTCAATCGGTTCGTTTCTTCTGGTTCTTATTGTTACCGAGCTCAGAAATGTGTTTTTTTGCTTTTAAATTTGCTCCTATTCCTTTTTTAGTTTCAATTCTTGAAATTTTTGGGCTTTATGGTTACATTTTCAGCCTTCAGGTGAATTTAAATCTCAATTACTGTCTTCTTTTTCTTTCTTTTTTTTTTAATTCATGTAACATATCTTCTTTCTTTCTTTCTTTTTTTAATTGACTTTTTCTATATGGGCAGGGTTTTTATGGGTTGTCTTGGCCCCTACCTTATAAGATGGAAAATTTTATTCAAAAGGGAGGGGGATATGCCACCTTAACTCCAGAGATACATGCAAATGATGATGTGAATGTGTTATAATGATGTTTATAGAGGTGGAAGGGAACTGTAGATATGGGGTTCTTTTAAGAATGATCATTTTTTGTAAAAATAGTCAAATGTCTATTTTACCCTTAATGAAATGAATTTTTGTATATTGCAAGATACATCCTTATCTTAGAATAGTTTTTAATTTTGTCATCTATCTCTTCTATCTCGAATTTTAGCATATAAATCCATTCTTTGATCTAATAGATTAGCATAATAAGCAATATATCTATCAAAATTTTCTGCAAGTATATAATATTCATCGGATGATGATTCATTTATTCTTTCCATTTGATTAGTAATATCATTTTATCTTATCTAATAAATTTTCTAATAAGTTATCTAATCCTTTAATTGTATATCCTGGCATATTATTCGTCTTCACTAGAATTTTCTTCTGAATATGATTTTTCCTCAAAAATTTCTTCATCAGTTTCTATTTCTTCAAAATTAACTTCTTCACATTCATCTTTAATTTGATCAAAATCTGTAGTTAATATTCTAACTTTCTTTTTTGGACATTCGGTACTTATATGTCCTTCTTCATTACAATTCCAACATCTACATCTTTTTTATCTAAAAGTTTTTTATTATAAGTTTTATATTTTCTTTTAAAATATTTTCTTTTAGGTTTAAAGTATTTCTTTTTAAATTTTTTGTATCTTTAATACTTCTTATTTTTTGCTTTTCTTTTTCGTTTATATTCATAACATCCCCAATTTTCAGGTACTTTAGTATCTCCACAACAAATTCTATCTTGTATAAATCCAGATTGTTTATAAATCATTTGATTACTACACATTGTACTTATTTCTTCTTTTATAGTTCTTATTATAAATCCTAATGTATAGGCTTCTATACTTCTTCCAAGTTGTTTTTTTCTAATCTTATTTTGAAAATAATTATTTCATGGTGGTGGTAATTTCCTGATAAAAACTTCTTTATAATGATCATTATTAGCTCCTCTTCCGAACATCATATAATAGTATTTACTGTATTCACAACAATATTCATTAAGATAACACATGTTACAGATTTGTAAATGTTCAATTCTATTTTTAACATCTTCTATTTCTTCAGTCCTAGCTCTAGTGCTTTCAGCTACCCAATCTTCTCCTGCAAATTCTCTATAAATCTTGTTGCTACTCTATTTATTCCTTCATTTATACTAATTCCAAATCCTACTTCAATACTACTTTCCAAATACTTTTTGTTGTCTCATCTAATCTTAGATACCAATTAGCTATATTTCCTTTAAAAGTTGCTAATAAATATTCAGTTCTATTTTTATTATCGGTATTGCTACGGTTATAATTAAAGTGTGCTATCATATTAGTACTTCATTCATTTATAGTTTTTCTATTATCTAATTCACAATCTAGGTGTAAATAAGATCCTGTAATCTTTATTGGGTTTGATTCTCTTATTACTAGTTTAAATTGGTCTCTATACATTTTTTCTTTTCTAGTTTTAAAATCAACTTTTATATTAACATATCTTCTAGGATCAATTTCAGCTTCATATCTAGCTGTGTTAGTTTCTCCATAATCTTTTTGTTTAACTGCTCGTGGTCCTCCTGTTCTTCCAACCATATGATTTTTAGTTATTTCTTCAGAGATTTTTAAATCTTCTAAGTCAAATATCAAGTTTTCTATCTCTTCATTCATTGTTCTTTTATAACTGATTTTCCTTCTCTATCTATAAGATTTTCTTCTTGTTTTTTAAGATCAACTAATAATCTTTCAATATCATCTTAATCGTATATTTAACTTTATTAATTCTTCATATTTTTTAATTTTCTTCCTGACTTCATTAAGTTATTCGGTATAATCTGGTTTAAATGGTTTCTCTTTATTTAGATTTTCTATTATTCTATTTTAAAAAATTTCTATTCTTAAAAAATTATTCTGTAGTTTTTCTTTTTCTTCTTCATAATTTATTTCAATTTTAATAATTTTTTTATCAATTGTTTTTATACTTTTTTCTATTAGACAAATTTTATCATTCATACTCATCCTTTAATTTTCTTATAGGGTGGTTCAAATCCTAATTTTTCTAATAAAAAATTAATTTTATAATTAATAATTTTTATCTTTTCTTCTAAAGCTGCTATCTTACTAACATTATTTTTCTGTGCAATTTTTGATATTTGATTTTGGATTCCTTCGAGTAAGGTTTCATCAAAGATTTCTAAATTATTAATTTGTTCTTTTATTTTATTAAATTGTTTAGACATATTTTTACTAACACTTTCTAGTTTTTCTTTGGTCAAATCATCGTTGATATCAATATTATTTATTTCTTCTATAGCTTTAATATCTTTTTGCTTTAGTTTTCCTAATTGTTGCCATAAAAATCCATTTGTCCAGTTAGTTGTCATGTTCATCCATCCATTATTATTACCTCCAAGAACTTAAAGATTGAAATATAGTAGTACTATATCCCCTGTTTTCATAACTTACAGGTGATAGTTTAATGTTTTTTATTTCTTGTTTATCAAATTTTAATTTTGGAAATTCCATATTAGTCTGGTTGATTTAAATTTTGTCTTAAACATCTTATTAAATTAGCTAAGTTATTTTGTAATTCCTCTTCAGCTTGAAATTGTAAATTGAGAGTTTATCTAATAATATCATTTTGAATTTTAATCCAATTTTTAATATTTCTTTTAATTTCTAGTCATTTTTCATTATTACTTTCTTTTTCATATTTTTCGTTATAATAATCTATTCTTTCTTTACAATATTTCCAAGTTATTCCAGACATATTCTTTGTACTAAGGCTAGATGTAAAATTATTTCTTTCAAATTGCTATTTACTAAATTATTATATTCTTCTTTTTTATTATAATAAGTTTCTAAGGATTCTTTGCAAACTCCGGCTATAATTTGTTCTTTATATCTCTTATTCCAATAATTTTTCATATCTATGTTATATTTTTGATTTAAGAGATATTGATTACATTGATTACAATTATTAGATTGAATTATCCTAAAAAAATTTGAACTAGAGGTTTGATTCATAATTTTTATATAGATTTTTTGATTTTATGAGATTTTTTATATGGTTGCACTGATACGAATAAAGGGTGAATTTGAAAGAGTTCAATATTTTAGAAACAAAATCATAAAAACATTCTATTCAGTATTATTTCCATCATAACAGTCATCATATTCATTGTCATAATCATATAAAAAAGAGCTATAAATTTCTTCATTAATCATTTCATTGATTTCATAATCTAAATATTCTTTAAGTATTCTTTTTATTATATCACTAGGTAAAACTCTTTTTAAATTTATAGCAACAAGGGTTAATAAATCATCATAATAATCCATATATATCCATAAATATTTTGATCTAAACATAGATGATTTGTGTGAAGTGCTCATAGAAGAAATCTTTTCATAACATAATCCTTCAATTATAATCTTTCACTGAAACATGTTCAACAATCAAAGTTTATTTTAAGTAAAGGGCCTTACCACGTTTCGCACAAAGGCAAGATTCCTCAACGTCACTGGTTACCTTCGCCTAACAAAGTCGGCCAACAAGCCATTGCAGGCATCAACAGGCACTCAAGACTCTAAAACAGACTCACTGTGTATGACAGGAACCAAAGCATAGTAAAAGATTTTACTCAAAACAAACTTCTTTTATTGAGACATGAAATAGGAAAGTTTATAATACAAGGATACTATTACAAAATGATTCATCTATGAGAGGACTTCTTAAGCTAAGGTTACAGAAGACATAGATGATTTGAAGAGAAAAATGGGATAAGTTTTTCGATTCTGCTCTCCTTCAAGATATGTCTCTCTTTTTATAGATGGAACTCGCTTCACCGAGAAGCTTCTCTCTATTCTTTTGATGCTAGGTGTCTTCAATAATTCTTTTAACTTTAATAAAGTAGTTGAGTACTTTAATAAAGTGGTTGATTCTAGCTGTTGTTGTCTACTTTCTCCTTCTACATTTGTCGGCTTCTTTTAATAAAGTTGTTGAAAACTTTAATAAGGTGGTTGAATTATTGATTCCAGCTGTCTAGTGCGCTATCCACTTCTTCTTTTATAGTGCTACATTATTAGCACTGTCAGCAACCTTTATGTCACATCTTTATTTTTTTATGACATGAGTGTGACCCTTGAGTCGGCATGCTTCTTTGACGCATTCTTTTGATCCTGAAAATCTGTCCATGTGAATTTCTTCAATCTTATCTTCAAGCAATTTTTATTTTTTTTCTCCTCGACAAACAAGTATCCAATTATTGAAAGCTCCAAGAGTAATGTAATTTTCACTATAGAAAAATTTCATAGTAGAAACGACTGATTTGATTCCAAGAGCTCTTCTGTAAAGCATCCAATTTTTGTTGAGTTTTGGTAATTCCTTCTCAAGTTGAATTTCTTTTAAAGGAAAATCTTTATTCCTTCTTATTGTTATAAAATGTTGTTCATTATACCATTCTGGTTCGCTATATTCCGGGCAGATAGTGTATAATCTGATTTCAACCGGTGTCTCTTTGAACTTTCTCACGCTTTTAACAAATTCTTCATCAAGAAGTGAAATTTCTCTGTAATCATGGCTTGGAAAAACTCGATCAAGAAATCCATAATTTGCAAGTTTTCGAACAATTTCAGGATTAGTTCCTGGGACTGCACTGATCCTTGGGTAAATTGTTGTGGGTTGAGCCGTGGTATAAAGAGATTCTCCACTCTTGAATTTATAAATAAATTCTACAAATTCATGATACTCTTTCTCCATAGGATGAAGATTGACGTAAATGCTTCTTGTGAATGATTTTTTCTTATTGTTTTCAAGTTCATCAAACTCGAATTCACTTTTGCAAGTAGGTTGTTCGAGTGAACCCTTTGATAAGGATGTTTGGTCATTAGTACCAATGACTCCTTTTCCATTGTTTTTATTATCTTGGATTAAACAGTAGGCTTATCCAATGGGCCTTTTTTAAGGGAAGTTTTCTCTTAAAAAGATATGGCTCCCAATCCATAATTTGTTATGTCTATGTCGCACAATTCACTCTTTCGAGTAGGCAATTGTACTGGACCTTTGTTTTTGTCATTTCATCTTGATGGACTAAGAGTGACATTCTCTTCTTTTGATTCGCCATAGGCTATTTTAATTTCCCTGTAGGGATTATGACCAGCTATTTCTGAGAAAGTTTTCTCCTTTTGTAAGGACGGAAACTCTTTTTCATTTGAGATTTTAAATCATAAATTAAAGATGTTGACGTAAAAAAATGTAAACACTTGATTTGAGACAACTTTTAGAAAAAAGAGGCCATAACTCCCGTCCCTATATATGATCTCCCCTTTCCTTTTTATAGATGGGTTTTCATACAAATGGTAAGGATGTTGTCAAATCAATCACTTCATACATCAGGCCAAGCTCAGAAATGCGTGCCGTAGTCCTTGGTTGTGATTGGCTAATGAGGTCGGCTCTCATCAAATCCTAATAATTCTGTTTTGTCAGTTAATTATCACCTTTGCATGGAAGTTAGCAACAAAAAGGGTTTGATTGGTTGAGGAGGGCGGCACTCCAAGTGTACTTGACTTGATTGGACAGATGGTGAAAGTAATGTAATCATTATGTCCCCTGAAATGACGGCGGTCTTCTGACAAGGCTGCTAGAGACAACCGAACTGGGGTCGATAACCAAACTGCCACCTGAACAACCTTAATACTAAGAGCATAATATTTGACCTCGGACCTCGGTGGTCAACAATTACCCCCCAGGTCAGTCCGTCCGTTTGTATACGGACTGATCTTAGTAAGTCAGGCACGTCTTTTTAGAGCATTAATTGCTTAAATACCGAAGACGAAGCATCAGGTGACACGTGGCTGTAAGCTGTCACGCACTGGCTGAATGCTGAGGGTCATCCTAAAATGACGTAGTTTTGAGTCAATGAATCTGGGCCCTTCTTTTCGCAGATCTAACGGTCGAGATGAAGACCCTTTACATTCCTTCCTTTTTAAATACCATCTCCTGTCATTTTCACCACTTTTCTTTGAAACTTTATCCTTTCGAGCACGGTAGCGAATCAGTCCTTAGTTCTTCCAGCCCTAGCCGAGCAAGGTCGTCCATTCAGGTATTCCGTTTCTCAAGAACACGCATATTTTCGTTCTTTTCTTCCTGTCTTTCATTCTTTTATGAGTTCGGACGAATCCAGGTTTTATCCTGGGGTAATCAACAAGAAGAATCAGTTATTCCCTCCCCCTCTTCGTCTTCTTCTGATTGTCAGGAGATTTTTTCCCCAATTCCGTTGTCAGTTATTAACCCGGTAGGTCGGTCTAGAGAAATGAGCTTGAATAACGAGGATTCTAGGGCTGTGAGTGTAGGTTCTCACGAAAGTAGTGGGGAAGATGAGTTCGGCGAGTGGGGAGCGAGCTCGTATAGGTCTGTAGTTACGGGAGACATGTTGGCGAATTGGAGGGGTAAGTATAGCATACCTAGGTCGATAGAATTGATGATCCCAGAACCTTCCGACCGAGCTAACACCCCACCCCAGGGATGTATTGCTCTTAATTCGGCCATCCTTAACGCCGGACTTAGGTTGCCCTTTCCTAGGATCATCCGTAAGTTTTTGTCCTACTGGGGTATAGCTCCCACCCAGCTATGCCCTAACGGGTGGCGAACGTTGATCGCCACCTTAATTTTATGGAATAGAATGGGTTATCCCGAGCTGGGAGTGGAGCAGTTCAACTCCCTCTTCACTTTTAAAGAGGATGGGAAGAGCTCAGGCTGGTGGTATACCAGTGTTAGGCCGAGGACGGGAGGATCCTTAGTTTTAGATACCCCTTCTTCAATAAAAAGGTGGAAGGATGAGTTCTTCTTTGTTCTGGGAGAGTGGCAGTTCCACCCTGCTGAGGAAGATAGGGAGGATGTCATTCCAACCCTGTACCACCCCTTACGTAAGTTTGGTGATTTCTTGACCTTAGCCGAACTTACATGATATAACTTCTAATAATCTTTGTTCATTTTTGCAGATCAGAAGGTCGGTAATTTGAGCACCGCCGACCAAAGACGTGCTAACGCAATCAGGGGATTGAACAAAAGGCAGAGATAGTGCAAATTCTTGATATCGGAGAAGAATCTCTTCCAGGCCGGTTTACTGCGCATTCATCCTGAAGGGCGAGCTGCTGGATCTTCATCCTCCCACCCTATTGCACTTAGTGAGTATTTTTGGCCGAGCTCATCCACATTAGATAAATTATTGCACGTTAGGTGTCCAGACCTCCAAAGGTCGAACTTGGAGGTTCTCATAGGGCATCGTCCAGAGATTTTCCTGGACTATCTCCGAGCTCCGTCTCCGGCCAGAGAGGCCACTGCAGCTCTGCCACCTCCCCTCAGAGACTCCGCTAACTTTCTTACTTGGAGTTGGAACGAAAAGGAGCAGAACTTCCCTGCAAAAATACCAGTGGGGGAGCAGATAGTAGCTGCTCAGCTGCACAGCCACAGGTCGGTCCTGTACATGATGTCTGTGGCGGAGAAGGTATATTTTTCTGGATTTAGATTATAAGTTCGTCACTTAAACAAATCATGTCCTAATATAAATCTTTTGTGGTTGTAGGTGAAGGCCGAACTGGACAAACTGCTGGAGACAAGGGATCAGACCATGAGCCTGTTTGATAAAATGGAGCAGGAGAGGGCTGCCTTTGCTGCAGAAAAGCTCTGCTACGAGGACAAGCTGAATAAGATGGGAGTGGAGCTAGAGGCGAAGTCAGGCTCGGAGCTGCGACTTCTTGATGATAATGCCGCCCTGCAGGCTTGGGGAGAAAGGTTGAGTAAGAAGGTTGCAGAAGAGAAGAAGTGGGCTGATGACCTCCAAGCTCAGCTAGACATGGAGCGAGCTAAGGCGGCAGAGGAGCAGTCCCTTGCTGAGAAGAAAGTGGACGAGGCTGAGGCGAGGGCGGTGAATGCTGTGAACCTGTGGAGGGCATCGAGTGAATTTGATGCCGTCTCCCAGGATGTATATGTGGTGGCCCTGGAGGAGATCATTAAGTATATTAGCAAGGAGAGGCCGGACTTTGATGTGGTGTTCCTTGAAGAAGCCTTGGAGGAGCAGAGGAAGGAGCTGGAGTGCCTATCTGCTGAGGCCGGAGTTCACCTTTCTCACGGGGACGATGAGGCCGGGAAAGAAGCTTCTCCTTCTCAGGCCTCTTAGTTAGGCTAGATTTATTTTCTGCTTTTATTATGTTGTATAGATCACACCGATTTTTGTAATGAACTCCAAATCTTTGCTTTTGTTTTTATAAAAGTTCGTTTATTTGTTTCGTTCAAATCCTTCTAATCAAAAAATGTTCATAAGAGACCTTAGTTTGGTTCACTAGGGGAAGTGAGGCTAAGGTATTTCCTTGATAAGAAATTTATCTAAGTGTTGCAGCACATGCAACCTTAGTTCAGTTCACTTGTGGAAGTGAAGCTGAGTTATTTCCTTGATAGGAAATTTATCTTAGTTCGGTTCACTTGTGGAAGTGAAGCTGAGTTATTTCCTTGATAGAAAATTTATCCAAGTGTTGCAGCACATGCAACCTTAGTTCGGTTCACTTGTGGAAGTGAAGCTGAGTTATTTCCTTGATAGGAAATTTATCCAAGTGTTGCAGCACATGCAACCTTAGTTCGGTTCACTTGTGGAAGTGAAGCTGAGTTATTTCCTTGATAGGAAATTTATCCAAGTGTTGCAGCACATGCAACCTTAGTTCGGTTCACTTGTGGAAGTGAAGCTGAGTTATTTCCTTGAACAAATTACGTAAGAACAAAGAGACACACATTTTATTTTTCATTGATAAAGACACTCCATTACAACCGTTCTCATCCTTCCTTTTACATTACTGGTAGTACTGACGGAGATGTTCTGCGTTCCAAGGATGTGGCAAAAGATTTCCTTCCATATCCTTTAGTTCGTAAGCTCCTTTCGGTAGTACCCTTGCTACAGTATAAGGTCCTTCCCAGTTAGGACTAAGACTTCCGGAAGCAATCTCTCTTGTGGCAATGAAAATATTTCGCAGTACCAGAGATCCAACCTCAAATTCTCTTTTCCGCATTTTTTTATTGTAATAGCGCGCGTTCCTTTGCTTATAGACTGCATTTCTGAGTGCTGCATCATCCCTTCTTTCTTCTAAAAGATCCAATTCCCCTCTCAGGGCTTCTTCATTTCTGGCTGGGTCGTAAGTTGCAGTTCGGAATGAAGCTATTCCCATTTCCAGAGGGATTACTGCCTCTACGCCAAAAGCTAGAGAGAATGGTGTTTCTCCCGTGCTTGTTCTGGAGGTAGTTCGATAGGACCACAAGACGCTGGGGAGTTCGTCCACCCATCTTCCTTTGAGGACGTCTAGTTTGGCTTTCAGTGTATGCTTTATGATTTTGTTTATAGCTTCAACCTGACCATTGGCCTGAGGATGGTTAGGCGTAGAGAAATGTTTCCTGATGCCGAGCTCCTCACAGAAATTGATAAGACGAGTATTGTCGAATTGTCTTCCATTGTCAGCGACGATGGAGTAAGGTATTCCAAATTTGCATATGATGGACTTCCATAGGAAGTCGGTTGTTCTTTGTTCGGTAATCTTCACAAGCGACTCAGCTTCAGCCCATTTAGTGAAGTAATCAACGGCTACTATGGTATACTTAGCTCCACCTCTTCCCGTTGGCATTATGCCAATCAGATCGACCCCCCATTTCGCAAAGGGCCAGGGCGCAATTATGAAGTTAAGCTCTTGCGGAGGAGCTTTGGTGAAGGGAGCGAGGCGTTGGCATTTGTCACACTTTCTAACAAATTGAAGGGCGTCTTTCCTCATGGTGGGCCAAAAGTATCCTTGACGTGTGATTTTGTGAGCCAAGGATTGTCCGCCAGAATGGTTTCCACACATCCCTTCATGAATTTCGCGGAGGGCATAAAGAGCTTTCTCTTCATTTAGACACCTTAGCAGGGGAGTTGAGTATCCTCTCTTGTAAAGGGTGTCATCCACTAGAGTGTATCTGGCCGATCTAATTCGCAGCCTCCTCGTTCAGTAGGATCGTCAGGGCAGACCCCGATTTTTAAGTAGAGGTTAATTTCGTCAAGCCAGGTAGGCTTAGGATCTATCCTCATGAACTCTACTTCTTTCTTTTCTATCGCAGGCTGCGAAATCCTTCCAATAGGGATGCTGTCAAATTCCGTGATTCCTTCGCTGGTGGCCAAACGAGCTAGAGCATCTGTATGTCCGTTCTGCAATCTTGGTATTTGATTTACCCGGATGGTGTGAAAACCTTCGAACTCCTTCCTTGCCACCTTAAGATAACTGTTCATCCTTTCCTCCTTAGCTTGGTAGACGTCATTGATTTGATTAACCACCAATTGGTAATCACTGTAAATCATTAGGTCCATGACCTTCATCTCTTGGGCCATTCTCACTCCGGCTATCAAGGCTTCATATTCGGCCTCGTTGTTGGAAGTGTTGAAATCGAAAGGCAAGGCTTCACAATACAACTGTCGATCCGGGCTGATCAACACCACACCAGCTCCAGACCTTATTTCTGTAGATGACCCATCGACGTAACGTTCCCAAGGAAGTCCTGATTCAATTTTTTCCACTGGCTCCTCGCTGAACTCAGCTATGAAATCAGCGAGCGCCTGCCCCTTGATGGATACGCAAGGTCTGTACTTGATGTCAAATTGTCCTAATTCGACTGCCCACTTAACCATTCGTCCTGAAGTGTCGGGTTTCTGCAAGGTCTGCCTTAATGGAGAATTGGTCAGGATTTCGATGGTATGTTCCAGGAAGTAAGGCCTTAACTTTCTAGCAGCTGTGACAACCGCGTATGCCAATTTTTCCAATGGCGAGTATCTTAACTCCGCTTCATGGAGGGCTTTGCTAGTGTAGTAGACCGGATGCTGCACTCCATCTTCTTCAGTTGCCAGGACCGAGCTTATGGCATGTTCTGATACGGCTAGGTAGAGTTGCAAGGTTTCTCCGATCATTGGTTTGGATAGCACCGGTGGCTGGGCCAACTGCTTTTTTAGCTCGTCGAAGGCGTTTTGGCATTCAGGTGTCCAATCAAATTTTTTCCCGCCTCGCAGCACGTCAAAGAAGGGTTTACACCGATCTGTCGACTTTGATACAAAGCGGCTGAGGGCAGCTACCCTCCCAGTCAGACTCTGAACCTCCTTAGGTTTTCTTGGTGCTCTCATGTCAAGGATAGCTCTTATCTTTTCGGGGTTGGCTTCGATTCCCCGTTGATTAACGATATAGCCCAGAAATTTACCCGAGCTTACACCAAAAGCACATTTTTTTGGATTCAGCTTCATCTGGTACTTCCTCAGAATTTCAAACATTTCGACGAGGTGTTGCTGGTGGTCCTCCATCCTCATGCTCTTCACGAGCATGTCATCAACGTACACTTCCATTATTTTCCCGATTTGTTGGGCAAACATGGAATTCACCAAGCGTTGATACGTTGCTCCGGCATTTTTGAGACCAAAATGCATCATTTGGTAACAGTACAGACCTCGGTCGGTGATGAAAGAAGTGTGTTCTTGGTCCGGCTCGTACATGGGTATTTGATTATACCCTGAGTACGCGTCCATAAAGCTAAGCAACTCATGTCCAGCAGTAGTGTCCACCATTTGGTCTATTCTGGGCAAGGGAAAGCTATCTTTTGGACAGGCCTTATTGAGGTCAGTGAAATCGATGCACACTCTCCAATCTCCATTGCTCTTTTTAACAAGAACGGGGTTGGCAACCCATGTAGGATAATGAGACTCCCGAATACACTTGTTGCGGAGAAACTTTCGTATTTCTATGTTTAAAGCCTCATATCTATCCGAGTTCAGAGGTCGGCACCTTTGTTGCTTTGGCCGAGCTTCGAGATCAATATTTAACTTATGACAACCGATTTTTGGATCAATCCCTTCCAAATCCTCATGGCTCCATGCAAAAATGTCCAGATTCTGCCGAAGGAAGGACATCATCTGAGTTCGTATCAATGGTCGCAGCTCTTTTCCTATCTTAAGTTCCTTGGTGGGATCTTTTTCGCAAACTGATATCGGTTCCAGTTCTTCCACCGGTTCCCCCTCCTCCTTAGTCTTCGCACGGGGATCCAAGGGACCGAGGTCGAGCATCATACACGTGGCCGTAGGAGGTTGCTTGTTTTGATTTGCTTGAGATCGACCTGTCATTTGACACATTTCAGCGAGTTCTCTATTTCCTTTGATTTCTCCTACTCCATGAGGTGTCGGGAACTTGATTGAGTAGTGGAACAAAGACACCACAACTCTGAGGTTGAACAACAAAGGTTGCCCCATCACTGCGTCGTAAGGTGAAATGGAGTCTAGGATTACGAACTCAGCGTTAGTTCTCCAATGTCGTGGGGTTTTCCCAGCTTCGACGGAGAGCTTGATGGATCCTCTGGCCTTGACTGGCGCTCCGCTCAAACCTTGCACCATATTGGGATATGGTCAAAGAAAATGAAGGGGAATTCCCATCCACCTTAGGGTATTGGTGAAGAGCAAATTGATCGTACTCCCGGTATCGACCAATACTTTTGGGATATTGATTCCGGCCACAGGTAAAGATATTACCAAGACGCCAGGATAGGGATTCAGATCTACTTCGGTATCGTAGAAGGATAACAGGTCATCCTGGGGTCGTTTGCGGTGCCTTGCATCGATGTCGATCTCAGATAGGTCGGCAACTACTGGTCTTTTCAATTTGGACTCCCTTGTTGAAATATCTTGCTTTCCTCCCATCATGCTGACCTCGGACTGGGGCAAGTCGACGTTGCAAGCTCTGGCCTCAGCTTGGTTTCCGGTATCCTTCCAACACCGTAAGGCGTGGGGAACTTCATACAGTAATGATATATCAAAGTGGCAGCTTTGAGTTCATGTAGTATAGGTCTGCCCAGTATCGCATTATAATTGGATGGCAAGTCAACGACCACGAAGTCAGCTAGGATTCTCCTTTGGCAGAGATGCCTAGTTCCACGATAAGGACGATCTGACCCTTGGCTTCGATGGGGTCTCCAGAAAATCCTTGTAGCCTTTTATGGTACGGCTGGAGGTAGCGCTCTGAGATTTCAAGCTGTCTCAGAGTTTGGGTGTACAGGATATTCACCGAACTCCCGTTATCCACCAAAGTTCGATGTACTTGGACTCCGGCAATGGGCATAGTGATGACCAAGGCATCACTTTGATCTTCCAGGACTCCTTGAGAATCTCCTTCAGAGAATCCGAAACACTCAGAATTGGTTACCGAACTTCTGATATCGTAGTTCGACCATATTCGTGCATCTCTAGCTTGCCTACATCTTTCTCTCCTTGATCCTTCCAAATACTAGTTTCCACCAACCATCATTCTAATTTCCGCCCTGGGAGGAGGATTGCGTTCCGGCATGGCAGGTTGGGCCCGGTTTCCTTGTACTTGTGGCTGAGGTGGTGGTGGAGGTGTTGGGTTCGCCTCCGCGGGTTTAGCTACAAATTCTTTGAGGCGACCTCTCCGAATTAGAGATTCAGTTTCTTCTTTTAGGTCTCGACAACCATCCGTGTTATGTCCCGCTGACCTGTGATATCGGCAATACTTTCCTCGCCCCAACTGTCTTTTCTTTGGGAACGCCGGCTTACGGAACTCTTCCCTATCTCCAGATTGCATGAAAACTTCTTCCAGGGTTGTTGTTAGTGGGTGATAGTCATGAAACCGACGTGGCTGATTTTTAGATCTGTCACTCGTACTCCGATCTCTTTTTATTTCAATTGAAATTTTCCTGTCTGATTTTCTTTCCTTATTATGATCCTTGGGGTGTGGGTTGGCCCCAACGTTCTCTTGATCCGACGTGGCATCCTCCGCGCTGATATGTTTTTCAGCCCGGTTCAAAAACTCATGATATGTGCGGGGTCCGTCCTCATGTACAGACCACCAGAACCGTGTTCTAGGTCTCAATCCGGAAAGGACTGCCACGAGGGCGGCATCATCAGAGATCTTCTCAACTTCCATTGATTTCTTGTTAAACCTCCCGAGGTAACCTTTCAGTGACTCGCTTTTTCCTTGCTTAATGCTGACCAACCTCTCCTTAGGTGTTGTTCTAGCTTTGGAGCCCATGAATTGAGCAAGAAAAGCTGTTGCCAGGTCGCTCCAATTTTTTACGGATCTTTGATGCAGCCTTCTGAACCATCTTTGGGCCTTATCTCCCAAAGTTAACAAGAAAGCTTGGCACATGATGGCATCGCCAGCGCCTTGTAGTTCCATCTATGAGGTATACTTGTCCAGGTGGCTAAGGGAATCTCCTTCCCCTTCATACCCAGTAAGCTATGGCATTTTGAGCTTCTCAGGCAGGGGTTCAGCCAGTATGTCCTCCGAAAAAGGGGAGTGACGTTTGGTGAAATAATCTTCGGACACCCCCTTGCCCTTTGCTTCTAGGTCGGCAATGCGTTTCTTTAAGGCACTTATTTCCGG
The DNA here is from genome assembly GCA_019395295.1 of Osmanthus fragrans. Classification (NCBI taxonomy): domain Eukaryota; kingdom Viridiplantae; phylum Streptophyta; class Magnoliopsida; order Lamiales; family Oleaceae; genus Osmanthus; species Osmanthus fragrans. The sequence continues at coordinate 16,597,982 of CM033344.1, read as the reverse complement.
TTCTTCTTGTTCCAATGGACGTTTTAGGTCAGCCTTGTATGTTTCTCCCGAGGAGTTAAAGACTGTTGGGAACCCAGTCTACTAAACACACTGCCAGTTCTTCTGGTGGTGCCCTCTTTTCTAGGTGGCGGACTCCTTACTTCGTTGGTGTGACTTCTGGAAGACTCTCCTTTAGAAAAATGTAGGGACCTTCTGGTGGGAGGTCTTCCTGCTTTTCTTCTTGGTGGAGATCCCACCTCGGTTCTCTGTGGGGAGAGGGGAACCTGATTTCTTTCCAACCTGCTGACTGTGTTAGTCAGCCTTTCGATAGCTTCCCTCATAGCAACTATTTGAGGGCTTTCTATGTCAGATCGGTCCTGCCTTCCTTGGTAAGTACGAGGAGTGGTGGTTTCGTTGGGGCGAGTGTGGGATTCACTCTCCGAGGAGGGATTTTGGCTCATTGGTATATATATTTTCTGTTTTAGTGTGGGAAAAGGATTATTTTCACAAGTCGCGGCGCCCTCCTTCTAGCACCAAACTGTTGACGTCAAAAAATGTAAACACTTGATTTGAGACAACTTTTAGAAAAAAGAGGCCGTAACTTCCGTCCCTATATATGATCTTCCCTTTCCTTTTTATAGATGGGTTTTCATACAAATGGTAAGGATGTTGTCAAATCAATCACTTCATACATCAAGCCGAGCTCAGAAATGCGTGCCGTAGTCCTTGGTTGTGATTGGCTAATGAGGTCGGCTCCCATCAAATCCTAATAATTCTGTTTTGTCAGTCAATTATCACCTTTGCATGGAAGTTAGCAACAAAAAGGGTTTGATTGGTTGAGGAGGGAGGTGCTGCCGCCCTCCCCTCCAAGTGTACTTGACTTGATTGGATAGATTGTGAAAGTAATGTAATCATTATGTCCCCTGAAATGACGGCGGTCTTCGGACAAGGCTGCTAGAGACAACCGAACTGGGGTCGATAACCGAACTAGGGTCGATAACAGAACTGCCACCTGAACAACCTTAATACTAAGAGCATAATATTTGACCTCGGACCTCGGTGGTCAACAAAAGATATTTGATCGATAATTTCTTTAACGACATGATCTTGTTGATCTTATAATTTATTAATCTCCAAAATGCTTTGTCTAATCTGTAAATATTCATCTGTTAGTTTTTAAATGATTGGTATTATAATCTAATAGGATTTCTTCAATCTTCTGAGAGATCTGTCCGATCTTCTCTTCCAAATTCATAATTCCTGCTATGAAAATCAGCATATGAGTTATGCTTTCCTTTTATATATTCAAATTTAAAACTATAGAATGAAAGTAATACCTGCCATCTATGAAGTCTTCTATTTTGTGGCGAATTATCCAATTTATTATTTACTAATCCATTAAGTTGAGTATTATCGGTATAAACAATAAACTCTTTTGGTAGCAAAAACATTTTAAATTTATTAATTCATTTGATTACTGCAAGCAATTCTTTTTTATTTGTTGAATAATTTATTTAAGCATTATTAAAAGTTCCGCTTGTGTATCTACAAACTTCATTTAAGTCAGTTTTCAACAGAGCACTCCAATATGCATCTGTTTGAACAATCAATTTATCTTTTTCATCAGGTAGTCTAAGTTTTGGTAGGTTCTTACAATGTTCTTTTAAATTTTTGACACAAAGAGTGTGTTCTTCATTTCATCCAAATTTATTATTTTTTCTTAAAAGTTTTTGAAGTTTATTTATTTTTTCTACAAGTTTTTCTATAAATCCTTCTGCATAATTTAAACATCCTAATTTTTTTTGAATTTGTTGTTTATTCTCAAGTCTATTTGGGAAATGACTAATTTTTTCAGGAAATATGTGGTTGAAGTTTTATTCCATAACTATTTATTATCATTCCTAAAAATTCTATTTTTTCTTTAGTTATTTCTACTTTCTTTTGACTAAGTATTATTCCTTCATTAGAGCAAATTGTAGCAAATTGTTTAAGATGAATAAGATGATCATTATAATTTTTAGAACAAACAAGTATATCATCAATATAGACGATTAAAAATCATAATTTTTAAATATATCATCCATTCTTCTCTGATAAATTTGTGGCGCATTTTTTAATCCAAAATGCATTACTAACCATTCATAATGTCCTTGAGGCGTGCTAAAGGCTGTTAAATGTATACTATTTTTTTCTAATTTTATCTGCCAAAATACTGATTTACAATCAAATTTTGAATAATAATGCTTATTTTTAGCAATTTTTATTAATACTTCTTTATTATGTAGATAATATCCATCAAATTTAGTATTTTTATTTAACTCTTTATAATTTACAACCATTCTTGCTTTTCCTCTTTTTATTTCTGAATGATTTCTAACCATAAAGGCTGGACTGCTATGAGGACTATTGCTTTTCCTTATTAGTTTTTGATCTAGTAATTCTGCAATTTGTTTTCTAAATTCTTCTTTATCTTCTTGATTATAGAGTAGAGGTCTTACTCTAATGATTATGGTAGGTTCTACTAATTCAATTTTAGCATAAATTTTTACTTTTTCCCATTTTTTAAAAGGATTTTCACTATAATTTTTTGCAAGAATATCCTTTATTTGTTCAAATGTTATTGATTTAATATTATAACTGAGTAATTTGGGTAAATATTCAATCTTATCACCACACTGGGTTGGCTGAACTCTGAATGGTTTAAATTCTCTGGCTATTTTTCGTAGATGTTCACATGGTGTTTTTAATTGAATTATATAAATATTTTGGCTATATTAACTAAATTGTTGTAAAAAGTCGTTTCCTAAAATAATATCACAATAATTTATATTATATTGATAGACATTTTTTATGGTTACAATTTTAGATCCTATAATGACTTCTATATTTTCATTTTTGTATTTTAAAGATTCTTTTGCTCCAGTTATTCCTTGCAAAGTTAATTGTTGTTTGTTTTCTATCCATTTGGATAATAAGAATTCTTTAAAGACAGTGATTTCAGCTCATGTGTCAATTAAGGCACAAGTAATTATTTTTTATTCGAATACGGTTATTTGTATATATACACTTATTGAAAATTTTATTTCTCTACTCATTTTTCTTTAGGGCAATATGTAGTTACTCCTTGATGTATAATAAGAATTCCTTCCTTTTCTATTTTATAATTATTAAGACTTTCTAAAAATGAATTTCCTAATAATATTGGATGTTCATCAAAGTTCATGTTATTATCTATGTAACCTTCTATGTTTAATAGTAAACTTCCAAGTTTAATTTGGACTTGTCCTATAATATCACAAGAGTTTATTTTTCCTTCAAAGTCTCTATAGTTATAGGGTTCAACTTTTTTTTTTTAATTCATTCATCAATAAGAGAGCAAATATGATTTTGACTTGCTCCTGTATCAATAAGTCTTTTACTTTTATTTATCCATTTATTTCCATTAAAAAATTTTCCTTTGATTCCATAGACACTATTATTCTTATTTTGTCTTATTTTTGAAATATCATATTTTGTTGAGCTACTTCCAATAATTATCTTATTTTCTTTATAAGTTATTTGTTTTGGTATTATAGGTTGATCTATACTTATAGCATCATCATGTCCTATTTCAAAATGTTCTATTTCTTCTATATCTTGTTTTCTAGGTAGGATTGCTTCTCCTATATCTCTAAATTCTTCTTCTATTTCTATAAATGGTTTTTCTTTATATATATTTTCATAATTACTATTAGTATAACAATATAATCCTTGGTATAATATAGTAAAAACTTTATTGTCATCTTTTAATATTTTATTAGTCATCTTAAAATGTAGATTAAAACAATCATCTAAATTTTTATCATTTATATGTACACAATATCTGGGATAGCAAGTAAATTTTAATTTTTCATAGGCTAAATTTCCTTTGACTATTCCTAAATTTCCATTTTTTACAGTAATACATCTTTTATCTTGTAAATTAAGTATTATAGGGCTATTAATTCCTTCTTTAAAACATGATTTTATTATTATTTTTACTCCAGCAAGATAAACATAAGATATTTTATTTCTTTTTTCTTGTTTTAATTTTCCTAGAAATTCATTAATATTTCTTTTCGTTATTAGATTTAATTTTATTTTTCCTTGTGTGTGTTTGACATCTATGGCTTTTTCTATTTCGTGATATTCATTAATAACTAACTTTTTTCTTGTAAAGTTAGATCATAAAATATTAAATAATCTATTCTCTCCTGGTGGTCTAAGATTTAACTCTACTTTATTTATTTTTCTAAATTTTTTCCAATCAAATTTTTCTTTTAAAACATATCATTCTATTCATTCGTATACTTCGGTTTCTAATTCTTCAGTATTCTCAATTTCCATAATTTTTATGAGGATTCGTATATTTCATAATAATATAAAATACTTTCGATTTCTTTTATAATTATTTCATATATATGTCTATCTTTTATCGTATCTATAATTAATTTATGTAATATTTGTTCTTTACTTCTCTAGGCAATTCTTTAATTATACCTAATGTTATTATTTTTAATTTATTAGGAAGAGGTTCAAATATATAATATTCCTTATCTTCTTTTAATTTGTAATATTTACCTTCTTTTATAATTTCCATGATTTTTAATATCTAAATTCTAATATTCTTATTTGTATTCTTTTCATATTATGAGGACTAGGTTGTAATTCTAATATAGAGGGTATTTTAGGTAGTTTATTTTATTTTGAAAAGTCAAAGGTCATTTTGGAATTGTGGCTTCAAATTTAGGTTTTTTCCTATAGTTTCCTCTTGTGGATATGTAGTGCAGAAGATTTTTTGTGTGTTATGCTTGAAATAACCTTGCCAAAATTATGATAGTTTCTTGTAACTCTTTATAGAAAAATCTGTAGCGCGTGGATTTATACATATTAGGTGTACATGTTGATCAAAGTTGACGAAAGAACAATAATAGCCAACGACAAGAATCCACCAAAATGAAAGGTTTGAACACGATCATGAATCGCTGTTCTCAAACGATGTATGTCACCACTGGGATGAGTGTTTGAAGGCTTTCATAAGAAAATAGTTTGTATGAGTAAATAAACTTTAATCCAAATTTTAATTAAGCAAACAAATTTAAAAATTGAACTTTCAGAACAAATATAGAAAATGAGTTTTGATCTTTGAATTTGGGAAGTGAGTGAATAAAATTGATGTATTGGATGTGTTTTCCAACATGAAAATCATCCCTATATATAATTTTACAACCCCCATGCACAAAATGTTGTCAAAATCAAGCCAAATGGGTGTGAGAATATCCAAAATGACACTTGAATTCAAAACCCCAACAAGCAAAATTTTGTATTGGGTGATCACCAGTTTACCTGAAATCTCTCGAACATTTTGCCTTAATTTTTAATTTTTTAGTTTTGTTTCTTTTTTTCGTTTTGCTTCCAATTATTTTACGCATGGTTGATCACATAGTTGTTCACTTCCATATCATACCTCACTATAATTTGAACAATATTCGACGTTATGTATGTAGAATATTTCTTATACATGATTAAATCGGTGGTGATTAATTCAAGTGTAATCATTAACTTTATGTGATAATCGGGCCAAAAAGTGGCCATTTGGAAGGGCGAAGTGCGAATGTATTAGAAACATTATCAAGCAGTAAATTTTGCATTCCTTTGTATATAACCACTGTTAAGGCATAGATGCATCTTCGAGTTTCTAATATAAATGGAAGATGGTCTACAAGAATTGATGTGTTATATATCAACAAGACATTAATTCCAAAACAATACATTAGCATATTATAAATTTTTTCATTATCTATTAATTCTATACTATCAAAATCTATATCTTCTTCTTGTATTTCTAAATTTTCTAAACTCTTTTCTATGTTATCTTCTAATAACTGACATTCTCTTTCTTTTTCACAGGCACAATTATTTTTACTATTATTTTCACCACGCTTCTCTAAGCACTCTGATGGGAAAGAATAAGTCTGTGTTAGTGTAAATAATGTATATTTTTGTAAATGTATAAAATCTTTAGTTATTGTAATACTACCATTATCTTTTAATAAAAAGTTTAATCCTATGATAAAATCTGTGTCTTTTACATTTAATGGTCTAATCCATACGGATTATTTTTGTAAGGTATATTCTATACTTCTACCACAATTTGTTTCAAAACTAATCTTACTATTTGATTGTAATAATTCTGTATAAGTATACAGTTCTCCATCCATTTGTTGTACTTCTATTTGATTTTTTTATTGTATTATGTATTGTTTTGGTATTAATGTTTTATTAATTATGCAATTACTGCATCCTGAATCTATTAATCCTAAAAACTTTATTTCATATTGTCCTATTCTTATATAACATTTTACCTTAATACTTTTATGTTTTTCTGGATTACAAACTACTTGGACATATTCTTTTTGTAGGCACTCTTTACTTTGTTCTTCAATTTCTACTGATTTACCTTTATTATATTCTAATATTTCTATTTTATTTATTATTAATTTCTGCATTTCTTCTAGACTTTCTATTCTTTTTCTAAGAATTCTTATTTCTGAAATTTCAATTCTTTCTTTTAAAATTTCTATATTAGGTTCTTCTTTCTCAATAAAATTCTTTTCTTCTAAGCATTTTATACAGGCTTCTTTATAACATTCTAAACATTTTGCTCTTTATTTTCTAACTGGATACCAATTACATAAACAACAAGCTACATTATCTGCTCCTCTATTTCTTTGCCAATTATGTAAACATTCTACTATAGTATTCATTAAATCATTTTCTTTATCTGATTCTGAGTCTTCTTCTATCATTACATTTGAAAATTCATCTATTATTTCATAATCAGATTCTTTTATGTTTTCTTTAATTTTATCTTCTATTGATATAATACTGTAAATAGATTTTTGGTCTGAAATATATTCATCTAACTGTATTAAATCTTCATTAGTGCATTCTACTAATGTACTTTTCTTATCATAATTATTTATTCTTTTTGGACAGGTCTTAGCTAAATGTTCATTACTATTGCATACATAACAACTAAACTTATTTTTATAAGTTCTATCTGGCTTAAATTTTCTAACATATCTTTTTTCATCTAAATAAGGTTTTCTCTTATTAGATTTTCTAAGAAAATATCTTTTCCTAGTCTGAGGTCTTTTATATTTTCTATCTTTCTTATTATATTTCTTTTTACCTGAACTAGAGGCTCCATATGTTTGTGGGGTAAAAATATCTTTACAAAATTTATAGTCCTGTCTTTTTTAATTGTTTTTGAATTTGTAATTCTACACATTTTTCTTCTAAACATCTTATTACATGTTGTATTCTTTGTCCTATACTCCATTGTTTACCTGGTTCTTCTCTTACTGAGGTTAAATTATTCCATTTATCTGTTATTTCTAATCCTAATGGTCCTGGTAATTTATGAAATAACTTATTTCCTAGGTCTTGATTAAATGTATTTCCTGATATTGAGGTTAAATAATAGTATTCATTTAAAAAATTCTTTACATATCTACCTTTAGTCCATTTATATAAACTAAGTTGTTCTAAATCTCTTACAGCTTTTCTTTGTATACTTATATGTCCTGAATTTGGATCTGCTCCAGTTATTAAAATCTGTATTTTATTAACAAAATTATATGGATTGCTACCCATGCTTACTAACTGTTCAAATTCTTCTTTCTTTTCTAACTTAAATGCTTCCCACATAACTTTTACACTTTCTCCCAAAAATGTTTCTAAATATCTATACATATCTATTGGTTCCATCTCTTGAAAACTTCTAATATAATGTCATATTATAGTGTTCTTCCATACATCTATAATATTATTCCATGTCTGGGGATCATGTGCTGAAATATTTAATATCTGTGATTTATGGTCTGATTGAAATTCTATTTTCCTTTCTAAAGGTCTTTCACTACCTTTTGCTATATATTTTTCTTCTGTATTATTATAAAAAGGATAAGCTCCTCTTGGGGGAAATCCTCCTCCATAAGAAACTGTCTCATGTTTAATTGTTCTATCAAAAGGTGTGTCTCCAAAAGCTTTATATGTATTAGAGTCTTCCATAAGTTCTTTAGTATAACTTAATTCTGAGATTTCAGAATTATTATCTTCTTTAATAATTCCTATTCTTATATTCTTTTCTTGATCATAATATAAGTATTCTGATTCTTGTATAATCTTATTAAGATATAATTGATCTTCTAATTCTAATAATTCTTTTGAATCTAAATTCATTCCTAATTCTTTTGGATATATTATTTTATCTGTTTCTACATCTTCATATCCTTTAGTTTGAATTCCTATTTTAATTTTTTCTGAAAAATCTTTAATAGTAATTAAAAAGTCTGGATTACAATAAATTATTCCATTATTATTATTCATATCTACTTCTGTATTAGCAATCATACTTTTATCTATATTACTAATTCTTTCATCATATATAGTAACTAATACTTTACATCCTAAAATTTTCCTCATTAGTCATTTTACTCCTATAACTATTAATCCTAAATGCATAAACTTAAAATTTTTCTTTTTAAGTTCTTTTTTAGAGTCTTCTGAAATTAAATTAAATTTCTTAACTTGATTACCTATACACTGAATAGATATTTCTCTACTATGTCTAAAAAATTGAGTTCTTGATTCTAAAATTCCTCTATTATATAATATTTCTGGATTTAGTATTCTTAAACCATTAGTCTGAAATCTTATATGATCTTGTTGTGGATCTATAATCTCTTCTATATTCTGATTGTATTGTACAGGTCTATTTAAAACTCTTTCTATTATACTTCTGCTTATACTAGATGTACTATTCCTAGATGTAGAGGCTTCTTCATTATTTCTAGTATTCTCATTTATTGCTCTAGACCTTCCTAAGAATGGATTTAAATTACTCATCTTGGGAATTTATAATTTTTGGGTAATCTTCTAGTTATTTTTTCTTTTCCTGTGTTTTTAAAATTTAAATTTTCTAATTTTTCTGTTACAGATCTTAGATCAGTATCTTTTTTTTATTATTCTCCTATTAATTTTCCTTTATCTAAAATATCAATTTTTCTGTGAAGTGATAATAACAGTGTTATTATTAAATTATTCTGTTTAATAATTTTGGATTCTGTAGTTTTTTGTGAAGAGATATTAGTTAATCCTTCTGATTCTTCGTGAAAGTTTTTGCAATATTCTAGTGCTTCTCTATAATTACTATTTGTCATTAACTAATAATAATTTCTTTTAATTCTTTTATTAATCCTTCTATTCTAATTATTATTTCTTTTGTTTCTATGTCTTTTTCTTTAGATTTATTAGAATCTAAAATTCTTTTAATTTCTGTTAAATCTATTTTTAAATGTAACTTTTCTAATTTAACAATTTTATCTAAAATACTAGAATTTTGATTTTTAATATAATTTAAAGATTCTTTTATATTTCTTATTTCTGAGTCTTTATTTATAATATTTTCTTTAATTATTTCTAAATAATTATCTCTCTTTTTATTTTCTACTTCTAAATTTTTAGAGAAATTTATAATTAAGTCTATTAAACTATTTTGACTTAGATCTTCTGAAAATAAACTATGCAGTTTATGCTTACTTTCTAAATTACACTTTATTACGTTATTATCTATAGTCTGTACTTTCTTGCTAAGACTTCTTATATCTAAATCTAAGTATTCCAATATCTTTTTTGATTCCAGTATCTTTCAAAAAATATATTAGTCTGTAAATTTATATTATAATAAATCTATATATATATATATATATATATATATATATATATATATATATATTCTTCTATTAAAACTCTTTTTACTATATCTTGTCTAATTTCTGGAGGTAAATCTTTTATAACTCTAAGTATTTCTTTTACTTCTGTAAGATCTTTACTATAATAACCTACTATTTGATCTTCTGAAATATAACCGTCTATTGGCTGACTATATTCTACTAAATATCTTAGCATATTTTCTTTAGTTTTTCTTTGTTTTAAAATCATAAACTAAAATTTCTAATTACCAGTCACTACTTCCTATATGCGCTGATACCAAAAGGAGGGGGGTATGCTCTAAAAGAGTTGTATTATCTCAAATGAGTTGTTTATGAGGGTTTTTCTCTTTTAATTAACTTTTATCCTACTCAGTACTCTCCTTAGTTTTCTATAATTCTTGTTATGTTTATAAATCCCCTTTTTTTTCACCACCTAAGACATATCAACTTTAACTTGATTCCTCTCTATAAGGTTACCCATGGCGCTCCCTTACAAAATTCCTAAACTAAATGATTCACTTTCCCCAGCATCTCAGAAAACATCAAAAGGCTCTCTCCGGCCAATAGTTTTCATTTTATCTGGGTCACTCAAGTTTAATTTAGAAACAGTATGACTTCTAAGAATCAAGTTATGCTTTTATGATATGCATAGGATGAAATGATTATGAAACTAAAAACATATATACATCATATGTTCATAAAAACATGTTTTTTCGAGATTTATAAAAACATAAAAGAAAAATGTAATTAAGGATTTCTCTTTCAGGAAGTCCCTAAACGTCTTAAGAAAATACCTTTAAGAACTGCAAAACGACAAGTATTATTGAAGAACTTTGTATAATAGTTTACAGATTTGGATTGAGAATTTTTCTAAGAAAGGATTTTCAGATGGTTTTTTGGGAAGCAAAGAGTACACAGGTTGTAAACTTCTTACTTCAACCAAATGAAAATATCCTTCTTAAATACAAAAATTCTTGAGAGCTAAAAGTTTGATTTACCCTTAGTGGGTAAGGCACTCACTTCATCGAGAAGTTTCTGGCCAATCAGAAATCTGAACAATGAGAATCTTATCTGTTGAAAATTTCCTATCACTTAAGTCTAAGGATAAGATTTCTTTTCTACTAAAGTCAAAAGATTCTTTTATAATGGCACCGTCTTTGTTCTGTAGCTCCATTTTCTTTTTCCTTTATGTCTCTTTCTTTATTGAGCTGTTGAGTGGAGTCTGAATTATTGAGCTTCTTTTGTCTAATCAGTCTGTATTCAAATTATAGCGTGCTACTGTGAAAAATGATATTCCACTGTCTGAATATCCTGCATTATCGCCATTGTCTCCATTATCTGTAGGAATCTCATCATCTGAATTATTTCCTTCTTGTGGGATCGGAACTTCTGGAATTTCTTTCTCCTCATCATTCTTTTTCTCAAGGACTTTCTCAAAAACTTCTTTTACTGCATCTTTAATCTGTTTTCTGAGTTCTTCATTATTTTTCTTCTTCTTAATCTGAATCTTTTTTCTTCTTCTAGATGAAGTGTCTTCTTCTGTCTTATCTCGTTTTTTAAACTATTCAATCTGAGCAAAAATCTTTTCTAAAAAAACCACTTGTGAATTTGGGTCTTGAGCATCTTGCAAATTAATCAGGTCTTGATTATTTTGACTGTCTTCAACAATCATTTTACCTTTATCTCTTCTGTAAGACAAGTCTTGGGCTGTTAATTCTTGAATCTGAGATAAACTTGGGCATTCTAAATAATGTTCTAGTGGACTATATTTAACATAATAATCAAATTTATCACTGGGCTGGCCTAATAAATCTCAGATTTCTTTGCTTTTTTCTGTAGCAGATTTATCAGTCTGCTGAGTCTGATTGTCTATTTTAGTAGAGAAATCAACAGTCCTCTGAGTCTGTTGAACTTTTGGTAAGTCCACAACCTTTAACGGATTTGATAAATCTTTACCAGTCACCGTTTGAACTGGATTAGCTATGGACTTCTTGGGCTCCATAGTAACTGTAGGAAATTGGACTTTTAACCCAATAATTTCTTTTTCTAATTGGGCTATTTTCTTTTGTAATTGAGCTCTTTCTGCTGACAAGTTCTGGTTGGCTTCATTGATAACTTTATAATTTTTCTGCATGCATTCACAATGCTGGCAAAAAATATTTTCATCTTTGCTGGGTGAAAAGTCTAAAGGAGGATCTGAATAGTTCTTTAAAGAATGAGATAAATAAAAATTTATTCCTATGTGCTGTCTAGTTGCGTCTAATGCTTCTTGAAAATTTGTAAAACCTTTGTAAATGGGGTCTTGAAAATCTTTAATGCAATCTACTACTTCTAACCAAAAATGAAAAATTTCTGGATTTCTTCCTTTAACTACAACATAAAATTTATATTTTTGTCTGTTTTGACTAAAATGTTCTGACAATGCATTCATGCATGCTAAAAAATATCTCTGATCTTTAGGATTCCTATTATATGAAATCCATAAATTATCTAATATGAATTTCTCTTCTCTAGATAATGAAATATGAGACAAGGTCTTAAAAAAAATATTACTATTAGGAAAAACTAATAATTCTTGATTACCAAATCTTACCCTGTCTTGTATCATTGGTCTGGTCTGATTATATGAGGTCTGAGGTAATGAGCTGGATGCAAATTAGTTTCCTCCTAGAGGAAGTCCTGGCCTTAAAGGCCTTGGCCTTGGAGGCATCTGTATATCAATGTTATATTAAGCAAATTACTAAAAAAAATTTCTATCTATAATCATTCTACTTAAGATGTCCGCTGCCTTGTTATCACTACCTTTAATATGCTCAAATTCTATGCTAATACCTGTATTAGTAATTTTATCTATAAAATTTAACCATCTTCTTCTACTACTCCTTTTTTAGTCTGTCTTCATTTTATTGACAAAGGAAACAATAGGTACACAATCTGTTCTTATTGTTATTTCTTTTTTAGCAATTATAAATAATTCAAAACTATCTAAAACATAATTTACTGCTAATAATTCTGCATCTATACTACTCAAATTACCTTTTTCTTTATAATTACCACTATTATATCTACAAATTCTTTCAGAATATTATCTCATCTAAGAATAAGAGTAGTTAAGAATTTCCCTTTCGGGAGAGAAAGAAACTTAAAACATTTTGAGAGAAAAATTTTGTATTTATTTCTATTGAGAATTTGTTGTGTCTACAAATGAAAGAATGATCTCCTTAAATAGGAGAGAAAAGTAAGAAAACGTGTTTTTTTCAAAAGCAAAGAATCTTTGCTTTTTCAAAAAGAAAACAGTAAAAACCTATCTATCAAATCTTACTTTATAAAACAGTAAGATTCGTTACATCTTTTCAAATAATAATTCTTGGACTATCCTTGAGATTTTGCCAAGTGTCTTCATACATCTGTATCTTCTTTTTATCCTGTCTTCCACTACGCTTTACTCCTAAAAACTTTTTATCTCAAAAATCTCCATTATCTTGTGTCAAAATTGTGTCTGCCAATACTGTCTAAAGAATCTCCTCCGCCAGTAAGATCATCTGGATTATTGTCTTCCTCTGAATTATTGGAGTTTTCCCTTTATTTTTCATTTTTACCTGCAACTTTTTCTTTTTTGTAGTCTTTTGTTTAACTTGTTGTTGCAGTTCTTCTATTTTATCAAACATTTCTTTCAATCTGTGCATGTCTGATTGTGTAATTTGATCTGGGTCCTGTGATTCTTGAAATGATTCTGATAAGTTAACTGGGCTTTTTGTTTTAAGTCTGCTGGATTGATTAATCTGGTAACAGAATTTACAGTCTGCTGAGTTTGTTCTTCAATATTTTTATCTGTAACAGGATTTTCAGCCTGTTGAGTCTGATAAAATTGAAAAGTAAGGGGGTCAACAGCCCATTGAGTCTGTTGGATTTTTGGTAAATCCACAACCAAAAACGGGTTTGATAAGTCTTTACCAGACACCGTTTAATCTGGACTAGCTATAGATTTCTTTGGCTCTATAGTATCTGGATCTGTCTGAAAATTTGGACTTGCAAATTTAAGATTAATAATTTCTTGTTCTAATTCAGAAATTTTCTTTTGTAAATACAATTTTTCTTGTTGCAATTTCTGATTAGATTCATTTAAAATCTTAAAATTCTTTGTCATGCATTCGCAGTGATCACAAAATCTTGAAGAATAATCTAATGGCTGGTCTGAAACATTTTTTAAAGAAGGAGAAACAAAATAATTTATTCATATATGCTTTCTACATGCTTCTAATGCTTCTGAGATTGAATAAAAACCTCTATATAATGGATTTGGAAAATTTCTAATGCAATCTGAAACTTCTAGCCAGGTATGATAAATTCCTGGAAGTCTTCCTTGTAATACAACATAACATTTAAACTTTTTATGGTCTTGACTAAAGTGTCTTGATAGAGCATTTAAACATGCTAAAAAATATTTCTGATCTTTAGGATTCTTATTATAAGAAATCCATAAATTATCTAAAATACATTTTTCTGATTTGGTAACTGAAATATGAGGTAAGGTCTTAAAACTAATATTACTGTTAGGAAAACAAAGTAATTCTATATTACCAAATCTTATCTTATCATGAGTCTGTTGTAAATTAGTCTGATGAGATGATGAACTGCCAATAAGCAATCCTGGTCTGGGACCTCTTGGCCTCTGCATCTGCAAAATCTTAAATAATTAATCATACTCTTTATTTTTAATTATTCTACTTAATATATCAGCTATCTGGTTATCACTTCCTTTGATATGCTCAAAATTAATTACTACTCCAGTACTAGTAATTTTGTCTATAAAATTTAACCATCTTATTCGGTTACTCCTTTTATTTTCTAATTTCATTTTATTAACAAAACTTACTATTGCTTCACAATCTGTTCTTAAAGTGATTTCTTTTTTAGAAATAATAAACAATTCGAAAGAATCAAAGGCATAATTTACTGCAAGTAATTCTAAATCTATACTACTTATATTACCTTTTTCCTTATAATTTTCACTATTATACCTTACAATTTTTTCACTATCTTTATCTGAATATTTATTGGGTTTTGCAATCAATATTGCTCCCCATCCTATTAAACTTACATCTGTTTCTATGATTAAATAATCCGTGTCTAATGGTATGGCTAATTTAGGTAAGTTTTTAAATTTTTCTTTTATTTTTTGAACTAATTTAATATCTTCTATGTTAAAATATTTTTGACCTTTTGGAGAAGTCTTTCCGTATAAAGGGCCTGCAATTTTTCCTAAATCTTTAATAAAAGGCCTAGCATAATTTACTAATCCTAAAAATTTCCGTAACTGTTTAAGATCTTCAAGTTTATCTGGAAAATCCAAAGCTTTCTGAGCTATGTGAGGCTGTAATTCTACCTTTCCTTTCCCTATATTTACTCCTAAAAATTCTATATATTCTTTAAACAAATGCATTTTCTTTTTATTTATAATTAAACCATGTCTAATAAATTCCGAAAAAAGGATTTGCAAATGTCCTCTATGTTCATGTCTATTTTTACTAAAAACCAAAATATCATCTATGTAAACAATAATAAATTTATTATGTTTGCTAAAAATACTATTCATCTTTCTCTGAAAAATATTAGGAGCATTCTTTATTCCGAATGGCATAACTAACCATTCAAAATGTCCTTCTGGACAAGTAAAAGTTGTCCATTCAATCGAGTCTAGGTGCATCTTAACTTGCCAAAACCCAGATTTTAAATCAAAATTACTAAAAATATTACAATCTTGAATTCTATTTATTAAGACTGTTTTATCTGGAATATTATAAGCATCATCTATCGTATTATCATTTAATCTTTTATAATTAATCACCATTCTACTTTTTCCTCTAATTATTTCTGAATGTTTTCTAACAATAAAAGCTGCTGATCTATGTGGACTATTTGATTTTCTAATAACTCCTAATTTTAATAAATCTTTTATATGCATCTTAAAATCTTCAGCATCTTGATTAGTGGCTTCAATATTCTTAGTCTTAATTATATATTCTAAATTTTTAATTATTAATTCGCATAAAACTTTATCTTTATCCCAATATTTTAAAATATTTTCTCCTAAAATTTCTAATTTTTCTAATTTACTTATCATATTTTCTATATCTCTTTCTGTTACTAACAAATCATATATTTTTTCAATTTCTACAAAATCTAAATCAATCTTTTCTTTTTCTTTAAAGTTTTCAAAATAAAATTCTAAATTAAGAAATTCTTGTTCTTCTCCTATGTCTATTAATTGACATTCTTTTTCTTTACTACACTCACATTCTTCTTTTTCTTTAATTCCACCACGCTTCTCAGCAAACTCTGATTGAATACTCTTAGTAAAAGTTGGTGCGCAAATTGTAAATTTTTGTAATTGCATATAATCTTTACTGATAATAACACTACCATTGTCTTTTAATAAAAAGCTTAAACCTAAAATTAATTCTGTATTTAAAGATAATTCTCTCACCCATACAGAGTCTTTAGGTAAACTATATTCTGTACTTCTACCACAATTAGTCTCAAAACTAATTTTTGCTGGCTTTAAAATATTTTGATAATTATAGAAATCTCCATCCATTTGTTGGGCTTCTATAGGTTCTTTTGCTTTTATTATATATTTCTCTGGTATTATTCTTTTATTTATAATACAATGACTACATCCTGAATCTATTAATGCTAAACAAATTATTTCATAATTTTCAATTCTAACATAACATCTTACTTTAATACTTTTTAATTTTTCTGGATTACAAAAAACTTGGACTAATTCTGGTTCAGGAATTATTTCTGAATTTTTTCCTTTTTTATTTAATTCTAAAATTTCTAATTTTTGTAAAATATATCTTTGCATATCTTCTAAATTTTCTATCATTTTCCTTAATATTTTTATTTCTGATAAATCTATTTGGATTGAATCTATTATTTTATCTTCTTCTGATTCAATTAATTCTTTTTGTATTAAGCATTTTTTACATGCTTCTATAAAGCAATTTTTACATTTAACTCTTAATTTCTTACTAGGATACCATTTACATAAATAACATGGTATACTATCTGAACATGTTTCTTTTAACCAATCATGTTTACAGTCTAATTCTATATCCATTAAATCTAAATCTTCATCTGAATTTGATAAATTTTTTAAATCTGAAAATTATTGTATAAAATTTTCATAATCTGATTTTTCTTCTAAATTACTATAATCATTATAGTCTTCAATAGATATAATACTATATACTGATTCTTTGTCAGAAATATATTCATCAACTTCTAATAAATCTTCATTTGTACATTCTATTAAAGCACTTCTTTTATCATTATTATTTATTTTCTTAGGACATGTTTTAGCTAAATGATCTGTTTGTTCACATACATAGCAATTTAATTTATTAGGATAATTTCTTTCTGGCTTAAATTTTCTAACATGTCTATTTTCATCTAAATATGGTTTTCTTCTATTAGATTTTCTAATATAATATTTTTTCTTAATAGGTTTATTTCTATTTTTATCATATTTTCTTTTACCCTTTTCTCTAAATTTATTACCATAAGTTTGAGGTGTAAAAATATCTTTACAAAATTTATAATCTGTCTTTTTTAACTGGTTCTAAATCTGTAATTCTACACATTTTTCTTCTAAGCATTTCATAATAAATTGGGTTCTCATCCCTATACTCCATAAATTATCTGGTCTATCTATTACATTTCTATTTTCATTCCATCTTTTTGTTATCTCTAATCCTAAAGGTCCTGGTAATTTATGAAACAATTTTTTACTATTTCTTGATTAAAAATATTTCCTGAAATAGATACTAAATAATGATATTCATTTAAAAATTGTTTAACCTCTTTACCTTTAGTCCATTTTTTTAAACTAACTAAGTTGTTCTAAATCTCTAATAGCTTTATGCTGAATTAATAATTGTCCTGTATTTGGATCTGCTCCTGTTAATAATTCATGTATCTTACTAACAAAATTATAGGGATTATTACCTAATGCAACTAATGCTTCAAATTCTGTTTGTTTATCATTCTTGAAAGCTTCCCATGTAACTTTTACACTTTCTCCTAAAAATGTTTCTAAATATCTATACATTTCTAAAGGTTCCATATTATTTGTTAATCTAATATAATGACCTATAATCATATTTTTCCAAACTTCTATAGTATTATCCCACATCTGGGGATCATGTGCTGTAATACTTAATATATGTGGTTTATGTAATGCCTGAAATTCTATTTTAGGTTCTAATGGCCTAACCTTTCCTCTAGCTATATATTCTCCTTTTTTATCATTATAATCTGTATATGGTATTCTTGGTGGATGTCCTCCTGAATATGTATATCTTTCTGGGTTTGTTTCTACTTTCATTACTTCATCCATTAATTCTTTATAATTACTTACTTCTGAATTTTCTGTTTTATTATCAATTTCATCTATATTAGATCCTAATCTTATATTTTTATTATTATCATAATATAAATATTCTTTTTCACTTATTTGTCTTGTTAAAAACAAATGATCTTCTAATTTTAAAAGTTCTGTAGGAGATAATTTCATTTCTAATTTTTTAGGATAAATTATTCTATCTTCCATTCCAATTTCTACTGTATTAAGAAATGGTTCTGTTTCTTGTTTTTCTTTATTATTAGTATTAAATTCTTCATTATTAGTATTAGATTCTGTCTCAAAACTATCACTACTATTTATATGACTGTAATTACCAAATCTTAAACTAGTCTTACCATACATATCTTTATATGTTATAACTTCTTGAGGAGTTATAATAGGTTCTTGAGTTTCTAGGAATTTATCTAAATTTCATTCTAATCCTGCTAAAAGTTCTGAATCATAAGTTTTTGGTTTAATCATTTTTATTCCTTTACTACTCATTAAATTTATTACTTTATCTATATAAACTTTATATTTTATTTGGGAACTATTACTGCACCTTCCTAAAAATCCTATACTTATTAATAAATTTTCTCCTGAATTTACATCTTCATATCCGTGTGTCTGAATTCCTATTTTAATTTTTTCTGAAAAATCTTTTATTGTACATAAAAAATCTGGATTACAATATATAATTCTATTATTATCATTCATATCTACTTCTGTACTAGCTATCATACCTTTTTCTATATTTTGAATTCTTTCATCATAGATAGTTAATAAAACTTTAGTACCTAACTTTTTTCTCATTAATCCTTTTATTCCTATTACTATTAATCCTAAATGCATAAGTTTAAAATTCTTTTTTCTTAATTCTTTTTTAGATTTTTCTGATATTAAAAATAACTTTCTAACTTGACCATCTAAATACTGAATTGAAACTTCTCTACTATGTCTAAAAAATTGAGTTCTTGATTCAAAAATACCTCTGTTATATAAATTTTCTGGATTAAGTAATTGTAAACCATGAATTTGAAATCTGTTATAGTCTTGCTCAGGGTCTATAAGTTCTTCTATATTCTGATTATACTGAGGCTGTCTATGCAAAATTCTTTCTATTATATTTGTACTTATATTAGAAGTACTGCGTCTACCTCTATCGAAAGGTTCTGAAGATGGTCCTTCTTCTCTAATAGTTCTTGATCTACCAGGAAAATTATTCATATTTTATAAAATGTTGTATATAATTTTCTGGTTATTTTTTCTTTACCTGTATTTTTTAAACTTAAATTATCGAATTTATTTAAAACGTTTTCTAAACTTTCTGATTCTTGGATAGGTTTATTTCCTATATTATTTAATTTTTTATTTATATTTTTTATTGCCTCCGTAGTTCTAAGATCTGAAAATTTTCCTATATCTTCTAATTTAGATATCTTATTTAAAATATCTGAATTTTGTCATTTAATATAATATAAATTTTCCCAAATCTTAAGAATATCTTTTTCAATATTTATAATTCTTTTTCCTAAAGAACTTATTTCTCCAGTTAATTTATTAATTTCTTTTGTTAATAAATCCAGCCTTATTAATCTGAATAAAAATAAAAATAATCTAGGGAATAAGTTGTATTATCTGATAAGTAATTATTATCTATATTATCTAGTTCAATAAATATTGCTAAATCTGAAATAAGCCTATGATTAAAACTTTCTATAAAATATTCTTCTCTAAATTCTGAAATTAAAGATCTATATAAAATCTGTTCTTTTACTTCTGAAGGGAAATCTTTAGTTACTTGTAGGATAGCAAACAAATAATCTATATGTTTTTCTTTTTCTTCTAGGACAAATTCTATTCCGTATTCTAAAACTTCTTCTATTTCTTTATAAAATGAAAAACTATAAATTATTTTTTCTAAATCTACAAGTAAAATTTTAAAAATCATAAAACAAATCTTTTAAATTTTAACTAAATAATCTAAAATTATTCCTTCTCTGAAGTCTGAAGAACAATTTCTACAATCACCAGCACCGAAACACACGCTCTGATACCAAAAGAGGGGGGGGGGTCCTGAAAAAGGATAATTTTTAAAGGATTGTATAGCTGTTGAAGGAGGTGGTTAAAAATCACAATATAAAATTCCTACTCAGTACTCTTCTTAACTGTAATCTCTATTTCTTTTGACAAAATAATATCTTTTTTTTTTTTAAAACTGAAAATATCACATTCAAAGATAGCAAAAGAAATCTTTTGATATTATAAGAATGCCAGGGGCTGTATTCGGCATTTCATATAATACTTTCAAAATTTTTCAAAAACTTTTCTCTGAAATGATTAAAATATGCCATCTGAGATATATGAACTTGGGCCTAACTCCATTCTTGCAAGGACACCACTGGCACTCCCTTAACAAGAATTCTTAAAACAGTTATCCCTTTCCCCTTTCTATGCGCTTCTCTAGCCTCCCCACTGGGCCTTTACGCCTTGAAGGGTCACTCAGAGCTTATTTTAAAAACAGTTTTAAACTTTAAACTTGGAGTTAAGACATGCTTTTATCATATACTCAGCATGAAACATAAAATCTTTACAAAAGATTTACAAAAAGTAAAGAGATTAAAAACAAGAGTTGTTCTTAAAAGATCTGGAACTAATATTGATTATTAGTATCATATCTCATAACATTAAAACATACCTACCGGAATGATCCATCGGTAGTTTAAAAACATATTTTTGTAGGATATTATCTCATCTAAGAATAAGAGTAGTTAAGAATTTCCCTTTCGGGAGGGAAAGAAACTTAGAACATTTTGCGAGAAAAACTTTGTATTTATTTCTAATGAGAATTTGTTGTGTCTACAAATGAAAGAATGATCTCCTTAAATAGAAGAGAAAAGTAAGAAAACGTGTTTTTTCAAAAGCAAAGAATCTTTACTTTTTCAAAAAGAAAACAGTAAAAGCCTATCTATCAAATCTTACTTTATAAAACAGTAATATTCGTTACATCTTTTCAAATAATAATTCTTGGACTATCCTTGAGATTTTGCCAAGTGTCTTCATACAGCTGTGTCTTCTTTTTATCCTGTCTTCCACTACGCTTTACTCCAAAAAACTTTTTATCTCAAAAATCTCCATTATCTTGTGTCAAAATTGTGTCTGCCAATACTGTCTAAAGAATCTCCTCCGTCAGTAAGATCATCTGGATTATTGTCTTCCTCTGAATTATTGGAGTCTTCTTTAATATCAATCTTCTTTTTCCCTTTATTTTTCTTTTTTACCTGCAACTTTTTCTTTTTTGTAGTCTTTTGTTTAACTTGTTGCAGTTCTTCTATTTTATCAAACATTTCTTTCAA
The DNA here is from genome assembly GCA_019395295.1 of Osmanthus fragrans. Taxonomy (NCBI): domain Eukaryota; kingdom Viridiplantae; phylum Streptophyta; class Magnoliopsida; order Lamiales; family Oleaceae; genus Osmanthus; species Osmanthus fragrans. The sequence continues at coordinate 16,576,440 of CM033344.1, read as the reverse complement.
TTTGTGCATGTCTGATTGTGTAATTTGATCTGGGTCCTGTGATTCTTGAAATGATTCTGATAAGTTAACTGGGCTTTTTTGTTTTAAGTCTGCTGGACTGATTAATCTGGTAATAGAATTTACAGTCTGCAGAGTCTGATAAAATTGAAAAGTAAGGGGATCAACAGCCCCTTGAGTCTGTTGGATTTTTGGTAAATCCACAACCAAAAATGGGTTTGATAAGTCTTTACCAGACACCGTTTGATCTGGACTAGCTATAGATTTCTCCTTAGGATTAGTAAAGACTTATCAAACCCGTTTTTGGTTGTGGATTTACCAAAAATCCAACAGACTCAATGGGCTGTTGATCCCCTTACTTTTCAATTTTATCAGACTCAACAGGCTGAAAATCCTGTTACAGATAAAAATTTTGAAGAACACCCAGCAGACTGTAAATTCTATTACCAGATTAATCAGTCCAGCAGACTTAAAACAAAAAAGCCCGGTTAACTTATCAGAATCATTTCAAGAATCACAGGACCCAGATCAAATTACACAATCAGACATGCACAAATTGAAAGAAATGTTTGATAAAATAGAATAACTGCAACAAGTTAAACAAAAGACTACAAAAAAGAAAAAGTTGCAGGTAAAAAAGAAAAATAAAGGGAAAAAGAAGATTGATATTAAAGAAGACTCTAATAATTCAGAGGAAGACAATAATCCAGATGATCTTACTGACGGAGGAGATTCTTTAGACAGTATTGGCAGACACAATTTTGACACAAGATAATGGAGATTTTTGAGATAAAAAGTTTTTTTGGAGTAAAGCGTAGTGGAAGACAGGATAAAAAGAAGACACAGCTGTATGAAGACACTTGGCAAAATCTCAAGGATAGTCCAAGAATTATTATTTGAAAAGATGTAACGAATCTTACTGTTTTATAAAGTAAGATTTGATAGATAGGCTTTTACTGTTTTCTTTTTGAAAAAGCAAAGATTCTTTGCTTTTGAAAAAACACATTTTCTTACTTTTCTCTCCTATTTAAGGAGATCATTCTTTCATTTGTGGACACAACAAATTCTCAATAGAAATAAATACAAAGTTTTTCTCTCAAAATGTTTTAAGTTTATTTCCCTCCCAAAAGGGAAATTCTTAACTACTCTTATTCTTAGATGAGATAATATCCTACAAAAATATGTTTTTAAACTACCGATGGATCATTCCGGTAGGTATGTTTTAATGTTCTGAGATATGGTACTAATAATCAATATTAGTTCCAGATCTTTTAAGAACAACTCTTGTTTTTAATCTCTTTACTTTTTGTAAATCTTTTGTAAAGATTTTATGTTTCATGCTGAGTATATGATCAGAGCATGTCTTAACTCCAAGTTTAAAGTTTAAAACTGTTTTTAAAATAAACCCTGAGTGACCCTTCACGGCGTAAAGGCCCAGTGAGGAGGCTAGAGAAGCGCATAGAAAGGGAAAAGGGATCATTGTTTTAAGAATTCTTGTTAAGGGAGTGTCAGTGGTGTCCTTGCAAGAATGGAGTTAGGCCCAAGTTCATATATCTCAGATGGCATATTTTAATCATTTCAGACAAAAATTTTTGAAAAATTTTGAAAGTGTTATATGAAATGCCGACTACAGCCCCTGATATTCTTATAATATCAAAAGATTTCTTTTGCTATCTTTGAATGTGATATTTTCAGTTTTTTTTTAAAAAAAAAAAGGATATTATTTTATCAAAAGAAATAAAGATTACAATTAAGAAGAGTACTGAGTATGAATTTTATATTGTAATTTTTAACCACCTCCTTCAACAGCTATACAATCCTTGAAAAATTATCCTTTTTCAGGACCCTCCCTTTTTTTGGTATCAGAGCGTGTGTTTCGGTGCTGGTGATTGTAGAAATTGTTCTTCAGACTTCAGAGAAGGTATAATTTTAGATTATTTAGTTAAAAATTTTAAAGATTTGTTTTATGATTTTTAAAATTTTACTTGTAGATTTAGAAAAAATAATTTATAGTTTTTCATTTTATAAAGAAATAGAAGAAGTTTTAGAATACGGAATAGAATTTGTCCTAGAAGAAAAAGAAAAACATATAGATTATTTGTTTGCTATCCTACAAGTAACTAAAGATTTACTTTCAGAAGTAAAAGAACAGATTTTATATAGATTTTTAATTTCAGAATTTAGAGAAGAATATTTTATAGAAAGTTTTAATCATAGGCTTATTTCAGATTTAACAATATTTATTGAACTAGATAATATAGATAATAATTACTTATCAGATAATACAACTTATTCCCTTGATTCTTTTTATTATTATTCAGATTAATAAGGCTGGATTTATTAACAAAAGAAATTAATAAATTAACTGGAGAAATAAGTTCTTTAGGAAAAAGAATTATAAATATTGAAAAAGATATTCTTAAGATTTGGGAAAATTTAGATTATATTAAAGGACAAAATTCAGATATTTTAAATAAGATATCTAAATTAGAAGATATAGGAAAATTTTCAGATCTTAGAACTACAGAGGCAATAGAAAATATAAATAAAAAATTAAATAATATAGGAAATAAACATATCCAAGAATCAGAAAGTTTAGAAAACGTTATAAATAAATTAGATAATTTAAGTTTAAAAAATACAGGTAAAGAAAAAATAACCAGAAAATTATCTACAACATTTTATAAAATATGAATAATTTTCCTGGTAGATCAAGAACTATTAGAGAAGAAGGACCATCTTCAGAACCTTTCGATAGAGGTAGACGCAGTACTTCTAATATAAGTACAAATATAATAGAAAGAATTTTGCATAGATAGCCTCAGTCTAATCAGAATATAGAAGAACTTATAGACCCTGAGCAAGACTATAACATATTTCAAACTCATGGTTTACAGTTACTTAATCCAGAAAATTTATATAACAAAGGTATTTTTGAATCAAGAACTCAATTTTTTAGACATAGTAGAGAAGTTTCAATTCAGTGTTTAGATGGTCAAGTTAGAAAGTTATTTTTAATATCAGAAGAACCTAAAAAAGATTTAAGAAAAAAGAATTTTAAACTTATGCATTTAGGATTAATAGTAATAGGAATAAAAGGATTAATGAGAAAAAAGTTGGTACTAAAGTTTTATTAACTATCTATGATGAAAGAATTCAAAATATAGAAAAAGGTATGATAGCTAGTACAGAAGTAGATTTGAATGATAATAATGGAATTATATATTGTAATCCAGATTTTTTATGTACAATAAAAGATTTTTCAGAAAAAATTAAAATAGGAATTCAGACACACGGATATGAAGATGTAAATTCAGGAGAAAATTTATTAATAAGTATAGGATTTTTAGGAAGGTGTAGTAATAGTTCCCAAATAAAATATAAAGTTTATATAGATAAAGTAATAAATTTAATGAGTAGTAAAGGAATAAAAATGATTAAACCAAAAACTTATGATTTAGAACTTTTAGCAGGATTAGAATGGAATTTAGATAAATTCTTAGAAACTCAAGAACCTATTATAACTCCTCAAGAAGCTATAACATATAAAGATATGTATGGTAAGACTAGTTTAAGATTTGATAATTACAGTCATATAAATAGTAGTGATAGTTTTGAGACAGAATCTAATACTAATAATAAAGAAAAACAAGAAGCAGAACCATTTCTTAATACAGTAGAAATTGGAATGGAAGATAGAATAATTTATCCTAAAAAATTAGAAATGGAATTATCTCCTACAGAACTTTTAAAATTAGAAGATCATTTGTTTTTAAAAAGACAAATAAGTGAAAAAGAATATTTATATTATGATAATAATAAAAATATAAGAGTAGGATCTAATATAGATGAAATTGATAATAAAACAGAAAATTCAGAAGTTAGTAATTATAAAGAATTAATGGATGAAGTAATGAAAGTAGAAACAAACCCAGAAAGATATACATATTTAGGAGGACATCCACCAAGAATACCATATACAGATTATAATGATAAAAAAGGAGAATATATAGCCAGAGGAAAGGTTAGGTCATTAGAACCTAAAATAGAATTTCAGGCATTACATAAACCACAGATATTAAATATTACAGCACATGATCCCCAGATGTGGGATAATACTATAGAAGTTTGGAAAAATATGATTATAGGTCATTATATTAGATTAGCAGATAATATGGAACCTTTAAAAATGTATAGATATTTAGAAACATTTTTAGGAGAAAGTGTAAAAGCTACATGGGAAGCTTTCAAGAAAGATAAACAAACAGAATTTGAAGCATTAGTTGCATTAGGTAATAATCCCTATAATTTTGTTAGTAAGATACATGAATTACTAACAGGAGCAGATCCAAATACAGGACAATTATTAATTCAGCGTAAAGCTATTAGAGATTTAGAACAACTTAGTTTAAATAGATAGACTAAAGGTAAAGAGGTTAAACAATTTTTAAATGAATATCCTTATTTTATATATATATAAGTTTAGAAAAGATGGTTTTTCTAAATTAAACCTGAGTGACCTAGATAAAATGAAAACTGTTGGCCGGAGAGAGCCTTTTGATGTTTTCTGAGATGCTGGGGAAAGATAATCATTTAGTTTAGGAATTCTGTAAGGGAGCGCCATGGGTAACCTTATAGAGAGGAATCAGGTTAAAGTTGATATGTCTTAGGTGGTGAAAAAAAAAGGATTTATAAACATAACAAGAATTATAGAAAACTAAGGAGAGTACTGAGTAGGATAAAAGTTAATTAAAAGAGAAAAACCCTCATAAACAACTCATTTTGTGAAAAAGAAAGAGAATATCAATTATTAGAAGATAACATAGAAGAGAGTTTAGAAAATTTAGAAATACAAGAAGAAGATATAGATTTTGATAGTATAGAATTAATAGATAATGAAAAAATTTATAATATTCTAATAACAGAACAAGACATAGAAATTTAATATCTAAATTAGAAAATATGGAAATTTTAGGAGAAAATGTATTAAAGTATTGGGAAAAAGATAAAATATTATGTGAATTAAAAATAAAAAATCCAGAATATATAATTAAGACAAAAAAGTATAGAAGCAACAAATTTAGATATAGGAGATTTTAAAATGCATATAAAAGAACTCTTAAAATTGGGAGTAATTAGAAAATCAGAAAGTCCACATAGATCAGCAGCTTTTATAGTAAGAAAACATTCAGAAATTATTAGGGAAAAAGTAGAATGGTAATTAATTATAAAAGATTTAATGATAATACAATAGATGATACTTATATTATACCAGACAATACAGTATTAATAAATAAGATACAAGATTGTAAGATATTTAGTAAGTTTGATTTAAAGTCAGGATTTTGGCAGGTTAAGATGCACCCAGACAGTATTAAATGGACAGCCTTTATATGTCCAGAAGGATATTATGAATGGCTTGTAATGTCATTTGAGCTCAAGAATGCACCAAGTATTTTCCAAAAAAAAGAAGAAAAATATTTTTAATAAGCATAGTAAATTTGTGGTAGTTTATATAGATGATATATTAGTATTTAGTAAAAATAGGAGAGAACATAGAGGGCATTTATAGATAATATTTTCAGAATTTATTAGACATGGTTTAATAATTAGTAAAAAGAAAATGATTTTGTTCAAAGAATTTATAAATTTTTTAGGAGTAAATATATGAGAATGTAAAATAAGACTACAGCCTCATATAGTACAAAAAGCCTTAGAATTTTCAGACAAAAGAGAAGATTTAAAACAAATCCAGAAATTTTTAGGACTAGTAAATTATGCAAGACGTTTTATAAAAGATTTAGGAAAAATTGTAGGACCTTTATATGCAAAGACTTCTCCTACAGGACAAAAATTTTTTAATCAAGAAGATATAAAATTAGTTTAGCAAATAAAATAAAAAATAAAAAATTTGCCAGAATTAGCAATGCCATTAGACTCAGATTATTTAATAATAGAGACAGATGGTAGTATGATTGGTTGGGGAGCTATATTAATATGTAAGCCTAATAAATATACTGATAAAAGTACAGAAAGAATTTGTAGATATAATAGTGATAATTATAAAGAAAAATGTAATTTGAGTAGTATAGATGCAGAATTATTAGCAGTAAATTATGCTTTAGATAGTTTTGAATTATTTATAATTGCTAAAAAAGAAATAATCATAAGAACAGATTGTGTAGCTATTGTTTCCTTTGTCAATAAAATGAAGACAGACTCAAAAAGGAGTAGTGGAAGAAGATGGTTAAATTTTATAGATAGAATTACTAATATAGGTGTTAGCATAGAATTTGAGCATATTAAAGGCAGTGATAACAAGATAGTAGACATCTTAAGTAGAATGATTATAGATAAAAAAAATTCTTAGTAATTTGCTTAATATAACATTGATATACAGATGCCTCCAAGGCCAAGGCCTTTAAGGCCAGGACTTCCTCCAGGAGGAAACTAATTTGCATCCAGCTCATTACCTCAGACCTCATATAATCAGACCAGACCAATGATACAAGACAGAGTAAGATTTGATAATTAAGAATTATTAGTTTTTCCTAATAGTAATATTTCTTTTAAGACCTTGCCTCATATTTCATTATCTAGAGAAGAGAAATGCATATTAGATAATTTATGGATTTCATATAATAGGAATCCTAAAGATCAAAGATATTTTTTAGCATGCATGAATGCATTGTCAAAACATTTTAGCCAGAACAGACAAAAATATAAATTTTATGTTGTAGTTAAAGGAAGAAATCGAGGAATTTTTCATTCTTGGTTAGAAGTAGTAGATTGCATTAAAGATTTTCAAGACCCCCTTTACAAAGGTTTTACAAATTTTCAAGAAGCATTAGACGCAGCTAGACAGCACATAGGAATAAATTTTTATTTATCTCCTTCTTTAAAGAACTATTCAAATCCTCCTTTAGACTTTTCACCCGGCAAAGATCAAAATATTTTCTGCCAGCATTGTGAATGCATGCAGAAAAATTATAAAATTATCAATGAAGCCAACCATAACTTGTCAGTAGAAAGAGCCCAATTACAAAAGAAAATAGCCCAATTAGAAAAAGAAATTATTGGGTTAAAAGTCCAATTTCCTACAGGTACTATGGAGCCAAGAAGTCCATAGCTAATCCAGTTCAAACGGTGACTGGTAAAGATTTATCAAATCCGTTAAAGGTTGTGGACTTACCAAAAGTTCAATAGACTCAGAGGACTGTTGATTCCTCTACTAAAATAGACAATCAGACTCAGCAGACTGATAAATCTGCTACAGAAAAAAGCAAAGAAATCTGGGATTTATTAGGCCAGCCCAGTGGTAAATTTGATTATTATGTTAAATATAGTCCACCAGAACATTATTTAGAAGGCCCAAGTTTATCTCAGATTCAAGAATTAACAGCCCAAGACTTGTCTTACAGAAGAGATAAAGGTAAAATAATTATTGAAGACAGTCAAAATAGTCAAGACCCGATTAATTTGCAAGATGCTCAAGACCCAAATTCACAAATGGTTTCTTTAGAAAATATTTTTGCTCAGATTGAAGAATTTCAAAAACGAGATAAGACAGAAGAAGACACTTCAACTAGAAGAAGAAAAAAGATTCAGATTAAGAAGAAGAAAAATAATGAAGAACTCAGAAAACAGATTAAAGATGCAGTAAAAGAGGTTTTTGAGAAAGTCCTTGAGAAAAAGAATGATGAGGAGAAAGAAATTTCAGAAGTTCCGATCCCACAAGAACGAAATAATTCAGATGATGAGATTCCTACCGATAATGGAGACAATGGCGATAATGCAGGATATTCAGACAGTGGAATGTCATTTTTCACAGTAGTACTCCATAATTTGAATACAGACTGATTAGACAAAAGATTCTCAATAATTCAGACTCACTCAACAAGAAGTTTACAACCTGTGTACTCTCTGCTTCTCAAAAAACCATCTGAAAATCCTTTCTTAGAAAAATTTTCAATCCAAATCTGTAAACTATTGTACAAAGTTCTTCAGTAATACTTGTTGTTTTGCAGTTCTTAAAGGTATTTTCTTAAGACTTTTAGGGACTTCCCGAAAGGGAAATCTTTAGTTATATTTTTCTTTTATGTTTTTATAAATCCCGAAAAAACATGTTTTTATGAACATATGATGTATATATGTTTTTAGTTTCATAATCATTTCATCCTATGCATATCATAAAAGCATAACTTGATTCTTAGAAGCCATATTGTTTCTAAATTAAACCTGAGTGACCCAGATAAAATGAAAACTGTTGGCCGGAGAGAGCCTTTTGATGTTTTCTGAGATGCTGGGAAAAGAGAATAATTTAGTTTTGGAATTCTGTAAGGGAGCGTCATGGGTAACCTTATAGAGAGGAATCAGGTTAAAGTTGATATGTCTTAGGTGGTGAAAAAAAGGGGGGGATTTATAAACATAACAAGAATTATAGAAAACTAAGGAGAGTACTGAGTAGGATAAAACTTAATTAAAAGAGAAAAATCCTCATAAACAACTCATTTGAGATAATACAACTCTTTTAGAGCATACCCCCCTCCTTTTGGTATCAACGCATATAGGAAGTAGTAACTGGTAATTAGAAATTTTAGTTTATGATTTTAAAACAAAGAAAAACTAAAGAAAATATGCTAAGATATTTAGTAGAATATAGTCAGCCAATAGACGGTTATATTTCAGAAGATCAAATAGTAGGTTATTATAGTAAAGATCTTACAGAAGTAAAAGAAATACTTAGAATTATAAAAGATTTACCTCCAGAAATTAGACAAGATATAGTAAAAAGAGTTTTAATAGAAGAATATAGACACACACACACACACACACACACACACACACACACACACACACATATATATATATATATATATATATATATATAATAAAATAGATTTATTATAATATAAATTTACAGACTAATATTTTTTTAAAGATACTGGAATCAAAAAAGATATTGGAATACTTAGATTTAGATATAAGAAGTCTTAGCAAGAAAGTACAGACTATAGATAATAATGTAATAAAGTGTAATTTAGAAAGTACGCATAAACTGCATAGTTTATTTTCAGAAGATCCAAGTCAAAATAGTTTAATAGACTTAATTATAAATTTCTCTAAAAATTTAGAAGTAGAAAATAAAAAGAGAGATAATTATTTAGAAATAATTAAAGAAAATATTATAAATAAAGACTCAGAAATAAGAAATATAAAAGAATCTTTAGAGTATATTAAAAATCAAAATTCTAGTATTTTAGATAAAATTGTTAAATTAGAAAAGTTACCTTTAAAAATAAATTTAACAGAAATTAAAAGAATTTTAGATTCTAATAATACTGTCTTATCTGGAATATTATATGCATCATCTATAGTATTATCATTAAGTCTTTTATAATTTATAACCATTCTACTTTTTCCTCTAACTATTTCTGAATGTTTTCTTACTATAAATGCTGCTGATCTATGTGGACTGTCTGATTTTCTTATTAATCCTAATTTTAATAAATCTGTAATATGCATTTTAAAGTCTTCAATGTCTTGATTAGTTGCTTCTATATTTTTAGTTTTAATTATATATTCTGGGTTCTTTATTTTTAATTCACAATATATTTTATCTTTTTCCCAAAATTTTAAAACATTTTCTCCTAATATTTCTAATATTTCTAATTTACTAATCATATTTTCTATATCTTGTTCTGTAACTAACAAGTCATATACTTTTTCTATTTCCACAAATTCTGATCTTAAATCATCTTCTTCTTTAATTGACTCATAATAATTCTGATCTATGTGGACTGTCTGATTTTCTTATTACTCCTAATTTTAATAAATCTGTAATATGCATTTTAAAGTCTTCAATGTCTTGATTAGTTGCTTCTATATTTTTAGTTTTAATTATATATTCTGGGTTCTTTATTTTTAATTCACAATATATTTTATCTTTTTCCCAAAATTTTAAAACATTTTCTCCTAATATTTCTAATTTTTCTAATTTACTTTGTAGCTAAAAATCAATTTCTTATTCATTTTAAGTTAAGGTAATTTTGCAACTTAAAATATTGTTAAGAATGAATGCACGATTTCATTGGTATCTATTACTGATGACTTTTTTTTTTTTTCTATGAAAGAGTTTCATAGTAGAGAAGAATCCATAACTATAACTAATAAAATATACAGTTTTGTGTAAAAATTTAAAATGAAGAAAAAATTATGTAGATGATGAAGTGAGAAACTCAATTAAATGTTAATTTGTGGATGGATAAATGAATTAAAAAGAAAAAAAAATTATAGATGAAAATAAAATAGTAATTATATTTTTGGAGATTAAAGAATAGTTAAAAAAAATAGGTTACGTAAAGTGTTATATAATGTAAGATAGTAAAGCTGAATGAAGATGATAATGAAGATTGATAAATTTGGATTGAATCTAAAAGTTCATCTCATTATGTAATACCAAAAACAATGTTTTAATTTCTTTCCCTTCCCGAAAGGGAAATCCTTATCTTTCCTTTATCTTTCAGTAATGTAATATTCTACAAAAAGATTTTCTTTTAAGTTTTATATAATTTTGTTTGAATGTTCTAAGGAATGGATCTAATAATCAATATTATTTCCAGATCCTATAAGAACAGATGTTAATAGTTTGTTTTTCAAAAGTTGAAGAAATTTTGAAAAGTGTTATATTCAATGCCGAATGCAACCCCTGGCTAGAATATAATATCAAGATTTTGGAAACTGTTTTCGTAAATATTTTGTAAAAAGATTTTATGCTTCATACTGGGTATATGATAAAAGCATGTCTTAATTTTGAGTTTTTAAAAGCTGTTTTAAAATCAGTCCTGAGTGACCTCCCAGAAAGCGTAAAGGCCCAGTAGAGAGGCTAAGAAGCGCTATTGAGGAGAGAAAGGGATACTGTTTTAAAACTATTTTGTAAGGAATTGTCTGAAAAGTCCTGTCCTTATAAAATAGAAATTAGGCCAAAGATCATATATCCCAGATGGCATAATTTTATCATTTCAAAGAAAATGATTTTGAAAAATAGTTTTGAAAGTGTTATAAAGAATACTGAATTCAACCCAGAGTATTCTTATAATATCAAAACTTTTCTTTAGATATCTTTGAATGTGATTTGTTTGTTTAAAAAAAAAAAAAAAAAAGGATATTATATTATGAAAAAGATGAGGATTTATAGTTAAGGAGAGTACTGAGTAGGATTTTTATTAACAGTTTTTTTTTTTTTTTTTTTTTTTTAAAACAACAAATCACATTCAAAGATATCTAAAGAAAAGTTTTGATATTATAAGAATACTCTGGGTTGAATTCAGTATTCTTTATAACACTTTCAAAACTATTTTTCAAAATCATTTTCTTTGAAATGATAAAATTATGCCATCTGGGATATATGATCTTTGGCCTAATTTCTATTCTGTAAGAAATTGTCTGAAAAGTCATGTCCTTTTAAAATAGAAATTAGGTCAAAGATCATATATCCCAGATGGCATAATTTTATCATTTCAAAGAAAATGATTTTGAAAAATAGTTTTGAAAGTGTTATAAAGAATACTGAATTCAACCCAGAGTATTCTTATAATATCAAAACTTTTCTTTTGATATCTTTGAATGTGATTTGTTGTTTTAAAAAAAAAGAAAAAAAAGTTTTATTTGGGGATATATTTAAATACTTTTGTACAGACAAGTTTCAATATGATTTAAGATATTGTCACGTTTGTCAACCATTATTCAATGAAAATGTATTTTGGAATAGTGAAAGTGCGTTTGATTTATCGTTTTGAGGTCATTTTTAAAACACTCAGAACGTGTTTGATATGTTATTTTCAAAAATGAGTTTTTGAAAACAATGAAAATTTTACAACATAAAACTAAAAATGACTTTTTTTAACATTTTGAGCGTTTTCAAAAAAAATCAAAACAAGGAAAATGAACTTAAAATTTTTTATTTACAATGATTCTTATTTTTACCAACTTTAAAATTTATGTTTTTTGATCAGATATTAACATAATAAAAGTATTTTAGAAGGAGATATAATTATAATAAGAGAAAATTTAGATTTTATAAAAGAACAAAATAAAAGTATTTTAGATAAAATTATTAAGATTGAAAATTTTAGTAAATTTCCAGATCTAAGAATAACAGAAGCTATTGAAAATATTAATAAAAGATTAAATAATATAGGAAATCAGCCTATAGAAGGTATAGATAATGTTATAAATAAATTAGAAAATTTAAGTTTAAATACAACAGGTAAAGAAACTATAACTAGAAAAATTTCAACAAATTTTTATAAATATGAATAATAATATTTTTCTTGGAAGAAGTAGAACTATTAGAGAAACAGAACCTGTAGAATCCTCTAATAGAAGACTTAGTACTTCTAGTATAAGTAGTAATATTATAGAAAGAATATTAAATAGACAACCTCAATATAATCAGAATATTGAAGAATTAATTGATCCAGAACAGGATTATGATAGATTTCTGACTCATGGTTTACAGTTATTAAGTCCAGAGAATTTATATAATAGAGGTTTATTAGAATCAAGAACTCAATTTTTCAGACATACTAGAGAAGTTTCAATTCAGTGTTTAGATGATCAAGTTAGGAAGTTATCATTAATCTCAGAACAATCTAAAAAAGATTTAAAAAAGAAAAATTTTAAATTTATGTATTTAGATTTAATAGTAATAGGAGTTAAAGGTTTAATGAGAAAAAACTTAGGGACTAAAGTTTTATTAACTATTTATGATGGAAGATTCCAAAATATAGAAAAATGTATGATAGCTAGTACAGAAGTAGATATGAATAATAATATAGGAATAATATATTGTACTCCAGATATGTTTTGTACAATAAAAGATTTCTCAGAAGAAATTAAGATAGGAATACAGACTCATGGATATGAAGAAGTAAAGTCAGGAGAAAATTTATTAATAAGCATAGGATTTTTAGGAAGATGTAGTAATAGTTCTCAGACTAAATATAAAGTTTATATAGATAAGGCGATAAACTTAATGAGTAGTAAAGGTATAAAAATGATTAAGCCTAAGACTTATGATTCAGAAATATTAGCAGGATTAGAATGGAATATAGATAAGAGAAACCCAAGACCCAACAATAACTCCTCAAGAAGCTATAACATATAGAGATGTTTATGGTAAAACTAGTTTAAGATTTGGAAATTATAATACTATTAATAATAATGATTTTGAGACAGAATCTAGTAATAATAATGAAGAATTTGAAGAACAACAGGAACAACAAAGACAAGAACCTTTTATGAATGCTGTAGAAACAGAAATAGAAGATAGCATTATTTATCCTAAAGAATTAGAAATTGATTTATCTCCAACAGAATTATTAAAATTAGAAGATCATTTATTTTTAAATAAACAAATAAATGAAAATAAATACTTATATTATGATAGTCAGAAGAATATAAGAGTAGGTGAAAATATAGATGAAATAGATAATAAGACAGAAATTTCAGAAGCCAGTAATTATAAGGAATTAGCAGATGAAGAAATGAAACCAGAACCAGAAACATATAGTTATAATTTAGGATATCCACCAAGAAAAGCTTTTAGTTAGTATGAAGATAAAGGACAAAGTTATGTTTCTAGAGGAAAACTTAGGCCTTTAGAACCAGTTATAGAATTCCAGACTCCTCATAAGCCACAAATTTTAAATATTACAGCACATGATCCACAGACATGGAATAATGTAATAGAAGTATGGAAAAATACAGTAATAGGTAATTATATAAGATTAGCTCATAGTGTTCATATGGATACGATAGAGATGTATAGATATTTAGAAACATTTTTAGGAGAAAGTGCCAAGTCAACTTGGGAAGCATTTAAAAAAGATAAACAAGAAGACTTTGAAGCTTTAGTAGCCTTAGGTAATAATCCATATAATTTTGTTTTTAAAATTCATGAATTATTAACAGGAGCAGACCCAAACATAGGACATACTGTAATACAACAGAAAGCTATTAGAGATTTAGAACAACTTAGTTTAAATAGATGGACAAAAGGTAGAGAAGTAAAACAATTTTTAAATGAATATCATTATTTAGTTTCTATTTCAGGTAATACTTTTAATCAAGAATTAGGAAATAAGTTATTTCATAAGTTACCAGGACCATTAGGATTAGAAATAACTAAAAAATGGGGTGAGATTTTAACTAAGAATAGACCAGATTATTTATGGAGCATAGGACATAGAACACAGTTTATAATGAAATGTTTAGAAGAAAAATGTGTAGAACTACAAATTCAGAATCAGCTTAAAAAGACTGATTATAAATTTTGTAAAGATATTTTTACTCCTCAGACTTATGGTAATAAGTTTAAAGAGAAAGATAAAAAATATAAGAAGAAATATAAATATAAAGGACTTACTAAGAAAAGGTATTATCTTAGGAAATCTAATAGAAGGAAGCCTTATTTAGATGAAAATAGACATGTTAGGAAATTTAAGCCAAAAAGAAATTACCCTAATAAGTTAAATTGTTATGTATGTGGAGGAGCAGATCATTTAGCAAAGACTTGTCCTAAAAAATTAAATAATAATGATAAGAGAAGTACATTAATAGAATGTACTAATGAAGATTTATTAGAAATAGATGAATATATTTCTGATAAAGAATCAATTTATAGTATAATATCTATAGAAGATTTAGATAATCAGATTAATTTAGAAGAACAATCAGATTATGAAAATTTTATTCAAGAATTTTCTAATATTCAAAATTCTTCAGATTCAGATGAAAATACAGAATTTATGAATATAGAATTAGAATTAGAATGTAAACATAATTGGATAAAAGATATAGGATCAGATAGTATAGCATGTTATATATGTAAATGGTATCCTAGTAAGAATGTAAGACTTAAATGTAATAATTGTTATAAAGAAGCATGTAAAAAATGTTTAATTCAAAAAGAATTAATAGAACCTGAAGAAAATAAACAGACGGAAATAATCCAAATAGAATTATCAGAAATTAAGATTCTTAGAAAAAGAATTGAGAATTTAGAAGATATGCAAAGATATATATTACAAAAAATAGAATTATTAGAACCTAATAATAAAGGAAAAAATCATGAAATAATTACCGAACCAGAATTAGTTCAGGTTTTCTGTAATTCAGAAAAATTAAAAAGTATTAAAGTAAAATGTTATGTTAGAATAGAAAACTATGAAATAGTTTGTTTAGGACTAATAGACTTAGGATGTAGTCATTGTATAATAAATAAAAGAATTATACCAGATAAATATATAATAAAAGCAAAAGACCCAATAGAAGCACAACAGATGGATGGTAATTTTTATAGTTACCAAAATATATTAAGACCAGCAAAGATTAGTTTTGAAACTAATTGTGGTAAAAGTACAGAATATAGTTTACCAAAAGACTCAGTATGGGTAAGAGATTTATCTTTAAATACAGACTTAATTTTAGGATTAAGTTTCTTATTAAAAGATAATGGTAGTATAATGATTAGTAAAGATTTTATGCAACTACAAAAATTTACAATTTGTGCTCCTAACTATAGTAAGAACATTCCATCAGAGTTCGCTGAGAAGCGTGGTGGAACTATTATAAAAGGCAATGAAAAAGAGTGTGAGTGTGGTAAAGAAAAAGAATGTCAGTTAATAGAAGAAAATGAAGAAGAAAATGAAGAATTAGGATTAGGATTAGAAAATTATTATGAGTCAATTAAAGAAGAAGATGATTTAAGATCAGAATTTGTGGAAATAGAAAAAGTATATGACTTGTTAGTTACAGAACAAGATATAGAAAATATGATTAGTAAATTAGAAATATTAGAAATATTAGGAGAAAATGTTTTAAAATTTTGGGAAAAAGATAAAATATATTGTGAATTAAAAATAAAGAACCCAGAATATATAATTAAAACTAAAAATATAGAAGCAACTAATCAAGACATTGAAGACTTTAAAATGCATATTACAGATTTATTAAAATTAGGAGTAATAAGAAAATCAGACAGTCCACATAGATCAGCAGCATTTATAGTAAGAAAACATTCAGAAATAGTTAGAGGAAAAAGTAGAATGGTTATAAATTATAAAAAACTTAATGATAATACTATAGATGATGCATATAATATTCCAGATAAGACAGTATTAATAAATAGAATACAAGGATGTAATATTTTTAGCAAGTTTGATTTAAAGTCAGGATTTTGGCAGGTAAAAATGCATCCAGACTCAATAATATGGACAGCTTTTACATGTCCAGAAGGTCATTTCGAATGGTTAGTTATGCCATTTGGAATTAAGAATGCACCTAGTATATTTCAAAGAAAGATGGATAGTATATTCAGTAAACATATTAATTTTATTATTACTTATATAGATGATATATTAGTTTTTAGTAAAAATAGAAGAGAACATAGAGGTCATTTACAGATCTTATTCTCAGAATTCATTAGACATGGTTTAATCATAAATAAGAAGAAAATGTTCTTATTTAAAGAATATATAGAATTTTTAGGAGTAAATATAGAAAGAGGGCAAATAGAATTACAACCTCATATAGCTCAGAAAGCCTTAGAGTTTCCTGATAAATTAGAAGATTTGAAACAGTTACAGAAATTTTTAGGATTAGTAAATTATGCAAGACCAATTATAAAAAATTTAGGTAAAATTGCAGGACCATTATATGGTAAGACTTCTCCAAAAGGACAAAAATATTTTAATATAGAAGATATTAAATTAGTTAAAAAAAATTAAAGAAAAGTTAAGAGAATTACCTAAATTAGCCATGCCACTAGATACAGATTATTTAATAATAGAGACAGACGGCAGTATTACAGGTTGGGGAGCAATTTTAATTGCAAAACCCAATAAATATTCAGATAAAGAAACTGAAAAGATAGTCAGATATAATAGCGGCAATTATAAAGAAAAAATAAATTCTAGTAGTATAGATTTAGAATTATTAGCAATTATTTATGCAATAGATTCTTTTGAGTTGTTTATTATTTCTAAAAAAGAAATTACTATTAGAACTGATTGTGAAGCCATAGTTAGTTTTGTGAGTAAATTAAAGTTAGAAAATAAAAGAAGTAATCGTAGAAGATGGCTAAATTTTATAGATAGAATTACAAATACAGGAATAGCTTTTAATTTTGAACATATCAAAGGTAATGATAATAAAATAGCAGATATTCTTAGTAGAATTATTAAGAATAAAGAATATGACTAATATTTTATTGCAGATGCAGAGACCAAGAGGCCCAAGGCCAGGAATGCTGCAAAGCACTCCCAGTTCTTCTTCTCAGACTCAGACTAATGTAGCACAGACCTTTGATAAATTAAGATTTGGTAATATAGAACTAGTATGTTTTCCTAATAGTAATATTAGTTTTAAATTATTGCCTCATATTTCAGTCACTAGATCAGAAAAATGCATTTTAGATAATTTATGGATTGCTTATAATAAGAATCCTAAAGACCAGAAATATTTCTTAGCTTGTTTAAATGCATTATCAGAACATTTTAACCAAGACCAAAGGAAGTTTAAATGTTATGTAGTTTTGCAAGGAAGATTGCCAGGTATTTATCATACTTGGTTAGAAGTAGCAGATTGTATAAAGAATTTTCCAAATCCTTTATATAAAGGTTTTTATTCTATTTCAGAAGCATTAGATGAGTGTAGAAAGTTTTTAGGAATTAATTATTTTATAGCACCATCTTTAAAGAATGTTTCAGATGATCAATTAGATTTTTCTTCAAAATTCTGTTCTCATTGCGAATGCATGAGCAGAAATTTTAAGATTTTAAATGAGTCTAATCAGAAACTTCAACAAGAAAAACTTATTTTACAACAGAAGATTTCTGATTTAGAACAAGAAATTATTAAATTAAAGATTTTAAATCCAGTTTTTAGCCAAGGTACTATAGAGCCAGAGAAGTCTATAGCTAGTCTAGTTCAAACGGAAACTGGTAAAGACTTAACAAATCCGTTGATGGCTATGAACTTGCCAAAAGTTCAACAGACTCAGGAGACTGTTGATTCTCTTACTAGACAGACTCAACAGGCTGTTAATCCTGTTACAGATCTTCAAGACCAGACACAGCAGACTGGTACTTCTGCTACTAGATTAATAAGTCCTTTAGATTTAAAGCAGAAGAAACCAATAATTTTAGAATCAGATTATCAAGATGCCCAAGATCCTAACCAGATTTCTCAGTCAGATGTTAGAAAATTAAAAGAAATGTTCAATAAGATTGAAGAATTTCAGCAGCAATTTAAGCAGAAAAATACCAGAAAAAAGAAGTTATTGGTAAAAAAGAAAGATAGTAGAAGACGATACATTTTACAAAGATCTACTAACAATTCAGAAGATGAAGACAACTCAGACTGCAATAAAGACTTGGATAATTGTGCAGAAAGTGGAGATTCTTTAGATACAATTGGGAGACAGAATTATGAAACACGATAAGAATCCCATAAAGAGAAGATTATGGCAGACAGATGACAGCCAGATTTTAAAGAAAAAGAGACACGTGAAAGAAGATTAAAATAGATGTTGACAAAAGAATTTTTCTTTTAGAAAAGTTGTTTGTATTGTATAGAATTAGTCAAAAAGAAAAAGATATCTTTACTAAAGTAAAGATAAGTTTTCATATTACTTTAGACTTTTATAAAAGTTAGGATAGATTTCACTGTTTTCTTTTTGATAAATTGTAAAGCAAAAGATTCTTTTGCTATTCTTTACACGGTTTCTCTGCCTATTTAAGAGAAGCCAATTCATTTGTAATGGATATAGAGTTTTGATAAAAAAAAATACAATATCAAGTTCTCTCCAAAAACAATGTTTTAATTTCTTTCCCTTCCCGAAAGAGAAATCCTTATCTTTCCTTTATCTTTTAGTAATGTAATATCCTACAAAAAGATTTTCTTTTAAGTTTTATATAATTTTGTTTGAATGTTCTAAGGAATGGATCTAATAATCAATATTATTTCCAGATCCTATAAGAACAGATGTTAATAGTTTGTTTTTCAAAAGTTGAAGAAATTTTGAAAAGTGTTATATTCAATGCCGAATGCAACCCCTGGCTAGAATATAATATCAAGATTTTGGAAACTGTTTTCGTAAATATTTTGTACAAAGATTTTATGCTTCATACTGGGTATATGATAAAGCATGTCTTAATTTTGAGTTTTTAAAAGCTGTTTTAAAATCAGTCCTGAGTGACCTCCCAGAAAGCGTAAAGGTCCAGTAGAGAGGCTAAGAAGCGCTATAGAGGAGAGAAAGGGATACTGTTTTAAAACTATTTTGTAAGGAATTGTCTGAAAAGTCCTGTCCTTATAAAATAGAAATTAGGCCAAAGATCATATATCCCAGATGGCATAATTTTATCATTTCAAAGAAAATGATTTTGAAAAATAGTTTTGAAAGTGTTATAAAGAATACTGAATTCAACCCAGAGTATTCTTATAATATCAAAACTTTTCTTTTGATATCTTTGAATGTGATTTGTTGTTTTAAAAAAAAAAAAAAGGATATTATATTATGAAAAAGATGAGGATTTATAGTTAAGGAGAGTACTGAGTAGGATTTTTATTAACAGTTGTTTCAACCGCCTTCAATTCTGTCAAACAATTTATTGTTTTTCAGGACCCCTCTTTTATTGGTATCAGAGCGTGTGTTTCGATTTTGGTGGTTTTACAGAACAGATCTTCAAATAATTAGACAACAGATTACGCTACAAAGGTATAATCTTAGAATTTTATGTTTTTCAAAATTCATAGAATAGAAGTAGATAAAATAGTTTATAGTTTTTCATTTCATAATAATACATTTAGAGACTTTGAATATAGTTTAGAGTTTACAGACTCTGTAGAAAGAGAAAAACCAATAGATTATTTATTTGCTATATTACAAGTAGTTAAAGATTTACCTATAGAAGTAAAAGAAATTATTTTAGCAAGATCTTTAATATCAGAATTTAGAGAACAATATTTTATAGATTATTTTGATTTTATATTTTCTCTAGAATTAGAAACAGATTTAGTAAAAGAAGATTTTAATTGTGAGTGTTTTTTGGAAAATAATAATTGTAATCATTATTTTAGAAACAGAACAAGATATAGAAAATATGATTAGTAAATTAGAAAAATTAGAAATATTAGGAGAAAATGTTTTAAAATTTTGGGAAAAAGATAAAATATATTGTGAATTAAAAATAAAGAACCCAGAATATATAATTAAAACTAAAAATATAGAAGCAACTAATCAAGACATTGAAGACTTTAAAATGCATATTACAGATTTATTAAAATTAGGAGTAATAAGAAAATCAGACAGTCCACATAGATCAACAGCATTTATAGTAAGAAAACATTCAGAAATAGTTAGAGGAAAAAGTAGAATGGTTATAAATTATAAAAAACTTAATGATAATACTATAGATGATGCATATAATATTCCAGATAAGACAGTATTAATAAATAGAATACAAGGATGTAATATTTTTAGCAAGTTTGATTTAAAGTCAGGATTTTGGCAAGTAAAAATGCATCCAGACTCAATAATATGGACAGCTTTTACATGTCCAGAAGGTCATTTCGAATGGTTAGTTATGCCATTTGGAATTAAGAATGCACCTAGTATATTTCAAAGAAAGATGGATAGTATATTCAGTAAACATAGTAATTTTATTATTACTTATATAGATGATATATTAGTTTTTAGTAAAAATATTACATCCTTGTATTCTATTTATTAATACTGTCTTATCTGGAATATTATATGCATCATCTATAGTATTATCATTAAGTCTTTTATAATTTATAACCATTCTACTTTTTCCTCTAACTATTTCTGAATGTTTTCTTACTATAAATGCTGTTGATCTATGTGGACTGTCTGATTTTCTTATTATTCCTAATTTTAATAAATCTGTAATATGCATTTTAAAGTCTTCAATGTCTTGATTAGTTGCTTCTATATTTTTAGTTTTAATTATATATTCTGGGCTCTTTATTTTTAATTCACAATATATTTTTATCTTTTTCCCAAAATTTTAAAACATTTTCTCCTAATATTTCTAATTTTTCTAATTTACTAATCATATTTTCTATATCTTGTTCTGTAACTAACAAGTCATATACTTTTTCTATTTCCACAAATTCTGATCTTAAATCATCTTCTTCTTTAATTGACTCATAATAATTTTCTAATCCTAATCCTAATTCTTCATTTTCTTCTTCATTTTCTATTTATTAATACTGTCTTATCTGGAATATTAAATGCATCATCTATAGTATTATCATTAAGTCTTTTATAATTTATAACCATTCTACTTTTTCCTCTAACTATTTCTGAATGTTTTCTTTCTATAAATGCTGCTGATCTATCTGGACTGTCTAATTTTCTTATTACTCCTAATTTTAATAAATCTGTAATATGCATTTTAAAGTCTTCAATGTCTTGATTAGTTGCTTCTATATTTTTAGTTTTAATTATATATTCTGGGTTCTTTATTTTTAATTCACAATATATTTTATCTTTTTCCCAAAATTGATACCCTCTAATTTCAAAGAGCATATTTAATAATTTAGAGAGCAACTATAAATTTAGAAAATAAAAATAAAAATAAGTGTTTTAAGAGTTTCTTTATTTTTATAGAACTCTAAAAAAATATTTATTTTTTCTGTATTTTATTTGTACTAGTTTTTCTTCAAATTATTATATTATTTTTCTACATTGAAAATTGAAATAGTGTGAATGCATTCAATTATATTGTGTGAGTTTTGCTCTCTAAATTTGGATAGTCAAACCGACTATCTATTTTAAAATGTTAATTTAAATATTTATTTGAAGTAAAATTTTAAAAATTGACTCTTAAAAGTAGATATAATTTTATGTTTAAAAAAAGTCTCCAAGAGACGCTCTTATGATCTTGTACCTAGTGGTTCTGTTTCGTTAAAAACCTTAGCATTGTTGGTCCTTTTGCCTTGATTTTGTTTCGAAAGATGGCAATAGAATAATTGACCGGTCAATTTTGATTGAATTTATTGTTTTCTATTTTTGTTTCTTGATATTGTCTTTAATGTATATATTTTTAATTTGTAGTTAAAAAAAATTATAAGTGAATTATTATTATTATTACATGTTTGATAGAAATTAAAGATTTGTCTAATATTTTTTTAAAGATATTGGAATACTTAGATTTAGATATAAGAAGTCTTAGCAAGAAAGTACAGACTATAGATAATAATGTAATAAAGTGTAATTTAGAAAGTAAGCATAAACTGCATAGTTTATTTTCAGAAGATCCAAGTCAAAATAGTTTAATAGACTTAATTATAAATTTCTCTAAAAATTTAGAAGTAGAAAATAAAAAGAGAGATAATTATTTAGAAATAATTAAAGAAAATATTATAAATAAAGACTCAGAAATAAGAAATATAAAAAAATCTTTAGAGTATATTAAAAATCAAAATTCTAGTATTTTAGATAAAATTGTTAAATTAGAAAAGTTACCTTTAAAAATAAATTTAACAGAAATTAAAAGAATTTTAGATTCTAATAAATCTAAAGAAAAAGACATAGAAACAAAAGAAATAATAATTAGAATAGAAGGATTAATAAAAGAATTAAAAGAAATTATTATTAGTTAATGACAAATAGTAATTATAGAGAAGCACTAGAATATTGCAAAAACTTTCACGAAGAATCAGAAGGATTAACTAATATCTCTTCACAAAAAACTACAGAATCCATAATTATTAAACAGAATAATTTAATAATAACACTGTTATTATCACTTCACAGAAAAATAGATATTTTAGATAAAGGAAAATTAATAGGAGAACAATAAAAAACAGATACTGATCTAAGATCTATAACAGAAAAATTAGAAATTTTAAAAACACAGGAAAAGAAAAAATAACTAGAAGATTACCCAAAGATTATAAATTCCCAAGATGAGTAATTTAAATCCATTCTTAGGAAGGTCTAGAACAATAAATGAGAATACTAGAAATAATGAAAAAGCCTCTACATCTAGGAATAGTACATCTAGTATAAGCAGAAGTACAATAGAAAGTTTTAAATAGACCTGTACAATACAATCAAAATATAGAAGAGATTATAGATCCACAACAAGATTATATAAGATTTCAGACTAATGGTTTAAGAATACTAAATCCAGAAATATTATATAATAGAGGAATTTTAGAATCAAGAACTCAATTTTTTAGACATAGTAGAGAAATATCTATTCAGTGTATAGGTAATCAAGTTAAGAAATTAAATTTAATTTCAGAAGACTCTAAAAAAGAACTTAAAAAGAAAAAAATTAAGTTTATGCATTTAGGATTAATAGTTATAAGAGTAAAATGACTAATGAGGAAAATTTTAGGATGTAAAGTATTAGTTACTATATATGATGAAAGAATTAATAATATAGATAAAAGTATGATTGCTAGTACAGAAGTAGATATGAAAAATAATAATGGAATAATTTATTGTAATCCAGATTTTTTAATAACTATTAAAGATTTTTCAGAAAAAATTAAAATAGGAATTCAAACTAAAGGATATGAAGATGTAGAAACATGAGAAAATTTATTAATAAGTATAGGATTTTTAGGAAGACGTTCTAATAATTCTCAGACAAAATATAAAATTTACATAGATAAAGTAGTAAATTTAATGAGCAGTAAATGAATAAATATGGTAAAACCAAGAAAATATTCGTCAGAACAATTAGCAGGATTAGAATGGGATATAGATAAGTTTTTAGAAAATCAAAAAACTATTATAGCACCACAAGAAGCTCTAACTTATAAAGATGTGCATGGTAGAACTAGTTTAAGATTTTTAGATTATAATCAGATCCAAAGACAAGATGATTTTGAGGAAGAATATAATCCAAGTGAAGAACATTTCAAGATAGGGTTCATATAGAATTAATAGATGAAGAAACAGATAAAATAATATATCCAAAAGAATTAGGAATGAATTTAGATTCAAAAGAATTATTAGAATTAGAAGATCAATTATATCTTAATAAGATTATACGAGAATCAGAATACTTATATTATGATCAAGAAAATAATATAAGAATATGAATTATTAAAGAAGATAATAATTCTGAAATCTCATAATTAAGTTATATTAAAGAACTTATGGAAGACTCTAATACATATAAAGCTTTTGAAGACACACATTTTAATAGAACAATTAAACATGAGACAGTTTCTTATGGAGGAGGATTTCCTCCAAGAGGAGCTTATCCTTTTTATAATAATACAGAAGAAAAATATATAGCAAGAGGTAGTGAAAGACCTTTAGAAAGGAAAATAGAATTTCAATCAAACCATAAAGCACAGATATTAAATATTTCAGCACATGATCCCCAGACATGAAATAATATTATAGATGTATGGAAGAACACTATAATAGGACATTATATTAGAAGTTTTCAAGAAATGGAACCAATAGATATGTATAGATATTTAGAAGCATTTTTGGGAGAAAGTGTAAAAGCTATGTTGGAAGCATTTAAGTTAGAAAAGAAAGAAGAATTTGAACAGTTAGTAAGCATGGGTAGCAATCCATATAATTTTGTTAATAAAATACAGATTTTAATAACTAGAGCAGATCCAAATTCAGGACATATCAGTATACAAAGAAAAGCTGTAAGAGATTTAAAACAACTTAGTTTATATAAATGGACTAAAGGTAGATAGTAAAGAATTTTTTAAATGAATACTATTATTTAACCTCAATATTAGAAAATACATTTAATCAAGACCTAGAAAATAAGTTATTTCATAAATTACCAGGACCATTAGGATTAGAAATAACAGATAAATGGAATAATTTAACCTCAGTAAGAGAAGAACCAGGTAAACAATGGAGTATAGGACAAAGAATACAACATGTGATAAGATGTTTAGAAGAAAAATGTGCAGAATTACAAATTCAAAAACAATTAAAAAAGACAGATTATAAATTTTGTAAAGATATTTTTACCCCACAAACATATGGAGCCTCTAGTTCAGGTAAAAAGAAATATAATAAGAAAGATAGAAAATATAAAAAACCTCAGACTAGGAAAAAATATTTTCTTAGAAAATCTAATAAGAGAAAACCTTATTTAGATGAAAAAAGACATGTTAAAAAATTTAAGCCAGATAGAACTTATAAAAATAAGTTTAGTTGTTATGTATGCAATAGTAATGAACATTTAGCTCAAACCTGTCCAAAAAGAATAAATAATTATGATATGAAAAGTACATTAGTAGAATGCACTAATGAAGATTTAATACAGTTGATGAATATATTTCAGACCAAGAATCTATTTACAGTATTATATCAATAGAAAATAAAATTAAAGAAAACATAGAAGAATCTGATTATGAAATAATAGATGAATTTTCAAATATAATGATAGAAGAAGACTCAGAATCAGATAAAGAAAATGATTTAATGAATACTATAGTAGAATGTTTACATAATTGGCAAAGAAATAGAGAAGCAGATAATGTAACTTGTTATTTATGTAATTTGTAAAGATATTTTTAACACTAGTGTTGAAAGAGTTGTGTTTTGAGATGATGAACCTTTTTCTTCTTTTATTGATGATCCTTGAATGTAATCTTCACTTAAAATAAAGGAATTGAAGCCTTTCTTCGACTATTTTTCATTTGAAATGAAGCTTCTGAAGAAGCCATTGAATATTTCTTATCTATTTTTCTTCTTTATTGAATATTTCCACAATTCACTCACTCTTTTCTGTATAAACTCTCTTGTGAGGAAATCTGCAAGAACGTTTATTTTCCTTACATATCTATTTTGAAATAAAAAAAGACAACATAATCTATTATCTTGCAAAAATTTGTTTTAAAACAAGATTTTTTACATCTTTTTGTAAAAAAAATTTGAAGTTTTAGAATCAATTTTCAAAATGAATTCTTTATTGATTAAATCATCTTGAAATTTTAAAACACATAAAACTAATGATAAAATTTCTTTTTTAATAGTTGAATAGTTCTTTTGAGGTCCGATCCAACTTTTGAGTGGAATCTAAACAAATGTTCTGGATTTGACTCTTTTGAAATCTATTTTAATACCCCACCATATCCTATTTTTGAGTCATCTGTCTCGACAATAATGAAGGCTAACGGGTTTATAAAAGACAAGGGATACTTTTGACAATAACTTTAACTTTTTTGGACGGCTAAAGTATGCTCTAGACCCCATAGTAGTGATTTTTTTGTAACCTTTGAACAAGTGGTGCACATAATTGACGTATACTTTTGACAAAATGGGCAACATAATTGACACAGCATAAAAAGTGCTGCAGACTTGTTTTATCTTGAATTTCATTTGAAAATTTATCGGCAAATTTCAAACTTCTTCGAATTAGTGCAAGTGTTTCTAGGTGTATAAAATGACCTAAAAACCTTATACATGTTTGACAAAGAACAACTTTTTTTTACAGAGACGCTAAACCAGTATTCTTAATGACATGAATGAATGTATTAATATGCTTGAAATGCTGTTCAAACTTTCAGAATAGATTAAAACATCATCGATGTAAATAGGGATGTCAATTGGGCCAAGTCGGCTAGCCATTCGTCAACTCGGCTCGTCAAAACTTGGCTCGTAAAATGATGAGCCCAAGTCAAGCTTGCAAGGCTCGTGGGATCGTAAAAAATTGAAAAAAAAAAAAAAAAAAAAAAAAATTAACCAAAAGCCTGAAAATTTGCAAAAAAATATTTTAAAAAAAAAGCTCGTCGGCTCGTGAACTCACGAGCTCGTCCATCGAGTTGAGCTCGGCTCATTACCAACGAGCCACGAGCTCGGCTCGTGACAAGCTAGAGCCAGGCTCGGATGTTCACGAACCAAGTCAACTCAACTCGGCTCATTGCCATCACTAGATATATACAATAATAAAATTTTGAAAGGTTTAAAAATTTCATCCATAATTTTTTGAAATTCAGAAGGAGCATTTTTTTTATACCAAAAGGTAAGACATTCCACTCGTATTGATCGAATAAAAAATTGAAAGCAATTTTGTAATTATTTTTTTCTTTGATTTGAATATGCCAAAACCAGATTTCATATCAAATTATGAGTGATAATAATGGCATTCCACATGAAATTCTTATATATGGAGAAATTATTAATTCTATCAATAGAGAAGGAGTAAAATTATGTACTAAACTTAAACTCAAAGCTAAATTGAAATCAAAAAGATCTGATAGTCGAAAAGAACTTGGAACGTTTTGTGAACAATATGGACTTGAGAAAATAATTCCTTCTTCTTCAAAAGTTAAACGAGAAAACTTCTCTTCTTACAAATGAAAAATATTTTATAAAAAGAAAAAGGGGTTTTAAAATTCTTGTCCAAAAAATTTTAGTAAGAAAATATTTTCAAAAAAATTCAATGTTACATGTTGGAAATGTAAACAAATGGGACATTATTCTAATAAATGTCATATGAATGGAAAGATTAATAATCTTCAAATTAATGGAAAAAAAAATAAGTTTGAACTTCTCAATCTTATTAATTCTTGTTCTGATGAAGAATTTAATTCTAATTTAGAACATGTTTATTAATATCAAGAAAATTCTGATGTTGAGAATGATTCATCTTCCTCTTCTAAAAATGGTAAAGAAAAAACTATAAATATTCTTAATAAAGAAGAAGAGCTTATTCAAAAAATAGCTGAAAATTTTGAAAATCTTCAACTAAAAAAAATTCAATTCTCTTTTACCATCTACCTCTACAATTGAACCATTCAATATGCAAAGCATAATGAATCGATTTAAAACAGAATCTCGAAATGCATCTAGTTCTGATTTAAAATCAAAAATCAAAAATATGAAGTCTCAAATTTCTCATCTTGAACGACAAATGAAAGAAGTTCGTATGGAAGTCGTTCTTCTTAAAACCAAATCCTCTGATTATATGGTTTCATCTTCCTCTGAAGATGATGAATCAAATGATACTTTTCATACTTAACATCCAAGTTAACATTTAAATCCTCAACATGAAGAAGAAAATGTTATTGTTATTAATCGAATTCAACTTCAAAAATGGTATTTCAATATGAATATTATAGTCAATAAAGAATTTGAAATTACTACTAGAGTCTTAATTGACTCAGGGGCTGATCAAAATTACATTCGTAAAGTATAAATTCATACAAAATATTTTGAGAAAACTACTGAGCGTCTTTATGGTGCTAGTAGTAAAAAACTCAATATTCAATACAAACTTTTAAAATCCCATGTATGCAATTCAAATATATGTTTTAAAAATATATTTTATTTTGTAAAAGATTTAGACCAAGAAGTAATTCTTGGAACTCCATTTATTGTTCAAATATATCATTTTCAAGCCAATTCAAAAGGTATAAATACTACAATTTTTGATCAAAAAATAGTTTCTAAATTTACTAACCCTCATTCTTATAAAGATGTATATTCTTTAAAAGAATCATTCAAAAATTATCAATAATAGCAATCTTAAGAAAAACCATATTTATTTTCTTAAGGAAGAAATTAAATTTCAAAAGATCAAAGATCAATTACAAAATTCTTCGATAAAAGAGAATATTTCAGAATCAAATTGAAAATGAAATATGTTTAACTATTCCTAATGCTTTTTGGGATAGAAAAAAACATATCATTTCTCTTCCTCGTGTTAACGATTTTCATGAATCTATGATTCCTACAAAATCCCATTTTATTCAAATGAATAAGGAACTGTTGTTATTATTGGGGTTGTTCTAAATTTTATGTCAATAATTCTGTAGAAATTGAAAGAGGCACTTCAAGACTTGTTATCAATTACAAGCCTCTCAATAAAGCTCTTCAATGAATTAGATATTCATTACCTCAAAAGAAAGATCTGTTAAACAAATTATTCAAAGCAGTTACCTTCTCAAAATTTGACATGGAGTTAGGATTCTAGCAAATTCAAATTAAGGAAGAAGAGAGATACAAAAATGCCTTCAATGTTCCATTTGGTCAATACGAATGGAATGTTATGCCTTTTGGTCTCAAAAATGCTCCTCCAGAATTTCAAAAAATCATAAATGATATTTTCAATCTTTTTCAAGATTTTATCATTGTTTATATTGATGGTGTTTTAATTTATTCCAATATTATAGAACATTTCAAGCATATCAATACTTTCATTCATACTGTCAAGAACCTTGGTTTAGCAATATCTGCTAAGAATGTGGTTCTTTGCCAAACACGAATACGATTTCTAGGCCATAACATTCATTTAAGTACAATTACACCAATTCAAATGAGCTTCGAATTTGCTGATGAAGTTTTAGATAAAAACAAGTTTATAATGCTTTTTAGGCTATGTTAATTATGTGGCCGATTTTGTCAAAAGTACATGTCAAATCCGCGCCTTTCTTTTCCAAAGGCTACAAAAAGACTCATTATCATAGAATAATGATCATACTTTAGCCGTCCAAAAAGTCAAGCTAGCTGTCAAAAGTATTCTCTATCTTTCAATCTTAGACCCCATTACATCTATTATTGTTGAGATTGATGCGTCTGATATAGGGTATGGTGAAGTGTTAAAACAGATTCCAAAAGAGTCAAATCATGAACAATTGGTTAGGTTTCATAGTGGAGTATGGACTGGTCCTCAAAAGAATTATTCTACTATAAAAAAAGAAATTTTATCAATTATTTTATATATTTCAAAATTTCAAGATGATTTGATTAATAAAAAAATCATTTTAAAAAATGATTGCAAATCATCAAAAGATGTATTGCGAAAAAAGTAAAAAATCTAGTTTCAAAACAAATATTTGCAAAATGACATGCTACTTTGTCTTGTTTTGATTTCGAAATACTATATATACAAGGTAAATCAAACGTTCTTGCAAACTTCCTCTCAAGAGAGTTTATACATAAACTAGTGAGTGAATTGCAAGGAACTTAAAAAAGAGAAGAAGAGAGTGACGAACTGGGGAGATATTTATCAAAAGGAGAGAGTGGGAATTTAAAGAAAGAAAAGAATTCAATGGCTTTCTCTAAATCATCAGTTCAAAAGAAGAATAGTAGAAATAAAACTATTATTCCTTTATTTTCAATTGATGATTATATTCAAGGTTTAAGGAAAGAAGAACAAGTTTCTTCTTCTCAAAATACTACCTTATCAACTCTTGTTTCCAAGAACCCGACCAAAACAAAAATATATCTGAATAGTCAAAACCTCCAAAATTTAAAAAAGCTATTCAAATTAGATCTGATAAATTACCGGATATATACCCTCCAGAAGCCTTTTAATATCTTACCAAACTTCCAATCTTTGAAATGGAAACATCTTGAACAAATAGATATTTATCTTTAAATGAATGTCTTCATGACATTTTTCTCCAAAATTTCAATTTATGCCTGCAAATATCAACAAATCTAGAGAGTTTTATGAAGCCATCCTTACAAAAACTGGATCAGCAATAATCTCTCATACTGAAAATCCTCAAAAATCCAATCATGGTGATTTTTCTAAAATAAGTACTCAAAGGGTGTTGTCACAAGAAGACTGGGGACAACAACCATAGAATGTAAAAAGAATTCGCCTCTCAAAAGATGAGCATTTTGAATCTCATTTCAATTATTTAAATTACAAGAACACATGGTATAATATTTTTTACTTTAGACCAATTACGCATTCTTGGTTCATTTTGTTCAATCAAAATTGTCATTTAAATTTTTCAAAATGGTTTCAAACGTGGTTCGATTGTTTTGGACTTGATAAAAGGATTTTACCTAGTCTTACTCATCAAGAATTCAAACATTTCAAACATGAAGCAAAAACATTTTTAAAGCCTCAAGAAAATCTTTTATTTTAATTTGCACTCAATCTCAAGGTCTCATGGATATTCTATTGGGACTTTAATCTTATTCAAGAACAAAACTCTGAATATAGAGTTAAGAGAATTATTCAGAGATTCAAAGTCAAATGGTAGTCAAAATTTCATGAAACTAATTGTTGTCCTAAAGCTATAAATTCATTGATTCAATAATAGAGAACTATCGGCGTTTCAAAAATTTCGAAGAAAGTGATAGAGAAACAAGCCGATTTTCTCACAGAGAAATCAAAATTACTGTCGATGCTAAGCCAGTGCAAGACCCTGGAAGAATTAGCAATTATTTCAGAAAAAATTTCTTCTCTTACTGAATCAACTTCAAATAAATTTTTGGAGCCTGTTTGGGAGAGATTTTGAGAATCAATTCTCAATCAATTTTCATTTTCAACCACACATTTTTCAATAAAATAATATTTTTCATCACATCAATAACTTTTCCTTTTTTTTCAACCACACATTTCACATCCTATCGCTATTCAAAAATCAATTCTTACCCCAAAAATTACTCCCAAACAACCTCCAAAATCTATTCAAGACGATTCTTCTCAAACATGGTCAGAAACAAATTATGCTCAAAGCAATGGAGATGATTGCTATGGAATTGATATTGATGACCTACTTGCTCAAGAAGAGACTCAAAAGAATTCAAAATGATTATGAGTGTGTTTGAGCCATATTATTTTGAAAGAATATATTTTGAAATAGTAGATTAATAAAGAATGTGTAGTTAAAAAATGATAAAATTTTTTGAATTTGATTGTAATATTATTTTATTGAAGAATGTATTATTGGAATAATGTCAAATTATTGTTTAAGAATGTATTTTTTAGAAAGAAAGTGATTTAAACAGAGCCTAAATGAACCTAACTATTTGGATGAATATCAAAAATATCGAGCTCAAACGTCAAAAGAGGTTTTCTTTTAATAATGTCTGTCACCTCAAAATTTATTTTTACCAGCATTATCATCAATCAAAGCAAAAATAATGAACAAAAATATTTAATAAAAAGACTTTAATAAAGAAGATTTCATCAATTTTATTGATGTTACTTTATAAAAAAAAAATATCTTTTTTTCAAAAAGAAGATATTGACTGAAGACATATGACCGACAAAAATCAAATCAAGCACTATTCAAAGATTCTTCACTACAATTCCAGAAATTTCAAGTTCGTATCTCAGGATTTCAACTAAGAAGCAAATCAAATTTCAAGACTTTGGGAGAGCCTTTTTGGTGGGAGAAAAACACTTCTCAAGAATATTTAGAAATCTTGTATTTTTAAGTTTTTAATAGTAATCTTTCTAATACTTATAAGTAAACATTTTAAGCATAGCCAAATAGCTTACACGGAAATAAGTCAAACTAATTTCAAGAAATCACAAAGATACAATCTTCTGTTCAAATTCTCATCTAAGTAACTAGCCCATAGTTAAATTAAGAACTCACTTATCCAGATAAACAGAACAACAAAAAACCACAAAAATTTCCAATACACAGAAGGAGCCACACAAATCACTGCTCAAACCGAATAAATTTCCTCAAAAAAAGGATTAAAATAATAGATATACAGAGTGAAAAACGAGTAATTGCATTTTTGGACAGGTCTAAAAAAGGCAAAAGAAAAATTAAGTTATTGAAATTGAAATCCCCCAAAAAAAAGTTACTTAAAAGGAAAGAGAGGAAAGGAGTTTAACGACTGACCTGAAATACCAGCAGTAAAGTAGACAAGTGCAAAGATCATACCTCCGAAGTCCCAAGCAATTCCCTGGATGCCTACAGAGGCACACTTATTCTTTGCACTGCCAACACCCATAACAGTCAAAATAGTTATGTACAAGAACAAGAAGGCTATGAATTCTGCAATTCCAGCCCCGTAAAAGGACCATGATGTCAAATCTCCAGGCTCAAATAAAGGTGCTGGTGGTGGCTCCTTATAGTCCTTGTCTGTTTGAGCCGCTGTGCCTAATGGCTGCCTCTGTGAACTTGTTGGCTCCAAGTTTAACATCTTCTTGTTTTCTGCCATTGATTCTGTGGAAGAACTTGAAGTTTTGGGGTTTTGAGCCTCCAATCATGCTTGGTATAATGTATGACAAATTTTACACTCAGGCCTCGTGACAACACATTATTTAATCATTTTTAAAGAAAAATAATAATTTTTTTCACCAATCAAATTTTGTATAACTATTATGTCAATTGTGATATCAAAATGTAATGTACAAGTTACTTTATCCGTTGAGCCCAAGTAAAAGTTAAGAAAATGTTTTTTTGTATATCATGTTAATATGTTATACAATATGGTGTACAGTCCCCTCACATAAAGAGAGTTCATCCCTCGAGGGAACTGTACACGATGCAACATTTCCCGTAAAGGGTATTGTGATGGCAGACGGGAATGGTATCTGATGTGTTTTATAGCTGAGATGTCACTTTCTTTTGAAATTTGCATTATTGGTTCCAAATTTATTCTACTAATAGCAAAATGGGTCCTTGACCTTTAATAATGAGCAAGTTGATTTTCAAACTTTTATCATAGTTGCATAATTTGCCCATCTATATTATATTCTCATGCCACAATCCTTAGAAGGATAATTGGCGCAAAACGTTCATACTTTTGAATGTGTTTGTGAAAAATATCCATACCTTTCTTTTTTGGCGCATAACATCCCTACTTTACCTTTTCTTGCTCAAAACGTCCTTCCGTCCACTTTTCGTTAGAATCCACAATTAAGTCAAATAAAATTGGATTTTTATTTTCAAAATGTAAGAGTGAAAATGTCCAAAATCTAATTAACGTCACATTACCCATAAGTGCCATGTTATTCCTTTCTTAAGATTGAGGACCAACTTTCCAATTGGGCATTAAGTTGGGAAGCAAGTGTAAAACTTTATTATTTTTTTTGTCCAAGCTAATCATCTCGTCTAAATTTTCAATTCTTCGAAATGAAATTTGAAGTTGTAATTTAAATCGTTCTCATACTATGCCCTTGCTTGATTTGGATAAAATTTAATTAAAATCAACAATTAATTTTAATCACACATTTTTAGAACTCATAAGTCAACCACACATTTTAATAATTTTTATTAAAAATCTAATTTTAATATACTCAAAACAGGGACATTGTAATTCTTTATTTCAAAACTTAAATTATTAGACTTATGGACACATTTTTTTTAAGGAAAATGCTATTTGTACAATACCAACATACAGTCCTATCACAAACGTGGGGCTCACAATTATTTTAATCGCGAGCTCCACCCCTACATGTTAGAGGACTGTCAATCAAACTGTGAAAAGTATTATACTTGTAGCATTGTTCTTTTTTAATTAAAATCAATCTCTAACTTATTTGTTAAAGAGTTTGTTGCATGTACAATAATCATTGGCCAGCTCAAATTTTCGAAAACTAATCACAATTACTTATATAATAATTATCTTTAAGTATATGATTGGGGTTCTTGGGAAGAGAGAGGAGTGCTCTGAAAAGAACATAAAGATATTGGCAGGTTGAGTATTCCTGTTGGGTAATAATTAAAATTTTAATTTTAAATTTAATTTAAGTTAAAGTTATCAATTCATTTCAACGATATATTTTATGAATTTCATAACTTTTCAATTATACATTTCATCAACTTCTATCAAAATTTACTAAAATCTAATTTTAATCCTACCAAACAAAGTTACGTGCTAAACAATTCACGCAATTGACTTAATTAGCTGTTTCTGGGCGTTTGATTTAACCTAATCATCAAATAAGAATGTGGCAGGTAGGAAAATTGATTTATCAAGAATGAACCAGACAGAAAAAGAGTTGGAAGCTAAAAATTATATTTTTAGTAGATTTTGTCATTTTTATAAAAATTGATGAGGTGCACCGTTGTAGAGTTGATAAAATTGTGGATCACATAAAATGTATGATTAAAATTAATATTTGATTTTGATTTAAATTTTTAAACCACAACAAATAGAGGGTAAAAAAGAAATGCAAAATAATAGCCAACTCGAACACTGACAAAGTTTAGACAAAAATGTATTATGCCCTTCTTTGATCCCATTCATTGGGGAAAAAATTGTATTCTTAAATTGACATTATTTCAACTACATACTTTTTAATAAAATAATATTACACACAAATTCAAAAAAATTTCTTATTTATTAACAACGCATTTTCCATCAATACACCATTCAAAAATGCATTTTTATAACAAAAATGGGGTTCAAAGAAGAACTAAATCGTTTTGAATTGAGAGCAACAAAAATGGGGTATATATCATTTAATGTTGTACACCTTTATAGCCTCCTCACAATGAGGGGGCTCACACATTTTTTAATTTATGTGAACCCTCTCAATATGTGAGGGGACTGTACACCATGGTGTATAATCGATTTTATTCAAATTACAATACAGATACAGTTGTTTCAAATTCAAAAGACAAAATATAATAGTCGTGCTTAGAGTCAAGTTGGCTCACAATTTTATTATTATTATATTAACTTCTTTATGTTAGATGTGTTCAATTTACTGAGATAAGATTTAATATTCAAAAATTTGCTTTCTTTGTTTATTTCGTTATAATCAAATAATAAGCAACTTAGTATAATCAAAATAAAAGTTTTCTAATCTATAGCACAACAATCACTCTATGTAATGATTTCTTCATATTTTCCCTTAGTTTTACTCTTTAGTTTGATTTTAATTCTCAAGATTAGGTGAAGTGTCACAAATGTGAACGTTGACAGCCATGTATTGGATGTGTACACCAGCCCAACGGCTAAAATTAGCATGAATTCTATCTTCACAACTCACATCTCACAATTCACGTGACAGCCAACAAGGGCCCATTTTGATTAGGTTGTTACCTAAGAAGAGATAAGGAAGAATAAAGCATATCCAAGAAGGCGTTCACTTTGCTATTTTTTGGTCGTTTTTTATTTTCGATTTTTCAAAACATTAAAAATACGTTCTTTTTCCCATTTTTGAAAACGAATTTTTGAAAACGACTGAAAATTTTGTGAAGAAAACAGAAAATAATTTTTTTACGTTTTGGTTGTTTTCTTCACAAATCTGCTAAAACTTAAAAAAGACGGGTTGAGAAATATTTTTTCAAAATGATAAAAAAAACGAGTTTTCAACAATCTCAAAATTGGCACCCAAAATACAAAACACAAAACGAATTTAAAACTCAAAACACAAAACTGAAACACAAAGAGAAAACCCCCTGAGCCTCTCTTTGGAATCCATTAATTTCAATATGTATTTTTCTCTCCTTTTTTTTTTTCCAATTATATATTTTTCAATAAAATAATACTACAAGTAATTTTAAATTTTTTCTTATTTTTAATCACACATTCTTCAAAAAATCACTATCATAAAATACTTTTTTTTCTCAAAAACTAATTATAATGGAGCTCAAACAGGGGCTAATTATATTTACAATAGTTTACACTTTATTTATCTTCAGCATTTAATTAATTAATACATCTAATCCTTGAAGATGAATTATGTCATAATTTTCTTTTCGAGTACTTTGAACTGGGGGAAAAAAATACTTTGTCACACTTTTGCATTTATTTTTTCAATAAACGATGGAAAAATAAGTTGTTTTACACCCTTTCAATGGAAAAATTACATGAGTTTTGTTCTTTTTGATCATTTTTACATCAAAGAAGGAAAGTGGGTAATTCTTCTGTCTTTAATTTGTGCTTTTGGGATACTTTTAATCCTTATGGGTGTAAAAATTACAATTATCCTCTGGGCTCCCAGGCCTTTTATGTGTATGAGCAACTCCGGTTTAGACAGTTGAACGCATTTTGACACCTCTTTATCTTAATTCTTAAACCATCAATCCTATAATTTTCTTTGCTGTTGAGCGTGTTAAGAATCGTTGGTGGCCCTTTCAATTTCACTGAAAATCAACATTCTGTTAAAGATCGGATTTTTTTCTCTTAATTTCTTAATGCCTAAATTTCTTGTACTTTGAGAGTTTTGAGGATCTGGGTCTTTTTATGGGTTTGGCAACGCCAGGGAGTGGAGGGATGGTATTAGTCTTTGAACCATTGACTTCAAATGCAGAAACTGTTGGGGAAAATTATACCGATAATCTGCATATTATATTCACAAAACAAAACGTACCGTGAAATCGAAACGTAAATTAGATTTAAGAAGATAGAACGATACTTTATCGAATCCGAACACATCAATAAGGATTCATCAAGTTCCATCCTTGAACGAAAATATGTCATTCTTTAAATTAGTCCTTGCAAAATAAACATATAAATGAAATTAATCATTTTCTGAAATCATAACATAGTTGGAAAAAAAATCAGAAAATAGAATAAAGAAATGCAAGTGATGCAATTGGCCGAGGCAAGTGTTGGACACTTTCTCCTTAAGATGAATTTGCCACGCATCGGTGCTAACGATTTTCGGCAGTCATCTCTCAAGATACAACGACCACGTCAAGCCACAAGAGCACTCCAAATGACTTAGATCAACGAACTCGAACGGAATTCCTTCTCTACAAGAAAATGATATGAAATGAAGAAGGAAGATGATTTGCAAGAGAGATAATGATTCTCAATGCAAAGTATGAGATGGTGTGCTCAAATGGTTGTGTAAATGGTCATTTATATAAAGAATGAAGGGGTGTGGGTGAAAGAATGTGAACAAAACCACGCAACTTTACAAAAAGAAGTCTTGGTTCACTTCACTAGTTTTTCGCTAGATTATCGTTCGAACAATATTTTCAGAGAATTGATCGTTCGACCTTCGCTCGAGCGAAACACACTGTAGTTTGAACAACAGTGTTATATGGCTTCCTCCAATATTCCTCCAACTTTATACCGCAATTTCTTATTCATCCAAAATTAGTTTCGAAATTTCAAATATATCACGACGATCTACTCGACAAGTAAAACAAGTTCGCCTATTTACTTTTGTAATTTGACCATCGGATCAAATCCGAATATTTGGTCATAATTGACACAAAGTCACTTTTTCAACTTTGATTTCCTAACTTAACCAATTTTCTTGTTCCGAAAACCAATTCCAACAGAAACAACAGATGATGTTACACGTACATCAAGATGTTCATGACGATATCCACCTCTCTTACATGGAAAAAAATTTCTTCGAAGTGGATCCCCTTTCGACATCTTTATAAATACCGAATTATCTACAAGTAACATATTCCTATCAAAAGGAAACTAATTTCTTTGAACCATTGGATGTCATATAAAATGCTTTTTCCAGACATAATTTGTTAACAAATGGAAAGAACTAGGAAAACAAGGACTCCGGATAAATGAAAAGATCGAAAGAATGATATCATATGATTTTCGCTCTTTCGCACATAATATGTAAAATACATAGTATATTAAAGTTTTCATATGTTCATTTCCAGGAAAAGATTCTTTCCAAGTTAGACTGTTGAATAATGTCTTAAATTTAAGTTTTGCCGCCACCTATTTATTAAATCACGCATCCTAGATTTTGATTCAGAATACATAAACCAAAATGCAAAACCATGAAAAAGAAATAAAGAATTCTTCATACATAGGATATGCAACAAGCTTTAAATACACAGAGAGCTCCATAAGTCACACAAAAAGAAAGGGAAAAAAAAAACACTACTGGCATGAGACATTATTATTACACTCGAAAGTGCACGAAAACTTAAGCCCTGCTCTTGAAAGGAATGGCTCTGATGACAATCTGGTGGTAAATTGCAGCAAGAGCAGCTCCAATGAAGGGACCAACCCAGAAGACCCACTGTAAATAAAGAAATCGTGTAATTTAGTCGAGAAAAAACATTGGAATAGATACAGATGTTATATGTAATGTATAGCAAGAATCTTACCTGGTCGTCCCAAGCGTGGTCTCTGTTGTAAATTATGGCAGCTCCGAGACTCCTAGCAGGGTTGATACCAGTTCCAGTGATGGGGATGGTGGCCAAATGAACCAAAAATACTGCAAATCCAATGGGGAGAGGAGCCAAAAGCTGCAATAATCACGAAGACATATTTAAGAACCACTATGTTAAGGGATAAAATCCCACAAAGCATAGACGTTAATGGCCAGAACTACACCACTTAGGCCCTATTTGATTCCCATTTAACCTTCAACAAGCAATTTGATCCGATTAAGACTCGAAAAAAGAGCTCACGAATTTCAAAATTGATTTGCTCAAAAAAACAATCATATTGCAGGAGATGTTAAGGGAAAATCTCGAATGAAAACATAAACTAACATAAAAGAGGACTATTCCTTTTAACAAAGTTGACATTTTAAAATGGAATCCCAAGTTTTAACACACTCATGCTCAATAAGATGAAAATCTTTGAGAAGTACTAACAACTATACAATGATTTTTGAAAATTATTTTCGAGAAGTTTTTGGTACATTCATTACTACATTCCAAAGGGGTACTAACAACTGTACAAGGATTATCTTACTCCTAAAGGGGTACTAACAATTGAACAAGGATTTTTGAAAATTATTTTCGAGAAGTTTTAGGAACATTCATTCCTACATTCCAAAACAAATAGATCCCAGCAACCACCACAAGCTAAATAATCAAATTTGTCAAAAAACAAATGTTAAATCAGAGGGTTATAGTTCAAGTCTCATTGAAACGCCTTTACAAAAATCGTGCATATGCCAGTCTTCTAAATTTAAATCAATCAATATGTCCTCTCAACTTAAGCTTTTGCAACAAATTCCCAAAAAGAGGGAAAAAAAAAAAAGTGAGCCATAATGGTGATGTTAGTTGAAGTAATTCACTAAGAATAGGGAAATCATACCGGGACGTGCGAGTCTCTGGCATTTCTCTTGGCATCAGTAGCCGAGAAGACAGTGTAGACGAGAACAAAGGTGCCAACAATCTCCGCACCAAGGCCATCGCCTTTGGTGTAGCCATGCTGCACAATGTTAGCACCGCCTAGAAGTGTCTCGTATTGACCCTTCATGAACCCCTTAACAACACCAGCACCACAAATGGCACCCAGGCACTGCATCACCATGTAAAATAAAGCCCTGGTCAAAGAAAGTTTCCTTGCCAAGAACAAGCCAAAGGTCACAGCTGGGTTGATGTGTCCTCCTGTTTTAACATGCAAACAAGGAAAAAATTAAACATGCTTCATCAAAGTAGTTTAAAAGTTGCTCATAAGTAAATTTTTGTTTCAAACACGTTAGAATATCTTACTTTTCCCTCACTCATGTCTAGCTGAACTTAAAAAAAGGGACATATTTTGACAACTTTTACCTTACCTTACCGCCAAAGTAGAGATATGTTATTAACTTAATTTTTGTTTAAAAAATGGTTGGACATATATATTTTATCACTCACTAGAGCATGTAAGGCTAAAAGCTTGAAGAAAGTACATACTTTTATAAACTTTTACCTTCTAAGCTACTTACGACATTAACAATCAAAATAGTAATTATTTTGATAATTATTTACTTATAAGTAAACATTTTAAGCTAGCCAAACAGCTTAACGGAAATAAGTATTTCAAGAAATCACAAAGATACAATCTTCTGTTCCAATTATCATCTAAGTAACAAGCCCATGGTTAAACTAAGAACTCATGCACTTATCCAGATAAACAGAACAATAAAAAGCCACAAAAATTTACAATACACAGAAGGAACCACAGAAGAGATTGCTCAACTGAATAAACTTCCTCAAAAATCTCTAAAAACCCACAAACCGATTAAGAACTTTTTGAAACAGGACTAAAAAAAATAGATACACAGAGAGAAAAAGAAGTAATTGCATGTTTAGAGAAGTCCCAACAAAAAAAGGTAAAAGAAAAATTAAGTAATAAAAATCCCCCGCAAAAAAAAAAAAAAAAAAAAGTAAAGAGATGAATGGGGTTTAAAGACTAACCTGAGATACCAGCAGTACAGTAGACAAGTACAAAGATCATACCCCCAAAGGCCCAAGCAATTCCCTGGACGCCCACAGAGGCACACTTATTCTTTGCACTTGCAACACCCATAACAGTCAAAACAGATATGTACAAGAACAAGAAAGTGGCTATGAATTCTGCAATTCCAGCCCTGTAAAAGGACCATGATGTCAATTCTCCAGGCTCAAATAAAGGTGCTGGTGGTGGCTCCTTATAGTCCTTGTCTGTTTGAGCCGCTGTGCCTAATGGCTGCTTCTCTGGGAACTTGTTGGCTCCAAGTTTAACATCTTCTTCCTTGCTTTCTGCCATTGATTCTGTGGAAGAAATGGAAGTTTTGGGGTTTTGAAGCTCAGTCAAGTGTGTTGGGATGGGAGAAGGGATGGTGTCTGATGTTTTTTATAGCTGAGATGTCAATTTCTTATGGAGAAATTGCACTTTTGGTTCCAAATTTATTCTACTAATAGCAAAATGGGTCCTTGATCTTTAAGAACGAGCAAGTTGATTTTCAAACTTTTATCATAGTAGCATAATTTGCCTATCTATATCATATTCTGATGTCATTATCATAGACATATATATCTCACTTCAAGTTTTTGCGTACTAACACATAAGATCATGCGATGATTTACCAGAAATTTGAAAGGTTTCTATTTTTGAAAACGAATGGTTCAATTATAATAAAATCAATAGAAAAATTATAATAAAAGTTTAAGTATCGTGTTATTCCTGCCAACTATCGAATTAAAAATTAAGTTGGGAAACAATGCAATTATAAGATTTTATTTTTTTTATCCATCCTAATCACCTCCTCTAAAATTTTAATTCTTCAAAATGAAATTTGAAGTTGTAATTTAAACCATTCTCGGCAATGATTCTCGTTCTTTGTAGAATAAGAATGAAAAATATAGTTATTATGAGTTTTACACAAGAAATAAAAAATCAAAAATGGTAGCTGGATGTGATAGATAACGACCATATTTTTCTTTTTTATTAGACTTATGACACATTTTTTAAAATTAAAAGAATCGAGTTATGTGTACATTTTTTTACACAGTTCGATACACAGTCCTCTCATAACATGAAATGAATTCGAATTTAAAATAACATTAAATTAGCTCTAATTTTATAACTATGTGAGGGGATTGTGTATAAAATTGTAAACACAAACAGCCCTTTTTCAAATTAAAAATCAATCTCCAACTTTTTTCTTTATGAGTTTGTTACATGTACTGCAATCATTGGCCAGCAGCCACCCCAAAATTTCCAAAACTAATCAGAGCTACTCATGTAATTGTTCTTTAAGTATATGATTAGGGTTCTTCGGAAGAGAGAGAAGTAGTGCTCTGGAAAGAACAGAGAGATATTGACAGGTTTGTGAATATTTAATTTTATTTGTTCTTATCTTTAACAGAGTATCACCATTATTATCAGATACATGCTAAACAGTTCACGCAATTGACTTGATTAGCTGTTTCTGGGCCGTTTGATTTAACCTAATCATCAAATAAAAATGTGGTGGGCAGGTAGGAAAATTTATTTATCAAGATTGAGACAAACAAACATATAGAGTTAGAATATTCTTAAGTTAACGTAGTTAAAAAT
Source organism: Osmanthus fragrans (assembly GCA_019395295.1). Classification (NCBI taxonomy): domain Eukaryota; kingdom Viridiplantae; phylum Streptophyta; class Magnoliopsida; order Lamiales; family Oleaceae; genus Osmanthus; species Osmanthus fragrans. The sequence goes on along the minus strand of CM033344.1, from coordinate 16,533,998 downwards.
CAGATTTTTATTAAATTTTTATAAAAATTAATTAAATGTATAATTGAAAAAGAAATAAAAATGATGAATGACATAAAACATATTGTTAAAATTAATTATTAATTTTGATTTAAATCAAATAAGAACTAAAAAAGAAATACAAAATAATAACTGTACTCAAATTAGGTATGTCATCGAGCCGGCTTGCAAGCAAAAACTTAAAATTTGGGCTCGACTTCGAGTAAAACCAATCGAGTTTTTTTCTGGTTCGAGTTGAGCCGAGCAAAAGCTTGCATAAAAAATTTGGGCTCGAGCCGATAGGCATTTTTTTTTTAACGCGCCACGAGTCGGTTCGGGCTCGGCCCAAAACCCCAAAATGAGCTCGACCCAAGTCTTAAGTCGGGCCGTCTCAAACTTTTTTCGGGTCAAATCGACAAACTTAATTGTCATCATTAACTCAAACACTACAACGAAGTTTAGATATATCAAAATGTATTGAATCATTCATAATCGAGACAATTGGCTCACTCCATAGCTAGATTGTACTGACCCACATCTTGAGTGTGCATTACAATACCTTCATTTCAAATTCAAAGAAGAAAATAATAGTCGTGCTTAGCGCCAACTAACCCACAATTTCTATTATTATATTAACTTCTTTATGACAGTCGTGATCAATTTATGATAAGATTTTTAATACTCAAAATTTTGCTTTCTTTGTTTATCTCGGTATAATCAAATAACAAGCAACTTATTATAATCAAAAGATAAAGGGGCGTTCTCTTTGCTGTTTTCGGGCTGTTTTCTGTTTTCGATTTTTCAAAATATTAAAAACACGTTCTTTTTCTCATTTTCGAAAACGAGTTTTTGAAAACGGTTGAAATTTTTATGAAGAAAAATAGAAAACAACTTTTTTATGTTTTGACTGTTTTCTTCACAAATCTGTCAAAACTCAAAAAATACGGGTTTAAAAATATTTTTTCAAAACGACAAAAAGAACAAGTTTTCAACAATCTCAAAATGAATACTCAAAACACAAAACGAATTCAAGATTCAAAACATAAAACTGAAATACAAAAAAAAGACCTCCTACGTTTTTAATTTTATAGCACAACAATCACTTCTACATAATGATTTCTTGATACTTTCCCTTAGTTTTACTCTTTAGTGTAATTTTAATTCTCAAGATTAGGTGAAGTGTCATTTTCGTGTTAGGTAATAAAAGCATGGAAATTAATGGGCAAATTTATATCCATAAAATAGAAAATTAATTATGAAATTAATCCAATTTCGAAGAGGAAAAAAAAAGGGTTAAACCCTTACACAATTACAGTCTCCTCATCCGTTGAAGGGGTCCCCATAAATTAAAAAATTATGAATTATTTTATTTGTACAAAATGGTCAAATAATGGACACCCCTGTGGAGGGGCGATTGTGGGGTCAATCACCCTTTCAATAAGGGATCGTCAATTGTTAATTTTATAAATTATTTTATATATTATTTTGTACTTGTAGTATTATTCAAAAATTATGAATCTCCTCACTATGTGGGGCTATAAGGATAAGAATTATTCTCTGTACAAAGAAAAATTTACAAGGATGTTCTTACATTCGATAGGAACTTATCCATCATGGACATCCTTGCGATTTTTGCTATGTACACATAGCACTTCACGAAGGATAATGTTGTACATGAAGCAAAGTCAAAAAGTAGCCGTTATTGTAACCGTGGACAGCCGTGTATGGCCCACATGTAGGCCAGGCCTAACGGCTAAAATTAACCTGAATTCTATCTTCACAAATCACATCTCACAATTGACGTGACAGCCAACAAGGGCCCATTTTGATTATGTTGTTACCTAAGAAGAGATAAGGAAGAATAAAGCATATCCAAGAAGACTATTTTTTAACTTCGTTTTAATTTCATTAAGATCCTCGACTTTTACTTATTATAACACTTATATCTCTAACTTCTTTTTTCGTCAAATACTTATCTTTTAAGCTTTAATTAATTAATCATCTAATCCTTGAAGACAATTTATGTCATAATTCTCTTTTTGTGTACTTTGAATTGAAGGAAACAAATATTTTTTTGCACTTTTACATTTGTTTATTTCAATATATAAGACAGAAAAATAAGTCATTTTACACCCTTTTAAATGAATTTTTTGATGATAATCATTATCAAATACGTTATATGTTGATTAATGAAAGTTGGGGACATAAGACTTATATGAGCAAAGATTGAATATCTTAACTACAATTAAAACGTAATTTCTTTATAATTACCTCTTCAAGAATAGAATTTTATTCGAAATACTGATTCATTTATGAAAACTAGTTTTTCTTCGTATTTTCTATTCGACTCTTAACAAGACAATTAATTGAAGCTTTATGGAAAAAAGCTGTATTGTTGTTGTCACTGGAACATTTATTAGTAGATTATAAACAAATCGTGAAGTCCTGATAAAGAGTACAAAAGTGTCAGACAATAATATGGTGTTGTGAATGGGTTATGTTAGAGATACATAATTTTGGTATATTGGAGTGTCAACATCTCTCATATGGGGTGGGCCTAGGGATAACAGCGATTCGATTCGAAGTTGATTCGATCAAAATCATCATCGAACCACTAATTTTTTTGCTATATAATAACCGAATCATAATCATGTAAATTGGTTCGGTTCTGCTCGATTCGTATATCAATTTGGTTCAATTCAGGCAATTAATAACCATGTAAATAAATTATTTTTTATAGATCTAGTCGTCAACTTTAAAAAATAATAATTTATGAAAAAAGTCAATGAAAACAAAAATACAATACTAAGTCAATTTAACAAACAATATCCCAAATGAAAATGCAAATAATATCTCAATTCTCAAATGCAAAATTCGAATTTAACAAACAATATTATCAATATAACAATTTTAAATAATATCTTGGATGTGTTAGGTTAGTAACGTTAATTAGACTTAAGCAGGTTTGTGCCAGAAATGAATTTTGGATTGGATATAATAATAGAAAGAATAATGAAAAGTTCAATTGTCAAATTAATTTTTTTTAACAGTTAATCAGTTCAGGGTGGGACGACGGCGTAAATACCATACCTACCGCGTCTCGAATCAGTTCATTAAAATCAAATACCCTATTCACCCCATCGTGTCATCGGTTCGATTTTTTTCAGCCCATTTGGTTTGGTTCACCGCAATTTTCGGTTTGACAATTTGAAATGTCATTCCTAGGTAGGCCCCACCCTATGTGAGGAGTGTGGACGTCCCTATATACCAAAATTATGTACATATAGACTTTTTCATTGTGAATAGCAAGACCTCTAAATACTTTGGAACTAGGTACCGAGTTAGTAAAACTTTTTGCTCACATCTCGAGTATGTCACGAGCAAGACCATGCAATTTCAAGGAAAAACCAAATTTATGTAAATTTAGATGCCAAAAAGTATAAATATGTAGAAGAACAAAATTTAATATTATATAAATTATTATACACATATAACACAATCGTTCACATTTTGTTCTCAATAAACTTGAATTTGACTACACAGATAATATTTTTCAATCAAGTACACACCTCTTCATTCATTCGCTTGGAAAAAAATTATAAAAAGATAAAAGAAATATAGGTCTAACATTTCATACATTTCTCCTTTATAATTTTATGCTAGAAAAGCCATGGCATCGGATACAAAATTCAAATATAATATATCGCTAACATGCCACTAAGTTAGTTTCTTCAAAATTATCCTCAATTGGAATTTTGGTGTCCAACTTTTGCGAATTTTCAATCCTGCTACATGAACAGGGTCAATGACAAATTAAAAATAAGAGAACACATGTCATTTTTTTTACAGTTAGAGGAAAAAGAGAAAAAAAAAAAAAAAAAAACAATAAGAGAGGTCAAATCCTGTTATTTATCCCTATGTGAGTAGTTTTATTAATTCATTCCAATACATAAAAGAGGAGAATGGGTTACTATTCATATTGCATCATGCTTATGTAATTTTGATGGCATATGTTATTTTATAAGTTTTTTGTCATTCTTTCTCTCTCTCACCTCCTTTTGAAACCCTAACAAATGTCACACATTTCCTCCATTTCAAGTGCAATATTATGCTGTAAAATCACAGAGGTTTTGTTCTTCTTTATTGTCACTACTACGAGTCGTATTTCTCTTGGAGATTAGAGCTCTAAACAGCAATGACGAATGATTCAGAGTATTAGAGGTAAAAACTTTTAGTAAAATCATAGAGTTTTTGTTCTTCTTCATTGTCGTTACCACTTACCACGGGGTCATATTTCCCCTGGAGATTGGAGGTGTAGATGGCGGTAAAGAGGACACAAAGTATTGTAGGTAAAAACTTTTAGTATATGATTTTTGTTCAATTTTCTCCTCTTTCAATTTTTTATTTTTATTTTTACTCTCAGAAGATAGTAGTCTCATTTATGTTAAATATAGATTAAATTTTGTAATCCCTATACATTTTTAATCACCAACAGTAATATGGATATTGAACTTTTTATATATGCTTATGCAGATAGAGAGATAACTTTGATTTGCTACTTTTTGGAAATTTTGAAGTAAATTTTGTTGTAATATTGTGCTTTTCTTGGCTGTTGCTTTGGGTTGTAAAAATGGGTTTTGAAGATTATTCCGAAAACTTGAGATTCCTATTGATTTTACATTGAGGGTAAATTCTTGAATCATAATTTTATCTTTTTCGTTTACTTCAAACTCTTTTTATTGTTTTTTTTTCTGTATTTCTCTCATTTGTAATGCCAAACCAAAATTATGTGTTTGTGAATCAGTGCACATTTATGCTTATGCAAACATGTATTATCCAGATCTTTATGTTGTAAATGGGTAGAGTAGACATCAAGGTTACTGCACGGTTGGACAATAGAAAAATCATTTGTTATGAGACGATAATTTGACATTGATATGTTACAGGTACATATTATCCGGAATTGAAGTGGATGAATCAGAAAGACCTATTTCAAGTTTTATTTCTAGCTAAAATATAGTTAAGATTGTGGTATGATTAATTGCTCATTGTTTTGTTGGGAAATGAAGCTTATTCGTGACTAATGATATTGTGACGCTTTTATTTTGTAGATATTCTTGTGCACTGTGATAAACATTTTCCTATAGTTGATTTATATTAATAGTCATTGTGGATATGTACAAAAGTAACACATACGACCTTGCATTTTTGTGGTGGTAGTTTGCTAGATAGTGTCACAATCATTATGTTATTTTAAAAGAACACATCTGAAATTATTCGCATAATATATTTTTTGGTATATTCAGACGCAAAGAGAAGCTAGGGTACACAAGATACAACTAAAGAAATGTGCAAAAATGGATCCTAAAGAGTTGGAGAAATGTGTTTTAAGGCTTTTCTATCTTCTATGTTACCAAAACTAAGAAAATATCAAAGAATTTTGATTTTCTTGAATTTAATAATCATTTCTTCTTATTTATCATTTTGTGCAGATGATCCGAATAGCGATCCAAACATTTTTGGAGATCCATACAAAATGTTGTTTGTAAATAGACTTGTAAGTAATAATTTCCTTTCAAATTACAATCGTTTTTTTCCAGACAATATAGTCGGTGCCTATTGTTGTTGTCTATAACATTATCTTAAAAAATAATTTTTTTGTCTTTAACTTAATGTCTAATAATTTCTATTCAAATGCTTCTGCTTTTTCCCTTTACATTGAAATAGCTAAATATGTTTCTTGTTCAGATCAATTGCAAAGAGACTATGGAAAAAAATTTATATTCGTAAAATTTAGGCCAATTTCACAGATGATTTGGTCAAAATAAGTTCTTTTTTGTTGAATAAGAAGATTAGCTATGTTCCAACCACAATCTGTTCCTGTTCTAAGTTAGATGCATTTTATTCATTTTTATGAGTCGACTTCTTTCAACATTTTTAGGTATTTTAAACATTTAAGATAAAGAAGTCAACTTATATTTAATCACACATTTCATAGGTTGTAAAATTAATGAGTATTTTCACGATTTTGTTCTTCTCTATCCTTGCGGCGCAACCCGCTTTACGTATAGCAAAGAAATCCGTGCCAATAGACTAAATGATAAAGAATGGTACTTGATTCTATATCATTTTCTAATTCATCTCTTTGGTCAAGTTATGAATTCAAGGAACAACAAGTGGGCTACATATGGCCGTCAAAACTTGCTAACATACTCTATGCTAATGAGCTGATGAGACGATTAAAGGTATTTAATTCGATGTTTAATTCTAAACAAGATTCATTGTTTATCTTATGATTTTCATTGTTATTAATTGCTTCGTTTTTTTTATTTTCTAGTTGCTATTTTCATTAAAGAGCATTATTTATTTTCTGTTGACTAGCACGAAAGATATATGTGATTTTTGGTTTTAGTTTTGGTTCTTAAACTGATCTTTTATGTAAATTGTATGAACAAATTAATGCGACAATATGTGATTAGTTCTTGGTTCCGTGACGATTCTTGTGAAAAATGGAAAATGAAGATGAGACTGGTGTTGTATGGTAGTCTTTGGATAGTACATTGTAATAAGTACCACATTGTTTAAATTCTACACTCCGAAGATTTATCACACATCGCTTCAAAGTTATTTTGTGCGTCATTCAATACATATTTTTACTATTCAAGCCCATCTTTAAAATAGTAAAGCTACATGTGAATTCTTCCACGTGTCATTTTGTTTTTTTTTTTCTTTTATTCCCTTATCATTCTTTTTGGTAGTCTTGTCGACTTTTAATGAGAATCTATATGGCTTGTTTGTTTACATAGCTATAATTTGGGTACATTTGATATGTTTAGCTTTAAGAGACTAAAAGAATTTGTTATAAACTTTGATGTTATTTTGAAAATTCAGGTTGAGACTGAATTTTTAATTATTAAGATATATTGAGAGTATTTTTGCATTTTTTTTTTTATAATTTTCCATGTTACTGGCCGTTAGAATGTGAGTATTTTCCTGCGGTTTTTGAATATTTTGTTGTTAATGAGTTCATTTGCAGTTGGGTAATAACTAAGAGCATGTTTGGTTCGAATTAAAATCTAATTTTAATCCAAATCTAAATCAAAATCAAAATATTATTATTAATCACATCTTTATGGATCTCGCAACTTTTCAACTACACATTTCAAAATTTCTATCACAATCTACTAAAAAAATCTAATTTTAATCTCAAATAAACAACATCTAAATAAATAACTTCAACTAAAAAATTATTCATTAACATTGAAACTCATAATCTAAAGCACTTACTTCGATCTTCATGTTCAATTAGATGTTTATTATGGTCACTTAAATCATTGAAAAATATCTCAACACCTTACGATATTATTAACAAAATTACTTCCAAAACTATAACAATCATCGTGCAACATACCATCTTCACTGGTCTTTATAAAAAGGAGCAGACAATCATGGTACACAACTCATATTCATGAGATACGCACATGCAACAAACACTGAGCTACCCCCACGCCACCCCACTTTTAGGCATCAATGCACTAAACAATTCTCTTTAGTTCTTTTTTTTTCCCCCACTAAACACATACATAATTTTATTATAAATAAGTGACGATTGGATTGAGGAACTATTGGATGACAATAAAACCATATTAATCGTAATTTCATGTTTGATTTAGTTAAAAATTAATTTTTAATAAAATTTGATGAAATATGTGACTGAAAATATGTTCACAGAAAAATAAATTTTACAAAATGGAAGTCAAATATAGTCTTATTTAAAAAATTAAATTTTATTCACAATACATTTAGAAATAGTTATAAAAAAAATCCACATTTGATGTGCTACTACATTTATCAAAATATCTGTTGAAAATACTAAATAGATTTTCTTTGAGACAATAATCCTCTCCTCATATAAAGATGAAAATGTTTCAAATATTCGATTACAGATACTTCTACCTGTAAATGTATATTTATTTATATTTGTTAGTCCCCTCTAATTAGCTGCTTAGAACTTAGTGTGGTGGTATATATATTTTTTCTACTATTGTAGGTTAGCCTGCTCGACTGACCAACCAATCCGTTTCTTTGTGCTACATACAAAATTAACAAATAAAATAGTCATTACGATTTTATATGATTTTATTCATTCCAATATACATGCTATTCACTCTTAATTGACAGAGAAATCTAACTCAACATTAAGCGGTGTATTATTTAAAGACTTTTGTTGGCCTCAAAACCTGTTCGATCAACTGATTAATAAATTTCGACCACCTCTCTATCCACGTAGGTGTCACCTACAGAGGAACAAATCGTTAGGGTGCAAATTCCATCGTCCCAGATAAAAGTTCATTTGATGGTCAAGTCAACTATCAGAAATGAAATGACTGCAAGAGGAAATTTGATTAGGGTTTAGATAAACTTAATTTGAGTGCCAATAACTCACTTATATAGAGAGGAGGATGTAGGAGTGCTAGTGGACCGGGTTCAGACTTAAGAAGAGGTTCTTGATTTGATCGGTTTAATTCAAATGACATCATCAATGTCCAATCAGTTAATGTAGCTTTCTTCTTGTGCATACCACATAATTAATTGGTACAAATTTAATGGAATTGTATAATGTTGTAGATAATATAATTTAAGCATCTTTATTTGGCATTATATAACAATGGGCTTGTCTTGCTAATTGTATAAATAATGGATGTCACAATCGTGGCATAAACCAAAATTATAATACGTGTTATTTTTATTAATTAAGACTATCATAGCAAAAAGACAAAACTTAAATTTTAATATTGTCGCTCCCGTGACACGAAAGAACGTCCTATCTCTATAATAATAATAATAATAATAATAATAATAATATGTTCAACTATACCAAATGCTTTTTGGGATAGAAAGAAATGTGTTGTTTCTCTTCCTCACAATTCCAATTTTCATAAGTCAAATATTGCTACAAAATTCAGATCTATTCAAATGAACAATGATTTACTTGATCACTGTATCAAGAAAATTAATGATCTTTTAGAAAAATGTCTTATTTGCCCTAATAAATCTCCTTGGAGTTGCTCGTCTTTCTATGTCAATAATTCGGCTGAAATTGAGCTAGGCTTTCCTCGTCTTGTCATTAATTACAAGCTCATCAATAAAGCTCTTCAATGGATTCAATATCCATTACCTCAAAAGAAAGATCTATTGAATAAATTATTCAAAGCAGTTATCTTTTCAAAATTTGATATGAAGTTAGGTTTCTAGTAAATTCAAATTAAAGAAGAAAACAAATATAAAACTGCATTTAATGTTCCTTTCGGACAATACGAATGAAATGCTATGCCGTTTAGTCTAAAAAATGCTTCTTTTGAATTTCAAAAAATTATAAATGATACTTTTAATCATTTTCAAAATTTCATCATTGTTTATATTGATGATGTTTTAATCTATTCTGAAAGTTTAGAACAGCATTTCAAACACCTCAATACATTCATTCATGACATTAAGAAGAAAGGTTTATCAGTCTCGGCTAAAAAGTTTGTTTTATGTCAAGCAGACATTAGGTTCCTAGGTCATAACATTCATTTAGGAACTATAACACAAATTCAAAGAAGTCCAGATTTTGTTGATATGTTCCTAGATGAAATTTTAGAAAAATCTAGTCTGCAAAGATTCATTGGTTGTGTCAATTAAGTTGCCGACTTTCCCTCTTTTCAAAAGATTACAAAAGAACACTGGCACATGGAATCACGAGCATACTTTAGCTGTAAGAAAAGTTAAAGTAGTTGTCAAAAGCATGTCATGCCTTTCAATCCTTAACCCCACAAGTCTCTATTATTGTTGAGATTAACGCGTCTGACATAGGGTATGGTTTGTACTAAAGCGGATTCCAAAAAATAAAATTAAGAATAGCTTATTAGATTCTATAGTGGAGTTCGGACTGGACCTTAAAAAAAACTATTCAACTATCAAAAAAGAGATTTTATCAATTGTTTTACGTGCTTCAAAATTTTCAAGATGATTTGATTAATAAAGAATTTATTATAAAAACTTATTGTAAAGCATCAAAGGACGTCTTGCAAAAAGACATAAAAAACTTTGTTTCAAAACAAATTTTCGCAAGATTGTAAGCTATTATATCTTACTTTGATTTCAAAATTCTATATATACAAGGTGAATCAAACTATCTTACAGACTTTTTAACTAGAAAGTCCTTGCAAAACAAAAACAATTGAGTGTGAGTGATACAATTGTGAGTATAGAATTTTCTTCTTCCTCTATATATATATATATATATATATATATATATATATATATATATATATTCGTAGAAAAATAATTCTTTTGCCTTTAAAAATTGGGTCTAGAAGGCAGGTCTGAACTTTAATTCGTCCTTGCCTATGGTTGTATGAATTAATAGAGTAGCTCGTCATGATAATTACAAATTTCTCATTTCCCTTATCATAACTTGCCTACCCACATGTTGAGTTGTTATGAAAAATACCTAATTCTGTTGGGATATATCTTCACAAAACAGGGAATGGAGAAGTAATAGAAATAACAAGAAGATGAAAATGACAATGAAGGTTCGAACACGTGATCATTGTTTTCAAACGATATTTATCTCCTATCGGATGAATATAGATGCTTAAAGGGATCCAAACAAATTATTTGTAGGATTAATCAAGCCTTGAAATGAATAAAATACTTAAACACTTAGTATAATTCCTCAAAACTTGAGAACACAAAACTAGAATTATGAATATGAGAGAAGGAAGTTTTAATTCATTTTGTGGAATGAAAATGTAATCACAAAAATGATTTCTCATGTATTTGCCTTGAAAATTGATCACCTATTTATAGTCCTCAATAGGACTCCACGAAGTGGTGCCAAAATAAGATGAAAGGCCACCAGAATTTTAAACAAAAATAGTCATAATGGCTATAAATATGTTCTATGCGACCGCATAGTGCAATTAGTATAATGATTTGTAGGATTAATCAAGCATTGAAAGGAATAAAATACTTAAGCACTTAGTATAATTCCTCAAAACATGATAACACAAAACTAGAATTATGAATATGAGAGAAGGAAGTTTTAATTTCTTTTGTGGAATGAAAATGCAATCACAAAAATGATTTCTTATATATTTGCCTTGAACATTGATCATCTATTTATAGGTCTCAATAGGAATCCACGAAGTGGTGCCAAAATAAGATGAAATGCCACTAGAATTTTAAACAAAAATGGTCATAATGGCAATAAATATATTCTATGCGACCGCATAGAGCAATCCTATGTGGTCGCATAGATCAAAGCCTCACGTGACTTATATTCTGTGTAATTGGCTATGCGACCGCATAGGCCAAGTTTTGCCCTTCAATATCCACTTTTCATTCCACACCCGTTTTATTGATTTTTGAACAACAATCTTCAACAATCCCCCACTCGACCACATAGGCCAAGTTTTGCCCTTCAATGTCCAATTTTCATTCCACACACGTTTTATTGATTTTTGAACAACAATTTCCAATAATCCCCTATTTGTTCAATATTCAATAAAATCTCATATTCAAATATACAATACTCATACATAAGGATTAGATATCTTTCGATTTGAATATAACCATAGTGTAATTCAAACAAAGTAAAGTCGGAATTAAAGGTCGCATTAAACTTTGAACAAGTTATTCCATGTAAAAACACTGATAAGAACACACACCTTGATCTCAAGTTCCCCAATCTCGCTTAACGCTAAAATGGTCTTGCGCTTATCCTTTTTAACAAACTTTTAAAATAGAAACTCCAACTCTCTATTGAGGCGGCACAACCTTGAAGTTTATCTAGGAGAAGTTCTTCCAGTTTTTTTGTTAATTTTAGAGATACTTGTACTTAATACCGAACTTCATTAAGACCTTAAAAATCAACCATCACTTTAGTAACAACCAGCATTATTTAATTATAATAGGATTATCACGGATTCTATAATAATGAAACTATCCACATATCGAATGACTTTGTGTTACCCTTTGAACCCGTAGATTACTTGTTAAGTAATGACGGGTAAGGTTGCTATCATTGGTGGACCTGTTAGTTCAAGAATTTCAACCACATTCTACTCGAAGTAGACGTCACTAAATCTCTATTTAGAAGTTTAGTTAAAGGATCTGCTAAATTTTCGATTGACTTAACATAGTTTAGGGAAATTATTCCAACCTTGATTAATTTTATTACGTAATCATGTCTAAAACTCGTATATCTAAACTTTTCATTGTATACATCGTTGTATGTTTTTGCTAATGAGACTTAACTATCACACATGATAGGTATTGCAGATATATTATTCAGCCTCAAGGTATCTCATAGAGTAGATCCTTAAGCCACTCAACTTCTTTCCCGATTTCTGATAATGCTACAAATTCAAATTTCATAGTTGAGTGTGGTATACATGTCTGTTTCTTTGATTTCCAAGAAACGGCTCATCTTCCAAGAGTAAACACCAAACCCGAAGTATATTTACTTTCACATGTGTTAGATATCCAACTAGCATCTGCAAATCCTTCTAATATCGTCGGAGATTTAGTATATTGTAGACCTGAGTTCTTGATTTTCTTTAAGTATCTAAGAACTCTTCCAATGGTCTTTTAATGGTCATTGCTCGGATTAAGTAAACCTACTAAGTTTACTAATCACAAAAGCTGTTTCTGATCTTGTGCATTGAATATCATACATCAAACTCCCTATAGCACTTGCATATTCCAATTGAGTAACTGTCATTCCATCATTTTTTATAAGTTTTAAATTTGGATCAAGAGGGGTACTAAATTCTTTTGTGTTCAAATGCGTGAACTTATTTATCACATTCTCGATATAATGTGATTGACTTAAATGGTAACTCCACTAGTTTTAGTAACTTTGATACCCAAAATGGAATCTACTAATCCAAGATCTTCATCTTGAATGTGAAAAATAGAAACATCTTCGTTTCTTCTATTCCATTCATTTGATTACTCATAATCAACATGTCATCAATGTATAGGAAAATAAATATCACATAATTTAAAATACAAACATTTATCTACACTATTATGCTTGAATCCAAATGAAACAATAGCTAAGTCGAACTTTTCATGCAATTTTTTAGGTGCTTGTTTTAATCCGTATAATGGTTTTACTAACTTGCAAACCTTATGTTCATTTTTGGGTAGAATAAATCTTTCGGGTTGTTTCGTATAAACTTCCTCATCGAGATCCTCATTCAAGAATTTCGTCTTGACATCCATTTGATGAACATGTAAGTCATGTATAGAAGCCAAAACGAATAATATTCTAATTGATGTTATTCTAGCTATCGGTGCATAAGTATCAAAATAGTCTATTACTTTCTTTTGTCGATAACCTTTGGTTACCAATCTAGCCTTAAAGGTATTATGAGAATCATCAAGATTATATTTTTTCCTAAACACCCATTTGCATCCAATAAGTTTGAATCTGAATGGTAAGTCAACAAGTACTCATGTATTGTTTGACATAATTGAATCCATTTCATCTTTAATTGCATCTTTTCAAAAAATACTATCACGAAAAGCCATAGCCTCTCTATAAATTTTGGGATTGGTTTCCAATTGTAGAACAAAATAAATTATTCTTAAATATTCTTCTCACTTTCTTCTACTAAGTAAAAGGAAATAAGTTAATAGTCAATTTTATCCGGTCCTAAAGACTTCTAAATTTGACTTCTTTTGCTCTTTCAAGGTTCACTAGATTTATCAACATCTTTAGAAGATATTTCATCTTGTGTTCCACTAGAATTTGGAATTTCTTAAGAGTTTCCCTCAATTCATTATCCGAACATAGTAAATTCTCAAAGAACTCTACGTCACTGGATTCAATAATCACATTGGTCTCCAAATTTAATAGTCTATATGATTTGCTATTACTAGTATATCCTACAAAGACACATTTAATGCCTATTGGACCCAACTTGGTCCCATTAGGATTCGTATTCTTATAATAAGCAAGGCACTCCCACACTTTGATGTATTCAATGTTATTTTTTCTTCCTTTCCACAATTCGTAAGGAGAAACCTTTGTGAATTTAGAAGGAATCCTATTTAGTACCCTATATGCACTTAACAATGATTCACCCTGCAAATTAAATTGCAACTTAGCATATGTTAACATGACATTTATCATTTCAACTAAAGTTCTATTTTTTCTTTCAGCTAAACCCTTTTGTTCGGGTGTCCTAGATGCTGAATATTGATAAATAATACGATGTTGTTCACAAACCAAGTTAAAATCACTAGAAAAATATTCGTTTCATCTATCACTTCTTAGTGTTTTTATTTTCTTACTTAAGCGATTTTCAACAGCATTCTTATATGTTTTAAACATGTCAAATATCACATATTTATGTTTTATCAAATAAAAAACATATGTATATCTAGAATAATCATCTATAAAGGTAATAAAATACATATTTCTACCTCTAGTCAACATGTCATTTAACTTACTCACATATATCTGTAAGAATTAATTCTAGGATACTAGAAGTTCTTTTTACTCTAATATGTTTCTTAGTCATTTTAGATTCTACACGTGTTTTATATTTAAATACATCATTCTCATTGTATGATACTAAATCACATTTTAACATTTTTTATAATATTTTTATCTGTGTGACCTAATTTAGTATCTTATAAAGTAAATTAATCAATAATATAAGCAAAGTCAACTTTATTATTATTCAACTTGTCAAAGCTACATAATTTAACCATTCCTTCACAAAAATGATTTTTTCCAACAAATTTTTCGTTTAGGGATAATACAAGTTTTTGGGACTCATAAACACATTTTATGCCCGATTTTCCTAAAAGATTACCACTAATCGAATTTCTATTCTGTCGGGAACATGTAGCACATTGTTCAAGGTAACGGTCTTGTTGAAAGTTAAGATGATCTCTACATTTTCTAGTGGTGGCAAAAAAGCTCATGGGTTCGGCCGGTAAAAAGCTCAAGTTTGGCTCGGCTTGGCTCGTGGCACGGTGGAACCGAGCCTAGGCTGCCCGAGCCCCTTTTAGGACAACGGGCCGAGCCAAACTGGCTCGTGAGCTGGAAAATTTAAAAAAACTAGTAGAAATGGGAAAAAGGGGCCGGCCCGGCTAAAAAAAAGCCTGAGCCGAAGCTTGGGTCGAGACTCTTTTTTGGGCTAGCAAAAGCTCGGCTCGCAAAAAAAATCCGCACCTTGGGCCTGAACCGAGCCCTAGCCTCAAATTTCGGCCCACGAGCCGACTCGTTGACACCCCTAACATTTCCTTTCTCAATCACTTTGGATCGAACTTCGTTACCCATTTGAATCTCTTGATCTCCATTCACTTCATAGTATGTTTTGAACAATGATACATGTACGGTCACACATGTATCATACAATCAACCGTGAACTTTTTCTTTTATAGCATTGATCTCGCTTATGATAACCACAATGTTATCTTCTTTGATGGAATTCACTTTTCCTTCGGAGTTGTTTCTTTTCCGGTGTCGATATTCATTTGAATAATGTACAGATTTTTCACATACAAAACAACCACTTTTGAACTTTTTCCTTAACTTGTTAAAATTCTTTGAAGGATTTCCCTTATTGGATTTAGAAGGCTCAGTCTTTTTCACGACATTGGCCTTTAAAGTGCCTTCATAAGAATTTCTGTTCTTATCTCTTGCTCTAGACTCTTCCTCTATTCGAAGATGTTTCTGCAATTGTTCCAAAGAGTAATTTTCGAAACTAAGCATGATTTTCTCCTGATATCCTTGTCGAGTCCCCAGGAATTTTGAAATAATTGCTTGAAAAGTTTTCAGGATTTCAATCTTGACCACCTTCAACTTGTTGACAATGACTTGCAACTCATGTACTTGGGGAAGAAGGGGAATGTTATCAAGAAACTTAAAATCAAAATACTTTGAAATTAAAAATTTATTGGTACATTCTTCTTCGACTTTGTACTTACTTGTCAAAGCATTTCATATTTCTTTTACCGAAGATGGTTGGTGTAAAGATCATACAATCTGTCGGATAGAGCGTTGGGAATATGGCCACGACATAAAAGTTCATCATTTTGACTCTTTTGTCGTACGACTTTTATGGCCTCCATTTTTCCATTTGTTGGTTTAGTGTCAAGTCCAGATCAAGTATGTAAAATATCTTCAACGCAATGAGTAGAAATTTCAATTTATCTTGCCACTTTGTGAAATTTGTTCCATCAAAACGATCCAAGCGAACGAGATCTTGATTCATTAATTTGATTGTCGCCGCAATGATTTCATTCTCTATTGCAGAAATATTGTTTGAAATTGTTGGGAAATATATCTTCACAAAGTAGGGAATGGAGAGGAAAACATAGTAGAAATAACCAGAAGATGAAAATGACAATGAAGGCTCGAACACGTGATCTTTGTCTTTAAACGATATTTGCTCCCTCTCGGATGAATATAAATGCTTAAAGGGGTCCCGACAAATGATTTGTATGATTAATCAAGCCTTGAAATGAATAAAATACTTGAGCACTTATTATAATTCCTCAAAACTCGAGAACACAAAATTAGAATTATGATTATGATTATGAGAGAATGAAGTTTTAATTTCTTTTGTGGAATGAAAATGTAATCACAAAAATGATTTCTTATATATTTGCCTTGAACATTGATCACCTATTTATAGACCTCAACATGACTCCATGAAGTGGTGCCAAAATAAGATGAAAGACCACCAGAATTTTAAACAAAAAGGGCCAAACGCCTATAAATATTTTCTATGTGACCGCAGATAGCAATCCTTTGCGGTCGCATAGATTAAAGCCTCGTGGGGCTTATATTCTATGTAATTGGCTATGCGATCGCATGCCAATATGGCCTATGCGGTCGCAAAGGTCAAGTTTTGTCCTTCAATGTCCATTTTTCATTCCACACCCATTTTGTTGATTTTTGAACAACAATCTTCAACAAATTCGTCACTGGACTTGATCAAAAGATTCTATTGTCGAAATGATATTCATGAATGTTAAGGACTAAAATTCGAGATTGGACATCCATCTCAATATAAAAGTTGAATAAGAAGTTTCTAAAACCACTATATTTTGATATTTGTCCCATGGACTCAGACGCACTACGCTAGTGATGGCAAAACTATCAACTCCTGCCGCACCAAGAATTGGGGCGAAATAGAAAACATGGTCTCGACTCTCTGACTCTTATTTTTAATTTTTTTTTTTAAATGTAAACCGTATTTAAAAAATAAAAATAAATACGGTGAAAGATATAAATATTTTAATATCTGTCTTGGCCCGTCTCTCAAAAATTTGGGATGGAGACGGGAGGCGCACAACCTATTAGTCAACAATAATACAAGTAACTAATTTAGTTAAGCTAAGTTGGCACCCGGGCAAATGCGCACATGTGATTTCACCAACAATGCCAGGCATGGACAAACACCACGAGCAAGTGCCAAAGTACTCTAAATATATTTCCATTTGGGATACATTTCATAAGCCGAAACTCCTGAAAAAGTTTTTTGAGACTTTATTCTTATACTTCAAAATGTTAACGAATGAATAGTTTTTGAACTAATATGAAATACCTTTTAAAATTAAATATTGAATTGCAAAATAAATTATAGATTTTTCGCAGCGTTGTTTATGATACTTTTTTTTCAAAGATAACACTTCTATATAAACCACCTTTCTTTTTTTTCCATGCAACAAGCCTCAAGTGTTTTGTGATGAAAATAGAAACACCATTCCAGAAATTCCAAAGAACCAAGTCATGTGATAAATTTATATTGCTTTGCTAAATACATTTCATGTAGCACTAACATACTTTTGCTTGGGACTAACATACATCCATTGTCCAAGGCTAACAATAGAAATTTACAATTCCACAACAGGATTTCTTAATTTTCTCGAAACAATTCAAGACGGACACATGGGCATGCCCCTTTCCTGGTTACCCTTTTGTCCACAAAATCTTCAGATCGATTGCCTCCTTCTCTCCCTGGACTGTGAGGCGGATGGAGAGGGGGACTGGACTGGACTGGACTGGACTGGACTATAGCGTGGCCCCAATCCAAAAGCAAATTGGCTTCTGAAAAATGGAAATTTTAGTCTAGATTCGTGGTGAAAACAAAAGAATAAAAATTTAGCTCAGCCCAAAGATTAAGTTTAGCCTAACTAACTTCCCTCCCAACCCAAGCCCAATGTTTAATTATTGAAATGTGGAATTTACATGGCACCAAGTCATTAAAGACCACATTTCATAAACCAGTGCCAAAGTTTATTTATTAACTTTTCAGGTTTGAAATTTTTAATTAAATATATAAAAATAATTAATCCCTAATTCCCCCCATCCCTTTCTCTCTCTACTTCTCGGCTCTCTCCACCTCTCGTCTCTCTCACTCTCTCTAACTTAGAAGTCGTCGCTCTCCACTAGGGGTGAACGCGGTTCGATTTGGGCGGTTTATGCTATATTTTCAACTCAAACCATTTTAAGCGGTTTGAAATTTTTTCAAACCAAACCAAACCATTTTATTTTTCAAACCAAACCAAACCATTATTTGCGGTTTGGTTCGGTTTTAATCAGCGATTTACCTATCGACATTATAGTAATATATTTAAAACAAGTTAAGATATAAATTTAAACGAACACTAATAATGTTAAATATTAAATTACATTCATATTTTTCTGAAATTCGATATATAATAAAAAAAGCAAAAAAGATAGTATTAAGCTGGTATCACTCAAACTTTTACAAGCAAAAATATCAGAATAAGTATAAAAGTACTAACCTCTTAACTATCAGGCGTCACTAGATCAATCTTTTACATGCCTCATAATTTCCTTGAACATATCAATCTTTACATTTCGAAGGATGACAGTAGTACCGGGCATCACTAAATCAACTAAGAAATAAATATAAACAAAAATCAAATGGTTATATAGCTGAAAACCAAAAATGCAATCATTCATATTAAAGAAATACTCTAAGTGAAGGAAATGAGTACAATACACCATAATCCATTAAACAGATGGAAATTACGAGATGCATTGTTTAAAGTTCACACGATAATTGATTGAAACAAAGATAACTAAGACGTGATAAAACACACAACACAAGATAAATCAACAATCACTTTTGAAACATGTATAGTAAAAGCAATATCAAACATTTACTCGGACAATGTTTGACCCATTAAACAAAGAAAGTTCAACATCCCTTGTCATGATGACTATTGGACAAAAAGTGGTTGTCCACTTGAATTTCTTAGTGGTTTAAAGCAGGAAAATTCAAATTCTAGATGACAATTTTTCATCATATCCTTGTTTGGTTTAGAGAAAAATCAGGTTTTAATAGATTTTGATATAAGTTTATGAAACATGTAGTTGAAAAGTTAAGAGTCCAATGAAACATGTGGTTAAAATTATTTGTGGACTTCTTAGATTTTAATTCGCATTTATACCTAACCCAAACGGAGGCATAGTAATCTCCTTCCTAGAGGAACTTTTCATGTCAAATATATTCTTAGATGAAACTGTTTTCAAACTTATCTTCAGGCCGCCCGGCTCAAGTCAAAGACAAAAAGAACTAAAAATTTCCCACGCCTAAAAAAAGATAAATCAGCGATCATATACATACTGTAGATCAAATAATTGACAAGAGAAAAGTGTGCGTCAAAAAATTATTTGTCTATCTCTTTAAAGCTAAACATATTAATACGAGAATTCTTATTTCTACCCCCCCAATAAAAAATATTAATAAATGAAGAAACCTATTATTCAAAATAACAAGCCAAACGAATCAAAACCCGTTATTTACACTTTTGCAGGCATAGAAATCCATTCTAATAGCTGAAATATTTGGCCCACTACATTAATTGTTTTCCACTTGATTATGAATTTGTACTGCGTTATGCAAGTATGTCTAACTTATGTATACAACACACGTATGCATACCTTGATCATTGTGAGCGGTGAAGAGGATAATACCACTCTCATCGCTAACAAGGCACTCAGCAATGCGGGTGCTACGCATGTGGGGGGAGACGACACGACCTTTCTGCAACACCATATTGGAATTAAAAAGAATCTAGGTTTTGGTTTTGAGACTTTGAGTTGGGTTTTGTGTTCTTCCCCCCTTTTTTTTGGGGGCTTGGGTTTCGACATAAATTCGAAAATTGAATTTCTAAGTCTAGTTTGGAGGTATTATTTCTAATTGGTTTAAAGTCTAAAAATTATACTTTAATAAAATTATATATGAAAATTTATAATTTCATTAAAAAAATTTAATTAAAAAGTGCGGTTCGGTTTGGTTTTTTGCGGTTTTTGAAAATCAAAACCTAAACCAAACCATTTTGAAACGGTTTGGTTCGGTTTGAGGAAAAAAAATCGCGGGTCCACGTGGAACCGAACCAACAGTTTCAAACCAACGGTTACGGTTCGGTTTGCGGTTTCGCGGTTTTTGTACAGCCCTACTCTCCACCTCTCGCCTCTCTCTCTAACATAGGAGTCGCCGCTACAGTGCGACGTCGTCGTTGCACTGCCGGCGTGAGATGCTACAACACGTAGCAACACACACCGTCGTGAGAAGCTGCTCTACCGTTTGCAAATCTGCCATTCACCGTGAGAGGCTGCGATCTGATTTGTTGTTTTTTTGGGCATCGATTTTGTTGGATCTTGTTGGTGGCAATGGTGGCGGTGTTATGTTGATGTAATGGTGGTAAGGTGGCGACAGCGATGGCTGTAGGTTTATTGGTGGTTGGGCGACAATTTTGTTGATTTTTTAGGTCGCGATTTTGTTGGTGGTAGTTCTTACTGTGGTGGTGGCTCTGTTTGATTTCGGCTTGCTGTGTTTGAGTTTCGGTCAGTTCTGGGAGTAGTTCCAATTCAATGGGCTTGGTCATAAGTTAATGTTCAGCTCCAGTTTCGGTGGTGTTGGCGGTTTGTGGTGGTGGCTATGGTGTTTTGTGTGGTGGTGGCGATGATGTTTGCGTGGTGGCGATTTTGGGTAGTGTTTATTCAGATTCAGAGGTTGAAGGAGATGAGGATAAATTTGTTGTTGGCGGCGGGTGGTGGCGGCCATCAGATGGTGGTGATTTTATAGTTGAAAATCGTGATTTGTTGGTGGTTGTGGTGGTGAGGTGGTCGTGAAATGGCTACTAGTGGTGAAATGGAGTGAAATGGGTGGTGGTAGTGGGTTGCTTAGGCTGTGTCTGTGTTGCTGGCAGTGTGTGTGTCAGTTGATTGGATCTGGTGGTGGCGATTTTGTTGATAGTGTTGTGGTGGAAGCGGCAGTGACGGGGTGATGGTGGTCGCAAGTGGCAGTGGTTGTGACGGTGGCGGCATGTGACCCACTATTTGGTTACCTGTGACCAATTACTTAATTGTGACCTCAAATTCGATAATCTGTGACTAAAAAAATAATCTGTGACCAATAAATTTGAAAATTTGTGATCAATAGACAAACTGTGACCTATAATTTTTTTAATTTGTGACCAATGAAATAAATTGTGACCTATAAATTTTTTGATTTGTGACATCGACATAATTTGTGGCCTCTAATTTGATTTGTGACATCGAAATAATTCGTGACTTATAAATTTTCGACTTCGAAATAATGTGACTTATAAAATTTTCGATTTGTGACTTCAAAATAAAATGTGACATATACATTTTTCGATTTGTGACTTCGAAATAATTCGTGACCTATAATTTTTTCGATTTGTGACTTTGAAATAATCTGTGATCAATTAATTCAATAATATGCGACCAGTAAATGAGTTGTGACATTTAATTATGTAACTGTGACCATGAATTGTATAATTATGTCCTTAAAATAATTAATTAATAAAATATTTTTAATTAATCAATGAAAACCTGATTTTGGCATTTTGAAACTTAAAACATGAAAAATTGAATTGTCCATACTTAATGCCTTATTTATGAATTCTTCCCTATTCAAATTTGGTTTAAGACTCTATAACAATTACATATTTATTTTATCGACATTCACATACACAAATAACTTGTTATCGAATTAGGTATTTTAATTTATATATATATAACTAAGTTTAAAGAGTTCACTTATAATCAAATTAGTTTATTATATAACAAATAATTTTTATTGATTAAAGTAAAGAAAATGACTTATTTTAACAATATGAGATGCCACATATTTTATTAAACTTAAAAGTAATTAAATTTTTTCGAATGTACTTTTTTCATATATTACTTATTTATATTTGTGAGTTAAAAATTTATTTATTTCGACCATGAAATAAGTAATATAGTTTATATTTAGTTTTATTAGTCAAAAATATATTTGTTAGAACTTTGTCACGAGCGTCCAAAAATATATTCTAACCCACTTTGTCATGGGCGTCATGAGTTTAACCTCTTAAACTAAATCTCACGTGACAGAGAGCATTTTTATGGTATGAGTTTATTGGGGGAAAAAAAATAATTTTAGCCTACCCTAGCATATATTTTTTTTTTGGCTCCACTCTTACAATGACAAGAAAGTCCATGCATTGTAAATGAAGTGTTAACATGTGAGCATGTTTTATGAATTTTGCTACTTGTACAACACTCTTCGGCAACATTGGTTGACAATCATCTAGTGATGGTAATGGGTCGATCCGAGTCGGCTCGGCTCGTGCTCGGGCTCGTTGCTCAACGAGCTCGTGGGCAACGAGTCGAGCCGAACTCGGCTCGTCAAAAAATAAGGGCGCTCGGCTCGGCCCATGAGCTCGTGGCTCGTGGCTCGTGGGCTTTGACGAGCCGAGCTCACGCCTCCAAATTTTTATTTTTTTTTAATACACGTTTTTTTCCTAAATTTTGTTTTAAAAAAAATAGATTTTCGATAAAATTTTATTTTATAAGTATTTTTATTTTGTAAACAATTTATTTAGACTTAGATAAAGTATATTTTTATAATATATTTTTTTTATGAATTTATCTTATAAATAATACTTATAAGTTTTTTATAATTACAATTTAATTTTTTTACATATAAATAATTTTTAATTAATATATTTTCATTTTCAAGTTTGTTTTGAAGAAAATATATTAATTGAAAATAATTATTTTATAAATGATAAAATTAAAAAAAAATATGAGAAATTGTCAAATGATTTTTCAAAATATCTTTCATATTAAAAATAATAAAATATTAAAATATATACCCTCCTCCTTTATCCGGGTTTGGGACCGGCTACTTCAATAGTTCAATTTCGAGTATGCGGAGTTAAAAATTGTACACGAACAACTTGTTACGTATACAATTTTTTAAAAAAATTATAAAGGTATTAAAATAAAAATACGTCATAAATATGATTAAACTAAATATCACTTACTTGACTACATGCAATTTCGGCATATTTATCTTGCAGTCGAAAATGAGCGTCTTGCCAGTCCTTCACGCACATTAATGCTTCTAAAATATCTTCTTTTAGTCGATTCCTAATTTCATAGAGAACCCTAGACCCTGCACTAAAAGCAAATTTCGAAACTACAGTGCTAACCGGAGGTGTTAGTAGATCTTTTGCCATTGTAGAAACTATTGGCCATCGACGTTCATACTTTCGCCAGAAGTCAATTACTTCTTCTGAATTTTTCCTTAGTACATTGTTACAGGCCAATTATGATTAAAGTAATCAAGTAATTCAGTAAGCATTGCATTGGGACTGTTACTCTATGTTTGAGTACATGCAATGGAAGACAAACTACTATGACTGGATGAACCATATGCATATCCAGTTTGACCATATCTATATGAGTTCATGCCTTCAAATAAATTTAAAATTTCAGCGTCGTCATCTCCTAAATTAGTGGGAGGAGTACTTGTAGAGCCGAAGGGTACACGAGTAACATGTGTACCCATTCGTGAAGCATATGTTACATACATTTCAGATAAAGTTACTTCCAAATTCCTATAAGTAATAAGTACGTTAAAAGTTAAAGATTTTGACATTCGTTCAATTATAAATTTAGTACCCGATAAATTATATTGGGGGTCCATGACGCATGCTAATGGAAATAACATGGGCAAGTCTTCTCAATATTTTCTAAACTTTAATTCCATGACAATTATAACTGAATTAAAATCGGGGTCATCTTTATATCTATCAAAAGCCCTAGAAATTAGATAAAGACGTTGAAAGACCATACAACTAGTAGGATAATAAACATCAGATAAAATATTTGTAGAATCATAAAAACATTTCAAAAAAGCTTTAATTTTAATAACTAAAGCCCAATCGGATTCATTCAAAATATTTTCGTCGCCGTCCCTCATATGCCTATTGTTATAAAATTCAGTAATTAAATGTTCGAAACCTTCACATGATTTTAATAATAAATATGTGGAGTTCCATCTACGCGCTACGTCATTAGTAAAAGTTTTTGAATGCGACACCCCATTTTCGGCACAAAAATCCTCAAACGCTTGTTTTCTACTAGGTGTAATAGTGATATAAGTTAGTGCATTCTTAATTCGTTGAATTTCATCCTTAACATATTTTAAACCATCTTGTACTATTAAATTTAAAATATGGCATACACATCGAATATGAAATAAATAACCACCGAATTCGGGTTGAAATACTCTTTTTAATTTCTCGATAACAACCTTATTTACACTAGCGTTGTCGAACGTAAAAGAACGAATTTTACTCTCGCATTTATATTCTCTTATAATGTTCATAATATCACTAAATATATTGAGAGCATTGTGCGGGTACTCAATAATTTTAAAAGCAATTATTCTTTTATGCATGATCCAAAGTGGGTCTATATAATGTGCAGTTGTAGCAATATAACCTCTTTTATTAATCCCTTCCCATAAATCCGAAGTTAAATATATCACACCCCCATATTTTTCTAAATCGGCAATCTATGTTTTCTTTGCAGTTTCAAAATATTCTATTGTATCAGAACGAACAGTATTTCGACTTACCCGAACGTACCTCGGTTGAAGATATTCTTGCACAAAGGTAACGAAATGTTGGTTGTCCGTTTGTGCTAGTGGCAACTTAGATCCGCCAAGGTATTTCACCATTCCTGTTCGAGTTCTTTCTGCCGAATACATCCACGTACTAAGTGGCGTAGTAATAGCACCGCTGCCTGGACTACCAAATTGTAGTTGCGTTTGACCAGCAGGAAGAAGACCATGTTTGGCCGCACATGATTTGTAGTGACGGTTGAGGTGGGTGGTTCCAATGCCTTTTTGATGGGCCAATCGTTGTTGACAATATTTACATACTGCTTTGGTTTCTTGAATTCCATCGATCATACGACCAGTTTGAACCAATTTAAAATGGTCCCAACATTTTGCCTGCTTCTTCCCCTTTCTCTTCCCTCTTGCATCGGGAATTTCAATAACAGGTTCATCATCCTGTTCCAAATCAATTGGAGCATCGAGATCAACGTCATCCAAATCAATTGGATGACTACTTTCATGAACATTGTAATCTTCAATATTTTCTGGAATTGGTACTTCATCTAGACCGACGAACTCATTCTCAAATTGATTTTGGGGCACATGTGCTACATTCTCGACTCCGATATCGAACAAATTTTCAATAAATGAGCATGGATCCATTTGTGAATAATTGAAATTGAATATTGAAGAAGAAGAAGAAGAAGTGAAGTAGAATTGAGAAGTGAATGAATGAATATTATGTAGTAGTGTAGAAAATATATTGTAAAATCAAGATTATAATTTAATAATATGAATATAAAATGTAGAAGAGTATAGAAATAAGAATGAATAAATAATATTGATTATAATTGATTTGTAGAGAGTATAGTAGAGAATAAGAGATGATAGTAAATTTGGTGAGAAAAAAATGTTGTAATTGATGGGTATTTATAGGAAAAAAATGAAATTTGAAAAAAATAAATAAATAATAAATTTTTTTTGACAAAAAAAAGTGACCAAACGGTCACTGAAAATTCAGTGACCGTTCTGGTCACTGAATTCAAATATTTAAAATTTTTTTTTTTTTTGGACGAGTCCACGAGCCCAAGTTCGTGAGCTCGTCCACGAGCTGCTCGGCTATCTGACGAGCCGAGTCGAGCTCGGCTCGTTCAAATTTTTTTTGTTCGACTCGTTGCTCGGGATCGTTTTTTACGAGTCCGAGCGGCTCGTGGCTAGTTTTAGACGAGCCGAGCCCACGAGTTCACGAGCGGCTCGACTCAATTGTCATCAGTACAATCATCTCACATGAAGGAGGGCTCACGATTTTTTTATTCATCGTGGGTCCCCTTCCCATGTGAGTGATTGTCAACCAATGTTGTCAAAGAATGTTGTACAAGTAGCATGGTTCATGTTTTATACATAGTACAAGACCTGCATTTCGAATAGTATTAAGATCCTTTGTTCTGTCAGATATTGGATTTCTGATTTCTCTACAAAAATTACTGAGCGAGACAATGTAAAGCAGTGCTGGTTGGCTATGACCATCCATCAAATTCAGCAATGAAAAAAATAATTTGGTTTCATTTTCAATCAATATAATATTCTCCTACTAAGTGGTTTTTAGTTAAGATAGTTAACAATATACAGTTCGATATTTTGTGAAATAAAATAGCAGGATTAGAATGAGCTACATACATGACGAATGCTTTCATAAATGAAGCATGAAAAAATGCACAAGTAGACTCAATACTTAGCCTTTGCTTCATTTAGCTGAAAATCAAAATTTTAATAAATTTTGATAAAAATTAATAAAATTTAGAACCTTGCTTCTTGAACAGAGTCTCCTGTTTTGAATCCTATCCTTGATCTTGGACAGGGGGCTTTGGAGTAAAATTTATAGTTGAAAAATTATGAATTCTATGAAATGTATAGTTTAAAATGAATTTTAAAAAAAAAATAATAAATTGTAAAAGAGACTAAACGAGTATATTTTGTACTGTTTGATGGGCTAACAGGGGACAATATTAGATCACTCAAAAAGTGCACCATCACTCACCTAGCCCTACCAGGGGCAAATCCAGCGTTTTGAATCAATACGGGCGATCGTTAATTGTCGATCGTAATAAAATATTAAGAGCTCGTTTAATGTCCTTTTTTTTTTTTTTTTTTTGTAAAAATGTATTTTGGAATAGTTATTTTGATGGAGAATGTGTGGCTAAAAATAATGAAAAATTTTGAATTTGCGTGTAATATTATTTTATTGAAGAATGTGTGATTGAAAA
Organism: Osmanthus fragrans; assembly: GCA_019395295.1. Classification (NCBI taxonomy): domain Eukaryota; kingdom Viridiplantae; phylum Streptophyta; class Magnoliopsida; order Lamiales; family Oleaceae; genus Osmanthus; species Osmanthus fragrans. Next base: position 16,506,766 of record CM033344.1, on the reverse strand, counting down.
GAAGAGAGAAAAAATGTATTTTGAAAAAAAAAATGGGAATCAAACAATGCCTAAAATTTCAATATTACAATTATTTTGCTCAAATTGAACATATAAAATTCTATTATAAAATTTCACTATACTCATCAATTGACATTGTGGCCAAATTTTGTGTAATTCAGAGGAAGAACACGGGTTTGATCTTTACAATTAAAATTGCATTAAAATCGCTAAAACCTAACATATATTATTTTGTTCAATTTAGTTTTAACTTTCAACCATTGCCCTAGTGGTTAGGCTTTGAGTATGACTAGCAAATGCTCACAGTTTGAATCCCCCTCCGGCCTTTTCTATGGCATTAATTTTAGTAAAAATTGTACAACTTAAAATGTTTTACAATAATGATTGTGAAGGGATTCGAACCCAAAACTTTGGGAATAGATGGACGCCCTAGCCAATTGAGTTACAAGCCACGCTTCGAAATAAAATGAATTATCAGTAAAATAAACTAAAAGTTTATTTACTATTAAAAAAAAAAAAACCCTTCCCGACGGATTCAGCACGCACGGCCGCGGGGCTCGCCGGGTGCTGGATCCGCCCCTGAACCCTACCTATTATATCTAAAACTAATTTTGTTTTCAAAATTAATTTAATGCGAATCATGATTTTTTGTCAACTTTTTAATTACATATTAAATTAATTTTGATCAAAATTTACAAAAAAAAAAAAAAAAAAAAAAAAAAATCTTATTTTTAACTTAACTAAATAGGAGCTTAATATTTTGTACTATTTAGGTTTTTCCTAATTAACAATTTCTTATCAATTTTAATTGAAATGGTCTATTGTTAATAGTATTTATCTTTTCTTAATTAAAAAATAATATAAATATTATTCATTGTGCCTGACAGGATAGTACCTGAAGCGATGTGTATATCGATCAACATGACATGTTATATAAATAATATTCATTCACAGTTTAATTAAAACATTAATTAGAAATAACAAAAAAACTAACTGAACAAAAATTTATGATACAAAATCAAGAGAGTCCCAATTACAAATTAATTTGAGACCTTATTGAATCACAATCCAGCCCAATTCTTAATTTTCAATTTGTTGTGTCTAACCTGATGCTCCATAGCTCCATAACCTTGAATTTCAGAGCAATGTGCAGTGGCCCATCTTAGTTGCTTCCAGCTCCTTTAGCAATGTTCTAAAATTTTAGTCTCGAACCCAAATGCATTAATCTATCAAAATATTCTAGGAGGAAATTACTCTTAGGCCCTGTTTCACAAGGCATTATTTTTTTAAGAAATTGGAAAATAAATTCCAACTTTCACTTTTGACTTATTTGATTGACCAAATTTTTCATGAAAAATGTTTTCCATCTTTTTTTTTTTTTTATGGAATTCATTTTCCAACCACTTTAATTTTTTTTCTTTTTTGGAATTGGAACAAATTCTAAATCCAATAGTAAAAAATTATCCATTTATTAGATAATTTTCATGGAAAACAAAGTTAAACGAATGATATTCGGCATGATTTTTTTATTTTTTTTAGCAATTAAAACAAATTTTAGAGGCAATTGTAAAAAAAAAAAAAAAAAGTTCATTTAAAGGATAATTTCCATGAAAAACAAAGTCAAACGAATACTAAAAGATCCAAACTTACTTTTATTTTTCAAGTGAAAAATTATATTAATTAAACACAATTAATCGTCAATTCTTAGTAAAATAAGTTATAGACAATTCAATTATCTGTAATTTGTTTTCTTTCCATCCAAATTTCATCTTGCAATCAAACGGACCCTTAGACCCTATTTGATACACCAAAATTTTCTATGAAAGTTGAAAAATCAATTCAATTTCTCACTTTTGGCCTGTTTGACGGCACCTTTTTATCCCATGAAATTGATTTTTCATTTTTCCTCCACAGTGCACATTTGCCTTAATTTCGTGGAATTGTTCCCACCTTTTAGGTAGTTTTTGTTTTCCAACTTTTTTTTGTTTTTTGTTTTTTGTTTTTTTTTTTGAAATAGAAACAAATTATATTCCCAATTGTAAAAAATAAAATAAAATAAAAAAAATCCATTTAATTGATAATTTTCATGTAAAACAAAGCCAAACGAACACAAATTTTTTTTTTTTTTTTTCGCAATCCAAACAAATTTTATCCCTAATTGTAAAAAATTATATCCCTTTAATTGATAATTTTCATGAAAAATAAAATCAAACGAATACCAAAAGATAGAAAATTTCAACATTTTTGAGGTAAAAAATTATACCAATCAAACACACTTAATTGACATTTTTCAATAAAACAAGTTCTAGGCAATTCAATTCACCACAATTCGTTTTCTTTCCACCCAAATTCCATCTTTGAATCAAACGGACCCTTAGACTTATTTTTAATGTTTACATTTCATGAGTAGATTTTAAATTTAACTTTCATGAATCAAGTTTTAATTATTTATTTAACATTTATTAATAAATATATTATTAATAATCACTCATTACTTAAAATTATATATCTTTATATTCTCTCTCTCTCTCTCTATTCACACACTTTCTGGAATTTCCAGTGCCACCACTAGTAGCAACAACAATACCAGTACCGGCATTGATAACAACAATAGCAAAAAAAAAGGTAAAGGCAAAGGTGGGGCTAGATAATGGAAAGTTTAAGTATAGAGGTGTAAGGCAATGGAGCTAGAGAAAGTGGTGCCTGAGATTCGTAAGCCTAAAAAGAGAACTCGATGGTGGCTCAGAAGGTTCCCCACGATAGAGGATGCAGCCAAAGCGTATGACCGTGTAGCAATTATTCTAGAGGTGTGGTGGTGTGTGCGGTGTGTGTACGACGATATGTACGGAACTGTGTGGTGGATTGTGGTTGTATGCGCAGTGAAGGTGCTAGTGTGGTGGATCTTGGAAGGAGTGCAAGCAGTGGTGGTAATGATTGGTGCGATCTATGGTGGAGGTGGGCAGTGGTGTTGGTGTAGTAGATTTGGGATGCGGTGCAAGTGGTGATGGCTGGTGCGATTCGTTGTGGTGGTGGTGTGGTAACGGTGGTTGTTGGTGGAGGTGGTTCGTTGAAAATAGTGGTGCGTTTAGAGGTGATGGTGATGGGTTTTCGATATGAGGCGAGGGCTTTGTTGACCCCAAAAAATGTGCCAACAGATGTCGGGGTCCGCTATTGTACACGTGGACAAATTCCAGTACGTTTTGATCGAAGATATTTGTCAGAGAGTTGTGGCAGCGAAAGGCGGGAGAGATACTCTTTGGCACGAGACTAACAAGTTTGGCACCGACAAAAAAGACAGCAATTCATGAACCAACGAATAATCATAAATAAATCTCCCAAATTAAGATGAATACAAACTCAAGTGACTTTATATCTCATGAGCAAATGGAAGAAGACAGGTATGATATTGAGCATATGAGTTTGTATGTATATTTGTCAATCATTTACAATGTTACAAGAGCTACTATTTATAGCATTCAGGCAGACATGGTCACCATTGGATCAGATCCATGTGACTCCATCTAATCAACCGAAGTCTCACATCACTTTGTCAATACATTAATTACATTGATAACTTACATTGACAAGGGGTCAGCCGTCCTACGTTCCTAGGCTGCCAAGTCTGACACTCATTAATACAAATGTTACATCAATCATTCCTAAGGATACTCATTAGATCTGCCTAAGAGACAATGAGCACGTCGACTGCTATAGGTGAAGAGGTTCGGCTCAGAATGGAAACGCCTTGGCTTGAGGGCCCTAATGGAGATAGACCTTGACAGGAAGGCAATGTCTTTTCTTCATTTTGACTTGGTTGACTGCTAGATGTCTGCATGTAGAGACTTCATGTGGCTTTCCTCGAGAACTTTATATACGAGGAATAACAATAGTCCCCCAAGTCGATGTTTGGTCATTTATGTAATACATGAACTTTTATGCTATATTGAAAAAAAATTGTGTAGGGACACTTATTTTTAAACAATTATTTTTAAACCTTTATTTCAACTCAGCCAATCTCCCCAAGTCTAATTTGTGAATATTTATATAAAGATTAGAGTTTGTAAACCAAATTTGCTGAAGTGCCTTGGGTTATTTTATTTTGAAGCTAAAATGGGGCAGATGTCAATTTGACCGAGGTTGCCATTGTGCAAACCTGATATGTCGAAGTTGTATGTGTTGAAGCAGAGGGTGTACTTTACCAATTTGTCGATGAAGTCTACCAGTTCAGCATTAATAAGTAAAAGACATCATTAATAATTGTGCTGAAATGATTAGTTGTCTTATGCATTTCCTAGAAAAGACAGCTGTGGCGGTTCAAGTTCTCAAAAACGCAATCGTTGCTGCATTTAATGTTTACTGATGGATGTCTTGGGCGTGCAATTGTGGTACAATTGCATTAGAGCGCGTGAGTTAGACGTTCTGATTTGGGCCGTTGAAGGTGAAGCGACAAAGATGGTGAGTGGCTCAGATTTAATTTGTAATGAACGGCCAGATGATCCGGATCAACATCCAACGACTGGGACTAAGTGCTTTTGCCTATAAAAGACAGCATTTTAGGGCAAAAATAACTTTTGCCTTTTACGTGAATTCGTATTTTAAATTCTCAAGTATTCTCCTTTGCTTTTTCATTTCCTTTGAATCTTAGGCTCTATTTTTGTGATTTTCCGGCCAACTTCCACCGGCGTTTTTTCATTTATTCACGTAAGTACTCAAAAAGTTTTTTGTGATTGACAAAGTAATGACCTCACCCTCTTTTGAAAGAGACTTTTGAACTAAGGGTTACAATTACCAATACTCCTGACCTTAAAGGGACTATTATGGTTGGGTAAATTTGCTCGTCGGCGAGGAAGGATAGGTCCAATGAGAAGACTTGGGGGTTTCCAAAATTCAATCTACCACCTCTGCTTCCCACTTAGCAAACCTTAGGGAGAAATACTGTATCCCCTACAACATAGAGCTTATAGCCTTTTTCCCTGAAGAGCGTGCTTGTTATCCGAGGTCTGGGTACGTCGCCATTAGCAGGTTCCTTTCGAAGGCAGGGCTTTGGTTACTTTTACATCTCTTCTTTAGAGCCATTCTTAGGCTATATAGACTGATTCCTACCCAGTTCGTTCCAAACTCATGGGCCCAACTAATGGGATCCTGCTTCATTTGGAAATAAACCTCCCTAGGCGAGAATTTGCCCCTTCACGTCTTCCAGGTCCTCATTCAGCCTAGGTCTTTTGGAAATAGGGATTCTAAGGGGTGATATTTCCTATGCACCTGGGGCCACATTCTCCTTTCGTCATAAGCATTTCCTCCTCTATCAAAGGATAGAAGGAGATGTGGTTCTGGGTGAAGGAGAAGTGACAAGTATGTAAGGCTGACTCAATCCCCCATGTGACAGTTCTCATCTCCTACTCAAAATGATATGATCCAGGATGTGGGAGTATCCAATGTAAGCTCGAATGGAGACCTGTTGATTATCGAAGAAGGGGCAATGACGCGATTGAGAGCAAAACGAGTCAAAGATGCGTTGGAAATGCTCGTCAAAGCAACTATTAATGAAACTATGTTCGGGACGCAAAATGGAGCAAGTTTCATGTTGGGGTCGAAGCCGGAAACCAATTGGATCAACACGATACAAGCAACCGAAGAAGGAGGTCAGCCGGAGCAACTAAGCTACTGGTTAGAGTAAAATGGCAAGCGGTCGCTCAGCCGATACCGAAACTCAAAGGGCGTTAAACATTCATTCCAAGCGACCGCTTGGTTATAAAAATAGCCGAGTTTTCTATTTTTGGCAAAAGACCTCGTTTCCTTAGAATTCTATTTCTTTCCATATTTTTGACATTAATTATTGCCTTATGCACGTTTTTTACTAGATTTAGGGCTCTAATATAAATACCTAAACACGTTGTTATTTTACAACTTTGACATATTGAATTAAACTGAAAGCTTTGCTTTTTCCTCTGTTCTTCATTGAACAACAAATCGAACTTCCAAAATCAATTCTTGTGTGTTCAACATCAGTACGAGAGTTTTTCATTGTGTAATCAAGGGGTTCAGCGGATCTTGCTATCATTAGATTTTTTGGTTCACTTCGTTGGGTTTAAGTCCAACCCGTGTTTATTAGCGTTCTTGGGTTCCGCATCAATCTAGTTGTGGATTTCGTAGTCACCGTTGCTACGGGGTTCGTATCAGTTGGTATCAGAGCTTTGACTCCAATCTAATCTGGTTCTATCTTTTTATTTTCGTTGTTGAGTAAAAAAAAATTATTTCCAATTCTTCTTCTTGTTTTGAGTCGTTCTTCGTTTTTGGGCTCTTAGATCTACTTTTTTGCTTTGTTGGTAGCCTAATCTTGTGGAAAAAAATTATTGTTTATCCGTACGGTATTGTTCATCCGTACTAGTAAAAAAAAATGAGTTGTTTGTTTGAATTGCTACCAACACCTTCTCTTTGTTACATGTTTTGATTCACTATCTAAATCTTGTCATATAAGTGGTGTCTAAATTCAAAGTTAAACTTTCATCTAGTTTCTTAAATTTTTCATTCCAAATTTTAGTTTCCATATTACTCTTGTTTCACATTCCTTCTTGTATTCATTTTGAATTCACAAGTTTGGTCCGGTAAGTTCTTTATTGACTTTGGAAGCACTTAGGAAAAACAATTGAGTGGTAAAAGGCAGAGAGTGAGCTTATTAGAGGGTAAAAGGCAATTGAGTGATTTCGAGCGAAAATTGGTGAGGCGGAAATTGAAAGAATGTCTGACATGGAATGTTCAAATTCCAGCAGGTATGATAATCAAACCAATAAACAGAATGATAGGATGGATCGGTTTGAGCAATTATTGATAGATATGGGGGTGACGATGGAGAAATTGAGTACTTCGATGATGAATATTAATAGGAAACAGCCTGTGGGAGTACCTCCTGCTAGGAGAACAGGTAGGCGGGTTCCTAGGATGGATGAACATGAGATAAGTAGCGAATGAGAAGAAGATGAGGACGAATGAGAAGAAGATGAGGACAAATGAGTTGAAATAGGACGAATAAGACATAGAAGAGATATGTTTGAACGACGGGGTAAGAATGATTATGGAGGTGACGTTGATGGAGGTTTGGGAAATGTAAAAATGGTTATTTTACAATTTAAGGGTAGAAGTGATCCCGAGGCATATTTAGATTGGGAGAAAAAGATAGAGTTGATTTTTGAATGTCATAACTATTCTGAGGATAAGAACGTGAAGGTTGCGATGTTGGAATTCACTGACTACGCCATCATTTGGTGGGATCAAACGGTTACTTCACGACGTCGAAATCGGGAGAGCCCTATCAACACTTGGGATGAACTAGAGGCAGTAATGAGAAAATGATTTGTGTCTAGTCATTATTACCGGGAAGTCTACCAGAAACTGCAAAGTCTATATCAATGGACGAAGAGTGTGGAAGACTACCATAAAGAGATGGAGATTTTGATGATTAGAGCGAATGTAGAGGAAGATCTAGAAGCTATTATGGCTAGGTTGTTGAATGGGTTGCACAGAGAGATCACTAATATGGTGGAATTGCAGCATTATGTAGAGTTGGATGACATGTTGCATGTGGCCATGAAAATTGAGAAAAGGTTGAAGAGGAAGGGAACAACTAGACAATCATTCGGTAATTCGGGTTCTAATTCAAACTAAAAACCAAGGTGGGATAACAAAGGGGATGGGGTTGAGTCGAAAGGGAGAACTGAAAGCACTAGCAGGACAACACCAAAGGCAAACTCACAGCCAACCAGGAATCAAGATAACCAGTTTTTTAGGTATTTAGGAAAATGACACATTTCATCTCAATGCCCAAACAAAAGGATCATGATTCTACGCGATGGGGAAGTCGAGACTGACGGTGAAGATGAATTTGAAGACATGCCGCCATTGGAAGATGTTAGTGAGCATGGGGACATAATGGAATTTGATCCTGTTGTGAAGTTAATGGTCACAATGAGAGCTCTCAACACTCAAGTCAAGGCAAATGATACAGAGCAGCAGAGGGAGAACATTTTCCATACACGATGCCACATCCATGATAAGGTATGTACTATGATCATTGATGGAGATAGTTGTACAAATGTAGCTAGCACAACTTTAGTTGAGAAATTGGGGTTGGTACTAATCAAACACCCTAGGCCTTATAAATTACAATGGTTAAATGATAGTGGAGAAGTTAGGGTAAATAGACAAGTGATGATTTCTTTCTCGATTGGGGGCTATAGTGACAAGGTTGTGTGTGATGTGGTACCTATGCAGGCGGGTCATATTTTGTAGGGTAGGTCATGGCAGTATGATAGAAAGGTTAACCATGATGGGTATAGAAATAGGTATAGCTTTGTGAAGGAGGGAAGGTTTATTACTCTTGCGCTATTAACACCTGCTCAAGTTTATGAAGACCAAATTCAATTGAGAGAATCGGACGAGAAACGAGCAAGAGAGTCTGAAAAAAGGAGAGAAAACAGTGAGTTAGTGAGTAAGAGAAAATGGAGAGGTGGCCGAGTGTGGGGAGAAGAGAGAGAGGCCACATAAGGGGAAAGAAAAAGAGCCAGTTGAGAGGAGAGAAAAGCCGAAAGCGAACTTCTTTGCTAGTGGGAGTGAGTTGCAAAAGGCTATAATTGATAAAAGAATAGTGTTGTTGTTGGTATATAAGGAATCACTCCTCAACTTTGAGGAATCTAACACACCCCTTCCTAGTTTGGTTGAGTCTTTGTTACAGGAATTCGAAGATGTGTTTTCGGAGGACATGCCAAGTGGATTGCCACCAATTCGAGGCATACCAGGAGCTACCCTTCCAATTCGACCAGCTTACCGAAGCAATCCCGAGGAGACAAAGGAGCTCCAAAAGTAAGTAGAAGAGTTGATGAGCAAAGGATATGTGAGGGAGAGCATGAGCCCATGTGCTTTACCTGTCCTATTGGTACCGAAGAAGGATGGGACTTGGAGGATGTGTGTGGACTGCAGGACTATCAACAACATAATGGTAAAGTATCGTCACCCTATACCTAGGTTAGATGATATACTTGATGAGTTACATGGTGCTTGTATCTTTAGTGAGATTTATCTTAAAAGTGGGTACCATCAAATTCCTATGTGGGAGGGTGATGAATGGAAAACTGCGTTTAAAACTAAATATGGGTTGTATGAGTGGTTGGTTATGCCATTTGGTCTCACTAATGCACCGAGCACTTTTATGCGTTTGATGAATCATGTTTTGCGTGCTTTTATAGAGAAGTTTGTTATTCTTTATTTTGATGATATCTTAATCTATTGCACAAACCTAGATGAGTATTTAGAACACTTGAATTGTGTGATTGTGGTACTTAGGAAGGAACAGTTGTATGCTAATTTCAAAAAGTGTATTTTTTGCATGAAAAAACTTGTCTTTATAGGATTTGTGGTGGGTGTTAATGGGGTAGAAGTAGATGAAGAGAAGATTAAGGATATTAAGGATTGGCCAACACCTAAAAGCATAACTGAAGTTAGGAGTTTCCATGAATTGGCTAATTTTTATAGGCATTTTGTGAAGAATTTTAGCACAATCACTACACCACTCACTGAAATTGTTAAGAAGAGCGTAGGCTTTCAATGTGGTGATGCACAAGAACATGCATTTAATACTATTAAGGATAGATTGCGTAAAACACCTATTTTGACATTACCTAACTTTGACAAAACCTTCGAGATTGAGTGTGATGCATCAGGAATAGGTATTGGAGAGGTGTTAATGCAGGAACGCAGGCCCATAGCTTATTTCAGTGAGAAGTTGAGTGGAGCTGCCTTAAACTATCCTACATATGACAAGGAGTTGTACACGCTTGTTTGGGCATTGGAAACTTGGCAACACTACTTGTGGCCTAAGGAGTTCGTGATACACACCGATCACGAGTCGTTGAAGTACTTACGGGGTCAAGGTAAGTTGAACAAAAGACATGCAATGTGGGTGGAATTCATAGAGTCATTTCCCTATGTCATCAGGTATAAACAAGGTAAGGAAAATGTGGTTGCAGATGCGTTGTCACGAAGGTACGTATTGCAAATTCCTTACATGCACGATTACTTGGTTTTGAACATATTAAGAGCATGTATGTGAGTGATCTTGTTTTCTCTGACATTTACGAGTCATGCAATAAATGAGCTATTGATAAATTTTATAAGCATGAAGATTATTTGTTTAGGGAAAATAAATTGTGTGTTCCTCATTGCTCTATACGTGAGTTGTTGGTAAGGGAAGCACACACACTACAAGAAATAAATCCTTTTGCAACGTTCAAAAAACGTTGCTGAAAGGCTTTCGCAACGTTTTTCATATGTTGTAAATCCCAGTGTTGCTGTAGAATGGGGGACTTTTGGCAACGTTTTTAAAACGTTGCCAAAATGTGGCTTTTTGCAACATTTTTAAAACGTTGCAAAAAGACCATTTTTGGCAACGTTTATAAAACGTTGCCGTATCCTTTTTTTTTTTTTTTTATGCAGCAATATATGTAAATTGACTTGCAAAAATGAAATGATTCATTCTGAACAAATTTTTGTATTGCATAAAAATTGATAATTTCTTTATAAATTTTTGAATCCATACACTTGAATATTCTACAACACCACCTAAATAAAAAGGAGATTCAAAATGAAACAAAATTATAATGGCAGCTGGTTTCATCCATTTGATCTGACATGTATATGAAAGTGCATGGGGATTTTGACTTCGTACCTCATAATTTAGCTTTTCTGTCAATTAACATGCACCTAATACTTTCTAAATTTCTTTCAGAGTTCCCTTTTCATTATCAGAAATTAATGTATGTGGAATGATACGTTCACGTGAGCAATCCAACATATTCATTAAGTACAAATTCATTCAATGATTGCCGGCCAATTACAGTAACAGTTCCAAGATGACATCAAATCATTTGAGATTCGAGCAATAATCTTTCGGTGTGTTGTCAACTGATGAGATTTAAGAACAAAACGAAATTCAGTAACCAAACACATATGTCATAATTCTTGAAAAATCTACCAACTTTATAGAATTGTAACCTTAGTCCCCACTAAAATGAATCCATACACAGACCATCAGTCTTACCCATAACCTCAAGAGAGAATATATATATGGAGAGAGCGTGTGAGATGATGATACAAAAAGCATGTCAAACATCACACTGTTAAAAAGAAACGATAATATATGAAAAGTAAAAAACATCACAAGGGAAAAAGGACAAATTTTTGAATCTGCAGGTTTTCGCAATCCATCCAGAACAGCTCGTAAAGCAATACCAAGTGTTAGATGAGTTACAAGTTGATGCTTAATGAGCGACCCTAGAAACAGAAGTAATAACCACAACATCAGTAAATTAAAACATTTTTATTTTGAAATCGAAATCTCACATTTACAAATCCAACTACCTGAATAGAGATTTAATAAACAATACATATCAAACCCTATAGCAAGCTAACAAAGCGAACAGGCTGAATTTACAAGCGGCAAAGCAACACGTAGAGAAATTAATACTTCAATACTAAGAGCAGATGCAATTAACAGGGCATTACGCTGTGACTTCATGATGGATTTCTGGTGGCGGAGGTGTTCAGATGGGGAGCAAGAATCGGACTTGCAACTGGGTTGATGCTCGTACTTCCAGTAGGCTTCTAGTGAATGGCTGATCAGGCCCTTACGAAGTGGGGCGACGCCTAGATTGGGGATGGTAACCGACTCTAAGAAATTGGGGATGAAGAGAACTACGAGGTGGATGGGGATTGATTATTAGGGATTGAGTTATTTGGGTCGTTTGTATAAATGGTGGATTTGTGTAGGCCCAAATTTTTTTTTAACGTTTCTCAATCGTTGCGGAAAGGAAATATTTTTGCAACATTTTTTAAACGTTGCAAAAATTTTTATTTTTCGCAACACTGAATAAACGTTGCAAAAGGGAAAATTTTCGCAACGTTTTTGCAACTTTTTTAAATGTTGCGAAAAAGAAATCTTTTTGCAATATTTTTTAAACGTTGCGAAAAGTTTTATTTTTCGCAACATTGAATAAACGTTGCAAAATGTCACTTTCAGCAACATTCACTTAAAAAATGTTGTCAAAACTCAATTAAATTAATCAATCGCAACATTCACTTATTAAAATGTTGCGATAGACCTCATTAGCAACACTCAATTCACAAATGTTACCTTTTAAGTGTTGCAAAAGGCCTTTTTTGTTGTAGTGACAGTGGGGGGGTCTAATGGGTCATTTTGGGGTACAAAAGACTTTAGACTTGTTGGGAGAACATTTTACTGGCCTAAAATGAGACGTGATGTAGAACAAATTTGTGGGAAGTGCTTAACTTGTAAAAATGCTAAGTCTAAGGTTTTACCTCATGGTTTGTATACCCCTTTACTTGTACCTAGTGAACCTTGGGTAGATATTTCTATGGATTTTGTGTTAAGTTTACCTAGGACTAAAAGGGGTCGGGATTCTATATTTTTTTGTGGTAGATAGATTTAGTAAAATGACACTTTATATCATGTCACAAAATCGATGATGCCACCAATATTGCAGATTTATTTTTTAAGGAAATAGTTCGTTTGCATAGGGTCCCTAAGAGTATAGTGTCAGATTGGGATGTTAAGTTTTTGAGTCATTTTTGGCGTGTTCTGTGGAATAAGTTAGGCACTAAACTGTTGTATTCTACGACTTGTCACCCACAAACTGATGGGCAAACTGAAGTGGTCAGTAGGACCAAGATTCAATTATTTCGTACAGTGATAAATAAGAACTTAAAGAGTTGGGAGGAGTGTTTACCCTTTATTGAATTTGCTTATAATAGAGCTGTACACTACTACTACATTTTCACCGTTTGAAATTGTTTATGGGTTTAATCCACTAACACCGTTGGATTCGTTACTGTTGCATGTAAATGAACAGGGTAGCTTCGATGGTACAATGAAAGCTGAATTGGTCAAGTCACTGCATGAGAAAGTCAAGGAGCAGATTGAAAAGAAAAGGAAGCTTGTAGCACAGAAAGCGAATAAAGGAAGGAGGCGCGTGATATTTGAACCAGGAGATTGGGTCTGGGTGCATCTCAGAAAGGAGCATTTTCCAGAGTAGAGGAAGTCTAAGTTGTAGCCGCGTAGAGATGGACCGTACCAAGTCCTCAAGAGGGTCAATGACAATGCATGCAAAGTGGATCTCCCAGGTGAGTATAATGTTTCAGCTACCTTTAATGTGGCTGATCTCTCTCTGTTTGATGCAGATACAGATTCGAGGACGAATCCTTTTGAAGAAGGAGTGAATGATATGATCCAGGATGCGGGAGTGTCCAATGCAAGCTCGAATCGAGACCCGTTGATTATCGAAGAAGGGGCAATGACGCGATCGAGAGCAAAACGAGTCAAAGAGGCATTGAGAATGCTCGTCAAAGCCACTATTGATAAAACTATGTTCGGGACGCAAAATGGAGCAAGTTTCATGTCGGGGTCAAAGCCGGGAACCAGTTGGATCAACACGATACAAGCAACCGAAAAAGGAGGTTAGTCGGAGCAACTAAGCGATCGGAGTAAAATGGCAACCGGTCGCTCAGCCAATACCGAAACTCAAAGGGCGTCAAACATTCCTTCCAAGCGATCGCTTGGTTATAAAAATGGCCGAGTTTCCTATTTTTGGCAAAAGACCTCATTTCCTTGAATTCTATTTCTTTCCATATTTTTGACATTAATTATTGCCTTATGCACGTTTTTTACTAGATTTAGGGCTCTAGTATAAATACCTAAACACTTTGTTATTTTACAACTTTTGACATATTGAATTAAACTGAAAGCTTTGCTTTTTCCTCTGTTCTTTATTGAACAACAAATCGAACTTTCAAAATCAATTCTTGTGTGTTCAACATCGGTACGAGAGTTTCTTTCATTGTGTAATCAAGGGGTTCAGTGCATCTTGCTATCGTTGGATTTTTTTTGGTTCACTTCGTTGGGTTTAAGTCCAACCCGGGTTTGTTGGCGTTCTTGGGTTCCGCATCAATCTAGTTGTGGGTTCCGTAGTCACCGTTGCTACGAGGTTCGCATCATAAAAGTTAGTGTCATCCATTTTAAGTGTTTTACTAAAGAATTGTGTTGACGTGGATTCTAATGTTGTCTTTCTTTTGTAGAGGCAGTTGATCGTTTCGAGCTTAACTTATCAGAGCTCGATCTTATAAGGGACATCTACCAACGTCCAGCTTCTTCAAGAGAGTTTGAGAGACTAGTCGTTTCACGTTGATTTTTTGAGGAATTCAATTGGATGGCTTGAAGAGGTATTTTTGCAATTATTGGGTGGTGATTACTTTGTATGTTTTACTCTTTACTAACCTTGTATTTTGTATATTTTTGGCCTCTTATAAAGAATTTTGAGAAGATGAGGCACCATACCCCTGACGTGGCTACCATTCTTGTAGCCACGTACACTATAGGGAGGAAGGGGTTGAAGCCCTCATCTGTTGGTGTCAAACAGGTGAGGGACCAAGTTAAGAAGGTCGGCAGAGAAGCTATTGGCTAAGAGGATACTGGGAGATCTCCCTTGATTGACAAGGAGAAAAATAAAGTGGAAGATGTCCCCAAGAATAAACATCTATTTTCTGTTACCGGAGAGGGTGGGTCCGTTGCTAGCCCACCACCGCCTCGCTCTTGGAAATGGAAGGCCTTGGAAGGTGCTCTATGGGGACCACAGTGAGTAATTCGAAGTCCCTGCTGCTTACCAATTTCGAAAGGGTGTCGGCATGGAAGTTTTCGCAACGTGGTGTATGTGTTAACTCAAACCTTTCAAAAATGGGGATAAACTCTGTAACCAAATTTAGATACGCATTCATACCCTTGTCCTTAGCTGAAAAGTTTCCATTAACTTAGCTAACAACCAACTGGGAGTCGATGTTAATGAGTAGCCTTTTGACCTGCATCTCTCTGGCCAATCGAAGTCCGGTTAGGAGGGCTTCATATTCAGCCACGTTATTTGTTACCTTAAACCCGAATCTTACAACACAATTGAGCTTGTGCCCTTCAAGGCTAACTAGTACTACACCTTCCCCAGATCCCTCCGGATGAGCCATCAACAAAAAAATTCCAAGTGGGAGGGTCAGGTAGTTCCATTTCTTCTTCCATTTTTGGAACGGGAGTGAATTCAACCACAAAATCTTCCAACGCTTACCCCTTTATGGCAACCCTTGTCTTGAAAATGATATCGAACTCACTGAACTCTACAATACTTGCTTCAACAGGAAATTGGTAAACACTTGGATGGCGTGTGCTTGAAAAGTAGGGCATCAACTTGCGAGAGGCCGTGATGAGAGCTAAAGCCAGTTTCTCCATATCAGAGTAGTGAGTCTCTGTTGCGAGTAGTGCTTTGCTTATATGGTACACGGGTAGCTAATAACCTTATTCTTCTCTCATTAGCACTGAATTGACAACCTCAATAGTTACAACGAGATATAACAGTAGAGGTTCCCAAAGTCTGGGTTTCGAGAGGAGAGGAAAGGAGCCTGTTCCAAGTGCTTCTTCAACGCTTGTAAGTCTTCTTTGCATTCCTCCTCCGTCTACCGAAATTTATTCCCACCTTTCAAAATTTTGAAAAATGGAAGACATTTATCGTTCGCCTTCAACATGAAGCGGCTTAGAGCGGCTACACGACTAGTGAGATTTTATCATAACCTGAATAGGCATCCACGAAGCTCAACAGTTCATGTCCAGCTGTGGAGTCAACCAATCGATCTATTCGAGAAAGCGGGAAGCTTCATTAGGACAAATTTGGTTTAAGTTGGAGAAGTCCATGCACACCCTCCACTTCCCACTATGATTCTTTACCAGCATTGGGTTCGATACCCACTTCGGATAGGTCGATTCTCAAACAAAGCGGTTGGCAAATAGCTTTTTCACCATATCTTTCAAAGTTTCGTATCTTTCAGGGTTTAGGGCTCTTCTCTTCTACTTGTAAGGATTAGCCTTTGGATTGATTTTCAAATGGTGGAAACTGAATTTCGGATCGATTCCAATCATATCCTCGTGTTTTCAAGCTAAAACGTCCAAGTTGCTATGTAGAAAACTCTTCAGCTTTCCTTTAACATTGGTGGCAAGTTCTTACTGACCTGCGAGGACTTGGGCGGATCCTGAGATTCCACTATAAAGCTCTCTAGCTCCTCAACCGAAGCTGTTTGTGGCTCACAATTGATGAAAAGAGGGTCCAACTCGTTAAGACTAGAAGCTTCTTCAGCAGCTCTTCCTTATTAAAGGGTTGATTGTACTTCCATAACAACCTCTTCAGGGTTCTGCCCTTATTCAGTGTCATCAATCTCGTCAATATCCATCAAAATGAAATTTACACTCCTTAGTTCAGATTTTCAAATGGAGTTGGAATATTATTCCCTAGCACTTTGTTGGTCATCCCAGACCGTGGCGATGTCATTTTCTATTGGGAACTTTATGCACAGATGGTGAATGGAAGTGATTGCCCATAATTCCATCAAAGCGGGCCTTCCAAGTACCCTGTGATAAGTGAAACGATGATCCACTACCAGAAATTCCATGAAATGGTAAGCCATCAGATGTGTCACTCCCATCTCCATGGCCAGAGTGATTTTGCCTCGCGGGATGATACTGTCATCAGTAAATTTGTACAAGGGGGAGGTTACTGAGGTTAGTCCGTAGTTAACATTCGTTTTGTCAAAAGTAGCTCTATATATGATGTTGACCGAGCTCCCATTATCTATCAATATTCTCTTGAGGCCATTTGTGGCAACTACAGCCTCACAATATAGATAATACACTCCTACAACATCATGTTGGGTGAACGTGATGGGTTAAACTCCTCTTCCATTGGAAGGTTGGCTGCTATTAACTATGAAACTTGCTATTGGGAGATCTTTGGCTTTCCTTGCATAATGCTTTTGGGCATTCCTAGATTCACCTCCAATGTGTAGACATCCAAATATGGTTGTTCGCTGAAATATAATGCCGCAAGTGCGCGGATCGCATACAAGTAGTAAAAGTGGACTTTTTGAGTCCGAGTCGATCCCTCGAAGAGTGTTTATCCAATTACAAGTGTATTGATTCAAATTAACGAAAGTGACACACAATTAAAAACTTTGAAAATAATTGAAAGAAAAATGAAATGATTTCGATTTAAAGGTTAAAAACAATTTAAAAGGTAGTCGGATATTTGATTTAAAAGAGGTTGGAATTTATGATTTCGCTTAACCGTCGTTTCATTAATATCAAATCAACAACGCGTAGATGCAATCTTACCAAAATACAAAGTTAGACCCGATTCTTCAATTATAGTGAATAGCCTCTCTCGAGTGAAATTACTCTAATTGATTAAGCCTATCCATGATATTTCTATGCCGATTAACACTTAACCAATTCCATTAACTTATTGTGAGAATACTCAAGGATCACCTAATGTAGATACATATCTCTATACACCTAAACAAGCATAGTATACTACACAACTTATGGCATTAATTATTTTGATCTAGTTAGTTCAACAATTTCTCAATAATTGCCCGAATCACCTAATCACAACATCTATTGATTAAGTAAATGAAGTGCAATAAAGAACAATAATTAAAACACCATGCTTTTGACAAGATATGCATCATTCAATCCAAAACAAGATATAAATGAAACTTTGGTTAAGCTATTACATAAATTCCAACACAAAATACTTAGCTCATCATAGAAAAATGATAACAAAGAGATTTAATTATACAAAACATTACAAACATGGGAAAATTAAATGAAGGAATACAAAAGTGTAGATAAACCCCTTCTTAGAGTAGGTTTGCACTCCTCCAATGATTTTCTCCAAGCTTCTTGATGTTATCTCCTTGCTATCTCCAATGTTCTTCCCAAAATGAGCCAAGAATGCAAACGAAATATATAGCTAAGAGAGAAAAATAGAGAGAAAAGAAGGATTCTAGCAAGAGAGAGTGAATGAATTGTGAGATATATCTTATATATATACGATATATAAAATATAATAGATATTTTAGGACACAAAGCAAATATCCTAAAATATCTACCAATAAACAACTAGAAAATAATACAAATTGGGTCAAAATAAAATTCTAGACGAGAATTTAAACCGCCCTATTTTTTTACTTCATGCGGCTGCATGGTTATAACCCATGCGACTGCATGGAAGAGCCAAGGCAGAGACTTGAAGTCTTTGCCCAAGCATTGCGGTTGCATGGTTATGAGTCATGTGACCGCATGGTTTAAACCAAAAATTATTTTGCAGTTTAGTCACTTCCATATTTGCATGACATGTCCTTCATTTTTCATCTCGTACAATTTGGTCCTCAAACTTTGATCTTCATTACATTTAAGCCCTTTATAATTTGCACCTCAAGTCCTTTAACTTTTTAGCTTGTGCACTTTAGTCCCCAGCTTCACAAATTTGTACGTTTTAAGTCCTTTTTGACTCCTTTTAGCTTCGTTCTCCTTCTTGTCAGGGTTTTAGCCTACGAAAATAAAAATTACACAATTATGCATAGAAATTTACTCGATTTCATCAATAAAAATCTCCCAAAAAGTGCCTACTAAGTGTGTAAAAACACACTTATCAATGGTATCGATTTTTAGAATGGGGTCACGTCCAACATTGGCTGAAGGGCTTCTGCTGTGTCTTCGACCTTCTTTAGGTCTTATACAATCACACTTATGCCTCCGTTGGGCAGCATCCCTATTCTGCTGGCTTGTTCCATCATCTATATATTGTCGACCCTGCCGAGGAGTTTCATCTCTTTGTGAGTGATTACTTCTCCTCTGATGGTTTGGGTGTTTCACTATGTCCCAACATCCAGTTGTGTCGTGACTATAGGAACATTGGTATGTGCAATAAGGAGGTGCTTCATCCCTATTTCTAGGTCTCGCATCTCGTCCCCTGCCTCTTCCCATGCGAGCTGATTGTTGAAGTGGTCTTCCCTGATACACTTCAGTATTGGGGTTTACTTATTCATACGCCAAAGTTGGAACTGTGTTAGGTATGGCTGCAGCTAATCTTTTTCCCAGATGGATGGGAGTTGATTGTCCTGCTTGGTGATCTATGAGATGAGATGTGATACCTCTTTCTCTTTGCATCTGGAGAGGTGGAAGTCCTCGATTTGCCCTATTCTAGTGATCTCTCAATTCTCCATTGATGATCTTTCGCCTTGTCATTTTCAACAAGGCATCGTAACTGGTAGGGTCCTTACTTTGCATATCTCTCCAAAAGAGTGAATTCATGTACAAACATTCCTTTAAAGTTGTTAACGATTCCCTATCCGTGACTTGCACGCAGTAGGTTATTCATATGTGAATTGGGACAATAAATTTTTCAATAACTCTCCTAGTTGTTGTCTCATGTCTTGGGACGTTGTATTAGCCCTTCACCCTCTTTGTTTGCGACGAAGCATTTAAGAAATGCCTTTTTAAAGTCTGGCTAGCTTTGAATGTTTCTTTTTTGGAGCCTTGTATACCAGTCCTCAAATGCTCCACTTAGGGTCAGATGCACCCTTTAAGCTCATATGGGTTTAAAAGCTATCAAGGTGTTTTGCAGACTCTTCCATTCCATCATACTTGGGTATTTTAACAGCACAAAATGGTTCAAAACTGGTACAATCCTAATTTCTTGTGATAAAGGTAGATTATCGTCATCATCATCATGGTTACAGGATCTCTGCGGCTCATCAGAATCATTTTTCTCTCAAAATTGGGGGGTCCTGAGGTGGTTAAGATTGTCCTGCTTGATTTCTCCCCTGCTCTGCTCTCCTATCACGCTATTTCTAGGTGGAGGGTTGACATTACTATAGACTGGTTCGACTTGCATTCCAAATCGAGGCTCCTTATGTTGCCTATTTCTAGGTAGACGAGGCTGCTGTGCCTTTTTATTTCTAGGTTGTCCTGAGCTTAATCTATCAAAGACACTCACTAACCTCTTTGGTGCATCATCTGGATCATAATTTGGTGGAAAGTTAAAAAGGAGCTCATGAGGTTGATCGGTGGCGTAGTTGGTAGATGTATATATCCAAACTTCTCTCTCATAAGGGGCCTCTTTCCTAGGATATGGCTGATATCCTGCCATTCGGATTTGGACCTTATCCTCGTTATTGTAATAATTCTCTTGAAGTGAAGCATTCTCCAGGGCAGCATATGGAGGAACTGGGACCATCATTGATTTTGCATGCTTCTTAACAACTCTTGCATGACTAGGTTTTGCTAAGTAATACTCATCATATTTTCAACCATGGTGGCCATTTCCCTGGTCAGTGTAGCAGCTATTCTAGACCCTCCTAGTAATCCACCTCTTCTATTTGGCTGGTGGAACCTATGGCGAGAAGTTGGGACTGTATACGAGGGTTCCCCTTTCTTAGGGTGATCCGTAGCCCTCCGAGGTATAGATTCATATTCATAGTACTCATAAAACTTTCAAGGCGTTTCGAAAGTGATCAATGCTCACTTTTTTTAAGGGGTAGAAATGGTCTTTCGAATAAACTATTTCTTTTATTGATACTTTCTTCAAGGATACCTCATTTTTTTCAAGGCAATGAATCATTTTATGATAAGATTGTTGGCTTTTCTTCACGGGATTCTCGTGGTTAACTGTCGCTCTTTCCACAGACGTAGCCAATCTGTTGACCCCACCAACGATGTCGGGGCCTGCTTGTGTACAGGTGGATAAATTTCGGCACATTTTGATCAAAGATACTGGTTGGAGAGTTGTGGCACCGAAAGGCAGGATAGATATTCTCTGACATGAGACTAACAAGTTTGGGCACCGACAAAGAAGATAGCAAATCGTGAACCAACAAATAATCACAAATAAATCTCCCAATTTAAGACTAATACAAACTCAAGTGACTTTATGTCTTATGAGCAAATGGAAGAAGACAAGTATGATATTGAACATATGAGTTTACACGTATATTTGCCAATGTTACAAGAGCTACTATTTATAGCATTTAGGTCGACGTGGTCACAATTGGATTAGATCCACATGGCTCCATCTAATCAACTGAAGTCTCACATCACTTTGTCAATACATTAATTACAATGACAACTTACATTGACAAGAGGTCAGGCGTCATGCGTTCCTAGGCTGCCAAGTCTGACACTTATTAATACAAACGTTACATCAATCATTCTTAAAGATACTCATCAGATTTGCCTAAGAGACAATGAGCGCTCCGGCTGCCATAGGTGAAGAGTTTCGACTCAGAATGGAAACGCCTCGGCTTGAGGGCCCTAATGGAGATAGAGCCTCAGCAGGAAGGAAACTCTTGTCTTGTCTTCATTTTGACTTAGTTGACTGCCAGATGTCTACACGTAGAGCCTCCACGTGGCTTTCCTCAAGAACTTTATATTGAGAGGTAATATGCTCATTTTAGGTGGTGACTACGGTGGTGTGAGGTGGAGAAATGAATGGTAATTTGCAATTATTTAATTGGGTAATTGTAATATGATAATTTGTAATGGAAAAATAATTTAATAATTTAAGGTCGAAAAATAAGTTGTAACTAATTAATTTGATGAATTGTGACTGACAAATAATTTGTGATCAATTAATTTGATAATTTATGATCGATAAATAAATTGTGACCTATAAATTTTGTGATTTATGATCAATAAATAAGTTGTGATCAATTTATTTGATAATTTGTGGCCAATTAATTTGACAATTTGTGACTGTGAAATCAATTGTGATCTATAAATTTTTTGACTTGTGATCTAGAAATAAATCGTGATTGATTAGTTTAATAAATCGTGACCGATAAATAAGTATGGCCCAAAAAATATGTGATTTATGATTATGACTTTATTTGATTGTGACTAGTATGTAATTGTGACTATAAATTATATATTATTGTGACATTAATATATTTAATTAATAAAATATAGTTAATTACTTATTTAATTAATACCCCCTGATTTTTTGAAGGAATGTGTAATCGATTCTTTGATTTAAGGGAGAATCTTTTTAAATATCTTTCATTATCTTGAAAGAAAATCTCAAGTTTGTCAAAGTAGAAATTATACCTTTAAATTTAGGTAGTTATGTAATTTTTTTTTTCATAATCTAGCCCACATGTAGAATTTGGCCCCAACAATGTGACCAGCCAAATTGGAAAGATCATCCCAGAAAATAGCCACCACATCCTAGGAATGTCAACTAGTTGAGTCGAGCCGACTCATGAGCCGAAACTTGAGGTTTGGGCTCGACTCGAGTAATCATGGTGCGGACTTTTTTTAACCGAGCCAAGCCGAACTTTTGCTCGGCCAAAAAAATTAGGCTCAACCCAAACTTTCGGGTCGAACCTTATCAAATCGAGTCAAGCCAACTCATTTTCTTTTTAAAAAAATAACCGCTACCTAAAAAAGGCATCAACAACAGCTGACTAAAAAATTTGATACCTTTAAATTAATTTTTTTCTATTTTTTTAAAAGCCCGTGAGCCTAGGCCGGCGAGCCACACGAGCTAGCTGGGGTTCGGGTCAATGCCCCAAAATGGGGCAAGATCGAAGCTTCGAGCCGGACCGAGCCACGGACAATCTGAGCCAGCGAACCAAATTGACATCCCTACCACACCCTGTTGCCTTATCTCTCACGATACAATCGCGATTCGTTGTCTTGTCGCCACTAGGTATTAGGCATGAAGACAAGGTTCGAATGTGTTGCTACCATGCATCGAACCCATTAGCACACCCATATGTGTTACATTTTGGAGGTCCTATATCGTCTAACCCCATCTTCTTTTCCCTAAACCCCGGTTGAAATTCAAAATCCAGAAATATGTGCAACTTGGTCCATCGCCTTTTGAGCATGATGAAATTCGATTCTATTTATAAATTTTCAGCATAAAATAATTGAAAGATAATTCATAACACTATTGCAATAAATAATTGAAATAAATGGAAAAATTATGAGTCCTAATTCACCCCCATTTATTACTATACTCAATAAAACATTAATACATGTTCACCACAAAAACATTTAAATTCAATCCAATAAAAAATTAAATGATATAATCACAATACCTCCCTCAACTAATACATGCATATACTAACAAAATTATTTAATTCTTAATACATCAAATAATAGAGGAAATACCTATAAATGACCATTTGAAAAATCCATATTTCCACAATGGCCTTTGACCAAACAATACATTAAAAAAACGAAAAACTTAAGGAAATAACAAAAGGGACAAAAACCCCAAAATACCCATCATATTCTCACACTCTCTCACAGCCACTTCCAAAACAGCCGAACAACAACCCAACTCCACAGTACACTATTCCGACCATCGTGCTCGCCAACGGCTAACAAACAGATTACCGATCCTTCTTCAACACAAAAAGTCAACACATGTTAGTTTTTTGAATCAATGAAAAAGGATTTTTGATAAAAGTATTATTTGGTAAATTTGAATTTTTCTACATTTATTTGGATTAATGGTTCATAAATATGTTATAATGATTGAGTAGATAGATTGTGGATGATTTTTGGGATTAAAAAAAATGTATTTTTGGCCTTTTTTGGATAACTCGGTCGCTCCGATTTGGACGGCCCAAACCTGTAAACAACCCTTTTTTTTAATAGCAATTTAATTTTTCGAATTTAATTGTTATTATGTGTTTTTGTATATAAAATAAAATAAATAAAAATATATATTTTTATATATAAAATAAAAGAAATGTCTTTAAATTAATTTAAAATTCTTTAATTAAATATTATTTGTAAATAAATATTTATTTTTTTCAAAGTTAATTAAATAATATTTATATCTTTTATTTACGTTTAATATTTTTTCTATCTTTAAATTACATATATATACAATTAAATGAAGAAATTTAAATTGATAATTACCAAAAATCAAACGTAATTAAATAATATTTATATTTTTTTAATAATTTGCTTTTATTTTAATTCACAAATATAAAATAAAATTAATTAATTTAAATTAATAATTATGAAAATGAAATAATATTCATTAAGCAAATTTTTATTTTTTTTTCCTTTTAATATTTTAATTAATTTAAAATTCTTTAATTAAATATTATTTGTAAATAAATATTTATTTTTTCAAAGTTAATTAAATAATATTTATATCTTTTATTTACGTTTAATATTTTCCCTTTCTTTAAATTATATATATATATATATATATATATATATATACACACACACACACACACACACACACACACATATATATATATATATATATATATATATATATATATATAAACTTAAATGAAGAAATTTAAATTGATAATTACCAAAATTAATTTTCTTTTGATTTAATTTTTATATATAAAATTAAATAAATAAATAATTTTAAATTGATAATTACGAGAATGAAATATTTTTTTTTAACAAATTAGCAAATTCTTATTTTTTTCATTTTAATATTTTAAATTATTTTAAAATTATTTAATTAAATATTCTCTGTAAATAAATCTTTAATTTTGTCAAATTTAATTAAGTAAAATTTATATCTTTTACTTACTTTTAATATTTTCCATTTCTTTAATTTATTTATCTATATAATTAAATGAAGAAATTGAAATTAATAATTACCAAAAACGAAATTCAAACTAAAATTTAAATTGATAATTCTTTATCCGTTTATTTACTTTAAATATTTTCTGTAATTCTTTATTCTGTATAATTGTTAGAATTCGGTTCACTTAATTTTTTGAGATTATGTTGTATTCCATTATCTTATGTTTCATGGGCTAATAATTTAATTTTTTGCAACATGGAGTACCATTTGGATGCGACATTGAGACATATGCCAAATTAGGCTACCTAGAATGGTAGCGTTAACAGTTACAGATTAGTATTGGATATGCTGGATGCACAGCATGAAGATATGCTTCGTCAATCCTTTCTGTGGCCCCTGTACGAGTTGAGACACTTGTAATTTTCGGAGTAGATCATCGATGCCCTACTGTATCGATTGTTGAGTCCAGTCGACAGCGATGCCCTCCACTTCGACCTCGGGGCAAAGTCGTCAATTTCTCTATGTTCGACTTTGTCATGATCACTGAACTGAAGATTACTGGCGACAATGTAGCTTGTGCCGGTACACAGAGGGCCAGCAGGCTGCACGACACATACTTCTACGGACAAGGGACAAGGGTCAGTTTTTCTGACGTAGCTGTTGGACGCGATCAATTGGTGTGACCGCATGTTAGACAGATTGAAGCTCGGCTTGGTCTACATCCTGGAGAGCACATTACGATGTCACCATAGGAGGACTGCGATCAACCTCTTCCATCTGGAGATCGTCGACGATCTTGATGCATTTAACACATATTCGTGGGGGCAAAGATGTTTTCAGGACACGATGCCGTTTTCACCATATTGCATTCGAGGAGAGGGACCATGCGGAAGTATGATACATACGGATTGCCCCTGGCTGTCAGGTACATGTTTGACAGAATTTATTTTTAAAAAATTGTTTATAATAAATATAAATATAATAATTGTATTTGTTGTAGATTTGGGCGTACGAGACTGTCCCAGTCATCGGTGACCGGTACGCTACGCAACTAGAGACACACGTCCCTCAGATGCATCATTGGCAATCATCTCGAGCAGTGAGATATCCAACTAGCAAACAGTTGTCAACTATCCTCGACGACGCTCAGGTGAGATAATACATTTTTTTTATTTATGATGTTTTCGACTTTGCAATATGATCACATGATTATTAACTAGTCGAAATGTGGATAGGTCAGCTTGAAGTCATAACTGAGTTGATGTCGTCGATGGAGGAGGAGGCTCATTGATATGTGCGTGAATTGGTCGATCCGCATAATGAAGACGAACGGCTTCCGATTCCATCCCGGACCCCGAGGAGGTATGTGAATGAAGTATAATTTTCATCCTTATGTGTTAGCTGACTTTCATTAAATAAAAAATAATTGTTAATGTTATCATTCGTGTAGAAGCGCGGTATGGTTGATCGACACCTCCGAGGAGGGCATCATCGTCGCTAAGGCCATCACAGTTGTCGAGGTCATCACCGTCTCCCCCTCCGAGTGGATCATCCCCACTGATGAGATCTCTTTTTCCTCCATCCAGGCACCTTCCTCGTAGATCTCCTGTACACGGTGACATGTATGTCCTTTTGACTGAATTTTTGGAGAAGATGAGATGGGAGATAGGGGCGATGCAAGATGATGTAGTGGCGCTACGAGCGAAGATAAGAGAGGAGGTGGGGGCGATGCGAGAGGATGTAATGGGGCTACAAGAGAAAATAAGAGGTGAGGTAGGGGCGATGGGAGAGGAGGTAGAGGTGATACGAGAGGAGGTAGGGGAGATGTACGGCGAGATATTGAGCTTACGTTAAGATGTATCAGTGCTACGCATCCATATATCAGACCTTGACGTGGAGGTCGTAGCGCTCCGAGGCGATATAGCAAGACTACGATGGGGTGATGGAGAGGGTGATAGACGGGACGATGGAGATGGAGATCGGGGTCACTCACCATTGTGGTCAGATGATGAATTACAGTAATTATGTACGACGGCAAGAGGGGTGTCGGAGGTGGAGGCTTAGGAGGTGACCCCAATGGCGGTAGAGGTGGGGAGCCTCGAGGAGACAAGTGATGAGGTGGTAGATGGGGTGGCCCAGACGGTGGTGGAGACTGCGATCCCCGGGGTAGTGAAGGATGATAGTATACCCGACGTGGCCGTGGCGAAGAAACGTGCTGTGGACGACCCGGAGCAAGTGGTTGGCAAGATGGCCAGGTTGTCGTCGTAGTACGTCGTTTCTCCATTTATAGCCGAGACGAAGAGGAGGAAGTTTATTGACGGGACGTACCCCAATCTCTTCAGGGAGGTAGAGCCGCTAAGTGGACAGTGTTCGAGCCGGCATGGAGATTGATGAGGCCCGGGTACGTATTGTATTATTTTATTAACGTACAGTATGCTTACTCTTCTATGCGTCGCTTAACATTATTTTTGTATTGTTTTCAGAGCCAGCCACACGATATCTTCGAGGATGATCTCGAACGCGTACAAATGGTTCCACGATGTCATTTGGCCTGGAGCCTGGCTTGTCGACGATGTAAGTGAATTAGGCTTATTGTTATTGATTTTGTATACTTTCTATTGTTTATGAATTGAAATAACTTATTCATATTTGTATTGATGTTTCTTCTTTCAGCACATTGACATGGCCATGGACCTATTGCACGATCGTGCTCTACGATTTCCAAACTTGTTCAACATTCCTAGCCGACTCATACTCAACACCGAGTTTTCACGCGCAGTTGCAATTGAGCACGATTCGCTCCAACGTTTGGGTAAAGCATACACGGTGCCCGATTATATGATGGAGTGGGTAATCGAAATGTGGCCGTGTGTCAGAGGGAAGCTATGGGAGGGTCTAACACATCTGTACGTTCTAGTGATCGCGAACAGCCACTGCTTCGCCGTGGAGATTATATTCGCGGATTCCACTATTTATGTGTATGACTCTGATTACTCGTGTCTGACACAATGCCAGCTTGGACAGGTCTTGAAGCCTCTTGCTGTGATCGTTCCTATGATGGCTAGATGAACGGACGTAACTATGCAAGATAGACTAGCCATCGTGCAGGACATGACGACGACGAGACAATCTGTATTTTAAGTGTTTATACTTCTGTTATTAACTAGAAAATAATTTTTCTTATTTCTGTATTTTGTCTAACAAATTATGATATGAATTGCAGAGGTGACTGCGGCATGTATGCAGTAAAGTACATAAAATTTTTGAGTATAGGACATAAGGTTGATGGAATCAACCAATCATGGATTGACATTTGGCGGAAGAAATTAGCATGTGACTTGTATGAATTCAATTGTGATCCGTAAATTTGTGTACAATCAATGTAAACATTCTTCTGTTATTTGTATAATTATGAATAATTTTAAATATATATGAAATTCTATTCAATTATGAATAATTGTAAATATATATGAAATATGAGATTTACAAATGCTGAAAGTAATGTAAATATTGTTCATTTAACAACAATAACATTACAGACTCGACTAATTGTCATTCAAGGGAATCTGACACGTACAATTTTGGCGAGTATGGCCGACTTCTCTACATCTGTCGCACCTACGCAGCCGAGAAAACTCTTCAATAGAGGGTATTCTAGAAGTGGGTGGATGTCTAGGGTCACGTGGTTCAACTATCGGTGGCGACAAACTAGTAAATGGAATAATACGGTCAAGAACTTCTCAACCAGCTTCGTTTGGTAGGGGAAATATAGTCTATGCATACGCTGCTCTCCAATAATCAGCTGTGTAATAAGGAGAGCATAATGTTCTCGCCACAAAACCTTTGTTCATAGCTACCGCGACTGCATGCTCACATGGAAAACTCTCCAACTGAAATCGATTATAAGTACATGTGTTGATTTCCAAATCTGGTGTGTGCCACATTACGTGCAAATTGTACAAAGAAGTGCGACTCGTCCAACGGTTCCACAATCAACCTTCTCCCAACCTCCACAGTCTTGAATAGTTTATCCTCTTGAGCCGGGGCTAGCACGCTCGTGCAATTCTGTGATTCCGCACGTCGATCGTGAAACCACTGCTGCAATTTGGTTCGAATGTTCTCAATCATTACAAGGATTGACAACTCTCAATCCTTCTTAAACAATGAATTCAGAAACTCCACATTATTCGACGTCATCAAGTTGGACTGACGTCCTGAAAAATGTAACCGCGCCCAATGTTCTATCCCCATTTTTGTAAGATATTCCCATGCTGGGAACAACTTATTTGCTATCTTGACCATAAATCTATTACATTCCTCGGCACTGTAAGCTTTCGCCGTACTCTTGAACAATCCAACGATACTTTGGCCCCTATATCTAGTCTTCATATTACCCTGTATATGGTACATGCAGTACTCATGATGTACCTCGGGGAAAACTTGAGCGATAGACTTTATCAGACACTGACCCCGATTAGTTACGAAGGCAGGATCCTCGACTTCCCCAATCACTTCCCTAAGCTTCGTAAAGAACCAACATATTGACAAATAATTCTCACTGTTACGCCGAATGCAATTGGGTAAATCTGGATGTTGGGATCTTGATATGTAGAAATAATCAGTTTGCCCCCGTATTTTGATTTCAGAGTTGTACCGTCGACTAAAATTACGGGTCACATCACATTTTGAAATCCTCTGATGTATTGTCCAAGAGCTAAGAAGAAATTCTTAAAGCAATTCTCGCCCTCCGTCGCAATGAAATAAGGAGAACTATGATTAGTTGTCCCCAAATTATGATAGTACCTGGCCAATTTAGCATAACTCTCCTCGGCCAAGCCCATTAATTCCTCCAACACGCATTCTTTGGCCTTCCATGCCTTCTGGTAGCTCATGACCACTTCGTACTCTTGTCGGACGTCGTTAATGATGTATGAAGATCTATAAATCGTCCATGGGTCTTAATACTTGTCCATTATCTGTCGACCAATAAATCATGATCGAGCTTGCCCATTATCGTTTAAATGAATCCCCACTTCGCAAGTATGTTTTCATGTATACTTGCGAACTACAAATGGCTTATTCGTATCCATCTTAGTCACTCGCTACCACCAACAACAACTGTCGTCGACGCAAACAACAGTCAATAAAGACTTGTTTGATTTCTTTATCTTGAACTCAAAGTTGCATTTCAATGCCAGCTGGTGCACAGCTGCCTGCAAATCTATCTTCGTGTTAAATAGTTGCTCGACGTGCAAATCATCAACATCGGGAGCCACACGTGAATAATTAGATGATGGTCCACTCGTTCCAACCCTTGTGTTCCCATCCCACTCAGGTTTCTGACGAGATAAAACAACCAAATCCTCATTCGTAAATTCATTTGCATTCTCATTGTCTTGAACTATCGACTGAACTCTGTGCATCAAAACGAAGTCACGATCAGGTACAACTATTTTGGGGATATTAGCCCCATCCTAGCGAGCTATCTGTATTGTATCCCAAAAACCTGTTGCTCCATCCGAATGTTCATTTCTACCTTCTGCGTCGTCCTTCTCCACTAAAGTCACGCAAATAGGGGTCATTTGCATTTTGTTCAAGTCAAACAGATAATTAATATCAACATCAGATGTAATCTTAGAAGATGGAATAGAAAAAAACATATGCTCTTTGAATTAAAATCTCAATACCATAACGTATCGAGATGAATCGACATTCAGCCTTTTCTGTATATCATGATACAGTTCCTCGTACGATGTACTCTTTGTTATATGTGTTGGAATACTAGCTTGTATATTGTTATTTGTCTATTTTTATGCCCATCGATTATATTCATCCAATTCGAAATCACTGAAGTAACAAATCGGGATTACGATCCTCATATACAGCATGACAAAATAGATTTGTAGTAATTCAAAAATTCGGCTCACAACGACAATTAAAAACACCAAATCAAAGATAACAGCCAAACAGTAGGCTGTTCGGCTGTATGGACATGTGGTTGTTTGACGGTTAATCGGTAATTTGACCATGAATATGAATTTTTTTCTGTTTGTGCTTAAAAAAATTATATACATCTGCTAAAAAATTATCTGCTACAATCTATGTCGAATCTTAATGTTTCGATTAAAAACATATACATTTAGCGAAAAAAAATTAAACATACATAAATATACTTACCGGTTTTGAAGTAATAGACAAAACAATTTTTTCTTCAGCTATCAATATTTTTGAGATTTTCATATTGAAGAAGATGAGAGAATTTTTATCTGTGTTGAGCTGCTTTTGAAATTTTAAGTAGGGAGTGTTTGATTTTTATTTAACACTAAAACGGTAGTATTGTCTTTTTAACAAAATCATACTTTGTAATTGTTTTATACACTTAAGGACATTTTTGTCTTTTGAACTCAAATAAGACAATGTGGAAATATGCAATTAAGGAAAAATCAAGAGGAAATTACGTAAAAAGCAGGCATTTAAACTGTCAAATTCAAAATCCATGTGAAAAGTTTATTTAATCAAAAATCATGTATTAATTGGATGTTTTATTAATTAATTCATTCAATTCCAAACCCTAATTCACTTCTCCATTTCTTCTCTCCATTCTCTCTGCCTTCTCTCTACGCCGGTGCTGCTAAATTTGACTGTCGCTCGCCTCATCGCGACGAATGTTGGTGCCGCGACTATCTTCGAGTGTAGGACGAGTGCCGGTGCCATGACAAGCGTCGATGTCGTGGCTGCTAAGCTTCTATCTGAGCGTCGCTGCGATTCAACGTGAGCGTCGAAGCCGCGGCGTTGTCGTGGCTGTGCTGTGCGGCGACACTGGTCTGTGGCAGTGTAACAGTGTTGCAACACGCAAAAGATAGTTCAATGTGTGGAAGTGTATTGGTGCAGTGCTTAGGTGTTTGTTGGGTTTGTTGGTTTTTGGAGTGGTGGTGGTGTCGGGTGATAGCGATGGTGAGTTGAATTGGTGGTTGTGGTAGTGTGGACTGCGACGGTTGTGTGGTGGGTGTGGTGATTGACTATTGCTAAGGACCCGTTTGACATATTTTTGTTTTTACTTTTACAAAAGCAGGGTCGTAGAGAGTGGTCAAAGAGTCCAGTGAGGAAGAAAGTGGTGACGACTAAGGCTAGGGCGGCGATCTAGTGGATGTGGGTGCAAAAAGTGGCGCTGTGGTGAGGGTGTGAAGGGAAGAATCTGGTGCTTTTGTTTGCAGTGTTTATGTTTGCCATTGTTGCAGTGTTTTTGAAATTGAATCTAGTGCTTTTGTTTGCAGTACTTTCTCTATCTGTATGTGTGAGTTCTATGGTGGTGCTGAAGTTGGGATTGATCTGTGGAGATGGTCGTTGATTTTTGTGGGTGAGACGACGTGGTGTTGGTTGGTGGTTGTGGTGGTGGTGGTGTGGTGCAAGAGGCTGTGGTGGGGTAAAGATGGAGGTGGCAGTGATGGTGAACTGTGACCTAAACTTTTTTAAAACTGTGACCTTAAAATTTAATAACCTATGACCAACAAATTTTAAAATCTGTGATTCATAGATAAACTGTGACCTGTAATTATTGGATTTGTAATTAGTAAAATTAACTGTGACCTATAAAAATTTTAATTTGTAATTTCGAGATAATCTGTGACCTACAAAAAATTTTAATTGTGACCTTGAAATAATTTGTGACCAATTAATTTGATAATATTTGACCAGTGAATTAGTTGTGACCTTTAATTATGTAACTGTGATCATGAATCGCATAACTGTGACATTAAAATAATTAAATTTTAATTAATTAATGAAAACTTGATTTTTGCATTTTAAAACCTTTGGGCCTAAAATATGAAATGGCCATACTTAAAACTTGATTTATGAATTCTTCCCAAAAATCAATATAGAAATAGGGCCCTTAGACTGGGCTCTTTTTAAAAGTACTCCCAAATGATATCAAAATCATTGCTATGATATATTTATTGGATCTGGATGTATATATTGCAAAAATTTATTTGGTGTTTGTTTATCACAACTTGTTTGAAATTTATTTTTCCTTAAATTTATTTACAATTACACATTATTCCAATAAAATAATTTTGTATATGAATTCATATATTTTTCCTTATTTTTTAACAACACATACTAAAAATAATAATATTTTACTTCAAATAATATCTCTCAAACAAACACTTAGCCCCTATTAGAACCCAATTTTTGTGCAAAATGAGTTTTGTAATAGTAATTTTTTTATAGAATGTTTAGTTAAAAATAGAAAAAAAAAATTGAATTTAAAGGCAAAAAATTCCACAAAACAAAAACTAAATTTCCTTTTTTATTTAAGTTATTCTCTTCCCATATACATAAGTGCACAAGTCCCAATCCACGTGGTACACGCCACTGTCACATGTCCAGCATGAGTGGTAGACTGGTTGCTTGCTAGGTTGGCATGTCTTTCTTCAATTGAATTTAGAGCCTTTTTAATGGAATTTTTTTTGGGAATAATGAATTATTGAATAGTAATTTTTTTTTTTTTGGAGAATGTGTTTTTAAAAAGTAAGGAAACTTTATTGATTTATGTATATAATATTTTATTGTATAAATGTGTGGTGAATAATGATATTGTAGCAAACAATTTAAATTTTTAAAGGATGACTCATTAGTTCACTTTTATTCCCAAGACATCATGACATTGACCAGCAAATTGATGTCATCCATTGATATGACATGCACTCTGACGCTCGAGTCAAAATATGGACAAAGACTTGGTGTGAAAAAACAGAGAAATGAGATTGTGGAAGTCAAGTTTATATTTTAGAGTGAGAATACCAATTTGTTATTACTTTCTAATGACATAATATGCGGCTATTTATAGGTTAAAGAGATGTAGCTAAGGTTCTTCGAAAGCTTGACATGTGACTGCCTCCCATCTACTCATGTGTGAAGCTCAATGATGTTATATTATAGTCATCATAGGCTTGTGACCTCCCACACTATGTCCTGACGGATTAACATATTTTTGATTCCCAGTTGCATGTTACATTAATCAAATCGCACGTGACTCAAGATGTCGAAATGAAATTTGCTTAAGGCATAAAAACCTGACATCAACCGCTTAGGATTCAAGAGACCCACTTGATGTGGCTAGGGGTTAGGTACCTTCTAAACGTCTTAGAGCAATGAGGTGACAAGTTTGCTTGGAGCTTTATCACCTTGAAATTGAGGGTGGATGAGCAATGGAATGTAACCTCATTGCCTTGATCAAGATAGAGGAGGTGACACTCAAATACCTTCACCACGTCGTAAGAGAATGTGCCTAGGTGACATTTTGCTTAGCTAACAGTCAATGTAACGCCCCAAGTTCCGCGGACCCGGAATGCTACGTCATCATCTTTTTTCCCTAACTTAACTGAAAAGTTTGGCGGAATAACTAACTTTTAAAAAAACATCACATTTAAAATTTGTGAACTTAACGGCAATAAATCTCATTTGAATTAATTTAAGGAAAGTTGATTAAACTTTAAACTCAAGTTTGACATAGTAGAAACGACAAGGTAAGTTCATAACGTTCGAATGAGTGAAATTTAAAAGTAAAATAAAAACAGTTAACTACTTTTATTCGTTCATATCACCACTGTCCATCAGTCACGGCCGTCTCCAAAATCTGCAAATATTGTTAAAATAATGGAATGAGCATTTTGAAGAAATACTCAGTAGACTCATCGCTAGTAATTAATTTACAGAATAATTGAACACATAACTATGCAATTTATACAGTGATAGTCTCATGGGCTTATTTTTTTTGAAAAACCATAGGCTCTTTAAAATCATAGGGTGTGGGTAGTTTGTCTCATGCATTTAAGCAAGTAAGTTATGCATAACATCATCTTATCTCATAAGAGATTCTCTTTCTTCTCATGCAATTAAGCATATAAGTTACGACAAGCATACCAACATAATCTATCTCATAAGAGATTCTCATCATATGCATTAAAGCATATAAATCATATAATACATGCAATTGTAATTTAAACTAATTAATGGGGGCGAGTCTACCTCAATCTATCTCGAGTCGTAAAAATTGGAGCGGGAAGAAATCTCAAACTCTATCGTCCGTACGTTCCGTCTAGCCAAAAATAGAAAATAAACTTTGAATTAGTGTTTCGAATTTTTTAAAGATTAAAAACGATAAAAATAAAGTTTAGGGACTTAATTGGAATTTATTAAAACTGAAAATAAAAGTTTAAGGGCTGAAATTGAACTTTTCTAAAATAGGGACTAAATTAAAAATTTATTAAAACTGAAAATAAGAATTTAAGGACTGAAATGGACTTTTTCAGAATCTATGGGCTGATTTATTTTAAAACATAAATTCTGGGACTGATTTCTTTAAAATCGAAACTTTGGGACTGAAATACATAATTTTAAAACTTGGGGGATTAAAATAAACTAACTTCTAAACTTGGGGCTAAAATCGAAATTTTCAAAAAAAATAAAAACAAAATCTCTCACTCTCCCTCTCTCACTTCGAATCGGCGAGAGAGAGGGAGAGAGCGATGACAGGAAGGGCGAAGCCCCTTCCTCCTATTCGGCCGGCGCGAAGTGGAAGCGTCGACGTCGCGAGGTGGGGCCGGCGGTGTGGAGGTGGCTGGGGGTATGATTTTGGCGTACGGGCCAAGAGGAACCGATACTTGGAGGTTTGGTTTCCTTGGATTTTTCAGCGGCAAACTGGTTGGAGAATGGGTCGGGGAGCAAGGTAAGTTCGTGGGTCTGCTTATTTCTTGGTCTGGTTTTGATTTGAGGTTCGATTTTGGGGTTGATTTTTGGGTTGAAGGGGCTATCGATGGGTGGTGGTTCGATTGGGGCTGGATTGTAGGGTGATGGCTGCAGCTTAGGTGTTGGTGTGGCGGCTCGTGTGGATGGCTGTAGTGGCGTTAGAGGTGGTGGTTCTGGGTTGTGCAGTGGCCGTGTGCAATGGCCTGTGGGTTGGAGGTGGTGGTGTTGATGCTAGAAACTGGTTTTCTAGTATCACACGTAAATCTGTATCAATGGAGAATAAACTGGGAATTTACTGCGTTGAAGAAGAGAAATCGAGAATTATTTATTTACCCAGGCTGCTACTGTTGTGGCTGCGTGAGGTTGAGGGAGAAGTGGGGTGTTATATGGACAGTAGAAATCTAGGGCACGAATTCCTAGGGCAGTAAACGGACCAGAAATTGGGTCGAAAGAATTGTCTAATTGGACTTAAAGAATTGGGCTAAAATAATCCTATTTGGACTAATGAAACGTTGGACCCGAAATAATAATATATCGTATTTAATTTTGGATTTAAAACGATAAGGAATTTACAAAATTAAAATATTTGAACTTGTACTCGATTCTAATAAATTTAAATTAGTTTACCAACGGCTAGACGAACACACTTTTAATTTTAAAACTCGGGTTTAAGACTTAGCGACACGTTTTTCAAGAAACCTAAATTAAAATTCTCGGTCGCTACAACCTTAACCCTTAAATTAATTTCGTCCTCGAAATTTAAACTTACTTGATCTATGATATCTGGATACTCAGCCAGAATCTCATCCTCATTTTCCCAAGTAGCTTCATCGCTATCTTGTCTACCCCATTGGAATTTGACTAAATGAATTTCTTTGTTTCTTAAGACATGGACTTTTCTCTCTACAATGTACATAGGCGTCTCCTCATAAGATAGATTCCTTTGAATTGAAATAGTCTGAAAATTTACCACATGGCTCGGGTCATGGATATATTTTCTCAATAAAGAAACGTGAAAAACATTGTGTACGGCCGAGAGCTCGGGTGGTAACGCCAAACGATAACCACGTTACCTACTTTTTCTAAGATTTAAAATGGTCCGATAAAACGAGGTCTTAGCTTCCCTCTCTTGCCGAAACGGATAGTACCTTTCATAGGAGCTACTTTCAAAAATACTTTCTCTCCAATCTCAAACTCCAAGTCTTTTCTCCTTTGATCGGCATAGCTTTTCTGTCTATCTTGGGCGGCTTTGATCCGCAGTCTGATCTTCTCAATAGCCTCAACTGTCATCTCAATCAATTCTGGACCTAAAATTCTTCTCTCGCCTACTTCATCCCAATAGACTGGTGATCGACAACGTCACCCATATAGTGCCTCATATGGTGCCATACCAATAGTAGCCTGAAAACTGTTATTGTAGGCAAACTCCACTAATGGAAGATGAGTCTCCCAATTACCACTCAAGTCTAGCACACAAGCTCTAAGCATATCTTCTAGTGTCTGAATAGTGCGTTTCGACTGTCCATCTGTCTGGGGATGGTAAGCTGTACTAAAATTTAATTTAGTACCCATTGAGACATGTAAACTCTTCCAAAATCTCGAAGTGAATCTTGGGTCTCTATCGGAGACAATGGAAGCTGGTACTCCATGAAGTCGAACGATCTCTTTAACATACAATTGGGCTAATTGATCTATATTGAGAGTCATTCTAATTGGTAGGAAATGAGCCGACTTCGTAAGTCGGTCTACAATAACCCAAATAGCATCGTGACCTCTTACTGATTTTGGTAACCCTGTCACAAAATCCATGGAAATTTTCTCCCATTTCCATTCTGGTATATCCAGGGGATTTAATAACCCTGATGGTCTCTGATGCTCAGCCTTGACCTGCTGACACGTCATACAGAGAGAGACAAACTTTTCAATGCAACCCTTCATGTTTCTCCACCAAAAGGTATTGCGTAAATCACGATACATCTTCGTCCCTCCTGGGTGGCATGCATATGTGTTAAATAAGCTTCTGTCAAAATCTCATTCTGGATAGGTTCGTCTTTCGACACACAAAGACGTCCTCTGAATATGAGCGCTTTATCAGCGGCAATCTCGAAACCTATTCTCTTGCCAGTCCCGACTTCGGATCTAATCTTTTCCAAGAATTTATCTCCGGCTTGAGCTGTCACAATTCGACCTCTCAAGTCTGGTTTGACGATCAGATTTGCCAATCTGTTAGATCCTTGGACTGTTGGGACTCGCACTTCGATTCTTAAATTCTGAAAATCTCGAATCAATTGATCTTGCGTTGTTCCCAAAGCTGATAACTGTTCAACGTTCTTTCTGCTCAAAGCGTCTGCAACTTTGTTTGCTTTACCCGGGTGGTAAAGAATAGTGTAGTCATAATCCTTTACTAGCTCTAGCCACCATCGTTGTCTCATGTTCAGTTCCTTCTGAGTGAAGAAATACTTGAGACTCTTGTGATCGGTGTAGATTTCACATTTACCCCCATACAGATAGTGTCGCCAAATCTTAAGAGCGTGTACAACTGATGCGAGCTCTAAATCATGTGTCAGGTAATTCTTTTCATGTAGCTTCAACTGTCTTGAAGCATATGCGATCACTTTGTCATCTGCATCAATACACAACCTAAATCATGTTTGGATGCATCGCTGTAAATAACGAAACCATTGGACCCGTCTGGTATAGTCAACACTGGTGCTGAGGCAAGTCTATTTTTAAATTTCTGAAAGTTTTGTTCACATGGTTCTGTCCACTGAAACTTGACTCCCTTCTTGGTCAACTGGGTTATAGGACCTGCTATTTTAGAGAAACCCTCTATGAATCGTCGATAATACCCGGCTAATCCAAGAAAGCTTCTCACATCTCCAACATTTGCAGGTGTTGGCCAATTCGTTACAGTTTCAACCTTAGAAGGATCAACCTCGATGCCTTTAACTATAACAATGTGACCTAAGAAACCTATTCGCTCAAGCCAAAATTCACATTTCTTGAATTTGGCATACAACTTTTCTGCTCTCAGTGTTTCCAACACAATCCTCAAATGTTTTTCATGTTGTGCAGAATTTCTGGAGTAGATTAGTGTGTCATCGATAAATGTAGAAATGGATTTTCTAGCATCAATGGAGAATAAACTGGGAATTTACTGCGTTGAAGAAGAGAAATCGAGAATTATTTTCTTACCCAGGCTGCTACTGTTGTGGGCTGCGTGAGGTTGAGGGGAAAGTGGGGTGTTATATGGACAGTAGAAATCTAGGGCACGAATCCCTAGGGCAGTAAGCGGACCAGAAATTGGGCCGGAAGAATTGTCTAATTGGACTTAAAGAATTGGGTTAAAATAATCCTATTTGGACTAATGAAACGTTGGACCCGAAATAATAATATATCGTATTTAATTTTGGATTTAAAACGATAAGGAATTTACTAAATTAAAATATTTGAACTTGGACTCGATTCTAATAAATTTAAATTAGTTTAACAACGACTAGACGAACACGCTTTTACTTTTAAAACTCGAGTTTAAGACTTAGCGATACATTTTTCAAGAAACCTAAATTAAAATTCTTGGTCGCTACAGTCAAGCCTACCACATTTGCAAAGACGTGACTTAAAGTTGGTTTATTGTTAATCATTGTAATATTTGCCAGAGTTTCAAACTAGTAGCAACAAAACAAGTCTATTTTAACTTCATAAAGAATTTTTCGTCGTTCTATTTATTTGTAGCAAGATCTATTAAAAGATCTAAAGTGAGTAAAATCCTTAATAATTACCTCGAGTCAAGTTAATTTAGGTTCATCCTACCTAATCTACATTTTTTTTTTGTCAAAATCCTACAAACTCTTATACCAGGGATAATCACCTAATTGATAATAAACAACTCTTAACATTGCATAAATACTTGTGTACTTAGAAACCCAATGATGCGGAACAATTAGAAGAGAAAATAATAAACCAGTTGAAAAATAGGAGAAATAAAAAGGGCCTATAAAAAGGCGCATAGCTTTCAACTCAGATGTCTGATGTCTGATGTCTGATTTCCGTGAGTACATTCTGAAAGCGTTTTTTGAACTTTGGCCAATATCCTCAACTTTCGAGGTGAAATTCTTTTGTTTAGGAGTTTGTTTGAGCCTTTTTTCTGTTTTGAGTCAGTTTAAGGGTACTTTCGTTTTCTTGCAATTTCTTAGTTCTATTTGAATTTGTCTACTAAATTCGAGTTTCACTTTGACGCTTTAAATATATGTTACGGGTTTGAAATACCCTACAATCATTTTTGAATAATAATATTTAGTTTTCCATTCTCTGATGGATTCCAATATTTCTCATATTCGTTCTAGCGAAATTCTAACAACACTCATTCGTGTGTTACAAACAAAACCCATTATTATTATTATTCACGTGTTCATCCTACATCCTAAAGCCCCATTTGAATCTCATTAAATAAATTACATTACATTTCATTTTTATCTCTCCTATTTTCAACCACACAATCTTCCATAAAATAATATTACAAGTAAATCGAAAATTTTCTTTCTTTTTCAACTACTAATTTTACAAAAAAACATTATTCCACCCATTTTCATTCCAAAAAATGAGGGCCAAACGGGGGCAAAATATACAACTTTTACTTAATAGAAATTTTGAAATTCAAATTTCCATTTTATTGGGGGAGGAAAAGAAGCAAAACCATTCCCTTAT
This sequence comes from Osmanthus fragrans, assembly GCA_019395295.1. Classification (NCBI taxonomy): domain Eukaryota; kingdom Viridiplantae; phylum Streptophyta; class Magnoliopsida; order Lamiales; family Oleaceae; genus Osmanthus; species Osmanthus fragrans. The sequence continues at coordinate 16,466,807 of CM033344.1, read as the reverse complement.
ATTATTTCATTCCTCGTTCCCTAGCCTCTACCAAACCCATGATTTAGATAGGTAATATATCAGTAGTGACAAGTCTATTTTTATAATGATTATGTCCTCAATGACAGGTGTGATAAGTTTGATTCAACTATCTTGTCCGTGAAATGCATTTCGCACTAACCAACGAAATGGGGGACTGCCATGTTGATTGAATCGATTCTCCTTGTTGACATCTTTAACAAATCCTCATAAATATGCTAAAATCTTTAAAAATTACTGAAAAATGGTCGGGCACAAATATGTTAAGAATGGAGGATAGTGCAGCAAACAGATAATATGTCCGTATCGAAGGTATATATTTCATTCTTCTTCAATTGAGGTAAAGCTATCCGAAACTGCAATACTATCAAGATTTGTATAAACTCTGAGCTATACAATGATTTTCTTCCCCTTTTGATTCATTTATTTGCATTTCCTGGGAATTCACCTCACCATGACAACCTTTAAGCATGCAATAATAGCAGCATCACTACAACAAAAAAGCCCTTTTGCAACACTTAAAAGGCAACATTCATTGATTGAATGTTGCTAAAGAAGTCTATGGCAACATTCAAATAAGTGAATGTTGCAATTGGTTAAATTTATTGAGTTTTAGCAACATTCTTCAAAAGAATGTTGTCAATACTACTTTTAGGAACGTTCATTGCATGTTGCAAAAAGGGGAATTTTTTGCAACTTTCGTTGCACGTTGCAAAAAGGGGAATTTTTCGCAACGTGCAATGAACGTTGCGAAAAGTGACATTTCGCAACGTTCAATTGAACGTTGCAAAAGGATAACTTTTCGCAACATGCAATGAACGTTGAGAAAAGTGTAACTCAAGAATGTATGCATGTTTTACAACCTCACCACTTTTCAAAAAAAAAAAAAATTTAATTTTGAAATTAAAAAAGAATTGTTAAATTAAAAAAATTGTTATATCTAATTATTGTTAGAGAATTACCAACGGAAGACTTTCGTTGGTACGATTTTGTTGCTAATATGTCGCTAAAAAATAATAAAAAATAAATTAGTGACAGAATTTTTCAATGGATGATTTCATTAGAAAAATATTAAAAATTTTAAAATAAATTACTAACGTCAAAATCTATTGATGAACATTGCACATAAAATTTTAAAAGTATTTTAACAACGAAAAAATTTGATTGAAAAACTCAAAATCAAATTTTTTTTAATCCTACCTAAAATTTGATTTCCCTCACAAAATATCATCAAAAATCAAAAGCCCTAATTTCTCCTCCTCCTCTCGTCTCCGCCTCACTCTTCTCTCACACACAAAATCATTACCTTCCTTCGTAGAAATCGACGCCGCGATTGCTCCGCCTCCAACTCCAACCGGACCGGCGTCCAGGCGACGGCCTCATTTTCGTAGGCGGCTTCTTCTCTTCTCTTCTTTTCTCTTCTCTTCCCTACCAACCTCACTCTTTCACAAATCACAACAAGCCGACCCCTGTTTCAACCCTAACCGTGCGAGTCGCGACGCCGCCAGGAATCATCAGTCCTCCGCCAGTCGTCACCTCCAGGTTAACTCCCAGTAATTTCTATTGGCTCTGAATGGGGAATGCTTTACTGAATTCGGGAAGGTCCATCTTTTTTTCAGTTCTTTTGTCTTGCTGTTTATATAATGAGCTCTGAATGGTTACTAGTGGTATGTGAGTATCTATGTTCATCAGATGTTGAATTAATATTCTTTCGTCTTGCTATTTTCTGTTTCTTCTTCAACCACCACATACACTTCCTTTCCATGGTTGACTCTGAAGATTAGCCATGTTATGGAGGAAGCACTTGGGGAAAGAAAAGCAAAAGGAGCAAAGGAGGAAGAAGGCAACAGCAACGGATCTAATTGATTTTGAATATCAAAACGGTGTCGTTTTACTTTTAATTTTTTTGTAGTAAGCTAAAGACGTTTTTTTTACATTTTATCTGCTGGAAAGCACGTTTCTTACTGGTAGTATATCTACCTCCATGTACCTAGGTGAAAGGGACTTTTGAGAAAAATTCAGTAAAATTTGTTGAAGCTTTCAACAGTATTTCTCTCCCCTTCTTCTTATTTTCTCTGTTTATTCTCTTCTCCATTCTGTTTTGCCTTTAATTTGTGGAAAATAGCAGCTAACCCAGCTGATTTCAGTTCATTCGGGAGCTACGGTTGTGAGAGGTTACAGGTGGAACTCCAACCGTGACAAATTGGTATCAGAGCGGGTGTACTACTGGGTGGTAGAGATTATGGACACAAGGGCTAAGGCAGTTGATGAACATATGAAGAAATTGGATATGGAAGTAGCTGATTTGGGTACAGCTTTTAAAGCTGTTACCAGTAGGCTTGAGAACAAGCTCGAAGCCACAGAGAAATCCCTCCAAGTACTAGGTCATAGGCAGGAGAGAATAGAGGATGCTGTGCTGGATTTGAACCAAAAGTACGAGAAGGTTGTTGCATTTATGGCTGAAATTTCTGCTGACTTGAAAACCCAACAGAAGAACAAAGTGATAGAGGAATCTATGGGTGATTTGAAGTCTGGGAGTGTGACTCATACACCAGGTAGTAGTAGTAATGAGGCTAGTATTATCACTAGAGGTGAATGGAAAGGGAGCACTAGGCCACCTAAAATCGATTTCCCTCATTTTAGGGAAGAAGGTCCTAGGGGGTGGTTGAGAAAGGCTAGGAAATATTTTCAACTGCACCAAATACCAGATGAACTCAAAGTGGGTGTGGCAGAAATGTATTTGAAAGGGAAGGCTGACATTTGGTTTGATGGATTCATAGCCAGTCACCCGGGGGCTAGTTGGAATCTATTTTCTGAGGAACTATGCAAGAGATTTGCAGGAACCACTGGAGAAGAAATAGTGGAGATCTTCAGCAAGATCAATCAAACTGGATCCATAGATGAATATAAGGAGAAATTTGAAGAGCTCAAATCACATGTAATGTCAGCTCTACCGCATGCCCCTGAATCTTATTATATTGCCGTGTTTACTAGTGGGTTAAGAGGGGAGATTAAATCTATGGTGAAAATGATGAAACCAAACACCCTGGCTAAAGCTTTTGAAGTAGCTAGCCTGCAGGAATCAACCATTCAAGCCATCAACAAATACCAAAAACCTAGGAATTTCACTCCTAACAAGTGGAACCCTTACCCCCCAAAACCACCTGAAGAAATCAAACCCAAAGACCCATGGCAAAAAACTAATAAACCACCAAATAACTATAAAACTATCACACCTACTGATTTCCAAACCAAGAGGAACCTGGGATTGTGCTACAAATGCGACGAGAAATACACTGTAGGGCATGTGTGTAAGAATAGAGCATTAAATTTCATATTGATGGATGAAGAGGAGGAGGGTGAATTGAAAGAGAAAAGAGAATCTGAATCTGATGAAGAGGAAGTTATGGAGATATCTATCAGTGCCTTGGCTGGGAATCCAAGGCATAAAACTATCAGAATTCCTGGAATTTTAAGCGGGAGGAGGATATCTATCTTAGTAGATAGTGGAAGCACTCATAGCTTCCTAGATGAGAGGCTGGCTAAAGAGCTGAACTACGCTATGGAAGAGACTACAACCATGACAGTGAGAGTGGCTAATGGTGAAAAGTTGGAGAGTAGGGTTTTGGTTCAACCTCTGGTTTGGAAGGTGCACAACTGGGAGTTCCAATATAAGATGAGAACCTTGAAGTTAGGAGGCAGTGATATGGTGCTAGGAGTTAACTGGATGAGTCAATTTGGGCCTATCATATTTGACTTCAAATAGGGATATGTTCAGTTCAAACATAAGCAGGAGGAAATAATATTAAGAAGTGAAAATACAGAACCTCAGGTGATGATGATGGAGGTGGAAGAAGTACGAAAATTATTTACAAGGCAACAATATGGAGTTGTTGGGCAATTGTATTCCATTACCGAGAAGGAAGGAGAGGAAATCCCAGCTCAAATCACTGAAGTTATCAATCAGTTTTCTGTGGTATTTGAGGAGCCAACAGGGCTGCCACCCCTTCGAACTCATGATCACCACATACCTCTGAAAGAGGGGGCTCAACCCTTTAAGATAAGGCCATATAGATGCCCCTTCATCCAAAAAACAGAGATTGAGAAACTAGTCAAAGAGATGCTGGATAGTGGAATAATCAGGCATAGCAATAGCCCCTTTGCTTCACCAGTCCTCTTAGTCAAAAAGAAAGATGGGTCATGGCGATTTTGCGTGGATTATAGACAGTTAAATAATCTTACTATCAAAGATAAGTTTCCCATGCCTCTAATTGATGAACTTTTGGATGAGCTTGATGGATCCAAATTCTATTCTAAGATTGATCTCAGGGCAGGGTATCACCAAATCAGGGTTACTGAGGCTGACATCCATAAAACCGCTTTCAAAACCCACCAAGGCCTATATGAATTTAAAGTGATGCCTTTTGGCCTCACCAATGCACCTGCTACTTTTCAGAGCCTCATGAATGAAGTGTTTAAGAACCAGTTGAGGGATTATGTATTGGTGTTTTTTGATGACATTCTGGTTTACAGTCAAGACCTAACCTCCCATTGCTACCATCTCAGATCAGTACTTGAAATTTTACAGAAGCACCAGTTATATGCCAAGGGATCTAAGTGCAACTTTGGGCAAAGACAGGTGGAGTATTTAGGGCATATTATCAATCAGGATGGGGGTGGCAGCAGACCCTATCAAAGTTGAAGCAATGAGGCAGTGGACTAAACCAATGAATATCAAGCAATTAAGGGGATTTCTAGGCCTCACAGGTTACTATAGAAAGTTTGTCAGAGGCTATGGAATCATAGCCAAACCTCTCACTGACTTGCTTAAGAAAAATAATTTCCATTGGTCAGAAGCAGCAGATTCAGCTTTTGTGTCATTAAAAGAAGCAATGAGCTCCACTCCAGTGTTGGCTCTACCTGATTTCAGCCAACCTTTCATAATAGAAACTGATGCTTGTCAAAGTGGCGTAGGAGCTGTGTTAATGCAAGGTAGAAGGCCTTTAGCCTATTTAAGTAAGGCAGTGGGAGTCAGGAACCAGGGACTATCTATTTATGAGAAGGAGTTACTAGCCTTAGTAACTGCAGTATGTAAGTGGAGACAATATCTAGAGGGTCACCACTTTGTGGTAAAGACTGACCACCAATCCCTCAAGTACCTACTTGAACAAAGGATCACTACCCCACTCCAACAAAAGTGGCTCACCAAACTCCTTGGCCTTAGCTATGAAATTGTTTATAAAAGAGGGGTGGATAATGTTGTGGCAGATGCACTCTCAAGGAGGCACGATGAGAATCTAGATTGTTCAGGTATATCAGTAGTCACCCCTGCCTGGATTGACGAAGTTATTGGAAGCTATAAGGAGGATAAGGAAGCAGAGGAGAAGATCCATTCACTGTTACTAAATCCAAAATCTGAACCTAACTTCACTTATGAAAATGGATTGTTGAAGCATAAAGGAAAAATATATATTGGAGCGGGAAGAAACATCAGATCGAAACTAATTCAGAACCTACATGGTTCACCAGAAGGAGGCCATTCGGGTATTCATAGTAGCCTTTATAGAGTGAAGCAACAATTTTTTTGGCCAAGAATGAACGAGGAGATTAGACAGGTGGTGCTACAGTGTGAAGTGTGTCAAAGGTGCAAGGGAGAACACGTACCTTACCCAGGTCTGCTACAGCCCTTGCCTCAACCTCTGCACTCATGGAGTCACATCAGCATGGACTTCATTGAGGGATTACCTAATTCAGGGGGAAGAAATACCATCTTGGTGGTGGTAGATAGATTTACAAAATATGGACATTTTATGGCCATTACACATCCTTTTACGGCTTCATCAGTGGCAAAACTCTTCCTAGACAATATCTACAAGTTACATGGGATGCCTCAAAGTATAATCTCTGATAGGGACAAGATCTTCACTAGCAAATTATGGCAGGAACTATTCTATCTATTAGGTACTAAACTTCATTTCAGCTCTGCCTACCACCCTCAAACAGATGGGCAAACTGAAAGGGTCAACCAATGCTTGGAGATGTATTTGAGGTGTATGGTTTACCATCACCCTAAAGAGTGGGGAAAGTGGTTGGCCTTGGCTGAGTGGTGGTACAATACCACATATCATACTGCTATTCGAATGTCCCCGTTTGAAGCTTTATATGGAATGAAGCCCCCTCAATTGGCATTAGGGCCTTATCAACAGTCTAATGTAGCTGCAGTGGATGAATTGCTGCAAGAAAGGTACAAAATGGATCAACTACTAAAAGAGAATTTATCACAAGCAAATGCTCGAATGAAACATTACGCTGATCAGAACAGAACAGAACGGTCCTTCGAGAAAGGGGATTGGGTTTTCCTTAAGTTACACCCTTATACCCAGCAGTCAGTAGAACGTAGACCTCATCATAAGCTGGGTGCTAAATACTTTGGTCCGTATCAGATTGTCAAGAGGATTGGGGAAGTGGCTTATCAGTTGGCCTTACCTGAGAGCTCGAAGATTCATCCAGTATTCCATGTGTCCTTGTTGAAGAAACAACTTGGAGATAACATTATACCTGTATGGCAATTACCAGAAGGAAACCTGGCCTCCCAACAGGATCCTCAACCTCTTTCTATTTTGCAAACTAGAGTGGTACAACGCAAGAATCAGTTGGCAGTACAGTGGCTTATACATTGGTTAGATTCATCACCAGAAAATGCAACTTGGGAAGATGCAGATTGGATCAAAACCCGCTTTCCTATTTGTGGATCTTGGGGACAAGATCAAGGTGAGAGGGAGGGTTGTTATGGAGGAAGCACCTGGGGAAAGAAAAGCAAAAGGAGCAAAGGAGGAAGAAGGCAACATCAACGGATCTAATTGATTTTGAATATCAAAACGGTGTCGTTTTACTTTTAATTTTTTTGTAGTAAGCTAAAGACGTTTTTTTACATTTTATCTGCTGGAAAGCACGTTTCTCACTGGTAGTATATCTACCTCCATGTACCTAGGTGAAAGGGACTTTTGAGAAAAATTCAGTAAAATTTGTTGAAGCTTTCAACAGTATTTCTCTCCCCTTCTTCTTATTTTCTCTGTTTATTCTCTTCTCCATTCTGTTTTGCCTTTAATTTGTGGAAAATAGCAGCTAACCCAGCTAATTTCAGTTCATTCGGGAGCTACGGTTGTGAGAGGTTACAGGTGGAACTCCAACCGTGACAAGCCATTGCAAAAAGAAACTCTTTGCTCAGAAGGGGTTTGTCTCTTCCTCTGGAGATGTGTGGGTCCAATTTGTCTAGAGAATTCTGTGGTTCTAAATAGCATTATTCTTCAAAATAATATTAGATGTCTAATTGTTCCACAAAAAATTATAATATCTCAGTAACAATTAATAATTAAGATTGCTGATGTCCACCTCCTCTGGACCTTTACTTAAGAGAGAATTGGCCTCCTCGTGCCACTATGTCTCTAGGATTCTTTGCACCCAATGTCTGGTGTGTTAGTCGACTCTTTGGTGGCGTGGAAGGTGAAGGAGAGGGGTGGTGTTGGTGGAAGGGATTGGGAGGGAGTAGGATTGTAAAAAGAAAGATTTATTTTTAATTTTTCTTTCCTTTTTTAAATGTAATTAGTGAGAGACTTGTTTACCCTTTTTGAAAAGATTTAGAATTTCTGTTGCAATTATTTTTTCTCTCTTTTTGTTTATTTAAATATGAGAATAAATTCGTTGTTTTGGCTTTTCTTAAGATCAATCTTTACTAAAATAAATAACCTAGTGGGCTTCTTTTTCTATTGTTATAAATCTGAATATTTGTATGATTAATCTAATGAGTTCTCTGAATTGACAATGATCTTCCATATCGGAAGCTCATTGGTCCACTTTCTGAACTTCCTAGGATATATCTGCCGAGTTTTCCTCTAGTAAAGGTATTATATACATAGTTATATGCTATATATATGTTTATATTACAGATGGTATCCTAATTTATATCACGAATTGATTAACTTAGCAAAGTCCATATTTTGCATCTCTGCCTGGAAGATTTGGTGGCATTCTATGGGTGGCAAAAACTCTTCCATATGTCTAAGAGTGCAGAGGCTTGCTTGTTGCAAACCTTCCTTTATTCAAAATTTGGAGATGTTGGCCTTGCTCGCCAATGTTACCTGCTTTCTTATATGTTTGTTTAAATCGACATGGAGTTGGTATACTGCTGCTGAGATGGAACTTGAACTTGATATCTCTCTATATCGGTATAACATGTTTTCTATAATTTGGGTACTCTTTCAACATTCTGCTGAAGAATCTTGGGTTTTTCCCAACTCGGTTGCTGCTTTGTTAGTTGGTAAGGGAAAATTGCTTTGGTTTGCTCATTGCTTTTACATACTTGAATTATCAATTTGAATTGTTTACTGTTTAGTTGTATGAAACCTGTATGGTATTAAGTTCTCTTCACGGCTGTTATGTGAATGTGGCGATTATTCATAATCAGCATGAGAACTTGTGAGTCCAATTGTGGAGTTGCTCAAGATGGTTTGTTTTATATGTCCACTTACATTTCTCAATTCGATAATGATTGCTTTTTTCATCCATTGATGCTTTTCTAAAGCTAAAATTCTTTTGCAGGCTTAGAAGCTCGATGTGGCTTCAGTTCAAACCACACCAGATTGCAGCTGGTGCTGCGTACCTTGCTGCGAAATTTTTGAATATGAATCTTGCTTCTTGCAACGATGTCTGGCATGAGTTCCAAACACCACCATCTGTACTTAAAAGGTATTCACTATAAATTACCTGCTGAATATCTCATTATTTTATCTTGTATTTGATGTATCTGGTGAATATCTGGAGCTTTTAGAAAGAGGTGTAATGTGGGTTTTCAAATTTGAGTATAATTTCATGATCTTAATATGTTTGTTCAACTTATTTGTATTCCGGATCATTTCCTAGGTTCAACTCTTCCGTAACAATTTACCGTGGGAAATCTTCACTTAATTTGTATTTTAAGCTGTGAGAATTTACTTAAAAATAAAAAAAATAGAAAGCCATTGTGGTGTGAAATAGTTTGATTTTAGTTTTGGTACTTATAAGTTGAAAGCTACAGATGAAGAGACTAGTTCCCTTGACTCTTAAAGGAAATTGTTGAAAATTAAAGTAAACTGCTATCTACGTATTATATTAACTTAAATTCTTGCTTGATCGGCTTTTTTGTGCAAGGAAATTTGCTATAACCTTGTCAATAAATCAATTTCTTCATTTTCAATCTTGCTTCTCTGTTTGAATATGACAAGAATTAATATATTTTGTGTTGTATTGATTCAGAAGAATGTGACATCTATGGACACAATAAACCTTCATGATGGTGAAACGAAGAATTCCTTTTGTGATGAAGAGTACAAGGAAGATCATTTGATGGATCAAGTGTCTAAACTCTGAGGCTTGTTATGCTGTCATTAAAGCTCTAGGTCAACTTTGTTTGAGTACGCTTTTGAATTACCCGACCATCTCAAGGGTTACAAGAATAAATTACATTTTTTTCTTCGTGTTTGTAAAGGGTACTCAATTTGTGGAAGATAAGTGTATCCAATAGTTGGACTAACTATTCTTGTAATTTAGTCTTATTTTATCATTTTTTGAATTTTAAAAATTAAGGAATTAAATGAATATATTTGTAATTTCATGTATGTTGTTAGTTTTTACATTAAAATTTGAATGTTAACATTTTTTATTTTATTTTTTAAAATTAAACTTTAATATATTTAGTCCCTAAGAAAAAAATGTAATATAACAATTTATATTCGTGGTATAAATTAAAAAAAAAAAAGATTTTTAGCGAACGTTGCCGTTGCCTTTTTTCACAACGTTCACTGAATGTTGTCGTTGCTCTTTTTCGCAACGTTCAGCGAACATTGCCGTTGTCCTTTTTCGCAACGTTCAGTGAATGTTGTCGTAGGTCTTTTTCGCAACGTTCGCTGAACGTTGCTGTTGTCCTTTTTCGCAACGTTCGCTACGTTCCACTCTATGACAACATCACAATCCGCAACGTGCGCCCGAACGCTGCAAAAACTCTTTGGCAACGTTTTTTGCACGTTGCAAAAAACTGTTTCTGGTGTAGTGTATGTTGCTTTTACAAACAACAGTGAAGCTTCATTTGTTAGTATCATCCCCTCATGGAAAGGTAACAAGCCTATTCACTTCAGAGTCCAATGCATCTACATTTCCCAGAGGATTTTTCTTATAAAAATCAAGGGAGCAAACACAAGAATGATACGTCAATCCATACAAAAATAAAAATAAAAATTGCGTGTGAGTATGTCTTTCTGCATGCAATACTTGTCGTGGATAGTAAGTTAGACCTATGAAGCCAACACTATAGATCACAATGTTTCATTTGATGGCTACGTTTCCAGATTATCTCTATATGTTACAAGAACAATGAACGTAGCACAGAATGTTTTCGGCAGAAAAGCAATCTACAAAAGCATTCTTTGTCCAGGCTTCTTGACATGAATTTTTGCATGTAAGATGGGAGGAAAACCCTGAATAAACAGGCGTCACCCCCCCCCCCCCCCCCTCCAATCCGGGTTTGACCCGGGACAATAAAGCCTGGCTGTGTAGCAGGCTCCTGGGAGATTGGAAGGGTAAATGAAGTTTTCTTTTAATTAATGGGAGGTAGAGGAGAGGAGCGTACAAATATTCATCACACACAACATTGCATAGACAAAGAAGGTTGGCCACTAGCACAAACAAAACAAAAAATTAAATGAGTGCATGACTGTAAAGAATGGATATAGCTGCGTGGCAAGGCTTTCAAATTTTCAATACCTTTCATTTCTTCATTTAATCTGTGACATATATCTAAAACAGCGAAGATGAGAAATAGCATTCCGAAAATTTCAGAAAAACAAGGAAATTTAAAAAACACGGTAGGGGACAAAAGGAAAGCAGTCGTAAACTATGATATACCAACATGGATATGTGTGTCCAACACGACACATCTTGAACACGTTGACATGCATTTTTTCAAAAATAGTACTAACAGGATATGTCACCAACACGTCAATTAAATTCTTTATATATATAATATAAATATAATTTCGTACTTGATATTAATTTTTTGTCAAAATATTTTTAAAAAGAGTACCTATTTTTTATTTAATAATAATTTTGAGTTAAAAATATATAATATTGCTGATTAAAAAAATGACCATGGTTGAGTGTTCGACGTGTCGGATACGGACACGCCATTCTAGTTAAAGATGTTGAAAAATTAATAATTTGTCATGTGGGTCGACATATGTAATTAATTGCGTATAAATGATATTTTAAAGTTAAGTCCAAAATTAAAGTGATTTAATAAAGAATTAAGTAATTGGGTTTGAGACACCTAATTAAAGTGTGAGCCAGATTATATTTGTAGATACTAGATTCCTTTAGAATTGTATTTCATGATAGACAAAATGCATACGAAAATTATACATAAGGTTATGATCCCTAATTCATATACAACTTCTCATTTTGTTTGTCATCCTATCAATACAAGAGAAAACATATTGAAGAGGAAGATCCAAGACCCACAATCAAGAATCAAGGCAAGGAATTCAAGAATCAAGATTATGGATCAAGAAAAAAACCAAGAACAAGAATTAAAGAATCAAACAAGGCAATCAAGATTGAAAGCAAGAGCCAAACAAGAGGAGATTCCAAGTTGATTTTCAAGATTCAAGATCCTGAATCAAGATCCAGTATTAAAGAATTATTCTCAATAAATTAAGGTATGTTCCGCATTTTATAATTCTCTTGGTGATCAATTTCAAATATTGATATTAAAAGTTTCTTTTGGATTACGAATTTTATGAAATAAATTAATTGAAGCAACATGTTACCAAAGTAACATCTCTTCTCACTTAAAATTTTAAAATCAGCTAACTTTTATTATCTGTTTATTCCAATACAGATAACATCTTCTATCTTCTTTAACCTCAAAATCTCCAAAATTTATCGAACGTTGAACAAGAAAATATTTTTTATATCAATCACTTCGAATCGGTAAGTATATTTACGTATATTTAATTTCGTTTTCGTTAAATTAATATACGTTTTTAATCAATAAGTCTTATTTCGACATAGATTAACATGTAGATAATTTATTTATTTTAAAGATCTAAATTTTTTTTAAGTATAAACAAGAAAAAAATTCACCTACATATATGAGATTCAGACCAACAGAACAGCTAACACAGCCGGCTGCTAAGAATCGGGCTGTTTAACAGTCGACTATAATTTTTTTTGAATAAATTCATGTCGCCACTATGGTTGAGTCAAATTTTTTACTATTTTTTCTTATAATTAAAAATTTTGTTTCGTCATGCAGATATGGTTGTAATCCTTATTTGTTATTTTGGTGATTTCGAATTGGATGAAAATGATCGATCGGTATGAAAATTGACTAGTGATATACGTGGTGGTATTCCAATTTCCATAATAGAGAGTACATTGTACGCGTGAATGTCGATCTCAATCAGTACGATATAGAACTAGAATTTCAATTCAACAAGCATTCATCCATTCTGATTCCATTTATGAAGGTTACTTTTGATGTTGAAGTGAATTATCTATTTGAATTGAATAAAAGACACACAACTTCTCTTTGTGTGACTTTAGTAAGTAAGAATGTCATTGAAGGTGAACAAGAAGATTCAGATGAAGCAAATGAAAATGCCAATGATTTTTGGGTCACAACAGAGATAGCTCATGAAGATGATGTTGTTATTCTCGAGATGGTTGCTCCTTATCTTGATCTCTCTGTTATACATAGAATTCCGTCGGTAGTTCACGACAACAAGAATTCAAATAAATTTACAAATAAAGATTTGATTGTTATATCCCGTCAGAGACATGAGCGGGGAGGGAGCTCAGGGGCAGGATCAAGTGGACCGTCCTCTAATTCTTCACGTATGGTTCCCGATGATTAAGATTTGCATGTCGAGCAACTGTTTAAACAAATAAAGATTTGCAGGACGTTATATAGCGGATGATATTAAAATACAACTTTGAGTTCAAGGTAAAGAAACCAAACAAGTCACTGTTGATGATTGTTTGAGTCGACGACAGTTGTCGTTAGCTCTTACGAGCAACTAAGATGGACACGAATGAGTTATTTGTAGTTCGCAAGTATACACGAAAAGATACTTTTGAAGTGTGAATTCATCGAAACGATCACAGGCAAACTCGAGCATGGTTTATTGGTCGACAGATAATGCATAAGTATAAGGACTTACGGACGATCTATAGACATTTGGAAATCATTAACGACGCTCATCGAGAGTATGGAGTGGTCATGAACTACCAGAAGACTTGAAAGGCCAAAGAATGAGATTTAGAGGATTAATGAGCTCGACCAAGGAGAGTTATGCTAAATTGATCAGGTATTGCCATAACATGGGGACAATTAATCCTGACTCGACATTTTTTATTGAGATGGAGGGCGAGAATTACTTTAAGTTTTTCTTCATGACTCTTGGACAATGTATTCGGGATTCTGAAATGCGATGCAACCCGTAATTCTAGTCGATGGTACAACTCTGAAAGCTAAATACCAAGGCAAGTTTATTATTGCTACATGTAAAGATGTCAATATCCAAAATTACCCTCTTGCATTCGATATAGTCGACAGCGAGAATGATCTGTCAATGCGTTGATTTTTTACAAAGCTGAAGAAAGTGATCGAAGAAGTCGAAAACCTTCCATTGTAACTGATCGGGGACCGTCTATGATAAATTGTATTGCTGAAATTTTTACTACATGTACCATATATAAGAAAATTTGAAGACTATGTATCTGGGCAAAGGTATTGTTTCGTTGTTTAGGAAAGTGGTCGAAGGTTACAGTGTTGAGTAGTGTAATAAGTTCATGATCGAAATAGGAAGTAAATCATTCCCGGTATAGGATTATCTAACAAAAATGAGGATCGAACACTAGGTACGATCGCATTTTTCAAGACGTCGATACAACATGAAGATGTCGAATAATGCAGAGTCTCTCAATGCATTGTTCAAGAAAGATCGAGAGTTACCAATTCTCATAATGATTGAGAACATTCGTAACAACCTGCAGCAGTAGTTTCACGACCAATGTGTGGAATCACAGAAGTGCACGAGTGTGCTAACCCTTGCTCCGGAGGATAAACTCCTAATGTGATCCGGGATAGGCAATCACTTGGCTAAACTTTGGAGTCCAAAAGGTCGAAATCGACAAGCCAAGGGCCAAGTTTGGTGAAGGGGTCGAGAGTCGAAAGCAATTGGATCAACACAAAATGGAGGGCCGAATGAGGAAGCCAAACGGACTTCTAAGCGATCGCTTAGAAGAAACAGGCAAGCGGTCGCCCAGCCCCTTACCGAGAATTGAAGGCAGCAAAATTGAAAACCAAGCGACCGCTTGGAAAATAACTAAGCGACCCCTTAGTTCAAAACTGAAGCCGAATTTCCTATTTTTGGCTAGGTTGTTTATTTTGACTATAATTCTTATTTTTGATAATTTCTATATTCTAGGACTCTAGAATTTCGTATTTTTCATATTTCCCAGGATTTATTGGTTTAGTATAAATAGGAATTTTATTCTCATTGTATGAAGAACCTTTTTGATATGAATTAAAATAAAGTTTTTGCTTTTCTCCTTTGTTCTTTCATGTACAACCCTTATCGAACTTATCAAAGATGAGTAATTTTTGTGGCGCTCAAAACATCGGGTCGTAGGTTCTTCAATTTGTGAGCAAAGGGTTCATTGCATCATCGTTATCTTTGGGTTACTTGCTTCATCTTGTTGGGTTCAAAATCCAAAACTATCCAGGTGAAATTTCGAGACTTTGTGATCAAGAGGTCGTTGGTTTAATATAACTTCGGTTTTTGGTTCAACGTTTAGAGGTTAAATCCTAAACCTTGGTTGTATTTGGGCGTTCTTGGGATCTGGTTCATTCTCTTGTGGGTTCGATAGTGTTCGTGCTAACCGGGTTTG
Source organism: Osmanthus fragrans (assembly GCA_019395295.1). Lineage (NCBI taxonomy): Eukaryota > Viridiplantae > Streptophyta > Magnoliopsida > Lamiales > Oleaceae > Osmanthus > Osmanthus fragrans. The sequence continues at coordinate 16,451,807 of CM033344.1, read as the reverse complement.
CGTCAGGTGGTATCAGAGCTTAGGCCCCAAGATCAAGGTTATATCTTTGATGTGATCCGGGATGGGCAATCACTTGGCCAAGCTTTGGAGTCCAAAAGGTCGAAATCAACAAGCCAAAGACCATGTTTGGTGAAGGGGTCGAGGGTCGAAAGCAATTGGATCAACACCAAATGGAGGGCCGAATAAGGAAGCCAAACGGACTTCTAGGCGACCGCTTAGAAAAAACAGGCAAGCGGTCGCCCAGCCCCTTACCGAGAATTCAAGGCCGCAAAATTGGAAACCAAGCGACCGCTTGAAAAATAACTAAGCGACCGCTTAGTTCAAAACTGAAGCCGAATTTCCTATTTTTGGCTAGGTTGTTTATTTTGACTATAATTCTTATTTTTGATAATTTCTATATTCTAGGACTCCAGAATTTCGTATTTTCCATATTTCCTAGGATTTCTTGGTTTAGTATAAATAGGAATTTTATTCTCATTGTATGAAGAACATTTTTTATATGAATTAAAATAAAGCTTTTGCTTTTCTCCTTTGTTCTTCCATGGACAACCCTTATCGAACTTATCAAAGATGAGTAATCTTTGTGGCGTTCAAAATATCGGGTCGTGGGTTCTTTAATTTGTGAGCAAGAGGTTCACTGCATCATCATTATCTTTAGGTTACTTGTTTCATCTTGTTGGATTCAAAATTCAAAACTATCAGGGTGAGATTTCGAGGCTTTGTAATCAAGAGGTCGTTGGTTTAATATACATTCGGTTGCTTGGTTCAACGTTTAGAGATTAAATCATAAATCTTGGTCGTATTTGGACGTTCTTGGGATCCGGTTCATTCTCTTGTGGGTTCGATAGTGTTCGTGCTAACCGGGCTCGTGTCAGGTGGTATCAGAACTTAGGCCCCAAGATCAATGTTATATCTTTTATTGCTTTTGAGTCTTGTATTTTTTTTCTTTCTTTCTTTGTTCTTGTGTCCAGTAATATTTCTTGTATCTTTAATCTAAAAATTCCAAAAAAAAAGAGTCAAAAGTTATTTTTGTGCTCAATTTGAGTCCAAATCAACTTTCGTTTGTTTCGTTATTCTTGTAGTCAAATTTTTGAGTTTTCTAAAAAAAATCGAATTTTTTACTGTTCATCCGTACGGAGGTACTGTTCACGTTGGGAATAGTAAAAAAATATCTTGAAAATTGTTTAATATCCCACTACCTATTCTAAATCCAAAATCAATTTGTGTTCAATCCTATCCAAACTCCAATTCAAGAACCACTTTCTTGACTCTATACAAAAATTCGAACTCCAATTCAAGAACCACTTTCTTGAATTTAAAAAGTCCAATCAAAGTTGTCCAGTTCAAGTTCTTTGAGTCTTTGAGTCAAAATGAGTGATAGGATGGATCGATGGGAAATGATGTTTGTGGATATGGGGAGTATGTTAGATATATTGGATGAGAAATCGAATAGAACTTATAGGGACCAATGTGATGATGTGTTTAATGTGAGTAGTCGGGAGAGATGGGAACATAGGAATTTTGGTGGAGATGGTATTAATCTGAGGGAAAGAAGGAATACAAATTATTATGGATATGGTGTTGATAGGGGTAGGGAAACGACAACTCCAAAATTTAAGGGTAGAAGTGATTCAGATGCGTACATGGCGTGGGAAGAAAAGATTAAAGTAATGTTCGAGCGCTATAATTACTCCGAGGAGAAAAAGTTGGAGTTGGTTGTGAGCTCATTCGTAGACTATGCTGTGATTTGGTGGGATCAATTAACAACATCTATGCGAAGGTGTGGTGAGAGGAGTATTGAAACTTGGGATGAGTTGAGGAGTATTATGAGGAAGTGTTATGCACCTAATCATTTTTGTAGCAGGGATCGACGTGATCGGGAATGTCAGGATGAGCCTAGAAGATATAGTGGAGTTAGGTATTCGAGGGAAGAGAAAGTATCGTTTGTGGAGCATGTTGGTAGTATGTCAAGCAAAAGGACTAGGTGGGATTATGAGTGTGCCCTCTCAGAGTTTCGTGACTCAATTAGTCAAAGGAATAGACAAAAGAGCTCGAGAGAACATAGTAAGATGGTTGGTTGTGAGAAAAAGGAGAGATGCCACAAGAGAGTGAAAATCAGGAAGGAAAGGTGGAGTTTCAAAATGAAATTGAAGAAAAATCTTCGGAGGGAAAGAAGGAGTTGGAAGTGAGCTTAAATGGAACAGAGCCTGAAATTGAGGAGGTCGTGGTGAATACTAACAATTCCCTCCCTATTTTGAATTATTCTGTTTTGCAGGTCACCGATGAATAGAAAACACTTCCATTGAAATACCAACCGACCCAGGGATGGAGCATCAGTTGCAACATGTGGAATAAACTCACCAACAATACTACCACTTGGACCCAACAAACAATCATGTTGACTTACCATCCGTTCCAGGCAATGTTCATCGGTTGGTGTCACAACAGTTGAAAATCTCTTCACTACCAAAAATTGACTTTATGATTCCCGAGGAGAACGAAATTTCAAGGGCATTGGAAAGATTTCTTGTGCAATGGGTTGAATTTCTCTTATCTACCAAAGATTGACTTTTTGATTCCCGAGGAGACGATGGAGTTTCAAAGGCACTGGAGGAATCTTATATGCAAAGAGCTGAGTGAAGGAGATGATCAGAACGGTAATAATGACACATTGGAAGTGATACTAAAACAAGTGCATGACCTAAGAAATGCAAGGAAGATGCATGGATATTCATCAAATGAAGTTGTCCTTGGAGCATTTCAAACTTGCAGAATTAAGTAGTTAAGGTGAGACCATTTTGATCAGTGCGATGTAGATTGGGTTTACAATCGGAGACAGCGTATTCGAGGCCAAAGGAGGTCCAAATTGCATCCAAGGGGAGATGGACCATTCCATGTACTTGAGCTGATTAGAGGCAAGGGCTACAATTTGAGCATTCAAGTTATGGATTCGAGGTCGAATCCTTCCGAAGGGAGAGGGGATGATGTGATCCGAGATAGGCAATCACTTGGCCAAGCTTTGGAGTCCAAAAGGTCAAAATCGACAAGCCAAAGACCAAGTTTGGTGAAGGGGTCGAGGGTCGAAAGCAATTGGATCAACACAAAATGGAGGGCCGAATGAGGAAGCCAAACAGACTTCTAAGCGACCGCTTAGAATAAACAGGCAAGCGGTCGCCAAGCCTCTTACCGAGAATTCAAGGCCGCAAAATTGGAAACCCCACTTGGAAAATAACTAAGCGAGCGCTTAGTTCAAAACTGAAGCCGAATTTTCTATTTTTGGCTAGATTGTTTATTTTGACTATAATTCTTATTTTTGGTAATTTCTATATTCTAGGACTCTAGAATTTCGTATTTTCCATATTTCCTAGGATTTATTGGTTTACTAAAAATAGAAATTTTATTCTCAATGTATGAAGAACCTTTTTGATATGAATTAAAATAAAGCTTTTGCTTTTCTCCTTTGTTCTTCCATGGACAACCCTTATCGAACTTATCAAAGATGAGTAATCTTTGTGGCGTTCAAAACATCGGGTCGTGAGTTCTTCAATTTGTGAGCAAGGGGTTCATTGCATCATCGTTATCTTTGGGTTACTTGCTTCATCTTGTTGGGTTCAAAATCTAAAACTATCCGGGTGAGATTTCGAAGTTTTGTGATCAAGAGGCCGGTGGTTTAATATACCTTCAGTTGCTTGGTTCAACGTTTAGAGTTTAAATCCTAAACTTTGGTCGTATTTGGGCGTTCTTGGGATCCGGTTCATTCTCCTGTGGGTTTGATAGCGTTCGTGCTAACCGGGTTCGCGTCAACTCCTCAAAGCAACATAGGTTGTACGAAAGTAGAATGTGGAACCATTATATGCGTTGCGCTTCTTCATGAAATATGTGCGTAATACGGCATACATGGTGGACTTAACTGATAACACATGCACTTGTAGTCGATTTCAGTTGGAGAGTTTTCTATGTAAGCATGTAGTCGCGGTGGCTATGAATAGAGGTTTTGCAGCGAGAATATTATGTTTTCCTTATTATACGGCTGATTCTTACAGAGCAGCGTATGTTGAGACTATATTTTCTCTACCAAATGAAGTTGAGTGGAAATTTTCGGCTATATTCTCCTACTTAATAGTTTGTTGCCACCAGAAGTTGAACCGCATGGTTCTTGACGTCCTTGAACGTCCAGAATATCATCTATCAAAGAGTTTTCTTGACCGCGTATGTACGACAGGTGCAAAGCAACATGACATACTCTCCAATTTTGTACAAGTCAAATTTTTTTAAATGACGGTTAGATCGATGTGTAATGATATCGTTGTTAAATGAACAATATTTACATTTATTTTACAATATTTAAAATTATTTCATAATTAAATATACAATGTTTACATAATTTTTACAATATTTACAATTATTTCGTAATAAAAAATAATTATGTATATACAATATTTACGGATCACAATTAAATTCATATAAATCACACGCTAACTTATTCCTTCAAATTTGTATCAATGATTGATTGATTACATCAACCTTATGTGTTATATTAAAAAATTCAATATACTTTATTGTGAACATGCCGCAATCGCCATGAAATTGAATAATAATGTGTTAATTCGGTATCGTACAGTTAAAAACTAATTTTTCAAGTTAAAAAAGAATAATTATAAACATTTACGAATCGTCTATCTTGCTATCATTGTTTCCCGCATGATGACAAGTATATCCTGCACAATCATCCTCACTCGTCTAGCCATCATAGGAACGATCACAATCACTTGTTTTAGGTTTTTCTCGAGCTGATCCTGTGTCAAACATGAATGATCGAAGTCGCAGACATATATAGTGGAATCAACATAAACGATCTCTATGGCAAAGCAGTGATGATTCGCGATCACTGGAATGTACATATGCGTACAACCCTCGCATGACTTCCCCTGATATTCGGCAACATCCCTATGACCCACTTGAGCATATATTCGGGCACCCTGTACTCATTACCCATAAGTTAGAGCGACTAATACTCAATAGTAATGGTACATACGAACTCGGTGTTTTGATGACTCAGCCAAGAATGTCGAATGATTTTTGATATAGTTGAGCTCGATCGAGCAACAAGTCCATGGACAAGTCGATGTACTACATTAGAAAAAACTGTTATGGTCGGGTCAAATGGTTCTTTTCATGGTCAAGTCGTATCTATTATTATTTTCTCTTATATTTTTTTATGTTTTTTCTTACAATTTTTAGGATCTTTTATCAAGAAACTCCGATACTGAGATATGGAAAGCTTGGCAATTTTATTTCTTAATTTGTAAAGATAAGTCACATCTATTTCTATAATGAGCACGGTGCTCATCTTATACTAAGCAATAAGCACCAGTGATGTGTTACATTAATTCATTTGTGGATAACAAATTTTGTGAGTTCCAACATTTGAATTAAATTTGGAGAAAATGAATTTTGAAATAGTGATTATTTTGGAGAATGTGTGATTAAAAATAGAAAAACGTTTTGGGTTTACGTTCATTTTTTTTGTTGCTGTAAGAATGTATGGTAGAAAATGAGTTTGAGAAAAAAAATTATTTTAATGTTTGTCAAATAGGGGCTAAATGATATTTAAACTACATTTTTTCTTGTATTTTTTTTTATCTCTTGAGATTTTTCCTTATTTTTTTTTATTAGTGGAGATTGTTGCTTCTAACTAAAACAAATTTCTTTATTGTTAAAATAAAATAATTTTTTTATAATTACTTATTTTGCCAATAATTAAATCAAGGTGAGCTTAATTCACCTTTCCCCAAAAATTCATTTAAATTTAGACGAGGTTTTAAGACTCAAGCCTACACTTTAATGGCAGGATACTAATCATTATTCAATTTCTTCTCGAACTTGAATAATTTGGTTTTCTTTGAAATTAGATGGAATCAATTTCGAAGATGATTAAACAAATTATAAGAAGGAATGTAGCCCATATTTGATGTCCATTCAAAATAGTTTTTTTTTTTTTTTTTTGGAGAATATCTTATCAAAAAGTAAGGAAATTTTTTCGCTTTATGTGTAAAATTTTTTTTTATGTGAATGTGTGGTTGAAGTAAATTTTTAAAAGAAACAAAAATTTGAAATTGGTAGACAAACAAGAGGTTATTTTTCGAAAGGGCAAACTACAATTTTGCATAAATATTTTTTTTAATCGAATGATACAATAAGTAACCAATAATTTTCATCTTTTTCTCATATTTTCATAAATAACCCCTTAATCTCAAAAATAAAACAATGTCCTTTCCATATTTTCTCATTTAAAAAATAAAAAAAATGTGGTTGTCATTGAAAAATCGAGATATCAAAATTTATCAATGAAGATACATTATGCAAAAATTTCGGCAAAAGAACAAATATCTGAAGATAACATATTTGTTTGTCCAATAGTGCTACTTGTACAAAGTAGTTTGACAAAGTGGGTTTACAAAGTGACGTGTCGGCCGCGGAGCAAAAGATGGTGAACGACTGTGATTAAGCCTTGAAATGGAGCCGAATGAAATCCCCTAAATGGAAAGCACCAACACTATTTCTCTCCCAAATTGGAAGGCGCCAAAAATATCACGCTGAGAAACAGAGGAAAACGCGACGACACTGTCGTCTCTGAAATTGGAGGTCATGTGATGATTTCGACTGTGTAGGGAGACACCATAGTGTCGTAGTGCTCATACTGATGAGAACCACGTAGCAATGATCACTACGCAACCCCGCAACTAGATTGAAACCCCAAGAAAGCCCAAAAATAATTCCAGTTTAAAGATTCAACCAAAAATGTTGAATCAAGCAACCCAACAAGAACGACGCTTGATAGACCTCTTGATTACAAAACCCGTGATCTGCACTCGATGTTGAACGTCACAAGAAGATCTTGATAAGTTCGCGGTGTTCTAAGAAGAATAAGATTGAAAGTAATAATCTCACTTAATTGATAAATTGTCAAAGGTCCTTACAATAATGATAAAATAACTATTTATACTAATGCTAAAGACCCTATGAAATTCGTGCATAATCCCCAAACATGGTAAAACATCAATAAAAAAATAGAATTTTTAAGGAAACTAGGATTCTCGCCAAAATAGAAAACTCGCTGAATTTTATAATCCAGCGGTCGCTTGGTTATATTCCAAGCGGTCGCTTGGAAGGCTTCTTTGACGCCCTGTGGTTTTCGGTGCGGGGTTGAGCGGCCGCTTGACTTTTACTCTAAGCGGTCGCTTAGGCATTCCGGTTGGACTCCTTTTTCGGTCGCTTGTATCTTATTGATCCAATTGGTTTCCGGCCTCGACCCCAATATGAAGCTTGTCTCCTTTTGCACGTAGATCATGACGTCATCCATTGTTACTTGCACAAGTAATCTCAGTGCTTGATTTACCCGTTTTGCCCTTGATCGCATCATCGGACCTTATTCGATAAACAACGGGTCACGGTCGGGGCTCGGCTTCCTTAGACTCGTTGCTTGGATCACATCATCCCCTCCCTTTTCAAAAGGATTCGACCTCGAATCTGCACCTACATCGTAAAGAGAGAGATCAGACACATTAAAAGTTGCCGAAATATTATACTCACCTGGGAGATCCAATTTATATGCGTTGTCGTTGACTTTCTCCAAGACCTGAAATGGACCATCCCCGAGTGGCTGCAACTTTGATTTCCTCTGCTCTGGAAAACGCTCCTTTCTGAAATGTACCGAGACCCAATCACCAGGTTCAAATACTACGCTTCTTCGACCCTTGTTTGCCTGAGAAGCATAGTGTTTGTTTTTCTTCTCAATTTGCAATCTCACCTTTTCATGAAGTGACTTTACCAACTCGGCCTTTCTTGTACCATTTAAGCTACCACGTTCATTCAGAGGTAAAGGTATTAAATCCAAAGGTGTTAGTGAGTTAAAATCATAAACAACTTCAAAGGGTGAAAATGAAGTAGTAGAATGCGTGACCCTATTATATGCAAATTCTATGAAAGGTAAGCACTCCTCCCAACTCTTCAAATTCTTATGAACCACAGTGCGCAAAAGTTATGTCATGGTCCTATTCACTACCTCAGTTTGGCCATCGGTTTGTGGGTGACAAGTTGTGGAATACATAAGCTTGGTGCCTAACTTACCCCATAAAACCCGCCAAAAATGACTGAGGAACTTAATATCCCGATCTGACACTATAGTCCTAGGTACCCCATGTAAACGCACAATTTCCTTAAAGAATAATTCCACTATGTTAGTGGCATCATCGATTTTATGACATGCAATGAAGTGTGCCATCTTACTAAACCTATCTACCACCACAAAAATGGAATCTCGACCCTTCTTAGTCCTAGGTAAACCCAACACAAAATCTATTGAAATATCAACCCAAGGTTCACTAGGTGTAGGTAATGGTTTGTATAAACCTTGAGGTAAAACCTTAGATTTAGCTTGCTTACAAGTTACGCAACGACTACATATCCTTTCAACATCACTTTTCATCCTAGGCCAATAAAAATGTTCCCCTACCATATCTAAAGTCTTTTTCACTCCAAAATGACCCATCAATCCACCACTATGTGCTTCTCTAACTAACACTTCACGCATCGAACAATTAGGGACACATAACCTATTTTCTCGAAATAAATATCCATCCTACTTATCTATAGCTCCTTTAATACATGATGAATAAATGTCTGAAAAATCTAAATCACTAGCATACATGTCCTTCATATGTTCGAAACCAAGTAATTTAGAACCAAGAGAAGTTAATAGCGCATACCTTCGAGACAATGCATCCGCCACCACGTTTTCTTTACCTTGCTTGTATCGGATGACATAAGGGAATGTCTCCACAAACTCCATCCATCTCGCGTGCCTTTTATTCAACTTACCTTGACCCCGCATGTGCTTCAATGATTTATGGTCCGTGTGTATCACAAACTCCTTAGGCCACAAGTAGTGCTGCCAAGTCTCCAAGGCTCGAACAAGTGAGTATAGTTCCTTGTCATATGTGGGGTAATTTAGCGCTGCTCCACTCAGCTTTTCACTGAAGTAAGCTATAGGTCGCTTATCCTGCATTAAGACTGCTCCAATACCTATCCTGATGCATCACACTCAATCTTAAAAGTTGTATCAAAATTAGGGAGTGCCAAAACTGGTGCTTTATACAACCTATCCTTAATTGTGTTGAATGCATGCTCTTGTTCATCACCCCAATGAAAACCCACACTTTTTTTAACAATCTCAATGAGTGGTGTGATGATTGTGCTAAAATCTTTCACAAAATGCCTATAGAAGCTAGCCAAACCATAAAAACTCCTAACTTCAGTTATGCTCTTAGCTGTTGGTCATTCTTTAATAGCCTTTATTTTCTCCTCATCTACTTCGACCCCATTAGCATCCACCACAAATCCTAGGAAAACAACATTTTCCATGCAAAATGTACACTTTTTAAAATTACCATAAAGTTGTTCCTTCTTCAGGACTACAAGTACACTCCTAAGATGTTCTACATGCTCATTTAGGTCCTTGCTATAAATCAAGATGTCATCAAAATACACAACAACAAATTTACCTATAAAAGCACGTAAAACATGATTCATCAATCGCATAAAAGTGCTCGGTGCATTAGTGAGTCCAAAGGGCATTACTAACCACTCATATAAGCCATATTTAGTTTTAAATGCAGTTTTCCACTCATCACCTTCCCGCATTCGAATTTGGTGGTATCCACTTTTAAGATCAATTTTACTAAACATGCAAGCACCATATAATTCATCCAACATATCATCTAATCTAGGGATAGGATGACGATACTTTACCGTTATGTTGTTGATGGCTCTACAATCCACACACATTCTCCATGCTCCATCCTTCTTCGGCACAAGTATCACTGGGACAGCACATGGGCTCATACTCTCCCGCACATACCCTTTACTCATCAACTCTCCACTTGCTTTTGTAGCTCCTTTGTCTCCTGGGGATTACTTCGATAAGCTGGTCAATTAGGAATCACAGCTCCAGGAACAAAGTCAATCTGGTACACAATGCCTCGAATGGGTGGTAACCCACTAGGCATATCCTCCGGGAAGACATCGTTAAATTCCTGCAATAAAGATGTAGCTAAACTGGGAGGGGTAGGTTAGATTCTTCAAGATTGAGGAAGGACTCCTTATAGACTATTAAAATTACTTGCCTTTTGTCCTCTACCGCTCTCCTCAACTCACTCCCCTTTGCAAAGAAATTAGATTTCGGCTTTTCCCTCCTCTTAGACACCTCTTTTTCTTTTCTATCATATGATTCCACTCCTTTTTTTCCACTACTAACCACCTCACTATCTTCTCTCACCTTTTCCAGCTTTTTCACCCTCTAGTCTTCCTCATTTTTCAATTTAATTTGGTCTTCATACACTTGGGCCGGTGTTAATGGCGCAAGGGTAAAGGACCTCCAGTCCTTGCTAAAACTATACAGATTCTTGTACCCATCATGACTAACTTTCCTATCATATTGCCATGGCCTACCCAATAAAATATGCCCCGCATGCATAGGTACCACATTACACATAATTTCATCCTGATAGCTACCAATTAAAAAATTGATCAACACCCTCTTATTCACCTTAATATCCCCACAATCATTTAACCATTGTAACCTATAGGGTCTAGGATGTCTTAATAGTGTTAATCCCAATTTTTCTACAAGTGTGGTGCTAGCTACGTTCGTACAACTACCCCCATCAATTATCACACTACATACCTTATTGTTGACGTGACATCGTGTGTGGAATATATTTTCTCGTTGTTGTTCCAAGTCATCTGTTTTGATTTGAGTGTTGAGAGCTCGTCTTGTAATCAGTAATTCCCCTCCATCTCCATACTCCACTTTGTCTCCATGATCACTAACGTCCTCCAATTCAGGCATGTCTTCAAATTCATCCTCGCCTTCAGTCTCTACCTCTCCATTGCGCAATATCATCGTCCGTTTGTTTGGGCACTGAGAAGAGATGTGTCCTTTTCCCAAGCACTTGAAGCACTGAATGTCCCGATTTCTGGCTGGCTGTGAATCTGATTTTGGTACGGGCCTGCTAGCACTCTCATCTTTCCCCTTTGAAACAGCACCATCTCCTCTGTTATCCACCTCGGTTTCCAATTTGGATTAGAACCCGAAGTACCCAACGGTTGCCTAGTTGTCCCTTTCCTTTTCAACTGTTTTCAACCTTCATGGCTATATGCAACATATCCTCAATCTCCACATAATGCTGCAATTCCACAGTGTTAGTAATTCCCTATTCATCCCATTTAAGAAACGAGCCATGGTGGCTTCCCGATCCTCCTCCACATTCGCCTTGATCATCAAAATTTCCATCTCTTTATGATAATTCTCAACACTTTTCAACCCCTGATACAATCCTTGCAATCGTTGATGCAACTCCCTATAATAGTGGCTAGGCACAAATCTCTTCCACATAATAAGTTTCAACTCATCCCAAGTGCTAACCATTTGGTCCCGATTCCTCCGCCTAGACATAACCACTTGGTCCCACCATGTTATGGCATAGTCAACAAACTCAAGAATTGCTATTTTCATCTTCTTTTCCTCCGAATAATTGTGGCACTCAAATATCAATTCTACTTTTTTCTCCCACTCTAAATAAGCCTCCGGATCACTCCTTCCCTTAAACGGTGGAATTGACATCCTAATGCTACTCATGTTCCCATAGACATCATCTCCAAAGTTATTCCTACCCCTTCGTTCAAACCTACCACCTTTGTTTCTCACTCGACCCATTTCACCTACTAATGATGCATCATCATCCCAATCACTACCATATTCATAGTCATCATGCCACTCCCTCCTAGACTCTCTCCTACCCGGTCTCCTCGCATTTGAGTGTCCCCTATGACTATTCGATCCCGACGCTTCTAACCTACCAAGCCTTTCAGTCACATCCCCAAGCACCCTCTCAAACCTCCTTATTGCATCATCTCCCATGTAGTTCTGATTCGGCTATTTGATGGAATTTGACCCTTCTCTATCTGACATCCTAATCTTTAAGAATTGTAGCCTCACAAAAAGTCACTCGTGTATCACTCAAATTTTGGCTTTTACCCTCTATTAATCTCACCACTCTTACCTTTTACCACTCAATACTTTCGCTTAAGTTTCTTCAAAGAATAAGGTAAACTCACTGATGTAATCCCATGTATCCAACTGAGTGTGATCGCGAATTCGATAGAAGAAAAGAAAAAAGATGAAGAAAGACTCAATAAAGACCAAGTATATGAATTTTGGAACTAAGGACTCAAGAAGTAACAAGTGTAGGATACGAAGTGAAGTTTGTATATATTTTTATTGACTCAAAAAAAATAGAAATTAATGATGCTGGAAATTCCCGTAACAATAATAAATATATATTTTTTTAATTTTCAGATTTTTTTAATCCTTGGGAATTTGAGTAGAAAACCAGCAAAACAAACGAGGCTGAATTCGGACCTATAAATAGCCCAAAAAACAACTTTTGAATTTTTTTTTGGATCAAAGACTCAAAATCTTTTACTGGACACAAGAATACGAAGAATAAAGAAAGAAAGAAAAAAAAGAAACATAAGACTCAAAGCAACAAAAGATACAACTTTAATTATTTTGGAGCCTTACTCTGATACCAACTGATGAGAACCACATAGCAACGATCACTACGCAACCCCACAACTAGATTGAAACCCCAAAAAAGCCCAAAGATAATTCCGGTTTAAAGTTTCAACCAAGAATGTTGAATCAAGCAATCCAACAAGAACGACGCTTGATAGACCTCTTGATTACAAAACTCGTGATCTGCACTCGATGTTGAATGTCACAGAAAAATCTTGATAAGTTCGCGGTGTTCTAAGAAGAACAAGATTGAAAGCAATAATCTCACTTAATTGATAAATTATCAAAGGTCCTTACAATAATGATAAAATAACTATTTATACTAATGCTAAAAACCCTATGAAATTCATGCATAATCCCCAAACATGGTAAAACATCAATAAAAATAGAATTTTAAGGAAACTAGGATTCTCGCCAAAAATAGAAAACTCGCTGAATTTTATAACCAAGCGGTCGCTTGGAAAGCTTCTTTGACGCCCTGTACTTTTCGGTGCGGGGTTGAGCGGCCTCTTGGCTTTTGCTCTAAGCGGTCGCTTAGGCATTCCGGTAGGACTCCTTCTTCGGTCGCTTGTATCTTGTTGATCCAATTGGTTTCCGGCCTCGACCCCAACATGAAACTTGTCTCTTTTTGTGCGTAGATCATGACGTCGTCCATTGTTACTTGCACAAGTAATCCCAGTGCTTGATTTACTCGTTTTGCCCTTGATCGCGTCATCGGACCTCCTTCGATAAACAACGGGTCACAGTCGGGACTCTGCTTCCTTGGACTCGTTGCTTGGATCACATCACATACTGTTTTCCATCTCCGTCTCCGGTAGCACTATTGCATTTCGGTGTTCCATCTCCATCTCCGGTTGGCTTATGCAGTGAGAACCCCAGCCGTAAATGGAAGCTTTGGTAATGGTGAGTTAATTTTTACACTTGGTTACCAATGGTAAGTTAAACTTGTTTTGTTAAAATTAATTATTTTCTAAATAAGAGGTATTGAACTGGGTTTCACCTGCAATAAGTTCAACTCCAAAGTATTCACCTGTAGCCCGCTTTGCACAGTCATCGAAGTGGACGCCGGCGCGGGTCGAAACAATCGACCTCTACAAAATCGAAGATCCATCAACTCTCAATCCTTCCCTTCAACAGAGTTGTTTGGTTTGCTAAATACTAAGGTGTTATTTGTGAGCTTTTGACATTTAGACATTTGCTAATTTATCTTCGATTTTCTGTTGACATGGGGCTCAAATTTTTCCATGGAATTGATTCTGTGATTTGCTATGGTGCAAGAATTTATTTGGGTCATTTTCTCTTTAGCTTTATTGTTATTATTCATTGATGTATGTGATAAAATTGTCACTTGAGCTTTGTTATCGATTTTCAATTGACATGGGTCAAAAATTTCCACAGCTCTTGAAATAGTCACCTGAGTTGTAGCCATGTGGTTGCAGATTTCAGTTTCTTTGTTCAATTTTGTAAAACATAATAAAGCTCGAAAAATGTGTGAATTTAATTCTATGTTATGTATATGTCTGCATTTTGAACACTGCTGGTTGGGCAAAATGTTTTGCAGGATCAGTCGATAAGATATGGAAGATGTTTGTTATGTTGATACCGAAAATGATATTGTGGAGGACAATTTGAATGGCGTGGAAGGTGAAACCGTAGGAGGAGAAAGAATAACCGCGCCGGAAGTTGGTATGCAGTTCAAAGATGAAAATGAAGTGTATGATTTTTATGCAAAATATGCATATGCCGTAGGTTTTCCAATTAGGAAGAAGAGTTCGGGGAAGGGTGACGATGGGGTTTTGAGATTTGTCACGTTGACGTGTAGTCGGGAGGGACGAAGAGTTGGTAATGCAAGCTCTTTTTTGAAGCCGCAACCAACGATTCAGACAGGTTGTAAAGCTAGGATATCAACGTCTTTAGTATCCATGGGTCCTGGAAAATTAACAATGTCCACCTTGATCACAATCATAAGACAAGTCCCAGTAAGTCTAGGTTATATCGATGCAATCGAGAAATGAGTGCACATGTGAAACGAAAACTCGAAGTGAATGACATAGCAGGAATACCACTGCATAAAAGTTTTAACTCCACAGTTGTCGAAGCCGGTGGCTACGAGAATATGACTATTATTTAAAAAGATTGTTGGAACTATATCGAAAAAGTGAGACGACTAAAACTTGGTGAGGGTGGTGCACGTGCAATACAGTCGTACTTTTCTGAAATGCAATCTCGGTGCTCGGGATTTTTCTTTAGTATTGATTTGGATGACGAGTCGCGTTTGAAGAATGTATTTTGGGCTGACAATCGGTGCAGACAAGCTTATAAGGAGTTCGGGGACGTAGTCACATTTGATACAACTTACCTTACTAATGAGTATGATATGCCGTTCACCCCTTTTGTTGGCATGAATCATCACGGGCAATCAACGTTGTTTGGTTGTGGGTTGGTTGCAAATGAGGAAACATATACATTTGTTTGGTTGTTCACGACCTGGCTTAAGTGCATGAATGGCAAAGCTCCGCATGGAATAATTACCGATCAAGACCGAGCCATGCAAAATGCAATTCAGGTAGTTTTTCGAATACGAGGCGCAGATGGTGTTTGTGGCATATATTAAAAAAGTTGCCAGAAAAGTTAGGGTATCACGTGCATAAGTCGTCAATATTTTCGGCTATACACGATTTGGTGTATGATTGCCAATTTGTTGACGAATTTGAGGGTAGTTGGAAAGCAATGATCGAGAAATACGAATTTGGTTGTGTGGATTGTTTGAAAGCAGAGGTCGTTGGGTGCCATGTTTCTTGAAAACAATGTTTTGGGCCGGTATGTCAACAACGCAAAGAAGCAAAAGTATGAACGCCTTTTTCGACGGTTATGTACATTCAAGGACATCATTGACGCAATTTGTAGAACAGTACGAACGAGCATTGCGGAACAAAGTTGCGAAGGAATTTCAAGCTAACTTTAAGTGTTTTTCGTAAATGGTACCATGTGCAACAGCGTACCAAATGGAAAAGCAGTACCAGGCAATTTATACCATTTTGAAGTTTAGGGAAGTTCAGGAAGAGTTTGCAGGGAAGGTTTACTGTGACTTATTTGAATTTCTCGGAGTTGTATATAGGCATGCAATCGCTGTGTTGATACGGAATGACGTGACCCTGATACCCGATCGTTACATACTTCGAAGATGGAGGAGAGACGTAAGTAGAGCACACACGAGGGTGGCCGTGAATTATGCCGGTCTGGTTAGTACTCCCGCACAATTGCGATATGACTAGATGTGTACTGCATTTGCCTCCATAGCAGGCCTTGTAGCAGATGATGAAGGGAGGTGTCGTGAGATCATGGAATGGATAAAATTTCAAAACAAAGAACTCAGCTCGGTGAAATCGATCCCAGGGAGTAGTATCAATGTGCAGCTTGCCTCATCTCAGAACCAAGGGAGCAATAGCCTGAGGGATCCGAAAGCTTCGAAAACAAAAGGAGCCCTCAGGACAAAACGGAGAAAAGGCCCGCTGGAGGCGATCGCAAAGAAAGTAAAGGTACAAACGCTATGTCATACTATTTTTATTCACTCCATGTTACATAGTGCATGATAGTCGTAATGTGTAAATATGTAGGTGCGATCGAAGCAGACAAAGGGAACTAGACAAACACCAGATTGTGTGGCCGAAGCCCCGACTCACTCTCAACAGCAACATTCGTTGCAAATGCCGTTTTCGTACACTCAACTCCTACTGGTGATTATATTAGAGCCTTTTTCAACGAAATATATATATTTTAAGAATATTTAGATCTAACTCGAACTTTAAAAGTTGGACCTTCAAATCGTAATTTTTTTGTTAATGTAGGGCGATGAGATGAGCCGTGTGTTAGCACAACAGGTGCCAGCTTCGTCTTCGATCCCTACGACTGCCACACATGTTATTCCAAATTCAAAAGGTGCTAGATTCATTTTAATCGCTAAACTGGAATTCTAAAAAAATTTGTATGCGCTTATTCATTTAAATTTGGACCTTAGGTGATGTGAACGCATACTACTACCCACCTATTCCACATCTCGGTAGCTCTATGTAGTGGCCAGCAGCATAAAATATGTGTTATCTTTTTATTCCAGGTAAAAATACATAATTTTTTCGTGCTGCAACATATGTTATCTATCAAACCAAAAAGCAAAATTTTAGATACACGTTAATTGGTTGTCAAAATTTGGCGTTGCAAGTATTTTATTTTGAAGTTGTCTTATATGCGATCTTGGTTTTTATGTTATCTAACTGTCGTACTCGATTTGTATATTTGCAGATTAAATATACAGCAAGGGGTTCCGATTTTGCCGGCATTTTTGTGTGAGCACCAAGTTGTTGAAGCTAGAAAATGAAAAGATATAAACTATAAAGGATGCCATTCAAAACAAGGGTGACATATTTTGCTTTCATTTTTTGTTGTGGCAATTTTATGTTGAATTTTAGATACACACATTCAGTGTAACAAATGTAAATAGCATATCTAAGTGGATGAATTTTTGGACTTCTTGGCAACTATAGAAGTGATTCAATTTTAATGCTTGGTGTTTATACTTGTTTCGAGGTGGCCTTATCAGGCACTTTTGAAGCACGTCTTTGGTGTTTATACTTGTTTATACGTGTGTTCACCCCAGGTAAAAGCAGGGATATAGATAAAAATTTGTGATGCACCTCAAGATTTCATTTTCTACCAACCATGCAAGTCAAATTAATTACATATATCACAATAGTTTAGCTACAACTTACATTTTCCAAATTTACAACAAAGTTCCAATGTATCATAATACCAAATTTACAACAAAGTTCCAATGTATCATAATACATACATATTTCAGAGGGAAGTTAATTAAACAAAAAAACAACACCCAGCTCATGTTAACAACAACCAAGCACGAGAGAATTACTATTACAACACTAATACGACGATAAACTTTTTACATTACAACGTCACGGACATAAAAGTGCTAGCTTCTTAACACAAGGTACACGAGCCACTTCCAACCGAATGCGCTAAAGAAATGACCAACTTCAAATTTACAACATGCATTTACAACATGATTCTACTTAACACAAAATAAAAATTTGAAATCCAGAAACCACTAATCAAGCCCTAAGTAACCCCTATTTAACCCCTTCATTTTGGCCGTGGCCAATCATTTTCCCCGATGGACCGTGACATTCACATTCACAGAAATCAAGAGTTCTTCGTCATTATTTATCAGAACTTGAGATTGGAACATTCGCGACATATCATCAACTTCCTCGTGGACCTCTGGTTTAGCCAAATGAACGGTAGCGTTACTAGATTCACATACTGCTTCTCCATCCTTGCACCAATCCCAAAATCCGCACCTCATACTGCAACATTTGAAGAATTTTCCCTTGTTAACTGTGTCCCTTTCAACCTCAAAGAACTTTTGAAATCCATACGGGCAATGTGGACACTGAAGTTTTATCGGGCAATCATTGAAGAAGTGTCCAACACTCCTGCAACTGTGGCAAACTTCAGAGTTCTTTCTCGGCATTCCGTGTTCCTAAATCGAACATACAAAGATGATTATAATATATTTGAAAAATATTGTATTTATTTGAATGTTTCTTACACGACTTGGCTATAGAGGGCCGGAGACTGTCTATTTTGTTTTCCCTTTGTCGATTCTTTTTTTAATGTTATCAGAAGTGTAGCCCAATGAGGTGATATATATATTTATCCATTTATGCATATATTCGATTCTTCAAACGTTTATGATGTAAGTTTTGTGTTTGAAGAAGTCTCTTGTTGTCTATCTGGTTTGAACTTCTCCTTTTGGGTGTTGGATTTCTAGGGAATTTTACGAAAAAAATTCTGAATTTAACCTTCCTGGGTTTCCTTAGAACGCCTTTTTTTTGGGTTCTTTCAAGAAATGTTAGATCACAATATTAACCTTCAAACCACAAACATTCTCACTCTGAACACAATATTAATTGACAAACAAATGAAAACACATAGTTGAAACCAAATATAACGATTCAAACCACAAACATTCTCACTCAGAAAATTTTCTCAAACCACACAAATTTCGCACCTATTCGGAGGGAGCTAATCTACGCTACTGGTTTTCAGAGGTTGCCGGAGATGGGGACGACGCCTGAGATTTGTGAACTGGTGGAGTTGGTACAAGCTGCCAGAGGTTGCTACCAGAGATGGAGATGACACCTGATGTTTGTCAACTGCCTGAGCTGGTAAGCCTTGTCGGAGGTTGCTGCCGGGTCGACGCCTGTGATTTTTTCACTGTCGGAGGTGTCGAAATAATTTGCAGGTTGTATGATGGAGGAAATGGGTTCGGTCGAACGAGCATTAGGGTTAAATGGATACTCAATAGTGATTTGGGGAAATGAACGTGCATTTTAAATTTTAATTTTTTTTTTCCTGTTTTGGCTCCATTTCAAGGCTTAATCACAGCAGGTCACCATCTTTTGCTCTACGGCTGACACGTCACTTTGTAAACCCACTTTGTTAAGCTACTTTGTACAAGTAGCACTATTGTTGTTTGTCAGGCTAAGCATAAAAAAGTGCACTTATAAGTAAATAATTAAGTTTTAAAATAATTTTTTTATTAATTAAGCCTCTGTTTCATTTTTATTTTTATTTATTGTTAATTACACATATTATGGGATTAACAACTTTTATCAATTTTTTTAATTATATATTTCATTAATTTTTATAAAAATTTATTAAATATTTAATTTTTATTCAAATCAAACAGAGTGAATTGTTTCAAAACTCACTGAACTTATACCATGGTCACGGATTAATCACTGAACTTCAATGTGTTTCACCTTACTCACTGAAATTTAACATTTACCTCTCCATCCATCACCGCAAAAAAATTCGTTTGAGACTTGCTGACGTGGCGGACGAAAAACCTATGTAGTATCAGACGAACGTTAAAATTCAAAAAAATTCGTCAGTTGTCATCCACATAAGCAAATGACTCATTTTTTGTCTAAAAAAAAAACACGAAAAACACAATAAACTTGAAAGAGAAGTCGACGACCGTTGTTGAAGCCGACGAAGTTGTTTCTTCCACATGGGGGCCAAATTGGAGAAGACCTATAGGTGAATTAGGTGCGCCTTGATGAGGCGGTTCTAGTGGAGGTGGTCGCCGACTGTGAATCATCCCACCGGCGCCGGAAATCAAGTATTTGCCGTCCGCGTTCGCTGTTGCAAAGATGGCTGGGGATTTTGATTTTCTGCACTATTTGATGGTATGAAGACTTTTGTAGGTGCGTATTGAGGAGATTGATCGATCTGGAGGTTTTGTAGGAAATGGGTGTCGCCGAGGGTGAAGAATTTCGGCCACTTTTCGGAAGTGAAGAATTCTGGGAAATTTTTGTGTTTTGGCAACCTATTTTAGTTTGAATTTTTGGCCAAATTGGTTGGTGTTATGGTTGGAGATTGGGTGGGTTGTGAAGAGGGAAGTGAGGGTTTCAAGGTGGTATGTTGGGTCGGTGGCCGGAGGTGGAGTTTTGGTGGTCCAAAAGTGGTGGTGGAAGTAGGAATTCTGGGAAATTTTTTCTGTTTCGGCAGCCTATTTTGGCTTGAATTTTCGGCCAAATTGGTTGGTGTTGTGGCCGGAGATTAGGTGGGTTGCGAAGAGGGAAGTGAGAGTTTCAAGGTGGTATGTTGGTTCGGAGGCCAAGGTAAGGTGGGGGGGAGGGAGAATATGTCATTTGCTGATGAGGACGACAAATGAGCAAAATTTTTGAATTTTAACGTCCGTCAGATGCCACCTAGGATTTTCGTCCGTCACGTCAACGAGCCTCAAATGGAATTTTTGACGGTGATGGATGGAGAGATAAATGGTAAATATCGGTGAGTAAGGTGAAGCACATTGAAGTTCAGTGATTAGTCCGTGATCATGATATAAGTTCAGTGAGTTTTGAAGTAATTAACTCAATCAAACACGGACTAAATTTTGAAATATTAAAATAAGAAATAATAAGTAATAATTTTATTGGGAAGTAATAAAAAAAAACTGGGAAGTAAAAAAACAAGTTTTACTTCCATGGCGTTATTCATTTTATTTAATATATATGTATAATGTATAAAAATTAAAAACGAATAGTACAAGGCGGGAACGTGATACCAAAGCATAGTGGGGCTCAGCATCACACTTTTTAAATACACAGAAATCCAAAATCCATAAAATAAAAATTAAAAAGAAAGAAAAAAGTTCCACAATTTTCAGTTTGCTCATAAGTCATAGCCTGTCTGTTTCAAGCATCATTGCATAATCGCTTTACTTTCACAAGAGGTAACTGAAATAAATCTCGATCTGTAATGAATTAGGAGCTTTCTCATTTATATGATTCATTGTTTTATTTATTTATTTATCAGGTGTTTTTAAGGATTGTCTAGATTTCTCCGCCTTCAGGTACTTTTTCCCCCAATTTTTGCTGACTGTTGTTTGGTTTTTAGTGCGAATCTGTTTAGTAAGTGTTTAATTTGTCTGAAGATTGGTTTTTGTTGACCTTAGCGATGAAATTGTGGAATATTTGCACACTATCCCCAAATTTAGATGATTTTTATGTGGTTTTTTAGAGTGAATATACTTATATTTTGATGTTAAATAGCGTCAAGATTAATTTTTGTGAACCTTAACGATGAAATTGTGGAATTTTTGTGCAATGTGTGGCTTTCATTTGTCTACTTAATTGCCGGATCTTTAAATTAGCCCTTCTTTTCAAATTATTTATCTGTTTAAAGTTTAAGTGCAATGTTGGAACTTCGAAATTCAACTAGAAATGTTAAATCAGTTTGTGCTTTAAAATGCTACCACTTTTGTGCTTTTTTTAAAGGGCAGAAAACTATAGGGGCAAACTTTCTTGTTCTTGGCAATAACAATATATAGTTACTCTTATTTAAAAAGATTTCAACAAAAAAAATAAAAACTAAAAACTAATTGGTTTTTTTTAAAAAGAAAAAGTATAAAACTAAAGATATATCACCCTGCTTGAGCCTTATTCTCTAAAAACTCAAATTTTCCAAACTCATTTCCAACCACGCATTCTCCTAATAAAATAAATTTACACATAAACCCAAAAAATGTTCTTACTTTTTAGCCCACGTTCTCTAAAGAAATCTATTATGAATGATAATTTCCCAAAAAATGGGGCTCAAACATAGCCTATATAAATGCAGAATTTTAAAGAATTTAAATTGATGTCCTACTTTTATTAAAAAAAGAAAAGAAAAAAAAAGAATCACGTGGTTTAATGGCTAGTCGTTTTCATTGTACTATCCGTGCAAAGCTGGGTTTGTGAAATGCATATCATATACAAAGGCAAGAAAATTCCTGGTTTAATTGCTAGTCGATTTCATTATACTATGGGGATATATGATATTATTTTTCTTTCTATGATTTGAGCATTTCTAAAGTGACATATGGAATAAATGGGTTTAGTTCCTTGTACCTTTGGTTGCATTTTACTTCATAACTAGAGCAATTTATATTGAACTTTGGATATATTAAAATATTTTCATATCCTTTTTGTGATAAGTATTTGTCTAATATGTCATGACTTGATCATTGCAGTTTCTTGTGTAATTTTTGTTTTCTTTTTTCTGCAATCTAATAACTATTTGACTAATAGATTTTTCTGGATTTTTTGAAACTTCAGCATTGTGTGCAGTATTAGTCTCGGAGTGCACCTATCAAGTTTATCATGAATACGCAGTCAGAAGCACATGCACCTAAAAATGAGGAACCAGGTAGCTTAGATGTAATTCACAACAGCAACATATCTAATAGCATAGAGAGTTTCAAAAGTGGGACCGGTGGTAGACAATAGTCCTTTTGTTAAAGCTCTTTTAGTTAATTGGTCAATTTTTTTACACGTTCGATGAACATTAGCTGCTGTGTCATGACTTCCTAAAAAATAAAGTTGCCAAAATCTAAGTAGAAGTGTTGACACCTTGAGTTTACTGAAAGTAGTATGGAATTTCTGTTGTAACAACAGTTTTGAGGTTGAATTGAATTAAAAGTCAAACTGTGATATCTGATAATTTGTATTCAGTATCACTAAAATCCCAACATCTGAACCTGACATGAAATATCTAAAGTTGTAAATGGAATGTAGCAGAATCGGAGTTTATTATTCATCGAGCTTTCCGTGTAGTGAAAAATGCCATGTGGTGTCTCAATTCTTTTTTCCCCTCTCGTTTAGAGGGAACTTACAGAGAACATAATTTTCTTCGAGACTGTAGTATTTTACATCTTTTAACATGGCTTCATCCTGGCAATACCCATTTGAGAAGTATTTTCATCCTACTCTAATTTTAAAAAATATGTGAAGATATGAGTATGCATTGTCGTTATTTGATTCATATCTGTGGTCTAGGTTTCTCGGTTCTAACTTCTCATCCTTATAGCTATTTTGATATATTTCTACTTATTGGAAACTATTTCATCAATCATCATGCAGGCAGTAATTTTTCTGATGTGTTCCAATCAAAGCATGGGTATCATGGGGATTTTCTGGCGTCTAAGATTTCAGAACTAATGAAATTGGAAAGTTTAGAGGTAATATGTTAGTGTTTCGAATAACATCTTGTTATTACATTGTAAGCCTTAAATTATAGACTAGTCTGACTACCATTGAACTGGAATATAGGAACTTGGTTCTGTAATAAATATCATATTCTCTTATCAATAGTTTGATGGTCTTCTTACTTGTCAAGCAACTCTTTATGTGCAGAGTGCCACTTCTCAGTCGCTTTTCAGTGCTGTGAATAGGATTCTGGAGGAAAGCATTGAGAAAAAGAATGAGAGTATACCTCAGGTATGGCAGAATGATAGAACATTGTTGAATGTCATCAAGCTGATAAAATTTTATATCACTATTTCCTCCCTTAACCCCTTTCTGAGCTTTATTTACAATATTGTTGGTGGCATATTTCTTTTTGCTCAGCGCGTGGCATCCGTGGTGAAATTAGTTGTACAAGAAATTGAGCACAGGGTATATAAACAAGCAGAAAATATGAGAAAGGTAAATGCTCAAAAGATTATCAGCTCTAGGATGTGATTTTTTTTATTCTCAAAGTGTCTTATGAGATCATCCTCTCACTCCAAAAAAATAATATGCTTGACGATCTGTTTGCATTATTATATGAGTGCAGCAAAGAAAAATCTGTACAAGTCTCGTGAAGATAGGTACCAATTGAAAATTAGAGCACTTGAAACTCTTGCAACTGGAACAATTGAAGAAAATGAGGTACTATGACTGGTAGTTATGGATGTGGAATTAGGATGGTGGTTCTCTTTGCCCTTCATTCATTTCATCTTGTTTATTCACATTTTTGCAGATTGTCTTGAAGCATCTACAACAGATAAAGGTGCGTGTCTGTATATGAACATAGTTTTTTGCTCTCGTGACTAGGGAAAATGTTTTATCTCAGGTTGATTTGAGTTTATTATTCATCAAGTTCAGGGAATCTTGAAGTTTATATATTTGGCTTCAAATCATGTCAGTTGTTTACTGCTAGTGACTTTCTGTACTTGATTTATTGGGGGCTTATTGCAGTATTTCCCCGTACAAATCTTTGTTTTTATCTTTTAGGGTATGTTTGACAACCCTTTTTTTTCCCTAGAAGAACTAGGAATTTAAATTCCATTTCCAACTTTTTGGTGTTTGATGGCACAAATTTTCTATGAAATTGATTTTCCTACTTTTGCTCACACGTGTATTTTCTTGGTTTTTTAGGAAAATGCTTTTCCAACATTTTCCCACCAAATTCCAGTTTTTATTTATTTATTTATTTATATAATAGGAACAAATTCTAGACTCAATGGTAAAAAAAATTATCACTTTTATTGACAATTTACATGCAAAAAATGCCAAACGAAAACTAAAAAAATTAAAAAATTATTATTATTATTATTATTATTATTATTATTATTATTATTATATATATTTTTTTTTTTTTACTTTTTGGCAATCCAAACAAATTTTATCCCTAATTGTAAAAAAATTTATCCCAAAAACAAACTATTTTCATGAAAAATAAAATCAAACGGATTAGGTGAAAAATTATACCAATCAAACACCTTTAATTACAATTCACAGTAAAACAAATTCTAGGCAATTCAATTCCCTGTAATTTATTTTCTTTCTACCCAAATTCCATCTTTCTATCAAACGGACCCTTAGATTACTTCTCATTTTGAGTTGGCCTTACTAAAAATGAAGTTAATAAATGCACATGCTTGTATTTATATTCTCTCAATCATTGAGTAACTATATACTGGCACACGTATATCATGATATCAGCTTCTGAGCAATTATGTAACACTTTGTAGACGATTTCTCTCTCTCAACACACCCCCCCCCCCCCCCCATCCTCCTTCCTTTGATTCGTGATTGGTGTGCTTTAGACAGGCGGTACTTGTTTATTAGTTTATTTTGGAGAAGGTTCTTGTAATTATATCATCTTGTGGTCATAGCAATAATGATAATATATTGTTTATATGTTTGTCACAGATTGAAAAAGCTTTGATTGAGAAGAAGATGAAACTCGAAGAAAATGATTTAAATAGATTAAGGAAAGAAAAGGATCACTATGAGGGTCAAATTTTATCACTGAAGCAAGAATTGGAATTAGCCAAAACAACATATGAAGTAAATCAGTTACAATTAGAAACCCATGCCAAGGAAACTAAATTTCAGCTTGAGAAGAGAATTACAGAACTTGAGTGCCTTCTGGCTGATTCAAGGAACAAAGTGAAAGAACTTGAGGACTTTTCAGAATCAAAATTTCTAAGATGGAAAAGAAAGGAACACAGATATGTGCACTTCATCAATTCTCAATTTGGATCCTTGCAGGTTTGCATCAAGCTCAGTGCTTTAATTCTATAGATATCAATATTAATGATAATGTAAATTAAGCAGGAATTGAGGTCGGCATCTGAGTCCTTAAAGGAAGAGGTTTTGGAGACCAAGGAAATCTATGCTGACGAAGTTCATCATTTTGGTAGGAAGATGAATGAAACTTTTTCACTTTCGTAATTATTGCAATAATGATGACACATCTTTTTGGAATTTTTTATATGCAATCTTTTGCTTTGATCAGGGTTAAATCTCAAAGAATTGGTAGAAGCTGCACAGAATTATCACACTGTACTTGAGGAAAATCGGAAACTTTACAACGAGGTTCAAGATTTAAAAGGTCAGTAAGTTGGCTATGATGTTTTGGTTAGGTGCTAATGGAATTACTAATGTATCTGGGCTCCTTTTTGCTAGGAAATATAAGAGTTTATTGCCGTATAAGGCCATTTCTTCCTGGACAAAGTGAAAAACACACAACCATACAATATATTGGTGATAATGGAGAATTAGTTGTCATAAATCCCTCTAAACAAGGAAAAGACAGTCATCGGCTTTTCAAATTCAATAAGGTCTTTGGTCCTGCAGCTACTCAAGGTTCTACTTTTCTTACTTTATAAAACATAACTTCTAAAGAACAATGACAGATGTCTAACTAAATGTAACACACTCTTTCTCTCTCTCCTGCTTGTTGTATCTCTCTATTACTCATCTCCAGAGGAAGTCTTCCGAGATACACAACCATTAATCAGGTCCGTCCTTGATGGATATAATGTTTGTATCTTTGCTTATGGTCAAACAGGGTCGGGGAAAACTTACACAATGGTATGTTCTTACTCTTATGATAAGTAAAAAAAAAAAGAGAATAATTTGCTCTTTGGGTTTGTTAACTTACGATGTTGAATGTATCTTCAGAGTGGGCCGAGTGTAACATCTGTAGAAAATTGGGGAGTCAACTATAGAGCTCTGAACGATCTCTTCAATATATCTCAGAGCAGAAAAAGCTCCATTGCATATGAAGTTGGGGTTCAAATGGTTGAAATTTATAATGAACAAGTGCGTGACTTACTTAATAACGACAGTTCTCAGAAGAGATATCCTTTAGAAATTTCTTCTATGACTCCATGTTTAATGAAGCACTAAATTTTCCTTCTCCATTTTACACTTTCTTTCTTCCACCTAAGAGTATGTTTTGGAACTGTTTATAAATACTTTTGGTCAATCCATTTTTTATTTACACATTTCATAGGACTCATATGTACTACCCACTTCTCCAGCTCTGTCTGTTTATAAACATTTCCCATACATTCTCTAACTTGCATGATTATATGTGCTATTATGCCTCCACATCTATATCTATTCATATATTTTCTCCATTGTTTCCTTTGACTTGCACACGCTTGGGATTTGGAACACTTCCCAACCGAATGGATTAACTGTCCCCGATGCTAGCATGCACCCTGTTAGATCAACTACAGATGTGTTAGATTTAATGAGTATTGGGTTAATGAATAGGGCTGTTGGTGCAACTGCACTAAATGAAAGAAGCAGCCGGTCCCACAGGTTTGGCCGCATATTAATTGTCATTTATCTGACATTTTCTTTTGTGGCTTGATTTTGATTTTACTTCATATGCACAGTGTACTTACAGTTCATGTCCGCGGGACGGATTTGGAGACCAATGCTGTTTTGCGTGGTTGTCTACATTTAGTAGATCTTGCTGGGAGTGAAAGAGTAGAACGCTCTGAATCTACAGGGGATAGACTACGGGAAGCACAACATATAAACAAATCCCTATCAGCTTTGGGAGATGTAATCTCTGCTTTGGCACAAAAAAGTTCCCATGTGCCATACAGGAATAGCAAGCTAACTCAAGTTCTTCAGAGCTCTCTAGGTATGTAAGAAACTATTGAGTGATATCATGTGAATTACACAGCTGAATTGAATGATAAAGGATTTAAATGAGACTGTCTATGTTATTGGTTTTTCGTTTTGTCCTTCCATTGGTCTCTATACTTATCCCCACCCTTCTTATTTTTTTTATTTTTTATTTTTTGATAACTATCCCCACCCTTCTTTTCCCCCATACTATAGGTAGTCAAGCAAAGGCACTCATGTTTATACAACTCAATCCTGATGTAGAGTCCTTCTCAGAAACTATAAGTACACTGAAATTTGCTGAGAGGGCTTCTGGAGTTGAGTTGGGTGCTGCACGAAGTAATAAAGAGGGTAGGGGTGTTAGAGAGCTTGTGGAACAGGTACTTTATCCTTGGTTATTCACTGAAGGATAATGCTAATGGTGTTTCTCATTGCTACAATTACTTCTATACAATCTTGGTAGATTTCTTATTTATTTCTTTTTAATCATAGATTTCTGATTGACTGTTGTTCTTTTGAGTGGCACAATTATATTAAGTTATTCTACTTCAAATACTTTAATTAATGCTTTCTCATTGATGGCTGTGTCCATCTTTAGTTTTTTGTTCCTCCAGGAGCACTTGTGAAAATGTCTATTGCCAATTTAAGAGACTAATAGAAGCATACCTTAACAATGGAAACAAAAGCTATTTATATCTAATTTTCAGTGTGTTGTTGCCATTCAGTTTATATTATTTCGCTGTGATTCAATTCTAGTTCATTCTTGAAAGTATTCTGAAGCCTGTGTTGCTGTTGTTCATTATTAAACTAATATAGTATTACTAATAAGGAAACCGAAAAAAGAACGGCTATTAATTGATTTCTCCTGAGCTTACAGATGGCTTTTCTAAAGGATGTTGTTATGAAGAAAGATGAGGAAATTGGAAGATTACGATCTTTCAAAACTAATGGAAATACTGAGAGTCGAGATGTGAACTCTTCAAGCTACAGACCTGCCTCTCCAAGAAGGCTTTCTATAGAGGCCTCGCATCCAAGACGAACTGATTTGGACAATAGCTCGGAGTACAGTGATAAACATTGTGAGGCTGTTTCTCAGCAATCAATAGACAGCCTGAGGCACCACGAGGAATTCTTTCAACAATCAAGGCTTGAAATCGTAGGAAGCAGTCAAAATTCTATGGAAAATGTCAGATCAGGTCCCAGTTTAGCATATGGAGGTAAAACTTGTAATTTAGATGTAGGGCTCCTGAACTTTGGAGATACAGATTCTGAAGAGAGACTAAGTGATATGTCTGATGGCATTTTTACAATGGGTACTGAAACTGACAGTTCCATAAGTAATAGGGTAGAGCACATGCTTTTCCCTGAAACTGCAAAACGAACTTCAGAGATTATGGAGAAGTGAGCATTCCATTCTTCCTTTGAGTTTTGTAATACTGCTTTAACTGTAGATACGCAGCAATATTATCGTCTAAGAGCATGTTTGGTTGAGCTTAAATGTTACCTTTAAGTAGCTATCTTTGCCAGACATTTTAAGCTTTTATAGAAGCTATTCCTTTTTGAGATTTTTAGTTCAGAAACTTACTTTTCTGAAAGTATTTTTACTTTCTTTAAGATTAGCCAGACGTGCTCTCATATAATGAAGTCTGCACCGCTTGATATTTTGTTACATTTTTTCTCTTTCAAAATAAAATCAAATTTCTATTTTAAGCCCGCATTTTCCTTTCCTGGATTTCATTTTTTACTAATTTTTTGTTGAACAGACTCAATTTCAGTTTCTTCACTTGCACCTTAGTCTAAATTTTATTACATGAACTTGTTTTAAAAATTATTGCATGCATCTTGTTGCTCTTATTTGCATGTTGGAGCAAATGTTTTACAAGGAAAGTCAGATCCTTCACTTTGCTACCTGGTCTAATGCAGGCGCAACGTGCCAGTTAAACTTCCAAGGCCCCATCAAAAGCAAGTCCAAGCAGGATCTTATCGGTTGTCAATGGGCGAGCGCTCTTCAAAAGTTTCGAGTACTAACCTTCCTCTTCTTCCTTTTGTGTTGGATTATCCGCATACTTGGCTGAACTTAAATTTTTCAATTTATAATTACATCTATTTATAAACATATAAATATTGGACAAAGTCATAAATAAGCTTCTTGTACTTATTTTTAAGCTTTTTTTTTTTTCTCTAAAATAAGTCAATTAATCTGTCTTTCTCTTTTGGCGCTTCTTAGGTTCTAAAAGAGCCACTTTTACCAGCTCTTCTGCACTGAAGCTTCCAAAACAGAGAGAGTAAGTCAAAACGCCGCATTCAACGAGTTAGAGTAAATTAAAATCTGCTGATTCGTAGGCTGGTAATTTTCTGGCTAGAAGAGATGTTTTGAAACTTATCCCAGCATAGGTTGCAGTTAAATGTATTAGGATTGCCTCCCCATTTGGTCATTGTGTAAATTCATGCGCCACGGAGATGAATTCAACCGACAATTTGAGTTGTGTATTTGGTTTTTTACTAATGTAGAGCAGAAAAAAATTGATGCCAAACTCTAAAATCTGTCTCATCTTGAAGATTTCAAACAGTTGGTATCAGTTATTGGCAAAGGTTGTGATACACATGGTAAAGGTATTTTTGTACGCAATAATGGGCACGATGAATGAACCGTCAAATTCATCTTATCAACCATGTTATTAAGACGCTCCATGAGATTATTGTAGCTTGCTTGCATAAGAAAACACCGAAGGCATTTGACCTATAAATATTTGTTTCTTGTTAAGAAGTGCCAATAATTTTTTAGGTTAAAATAATGTCATAGATGATAAGTGCGTTTTACGCACTTATTTAGGTCACAAAACATGGACAGTTGTTTGTAATTATGTTGAAATATGGCTTAATTCTATATAAATTGTGTTTGCAGGACTATGTCGATGGAAATAACGAAAGTAAGTGAAAACGAGCAAGAAATAACTAAAATGAAAGTTCAAGGATTAACGTGCAAATATTCAAAAGTATTGTCGAACCAAACGAGGAAGATTTGAAAATACTAAGAGTCAATTGGTTGAAAGAAGACGTCAAAGGGATGAAATATCGTCAAAGTATGATCACACAACAATTTCTAATCGAAAAGTTATGCATCGATTTTTAGCCTCATATTGAGACTCATTTTTGACATGGTAAACAATCGAATTGGAAGATGATATCTGAATAAAAGTTATAGCCCTTTGAGGTATCTTTCTAAGTCACTTTGAATCACTTCAATCGGATATCGATAGATAAAATTATGACCAAAATACTAAAAATTGTCCAACGAAAAAAAAGGTGAATCATGTGGTCGCATGATGTTATTTCCATGCGGTCGCATGGTGTTATTTTTTACGCGAAAAATTCTGCTTTCCGTTTTTAAGTGAAATATTTATGGAAACTCAATTTGAAACTTCTTTATAACCCTAAACTCGACCAGAAACAGAGGCTACGCCTATTTGGATATATTCTACACATTGGAGAGCAAGACAACAAGGAAGGAAAAGAAGATTTATCCCAAGATTTAAGATTTAACTCAAGCATTAAAATGGTGATGTCGTTTCCAACCTGTTTCTTTTGTTTTCTTACTTCTATCATGTTAGACTAGTTTTTCATGTACTAGATGAATGATGAACCTCACAGTGTAATTTTGTAATCTCTATTTTGCAATTTGATATTTAAACACGTTTAATGGATGTTGAATGATTTATATACAATTTATTGTCTGCATAATTAAATGCATGTGATTATGTGAGTTTAGGTGATCTAATTTATGCATTCGAAAGAAGGGAAATAAATTTTACAATGTATAAATCATCGTAAGGTCCGATAGAGGATAGAAATATACCGCTATACTTTGTGAATCTTTAAGTGTTTATAAAACGTCATGCATTCTTGCACATTGCATTTGTCATAGAAATATAGTCAAATAGTATGTTAGAATAGGTTCAATTCTACTCGAAAGAGATTGTTGGATAAGTTAGAAACATTGATTCTTCAACCAATTCATCGTGTCATCAAATTGTGAAATAGGAGTTAAAAGTGAAAATATTTGGTGATTCGGAATCCTAGTGCGCTTTTATTATATTAATTTCATAAATTTTGCATTCGAATTTCATATTGCATTCTAGTATAATTCGCATCTAGTTTAGCCAATTCATTCATATTAGCATTCATAATTTAGTTTTATTCTAATTTAGTATAAAACACATTAAAAATATATCTAGTTTCAATTAAAGTCGAGATCATTATCATTGAACTACTCAATCTTTGTGGGATCGACAATTCGGACTCTAAAAGTCCACTTTATTACTTGTAATGAACCGCACACTTGCGGTGGTTTTAAATCGAACGACATTTTCGTGAACAGTAGAGGAATAAATAAAATTGATAGGACGGTATAAGATACAATTTTACGCCTATTTTTGTTATAACATGTATTGCACGTGATTTTATATTATGTTGACGTTTAGGTATATTGTTCAAAACTTCTAGACATCGGGATTTTTTTGTGTGTACGTTGTACACTATTTTAATGAAAATTACATATTTAAACGATTGCAGTTGAGAAACAACTAAGTCGTTGTAGTATAGTGGTGAGTATTCCCGCCTGTCACGCGGGTGACCCGGGTTCGATCCCCGGCAACGGCGAAATCTTCCTTTTTGTATATTAAAATTTTCCATAACCGTAAAATGACATCTTTACCCTTTTATATAATATGTTTCTTGAGGGTGCTGCAGAAGGGGTCAAGGACATCATCAAATTGCACGGATTTCAATATAATTAACGATAAACTATATTAATTTGAAATTGTTTGAAGGAAATCTTTTTATTTTCAAACTCTTATTTTTTAGTGAGAAAAAGCTACTTAATTTAAAAATCATTTTTACGTGTTTGTCTAAACTTAAAAGTTACTTTTAATTCATTCTTACTTTTATGCTATAACCCTAATTTCATATATTCCTTGTGCGAACGGCGGCTCCTTTTACTTTCATTCAAATCTTGATTTATGTTTAAAATGTCATTTTGTTATTAGTATTTACTTTTCTCCATTATTGACTTCCTTAGTAGATATTTGAAAAAACTTTGTGCAATATTGCAATGCACTTGATATTTTTACATCCATTAACTATTTAGCGAGAATGTGTCCTTGAGTGCTTCTTGAGAATTTTGTTTGCTTGGAGGGAGTCATACCACGATAATACGGTGATATGATCCGAAATAACTCTAATTCTGAGAGAATATTTTCCTTTTGCACGAATTTTCATATTTTACTATAATTCTTAATTTTGACAAATTTTGTTATTTTAGGACTCTTTTAAATTTCGTTATTTCCATATTTCCTAGATTTAGTATAAATAAGAATTTTATTCTCATTGTATGAACAAAACTTTTATTATGAATAAGAATTGAGATTTTCTCTCCAATGGTTCTTGATGAACTTTTCGAACTTATCAAGTATATTATTATATTTGTGGCGTTCAACTTTTAGAACTTATCTAAAGATTAGGCACCATTTTTTATGTTCGCAAATCGAGGTTGTTAGTTTTGTAATCAAGAGGTCATTCAAACTCCATTTTTATTTGGTTGCTTGGTTCAATAATTTGCGGGTCGAGATCCTATTATCTACAACCTGAATTTGGGCTTTCCCGGCGTTTTCAAATCAATTCGGCGAGTTCCATGAGATTCCACCAACCAGGATCTCATCAAGTGGTATCAAAGTTCGGGCTCCAAATTCAGGTTCTATCTTTTTTTCTTCTTTTTTCTTCTTTTATTTTGTTCTTCATGTTTTCGTGTCCAGTAAAATTTTTGAGTCTTTGATCCAAAAAATTTTTAAAAAAAATTTAAAGTTATTTTTTGACTATTTAAAAGTCCAAATTAAATTTCGTTTTGTTTTGCTGCTTTTCTAGTCGAATTCTCGAGTTATAACAAAAAAAATCTGAAATTTTTTATTATTATTTAATTCCGAAAATTTTCAGTAGTTTTCAATTTTCTGTTTTTGAGTAAAAAAATTGTTAATTCTAGAAATTGCCAATATCATACTATTTTGTTTAAATCCAAAAATCTGTTGTATTCATTCCAATCCAAAAATTCAAGAACCACTTTCTTGAATTAAAAGAATTCTCATTCAAAATTTCATCAAATCATTTTTCTTTTTTCTTGAGTCTTCTTGATTACAAAACTCAATCACAACCGGTTTGAATACCACGAGAAATTGATTGATACACGAGAGGATAAAAGTGAGTCAGAAATATTTTAAAAATTAGGATGTCAAATGAGGTGATTCGACGGTTTGAAAGATTGCTTGGGGATGTAACTAAAAGACTTGGTAGGTTAGAGGCATCGAGGTGAAATGGTCATAGGGGACACTCAAATGCAAGGAGATCAGGTAGGAGAGAGCCTATGAGGGAGTTGCATGATTATTATGAATATAGTAGTGATTTGGATGATGATGCATCAATGGTACGTGAAATGGGTATGCTGATGAATATAAGTGGTAGGTTTGGACGAAGGGGTAAGAATAATTTTGGAGATGATGTAAATAGGAATATGTGCAATAATAAGACAACAATTCCTTCATTCAAAGGAAATAGTGATCCGGAGGCATATTTGGCATGGGACCAAAATGTGGAGCTCATATTTGATGGTCATAACTACTCTGAAGGGAGAAAGGTAAAGTTAGTTGTAACTCAATTGGTAGATTATGCTATAATTTTGTGGGATCAGTTGACAACATCTAGGCGAAGAAATTATGAGAGACATGTTGAATCTTGGGGTGGGTTGAGAAATATTATGAGGAAATAATATGCACCTAATTACTATTATAGGTATAGGAGAGAGATGCGTGAAAGGGGGTTTCAAAACAATCTTAGTAAGTATGGTGGAGTTGAGAATTCAATGGGGGTAAAACACATATTGTGAAGCATGTTAGTAGTAAGCTGACTGGTTTAGATTATAAACTAGAATTTTCAAAGATTCGTGACATGATTAATTCTCAAGTTGATCACACCAATGAACAAGGAAGGAAAAAGAGAGAAAACAGTGAGGTGACTATTTGTGAGGAAAAAAGAGTAGAGTTACAAGAGAGAAAAGAAATAGAGAGTGAAAATGAGAGTAGAGAGGTGAGGTGACAAATAAAAAAGTTAAGCCACAAGAGGGAAAAGAAAAAGAGTTTTCAAAGAGAAGAAAAGTCAGAAGTGAGCTGTCATGAAAATGAGAGGGTTTTAGTGAGAACTAACAATTCCCTCCCTAATTTTGCTACTTTTGTCTTGTAGAATTTTGAAGACTTGATTCCTAAAAACAAGCATATCAAACAACTTCTGGAAGAAACTAACCAAGCCTGCATTAGCTTGAAACTCTCTTTACTACCAGAAGTTGACTTTGTGGTTCCCGAGGAGGCGAAGGAGTTTCGAAGCAGTGGAAGGAGTTCATATATGATGGTTTGAGAAACAAAGATGATCTGAAGAGCAACATGTATCCATTTGAAGTGTCATTGCTACAACAACAAATGTGGCTGATTAAGTTTGTTCTACAATACACTAATATCTATAAAGTTGATGATTGCCATGCATTAATCCTCTGTCGGGAAAGGGAAATTTTTTTCATTTGATCCAGGTGGTGCAGTGATAAAAACTTGTAGTAGGTTGGTTATCCCCTACGCGATCACAAGGCATGGATTCGAGTACGAATTCTTTCGAAGAGAGAGTGGATGATATGATCCGAAATAGCTCTAATTCCGAGAGAATATTTCCTTTTTGCGCAAATTTCTATATTTCACTATAATTCTTAATTTTGAAAAGTTTTGTTATTTTAGGACTCTTTTAAATTTCGTTATTTTCATATTTTCTAGGTTTAATATAAATAGGAATTTTATTCTCATTGTATGACCAAGACTTTTATTATGAAAAAAATTTGAGATTTTCTCTCTAGTGGTTCTTGATGAACTTTTCGAACTTATAAAATATATTATTATATTTATGGCGTTCAACCCTTAGAACTTAACAAAAGATTAGGCACCATTTGTGGCGTTCGCAAATCGAGGTTCATTGATTTTGTAATCAAGAGGTAATTCAAGCTCCCTTTTTGTTTGGTTGCTTGGTTCAATAATTTGCGGGTCGAGATCCTATCGTCTACAACTTGAATTTGGGCCTTCCCGACATTTTCAAATCAATTCTGCGAGTTCCATGAGATTCCACCAACCGGGATCTCATCATATGGGGTAATGTTGAATAAAGAATTAGATAAGGAAAATAATATTTGTCAATAATTGCACCTAATACATTATAAATCTCTCTATATTATTCAAATTAAATTCTTTGCAATTTTCTGGCTGTTAAAAAATCATGGAAGATGAATATACTAAATTCCAATTTTCTCGGTTTATTAAAATACTTGTTTACACTGAAAAAAATATTGAAAATACCTTTGGACTTCCTTAGTGGAGCAATGCCGCTTCTGTTGTTCTGATGAGTAATTGAACACTTGCAAAACGAGGTCGGGACTTTCTTTCCCTTTGTACTCCAGCATGAGAATTAATAATGAGGTTTTGAATAGAATGACTCGTGAAAATAGAGAGAGAAAATATATTGTGAAAGAAAAACTATACCCTCATACCTGGCACGTCTTTGGAATATTTATAAAAAAAAATTGATGTAGTGTAACCGTCAGACGGTTACTGTCCACGAGTCTAGTGTAGTATGTCCATTCACTAAACATTTTTCACCCACAACCTGAGTAGACGATTTCCACTCCCCAGACGGTTAGTGGGATCAGTGATCACCGTCAAGCAGTTATCAATCAACTAAAAAAGATGTTCAGACAGTTGAAAGTCGTGATAATAGATCTATCATAGCAAGAGTCGTCTAGCATAACGTAAGTTCTCTAGCATAATGGAATTCATGATACCATAGCGGTAGTCGGTCTACCATAGTGGTAGTTGAACTAGCATGGCAGTAGTCGGTCTATCATAGTGGAATTCAGGATAGCATAGCGGTAGTCGATCTACTATAGTGACAGTTGAGGTAGCATAGCAATAGTCGGTCTACCATAATGACAGTCAAACTAGCATAGCAATAGTTGCTCTACTGTAGCGCCAGTCGAACTAGCCTAGCAATAGTCGATCTACAATAGTGACAGTTAGACAGCATAGCGATAGTTGCTCTACCAGAGTGGCAGTCGGACTATCATAGTGGTAGTTGCTCTACCGCTGCAACAGTCACACTAGCATATCGCTAGTAGCTCTACCATAGCGGTAGTCGCTCTACAATAGCGATAGTCAAGCTAGCATGGTGGTAGTCGATCTGCTACAACGATAGTCGAACAAGCATAGTGGTAGTCAAACTAGCATAGTGATAGTCGTTCTACCATAGTGACATTCAGACTAACATAGCAATAGTCGCTCTACCATAGTGATAGTCGGACTAGTATAGCGGTATACAATCTAGCATAGTGGTAGACAAGCTAGCATAACGAAATTCACCTAGCATAGCAGAAGCTGCCTTCACTTTGTTGTCCATTGTAGCCCACTATTTATGTCACATAGTATCACTAGCCTCTCTACCTCTTTTGGATAGTTATCGTTAAGAGGTAGCATCTCCATTCATTTTTCTAGGTCTTTTCTTCATTTCTTCATTCTAAAGTAATCATTTCATCTACTTTCATTTTCCTAAGATTTCTTTCATTCTTAGCGCACTCCCATTCAATTTACATATGTAAGGTAGTACTATCATCTTCTTCTAGCCAAGAGTCTTCAACATTATCTCCTTGTAAATCAAGTAGGAAGAGATTGACGAAAACGACGAGAGAATGAGAGTGGACCAACCAACAAACTGGTCGATCAATCAGTGAATATGCAGGTGATCGACTGCTTGAGGCTTTTCGATTAACTAGTTGACATGCTAGTCGATCAATGAATGGGGATGATCGATCGATCGACCCCCCCCTCCCCCTGAGATGATGTCCAATTAGCATATTTTCGAGATTCCAAGTTAGCAAGTTTCTCTTTGCATCCATTTTTCGTGTTCAGCCGCATGGCAATCATCTACCTTGCGCGATCAACTAGTTGATGAGTCAATCGCTCAGCGGCCAACATAGCATACGTTGACCAATATAGTGGTCGATTGTGGTATGCGTCCACCGCATTAGCGATCAATTGTTGTTGATGAGTCGATCGATATATAATTGACTACTTGATGACTGCATAGTAGTCTAATGCGTTAGCTCTGCCATTCGTCGTTGTTGTCCGCTACTCAATTGATTGCACTATTTCGAGTTTGGTTAGCGAATTTTAACTCTACTTCTTATTTGGTGAGTCTTTAGCTTTAGCCACTGATTTGATTTTCTTGCTCAATGCCTAGCCCATTGGGCAATTTAACGTATTGAACGTATGGTTCGGTGATTTTGAGTCTTAACCAATTTTTTGGTTTCAAAAGCTCATCACTAGAACCGTATAGCGATTTTGAGTTATAACCATTTTTTTGATTTTCTTGTTCATTGTATAGTTCCTTGGGCGATATTGATGAGTTGAGCACTTGTCTAGTGATTTTGAGTCATAACCAATTTTTTGGTTTTCAAAACTCACCACTAAGACTGTAGAGTGATTTTAAGCTATAAACATTTTTTTGATTTTCTTGTTCACTGCCTAGCCCTTTGGTTGATGTTAATGCGTTGAACACATGTCTAGTAATTTTGAACATTAAACCAATTTTTGGTTTTGAAAGCTCACCACTAAGACCGTAGAGCGATTCTGAGCTATAACCAATTTTTTTTGTTTTGTTGCTCACAACTAAACCATAGAGCAATTTCGAGCTAATCAATTTTTTGATATTGTTGCTCACTGTTAGATCGTAGAGCGATTTCGAGCTAACTAATTTTTAGTGTTGTTGCTCACCGCTTGTCCCATCATGCAATCTTGAAGTGTAGAGCGCAAGGTCTAGTGATTTTGAGCCTTAACCATTTTTTGAATTTGAAAGCTCACCGATTAGCCCCTCGAATGATTTTGATGTGTTGAGCTTCTGTCTGGTGATTATGAGCCTGAACCAATTTATGATTTTGAAAGCTCACCATTATGACTGTAGAGCGATTTTGAGCTTATAACCAATTTTTGGTTTTGTTGCTCACCGTTTGTCTCGTCGTGCAACCTTGAAGTGTAAAGTGATTTTGAGCTAACCAATATTTTGGTTTTGTTGCTCACCGCTAAATCGTAGAGTAATTTCGAGTTAACTAATTTTTTTAGTATTGTTGCTCACCGGTTATCCAGTCGTGCAACCTTGAATTGTGGAGTAATTTTGAGCCTGAACCAGTTTTTTGGTTTTGTTGCTCACCACATAAGGTCTACTATAGTGGAAGTTACACTAGCATAGCAGTAGTCGCTCTAATGTAGCACCAGTCGAACTAGCATAGCAATAGTCGATCTACAATAGTTGCAGTCGGACAGCATAGCAGCAGTCGCTCTATCATAGCAGTAGTCGAACTAGCATAGCGTTAGTCAGTCTACCATAGAGATAGTCAAGCTAGCATAGCTGCAGTCGATCTACCATAGCAGCCATAGCAGCAGTCGGACTAGCATAGCGATAGTTAGACTAGCATAGTGCTAGACGAGCTAGCATAGCGAAAGTCGCGTGCCTTCACTTTGTTGGTCATCGTAGTCCACTATTCATGCTACAAAGCACCATACACGAAATTGATTTGTTTTTATTTCAACTTTCTATAAGCAAGCGCAACTTGATTGCGCATTATTTATTAGTTAGTAGTTGTATTACACATCTACCTGGACAATCAACGAACAAAAAATTGAATTTTCAACTGTTCAAGAATAATCCTTTCATTAACATGAGTTATTACCTTATATAGAGGAATAACTGCCACGTAGTGTATGATGGGTTTTTTTTTTTTTTTGTCAACTTCTAATGACAAATGGCTAAGTGTTCTTCTGTACAAGGCTTGACATTTTTTATCTAGTACACATAGCTCGGTTTCATTAACATTATCCGAAAGACATTATTGGTACAAGCAATTGTTAAGCATAGATAGGTAGAAGAACCAATAAAATTACAAGTTGTGCATGTCTACACAGAAAACACTACTAGGGGACACTTGACATTTTTACATTGAAAAATGGTAAAAACGAAAAAAATATCATATAGGTGCCGCCGACACACCTGTAATTCTCCTATGAGTTATTCTACTGTACAATAAAATTATTGTCCATTGGCTGCAACCCTCTCATAAAAGCTCAATTTTGAGCTCTTTAGAGAAGATTCGAAGGGAGCTTCTCGAAAGCGTTTTAAAAAATTCATTTGGCATGACTTTTGAATGTCAAAATGAACTTCTAAGATTTAAAAGTTACTTTTGGACTCGTTTGACTAATTTTATGAAATTATTTTTCTAGTTAGAAGTTCTTTTAAAGAAAGTTGATATATGGCATTCCACTAAAAGCACTTCTGAAATAAGAAGTTCTTTTAAAAATTAGTTTCCAAACAAAAATAAGGCAATTTTCTCAAAAAGTTCTTATGCAAAAAGCGAAGCAAAAGTAAAGGTAAAAATCATGTGAAACGGGCCCTAAAAAGACAAATTTTGTGAGTAAGCTCTTTTGTCCATATGCCGCAACCAAAAACCTGTATATATTTTGGGAAAATAAATTCCGAAATAGTGATTTTTTAAAAAATTTGTAGTTACAAATAGAAAAAAATTGATTTACGTGCAAAATATTTTTATTACGAGAATGTGTGGTTGAAAATAAGTTTTAAAAAAAAAAGAGCTTGTTTTAATGATTGTCAAATAGGACTTGAAGTTCTTTAGATTTTCTAAAAATGTTTTGCTATACATACAACTGGGCATGATAGCCCCCTCACAAGAGGGGGCCCACAATTTTTTTTATTAG
The DNA here is from genome assembly GCA_019395295.1 of Osmanthus fragrans. NCBI lineage: Eukaryota > Viridiplantae > Streptophyta > Magnoliopsida > Lamiales > Oleaceae > Osmanthus > Osmanthus fragrans. The sequence goes on along the minus strand of CM033344.1, from coordinate 16,411,518 downwards.
ATGCAAGCCCCCTCTTGTAAAGAGGCTATCATTCGAACTGTCATGCCAAGATGTATAATCAGCAAAACCCTTCTAAAATTCCTTCTAGCCCCCAAAGAGCCCTCCGAAACACACATCTAATCCTCTTCTAATGTTAATGGACAATTAATGTAAAATTTTAATATTCTTTTTATTGGAACGCCTCTTGCCATCCACAAGTTTAACTTGTTATAGATAATAAGGAAATATTTGCTCATGAAGAAAATAATTACCTTTTCTTGTGAAAAAATAAAAAGCATGCTTGTCTGTCCAACGAAGAGCAAAAGAAATGTCGTAAAATCCACTTAGGGTCTGTTTGATAGAAAAATGGAAAATGAATGGCAAATAAAATGTTTGGCAGGGAAGTGATTTGCCTAAAATTTGTTTTAGAGGGAATTGTATTAATGATGTTTGATTGGTATAATTTTTCACCTAATCCGTTTGACTTTATTTTTCATGCAAATGATTACTTTTTGGGATAATTTTTTTATAGTCTGTATTAAAATTTGTTTGGATTGCCAAAAAGTAAAAAAAAAAAAAATTTAAAAAAAATTTCATAAAATTTTTATGTTCGTTTGGCTTCATTTTCATGCAAATTGTCAATTAAATGGATAAAAAATTTTACCATTGAGTTTAGAATATGTTTCCATTGCCAAAAAGCTAAAAAAAAAAAAAAAAAAAAAAAAAAAAAAAAAAAAAACATCCAACAAGGTGGAAAATAATTTTCCACCAAAATCATAAGAAAATATTTTCCTACTTTTGTGCTTCAAAGGATTGTACATTAGAAATTGATGGCAAACATTTTTCAGGGCAAATTTGGCTAATCAAACAGCCAAAAGTAGGAACTAGGAAAATATTTTCTTAGTTCCATGGCAAATGCGACGAATCAAACACAGCCTTATTGCATGCTTTGTATGGATAATTAAAACTATTGGATAAATTCTATTCACCGTAATTATATTTTTATTTAGGGATAATTGGCACAAAATCTACCTAACATTTACATTTATTGCAGAATATCTCATAATCTTTCATTTTGACGTAAAACCCTCTATTCGATATTTTCTTCGTGAAATACAACCTTTTTCTTCCATCTTCTCTATAAAAGTCTTGCGAATTGACAAATATATTCTTCTCTTTAAATAAAACAAAAGAGAAGAAAAATTAAAGAATTAATTGCAATTGTAGTTCCAATTTTTTTTCCCAAAAAAAAGAAAATACAAATGAGTCTCAAATAAATAATTACAAAATTAAATGGTATAAGTTAGTTTTTATATTTTATAATAAATTAAATAAATTAAATAATTTTTTCACTATATTTTATATTTTAAATAATATTATCGACGTATAACTTAGTTTTTATTTTCTATTTCAAATTCAAAGAATTTATTGTAATTAATATATATTATATATATGTAAATAAAAAACAACGACAATATCATCAATTATATTATCGACAATTATCAATAGTTCTACGATAAAAAGAGAAGCTTGGATAAGTAACATCAATGGCCTCTTAGTCGACCAATTGAAAAAATTAATTGTTGATAATATAATTGATGTTATTGTTGTCGTCCATTTGATTTATATATATATATATACACACACTAATTACAATAAGTTCATTGAAGATGCAATAGAAAATAAAAACTAATTTACACGTCGATAATATTATAAATAAAAAAAATAAAATACAGTGAAAATTACTAATTTATTTTAATTTTTAAATAAAATATAAAACCGAACTTATACATACATTTACTTTTTTAATTATTTATTTGAGACCCGTTTGCATTTGTTTGATCAATTTGAGACTGCAGTTGTAATTAATTCTTTATTTTTTCCTCTTTCCTTTTTATTTTATTTAAAGAGGAGAGTATGCTCATAATTTTCACAAGACTCTATTGAGAAAATGGAAGAAAATATTGTATTTTGCAAAGAAAATGTCATCTAGGGTGGTTTTGTGTCAAAATGAAAGGATATGGAGGTATTTTGAAATGAAGCAAAGGTTGAGCTTGTTTTATGCCAATTGCTCTTTTGTTTTGTGTCAATAAGGTAGTTGTACTTAAATTTATTTATTAGATAATTGTACTTTAATTTAATTTCAATCGAGTAACTTCATCCAACCGTCCCTTGGAGCGACGTGAATCGATGACATAACAATAAAAAAATATGATTATCATTTATTTTATTAAGGTAGTACTTATCCATGTCAGCAACTAGTAATTACATGTATGGCCATCATTAATTTACTTTCAATGTCATCGATTTTGTCACTAGAATTGGATGAATTACCTTAATTGAAATCAAATAAAAGTGTAGCCGTTAAAATCAAATCAAATTAAAATAGAGTTATCTTATTGCAATTTAATTAAAGTGTAATTTATTTGATTGAATAAATTTAAATTATCACTACCCGACAAATGAAAGTATAATTATCACGAATATAATTTCATTCATTAAATGGCACAATATTTAAAAAGAAGAAAAGGTTAATATTTTAATAATTATACGATCCAACAATACTCTATATTACTTACCATAACATGGTGCATTTTTGGTATGGCGACTAACATGATTAGAAATGAAAATGGATAAACAATTTCATATACAATTTTTAAGAATTTTATTTAATTTTATCTAATTCAATGTATTAAGTCCATGTTTGATAACTATTAAAATAAAAGTCTTTTTTTTCACAAACTTATTTTTTATTACACATTCTCACTGTAAAATATTTAGTACATAAATTCAAAATTTTCTTTTAATTTTTAATCACATTCTTCAAAAAAATCATTATTTCAAAAACCTTATTTTTTTTTTTTCAAAACCTTTTTTTAATGGTTGTCAAGGGGCTAAATGTGATGATAATTTTAAACTAATAAATATTTTGAATTATTTGGGTTTTTAAAATGAATTAAGTCATTTGTTCCCTCTTGTTTACTCAACTCACTCACCCTCTCACGTGGAGATCGAATCTCACGTCCAATAAATACGTGGGGCTCGACCTCCGTGTGAGAGGAAAGATATAATCGAGCCAAAGTATAAATAAGAGGGTATAAGTAACAATGCCCCTTTTAAAATATGGATCATGCTATTTTTACCATCTTCTTTATCCGACCCCATCCACCCCTTTTACATTGGGGTGAGTGGGCAACATTTGTCGAAAATGGGTCTCAATTTGGTAAGTTTTTGGAGGTGTTTAAGAAGCTACACATTAACATCCCATTCGCTGACGCGCTAGCTCAAATGCCGAGTTATGCCAAGTTCATGAAAGAAATCCTTTCGAACAAAAGGAAATTGGAAGATCATGAGACAGTGATGTTAACAGAAGAATGTAGCGCTATCCTTCAGAACAAGTTACCACCCAAAGTCAAGGATCCAGGTAGCTTTACTATTCCATGCGCCATTGGCGATGTTAATATCAGTAATGCCCTGTGCGATTTCGGAGCGAGCATTAATTTGATGCCACTTCCCATTTTTAGAAAGTTGGGAATAGGGGAAGTGAAGCCTACCACGGTGTCTTTACAATTGGCTGATCGGTCTATCACAAATCCTCGGGGTATCATTGAGGATGTGCTGATCAAAGTGGATAAGTTCATCTTCCCAGCAGACTTCATTGTTCTAGACATGGAGGAAGATGAAGATATCCCTATAATTTTGGGACGACCGTTTCTTGCCACTGGTCGGGCATTGATCGACGTACAAGAAGGAAAACTCATTTTGAGAGTGCAAGATGAACAAGTCACTTTCAATATTTTGAAAACTCTCAAGTACCCTTCTGAACCCAATACTTGTCTTCGGGTAGATGCTGTTGATCAGCTAATTGCCGAATCTCTTTACGGGCGTTCTGAGGACCCACTTGAGACATGCCTTGTACGTTCTGCACATGTCAAAGACGAGGATCCAGATGTTGAAAAGATGGCACATTACTTGAGTGTTGTACCTTCCCAGTACCACTTCAATCGACGGGCACCATACTTTGAGGAGTTACAAAAGACTTCTACACCACCGCTTCCATTCTGTCAAAAAGCCCCCACACTTGAATTAAAAACTCTTCCTCCTCACTTGAGATATGCTTATTTGGGAGAATCATCTACACTCCCAGTTATTATTTCTAATTCCTTGAGTGAGGTAGAAATAGAGAAATTACTTCAGGTACTGAGGGAACACAAAGAAGCCATAGGATGGACGATTGCAGATATTCGGGGAATCAGCCCATCTGTATGCATGCATAAAATACTGATGGAGAATGACTTTAAGCCATCAGTTGAGCATCAGAGGCGATTAAACCCGAATATGAAAGAAGTGGTGAGAGCGGAAGTCGTGAAATGGCTTGATGCAGGCATAATCTATCCAATTTCTGATAGTCCATGGGTAAGCCCTGTACATGTCGTACCAAAGAAAGGTGGTATCACGGTGGTGAAAAATGAAAATAATGAACTCATACTTACCAGACCTGTTACAGGTTGGAGAGTGTGCATAGATTACCGCAAACTCAACACTGCGACCAGAAAGGATCACTTCCCTCTTCCTTTCATCGATCAGATGGTTGAACGATTGGCGGGGTATTCACATTATTGCTTTCTAGATGGGTATTCGGGCTATCACCAAATTCCGATAGCCCCTGAGGATCAAGAAAAGACTACATTTACATGCCCATATGGAACTTTTGCGTATAGAAGAATGCCCTTTGGCCTTTGCAATGCACCGGCTACTTTCCAACGGTGTATGATGGCGATTTTCTCTGATATGGTCGAACACTGCATCGAGATCTTTATGGATGATTTCTCAGTATTTGGGAGCTCATTCGATAGATGCTTGAAAAATCTCGATAAGGTGCTGAAAAGATGTAAAGAGACCAATTTGGTCCTGAATTGGGAAAAGTGTCATTTCATGGTCCAAGAAGGCATAGTTCTTGGCCATCGCATTTCGCTGGCAGGTATTGAGGTTGATAAGGCAAAAATTCAAGTGATTGAAAAATTGCCGCCACCAACCACTGTGAAAGGAATAAGAAGTTTCCTCGGACATGCTGGGTTTTACAGGAGGTTTATTAAAGATTTTTCCAAAGTTACGAAACCTCTTTGCTCCCTACTTGAAAAGAACACTGCTTTTGATTTCTCCAAGGAGTGCTTGAATGCTTTCAACATAATTAAGGAGAAACTCATCACGGCTCCTATCATCGTAGCTCCAGATTGGAATCTGCCATTCGAGCTAATGTGCGATGCTAGTGACTATGCCGTTGGAGCAGTACTAGGGCAAAGAAGAGATAAAACCCTGCATGTTATCTATTATGCAAGCAGAACTTTGACGGATGCACAATTAAACTACGCTACTACTGAGAAAGAGATGCTCGCAGTAGTATTTGCATTTGATAAATTTCGGTTATACCTCATTGGCTCAAAAGTAATCGTCTATACTGACCACTCGGCTATCAAGTACTTATTGGCAAAGAAAGATGCCAAGTCAAGATTGATTCGGTGGGTTCTCCTTTTGCAAGAATTTGACTTAGAAATTCGCGATAAAAAGGGGACCGAAAATGTTGTCGCCGATCATTTGTCGCGCCTAGAGCAGGCCGAAGAGGTCGTAGATGGGGAAATTAATGAGGTATTTCCTGATGAGCAATTAATGCAAATTGTGCAGCTGTTACAAGTCACTCATACACCTTGGTTTGCGGACCATGTGAACTTTCTTGCGAGTGGCATCAGTCCCCCAGATCTAAGTTATCAACAAAGGAAGAGATTCTTCGCTGATATCAAGTTTTATTTTTGGGAAAATCCTTTGTTGTTCAAAGGGGGACCGGATCAGATCATTCGAAGATGTGTGCCGGAAGAAGAAATGGAGCCAATTCTTGAACAATGTCATTCCTCTCCATATGGTGGTCACTTTGGTGCTGTGAAAACAGCATCAAAAGTTCTTCAATCTGGTTTTTATTGGCCCACATTATTTAAGGATGCTCACACACTTGTCTCCAAGTGCGATAAATGTCAACGTACTGGTAATATCTCCAATCGCAATGAAATGCCGTTGAATTCGTTACTGGAGGTAGAGATATTTGATGTGTGGGGTATTGATTTTATGGGGCCATTTTCGTCGTCATTTTCAAATCAATACATCCTTGTGGCGGTTGATTATGTGTCAAAGTGGGTAGAAGCGGTTGCTTTACCTACTAATGATGCTCGGGTGGTAGTGAACTTTCTAAGGAAACATATTTTTTCTCGTTATGGGACCCCCCGAGCTATCATTAGTGATGGAGGTAAACATTTTTGTAATCGCCTCTTCGACTCACTTTTGACCAAATATGGAGTGAAGCATCGAGTAGCCACCCCCTACCATCCCCAGACCAGTGGCCAAGTTGAAATTTCAAATCGGGAGTTGAAGAGAATTCTTGAGTTGACGGTAAGTGCGTCGAGAAAAGATTGGTCCAAGAAATTGGACGATGCATTATGGGCTTACCGTACAGCTTTTAAAACACCGATCGGTATGTCTCCATATCGGCTCCTATTTGGAAAAGCGTGTCATCTCCCGGTAGAACTTGAACATCGGGCTTATTGGGCAATCAAAGCTTTAAATTTTGATATAAAATTGGCCGATGAAAGAAGATTGCTCCAATTGAACGAACTAGATGAACTTCACCTTGATTCATATGAGAGTGCTCGGATCTATAAGGAAAAGACAAAGAAATGGCATGATCAGCACATTGTGAAGCGGGAGTTTGTTGTTGGCCAACAAGTTCTACTCTATAATTCTAGACTCCGGTTGTTCCCCGGAAAGCTCCGCTCCAGATGGTCAGGTCCTTTCACCATCTTTAAAGTTTTTCCACGTGGAGCGTGTGAACTTTACCACGAAAAGGGGAACTTCAAGGTAAATGGCCAAAGATTGAAACCATATTTGGGAGGTGAGTTTTTGAAGGAAAAGTCCACAGTTCTTCTTGCCAATCCGGAGTGATGATGTCATTTAGTCGAGCTAAAGACTATAAAAAAGCGCTTGTTGGGAGGCAACCCAATATTTTGACCTGTATAGCTTTTTAATACTTGTTATTAATACTTTTGTTACTGTATTTTTTGAACTGATATAATTGTTTTTGTAGGTTATAATTTTTGTAGTCCCAACCATTTTTGGATCTCTCAGGTTCTGGAGCAATGTGTATACAAGAGGTCAAATGCATAACAAGTCCAATACATACATGAGTTCCTCTTCACAACTGGCGATTCAGGGAAGTTTCGTTATCCCTCTTTGCTTTATCTTATAATTTACACATTGAGGACAATGTGTGAATTAAGTTTGGGGGTGAGCCTTACCGGCTTTTGATGTTATTGATTAGATGTGAGCCTTGCCGGCTGTTGTTGTTTATGCGTGAATTGATGATTGTGTGTTGACATATTAGATGACCTTGCCGGTTTAAGAATGCTTGATGTTTGAAATTGTTATTGATTCATAAGCTATGCATGACCAGATATGCTATCGGTACCTAAATTCTTAGAAAAATGGCTTGTCCAAAGGAGATTCTGATTTATCTTGAGCACATAGTCATGTTAGTATTTTCATTGAAGATGGTAGTAACTGAATGGTGTGAACACAAAATCTAGTGAGACTTTGAGCCTATAGATTGATACATTTATTAAAATCTCATTACTTCTTTCATGTGTGGCATTCTTCCATGATTTTGCTTCTCTAGAACTTGCATTGATTCTCTTCAAGATCACATTGACACATGTACGCGTGAATATGATTAAGGCCATCTTTTGTACATTTGACTTGCCATTTTTAGCCAAATAGCTTACCATGAAATTAATCTATCCTTTGATAAACCCTGTTGAGCCTATTTGCCTTTTCTTTGGTTTACCTACATTACAAGCTTTCATATCCAGAAAAACAATCTTTTTACTCAGCTCTCAAAGCTAGTGGAGTGTTGTTCAATACTATGAATGTTGGGTGAGCAAGAAAAATAAGTTTGGGGGTATCAATATCACAGGTGAAGCTATGTTTGGTGATAAAAAAAATAAATAAATAAACAAATAAATAAAAATTCTGTGGAGGAGACTGATTTGTATGTCTATATGTATGATTCCTCCTGATATTCAAAAGAAAAAGATGATTGTTCTGAATTGATGATAATGAGTGAGAAGTCATTATTTGGAGGGATAGGGTTATGTACAGATTCTATCTAAGTTGTGCTGAGTTGAATATCTTTACTCCACTGATCTATATTTGAGGCTTCTTAGTCACTTATCTAAATGTTTCCACACCTTAACCTTTAGCCACATTTCAACCCTGAAAAGACCTTATGATTTGTGTTGTATATGTGATCTAAGTGGTGGCGATTGAGAAAATATGCAAGCTTATGGTAGAACATTTTCATTGGAATGATTTTGAGCGAAACAGTACCCAATCTTAAACACTTGAGAGTTGAGTGATCATACTATCTGTGAGGTTCTACATTTTTAGTTACTCTATCTTCATCTGAAAATGCTCTACAATATTTTCCTAGTTTAAGTGATAATAAAAAATGACTGTGCACACACACCGATTGAACATTGGATAAGTTTATCATGTTTTTGATAGCATTATTTGGAACATGGTTGTGAATTGATATACAATTTTACACTCTTGGTACTTTTGTCAAGGTATATAATGTGTTGACCATTATCGCATTTGCATGATTATGTTAGAAGTCAATCTTGCTCGAGACGAGCAAGAGCTCAAGTTTGGGGGTGTGATAAAGTGTGTTTTTACACACTTAGTAGGCACTTTTGGTACTTATTATTGATAAAATTGAGTAAAATTCTATGCATAATTGTGTAATTTGTACTTTTGTAGGCTAAAACCCCGAAAGGACGGAGAACGAAGCAAAATGGAGTGAAAAAAGGACTTCAATTGCACAAAAATGTGAAGTTGAGGACTGAAATGCACTTGACCAAAAGATGGAGGGCTTTGACTGCAATTTGGTAGGGGCTTAAATGAAAGAAAGTTTAAAAGCTGAGGACCAAATTGTACTTGACCAAAAGATGAGGGACCTGGCGTGCAATTTTGGAAGGATTGAATTGCATATGTTTTATTGGTTTGAGCCATGCAGCCGCATGGCTCATAACCATGCGACCGCATGGCTTGGGCAGAGACTTCAAGTCTCTGCCGTGTTTCTTCCATGCGGCCGCATGGATTTTAACCATGCGGCCGCATAGAGTAAAAGTTGGAAGGCGGTTTAATTTTCGGCCAAAATTGTTTTTGATCCAACTTGCTTTATTTCCATATTGTTTATTGATAGATATTTTTGTTGTGTCCTAAAATATCTATTGTTTCTATATTATTTTATTATCCTATATATAAGAGATAGCTCTCTCATTTCATCACTCTCCCTTGCTAGAAACTCCATTTTCTCTCTATTTTCTCTCTAGTTTCTCATTTAGTTTTATATTTACATTGCATTCTTGGCTCATTTTGGGAAGGACATTGGAGATAGCAAAGAGATACCTTCAAGAAACTTGGTGGAAATCATTGGAGGAGTGCAAACCTATGCTAAAGAAGGGTTTATCTACACATTTGTATTCCTTTAATTAATTTTCCCATGTTTTCAATGTTTTGTTTAATTAAATCTCTTTGTTATCATATATCTATGATGAGCTAAGTACATTGTGTTGGAATTTATGTAATAGCTTAACCAAAGTTTTATTTATATTTTGTTTTGGATTGAATGATGTATATTTTATCAAAAGCATGGTGTTTTGATTATTGTTTTGTATTACACTTCATTTACTTGATCATTAGATGTTGTGGTTAGGTTGTTTGGGCAATTATTGAGAAATTGTTGCACTAATTAGACCAAAATAATTAATCCCCTAAGTTGTGTAGTATACTATGCTTGTTTAGGTGTATAGAAATATACATCTACCTTAGGTGACCCTTGGAGTATTCTCACAATAATTTAATGTTATTGGTTAAGTGTTAATTGACATAGAAATATTGTGGATAGGCTTAATCGATTAGGGTTAATTTCGCTCGAGAGAGGTTATTGGCTAAATTTGGAGAATCGGGTCTAGCTTTGTATTTTTGGTAAGATTGCATCTTTGCGTTGTTGTTTTGATATAAATGAAACGGCGGTTAAGCGAAAAATCATAAATTCCAACATCTTTCAAATCAAAAATCTTTTTACCTTTTTTATTGTCGATTTACCGTTTTAATTAAAATCGTGTCGTTTGTTTATTTTCAAGCTAAAAATCAAGTTTTTAAATCTGTGTCCATTTCGTTAACTTAAAAACAAGTACACTTGTAATTGAGATCAACACTCTTCGAGGGATCGATATCCGGACTCTAAAAGTCCATTATATTACTTGTTCTCGACCCGTGCGCTTGCGGTGTAATTTTTAGCGAACACCACTCAATTGGCATTATAGCATCAGTGATTTTTTTTTATTTTTTTTTTTGAGTTTTGCTATAAATACACTTTTTTTTTTTACATTAAGTTTGACGCTCTATTCACAATCAAAAGATGGAGCTTACAATTAAATAATGATGAATCCATGTATTATGAGTACAATATAAAAAAAAAGTATACTTAAAAAATAAATCATTCTTTTTGGATGCCATCATTACGATTCCATAATGAATAATGGTGAGATGACGCATCAGACGAAACCACAGTAAAAAAAAAAAAAAGTGGATGCCGCCACACTGTATACTTTCCACGTGCCCCCTCACCGTTCTTTCTTCGATTCATCATCAGTCTCTGCTCAATACAGCAAATGAAATGAAACTACAAACGTAGCGTAAAAAAACAGCTTTCTTAGCAGCCCCCAATTCTATTCTCTCTATAAAATATCCACAAGTTAAAACCTGGCATTTTGTTTCTGGGATTATCAACTCCAGGTATTTTTTCTGGTCTGTTCATCAGTATTTTCAAGATTTAAGTTTTAGCACAGTTTATAAGTATTTGAGGATTTTCTTTAATTTTCATGTGATATTTATGTAACAGTTCTGTTCGTTGCATGTGGGTTTATGTATGATTAGCTTTTTTATTTGTTTCTGTGTATCATTTTTTAATTGAGTTCGAGTTTCTTGATTGTATAGTTTCGATTTATTTTTCCTGTGTGACATGATCATTGGAAAGATTGTGTAATTAATGTGGAGCGAAAAGATAAAAGAGTATGAAATCAAAACTTGGCTTTTTTGTCCTGTTTATACCCAGTCGAGGTATTTTTCTTTTCCATTTATCAGTACTTTCCTTTCTCTAATTTTTACGAGATATTTATGTGGAAGTTGTTCTTTGCATAAGGGTTTATATAAAGGTAGCTATTTTTGTTTCTATGGATAATTTGAGATTGAGTTTCTTGTTTGTATAGTTTTCAAATTATTTTTATTCCATGAATTGATCGCTGCGCTTAGTATTGCCTGGTCTCATCTTGATTGCACGAAAATTTTGGCAAATGAAATCACTTCGTGTGATGCAGTGTTTTTAGTCTGGTCAAGTTCGATAAACACCTCATCTAAAAGTTTAATCCACGACAAATTTACTTATTTGAACTTTGTTTATGGCACAGGCATTATTTGGCCGAATTTATTTTTCGTCAACTGCGTGAAACATACATGAGTTTCATATATGGGTGGTAGTAAGATTGGAACTAGAACTCAAGATATTTGCAAGGTCTTGTAGTTCAAGTGTTTTCAAAGAGGGCAAATGTCCCAGTTCAAGTATTTCCACCGACCATATATGAAAACTTGTACGTGTGTTAGGTCTTTGATGAAAAATTAATTTGGCTTACACCATTTATAAATTAGTTCCTTTTCTAACAGTAAATCATATCTCAATTTTTAAATGTTCATTTGTTTAGTGCTGCACTGTGGCAACCCTGATATTTGTGCCCACCATGATCCAGTCAATATATTTCTGTTGCATGGAAATTCTCTGGCACAAAAACTATCCCATGACACACATCATTTCTCGATTAATCATCATAATGGTGAGGCACCAAATTTTGGTTTGGAAAACTGTTCTAATAATCTCTATACTTGACTTCTCAGCTTTAAGGGATGGCAGTGATGTCCCATATTGGTTCATCACATTGCATGCATTTCGAGACTATACAATGTAAAGTTAGACACAAAGGAATCCATAGCATTGCTAACAATATGGAGGCTTTGAAAATGAAGGGAATCTTTTTTGGCATTTCCCCATCATCATGGGATTCTTTAAAGGCAACAAAAAGTTTGAATTTGGATGCTGTTGAAGTACAATATAAGCGAGGACATCGGTTGATTGTTCCTGCAAGTCCTCCAACAGAAGATGCTGTCATTGCCACAGAGCCACTGACCAAAGAAGATCTCGTTGGTTACCTTGCTTCCGGTTGCAAGCCTAAGGAAAACTGGAGGTTCAACTTCTAGCTTTTATTGGTATTTAAATTTTAGCTGCAGCGTTTTTTGAGAAAACATTGTTAATGATATTGTTATGACGTGTTCATGAAAGCTGCCTCCATGACTTGTGCACTAAATTTGGCTTAATGCCTTTTGAGACGAACTAAGTAATACAATGGGCTCATTTTTCAAATGTATGCATTTCAATTTTGTTCATCATATATTGATCACTTGACTTCTTGGTTGTATAAAATAAACATTTAGTGTTTTCTTCTTCTTTTGCTACTAATGCTTTCCTTTTATGGGGAGGGAATAAGTTTGTGTGTTAGCTATCTGTTTATTTTATTGTTGATTTTGTCGTGAAGCTGGTTCTTGGTGTTGATGTTTGGTGCTATTGGATACTAGAAATTTAGCTTCGTCCATTTCTCCTCTTGTTTCTAGCCTTTATCTCCTAGGTTAAATGATCAATAAAAGTTTCTTTATTTTATTCTTAGTAGATAACCTCCCCTGGCACCAGGCCATCTTATGACTGCCATCTTTTTTTCTTCTTGGCTTTGGGGTTTTTTTTTTTTTTTTTTTTTTTTTGCATTGTCATGAATCCAATATTCCACACAGATGCAATTAAAATTTCTCTGTTTACCAAAGCTTGTATTGATTTGAAAATGTAGTTACATTTTTTATTTCAATCCTTATGTTACTATGGATTTGTGCGTGCATGAAGTTGATTCATATCGAAGCAGTGTCCAGAAATCTGATCCTCCCTTTATATGAATCCATGGCTTAAACAGGATAGGGACTGAACATGAAAAGTTCGGGTTTGAGTTTGGAACCTTACGGCCCATGAAATATGAGCAAATAGCAGAGCTGCTTAATGGCATTTCTGAGAGATTTGATTGGGAAAAAATAATGGAGGGTGACAAGATTATTGGACTCGAACAGGTATTACGTGTTCCTCGGGAAATTTCTGGTCATATATTGTTGGTTTTATCTTGTACTTGCTTTTCTACACATTGCATAGCATGGTGATGCTAGATGGTTCAATATCAATCTCTATATCATTTCTCCCAAGTTCATCTCAGTTACGTATAGTGTAACTAGTCCTTACCATAAGTTCAAAATGTCTGGATATTATAACATCTTTCCTCTGTTCATATCAAATTTCTGCTTCAAATTCACCACATTCTTAGGAGTAACTTCATTATCTTCTGTCAGGGAAAGCAAAGCATATCACTGGAGCCTGGTGGCCAATTTGAGCTTAGTGGTGCACCTCTTGAAACTTTGCATCAAACTTGTGCTGAAGTTAATTCTCATCTTTACCAGGTTAAGACACTTCTATTTTAGAGATTCCTGTTATTTGCTGCTTAAAACGTACTTCAAGTAAGTTTTGCTTAGCTTACATTTGCAAATGCACAGGTCAAGGCTGTTGCAGAGGAGATGGGGATTGGATTCTTAGGAATTGGCTTCCAGCCCAAATGGGAACGTAAAGATATACCAATTGTGCCCAAGGTAGTTTCTATATGCGGTTGAGATATCTTGGAAAGACATAAATAATGGATATGACAATATATCCTATAAAGTATTTGAGTAATTTATCCACTTGTGATGCAACATAGCCTAGAATTTAAATAGATGTTCGGAATGGGAATTTCATATGTGGAAAAATAAAAATTTCTTCACCAGTGTCTACTCTGATCAGGAAACAGATTAATTTTGATGACTAATCAGTACTAGAGTTGAATTAGATCCTGCCATAAAAATGAAGTAAACTGTATAATAGTTGCCATTTCAAAACAATAAGACATTCACTTTTTCGGGGAAAACGTAGAAGAACCCTGTCTCTATTTAAGTCTTGTACAGCAGTCATGTTTGGCTACTTCTTTGGTAACCAGACACTTCAGCACTTTATGACGCCACGTCTACTTAATCATGACTTATGACAAGTCGTATTGGGAATCCACATAAATTCTTTTCAGCGTAATTTCTGTTAGTCCATTTTATTTAAAATGTGCCACCATTTCTTTCTGCAAATATTCTACAACCTTTATTATTAACTTATTAGATTTTGACAAGCTGTTATATATGCTGACCAAATGAGTTGACGCAGGGAAGATACGCTATTATGAGAAATTACATGCCAAAAGTTGGGTCACTTGGGCTTGACATGATGTTCCGGACATGTACTGTTCAGGTGAGGAGAGTGAATATTCTTTTTAATCATTTGTTCATTGGAATTACACCTGTCATGAATGTATCTTGTGCAGAAGCCGCCACTTTTCTCTGATAATATATGTTTTTGTACTGAGCAATACGGCATGTAACCTTGTATATGACAGGTGAATCTGGATTTTGAGTCTGAAGCTGGTATGATAAGGAAATTCAGGGCTGGTCTTGCATTACAGCCTGTAAGTAGATTATTTCTCACGATGAAATTGCACTTGATTATGCGAATCTAACTAGTTAGTAAAACAGATAGCTACAGCATTGTTTGCGAATTCACCTTTCACTGAAGGGAAGCCAAATGGCTTTCTCAGCATGAGAAGGTACTTCACTTTTTCCCATAATTGAGTTTCTTGAGACTTGCCTTTTCTTTTTGGATTTCGCTCTCTCCCCTGAAGGTGGTCTGACTATTCTTTCCAGGATTGAGATTTTCCTGTATATGACATTACGTAATAATATTTCTCCCTTTCTATCAGCCAAATTTGGACAGATACTGACAGTCATCGCACCGGCATGCTTCCATTTGTCTTTGATGACTCTTTTGGGTGAGTTTTCCTCGTGCTTTTCCATAAAACATAAGAAAAAAAAAACGTGTCATTTTACTATTTTTCCAAAATGGTAAAACAAGTATCAGAGGAAAACTATGGTTATCTGTTCTTCTTTGAATTAAGGATTATTTTCTTTGACATCTTCCTTTGTATTTACATAGCAATTTCAGAAAGACTACATGTCATGGAATATAAAATGAAAAACTTGAAAATAAATGTTTTTTACTCCCTTTTAGCATTTGGTGATGTTCATTTAAAGGGAAAAAAATGGCTTCGCTGTGAGGATGCTTTCCTTTTTAAACAATGCAAGCTAGCCTGCTCTTCCTCTACTGACGGGAATAAAATAAAGACACGGACTCTGTTGGAGAGGCTGATGGACCAGATATTTTTGTCAGGGTCATTTTAGAAATGTGCTAATTTGATTGATATGATAACTATCACTCATTACGATATCTGTCTAAATTTTTTTTATTGTTGAATTCACGCATGGAGAGTTAATACTTTTTTCCTTCTGATAACTAAAGATATCAGAATTTCTTGTGTTATGATGGTGACAAGGAAACCAAATCAACAAATGGTTCCTTTCTAAGTCAAACTTCTCCTTCTACTACTTTTTCGCAGTTCATGTTTCTCTGTTGAGGGTTTGGTTGGGAATCCATACATGTGGGGTTGTCTATTAATAGGCTTTCGCTGAACTTAATTTACAAAATTTATAGTAGGCTACCATACAATCAAGTAGGCTATGTTTCATCCAAGTTTAGCACATAAGTATTTATTTTCAAATTTAATCTTCTGATATATGAGGTTAACAAGTGTCTTTTTGTGAATGATCGAGTTCCTGTCCTTCCCTAATTTTGTTTTGATAAGATCGATGAATTTTTCCAGTTATATATAACCTGTTGATCTTGTAGCATTATTTTTTCTCATTGCATTTGTGAGTTTCTTCTAATCAAGCACTAGTATCTATTATTTGGTTTAGCGATATTATTGGTGCATTACTTCATGCTTTAAGTACACTGCTTATTTTGTTTCTTTATAGATTTGAGCGGTATGTAGATTATGCTCTTGATGTTCCGATGTATTTTGTCTATCGGAAGAAGTATATCGACTGTAGTGGAATGCCCTTCCGGGTTTTTGCCTATCTTAATCTCACAGTTTTTCACTATTTTATATTATGCATTTCTCTCTATGTAATTCTAATATTTTGATTTGAATCATCTCCAGGATTTTTTGTCTGGAAAACTTCCTTGTCTTCCGGGTGAATATCCAACCCTCAATGATTGGGAGAATCATCTGACAACAATATTTCCTGAGGTTTACTTCTAAATCTGAAATTAAATGAGTGAACTTTTTATCATTAATGTAGATTTTGTTTTTTAGAATCATATATTTTTTAAGGCATTTATAAGTTTCTGCCACATCTCCTTTCAGGTCAGGCTTAAACGGTATTTGGAGATGAGGGGTGCTGATGGAGGACCTTGGAGGAGACTATGCGCATTGCCTGCATTTTGGGTACTTTTTTCTTTCTGATATAATTGTTGGTTGTTGGGATCAAGCACAAAGTTTTCTTTAAAAAACCTCGAAATCAGATCATATACGCAGACACAAAAAAGAAAAGAATTTTGATGATAGCAATTAATTCTATTTATTGTTGGTAAACAATGTATGTTGAAAATCTAGAAAGTGCTCATTTACTTATTTCCATAGTGTGGAGAGAATTTTAATTTACTTACGAATTTAAAAGAGGGAGTATGAGTTTGAGAGTGACTTGCAATAAATAAATCCAACTTTTGAGATGTGTCTGCTTCAGCATTCCTGGCCGTTTCTGATTTTATATGTTTTTTGATGTTGAATCATATCACCCCGATAGCAACACTATTACTAAATTTCAGGTAGGCATCTTATATGATGACATCTCTCTACAAGGTGTTCTGGACATGACAGCTGATTGGACTCTAGAAGAAAGACAGATGTTGAGGAATAAGGTAAAATGTCAGTTGGCAGACCAATGAATATTGCCTTTTGTTGAACCACGTCGTCTAAAAGCTTAAAGTGTTAAAGAGGGGAGCAATGTATTTATTTAACTGATGTCTTCAACTCACCCCCTGATGTGCACCGAGTTCATTTCCATTTTTTTTTTTTTTTTTTTTTTTTTGTATCAGAGGTTTGACATGTAAGTTTTCATAAGTGGGTGGCAGCAAGACTTGAACTTATGACAGGTTCCTGCTTTAAACTGCCTAATCTAGAAATTCTGCTAGATAAGGGATAAATATTTTATTTCTTCAGTGCCTTCTTGTTCTATCAATCAATAATGGTAACAATATTAAAGCTGGCGATCTTGATAATATATTAGTATTCATACTGTTGGACATTATTATATGTTTACATATTTCTTTTATTGGATTTCGCCATTTTACAAGATGAGACAAAAGGTTTTCTAACACCCTTTGATTTGCCTACTTTCATTTCTATGAATTAGTAGAAGAGGATCATAAGAATACTTAAAAGTTTCATGGAATATCCATAATATGCGCATTGCAATGTGTAAGTCGGGCTAGAATTTCTTGAAGAGAATAGTTTTTTTTTTTTTTTTAAAAAATAAAATCAAGAAAAGAGATGTTGAAGCCATTGAACCTCCTCAGCAAATGAACATCTGCATCGCCGTCACCTCCTCCAGCCCTTTGTTCTAGGGAGAAAAGGGCAGCCTAATCTTTTGTATCTATTTCGTTATTCCTGTTATGATCTTTGTTTTCCTTTCCATTTTTGTGATAATCAGAGTTGTTTGATCATATATTTTATTATTTGAGGACCAGATTTTAAGACTATTAGTTGCAGATTGCATTGACTGATGTTGCTGTTATTGGAAATGACTCGTAGTGCCCTCATTTAGGGGTGAAACAATTTGGATAACTTGTTCATCCCAAATGTGGAGATCCTATCCTTATTTTTCCTTTGCAGCGTTGGAGATGCCATTTTAATTAAAACCTATGTTTGGTAGGTTCCAAAGCTTGGTTTGAAGACACCGTTTAGAGATGGACTGCTGAAGCACGTTGCACAAGAAGTGATGAAATTGGCTAAGGTGAGGTTAACTCCATTTTTGTAGCTGTTACTTATAAGTTAAATCAGTTACTTTTTTCTATTCTTAATTACTGATTCTTATATCCCTTTCTCTATCACAGGATGGTTTGGAAAGGAGAGGCTATAAGGAAACAGGATTTCTGAATGAAATGACTGAGGTGGTTGGAACAGGTATGCAATTAGTTCTTTTGGGTTGCTTGTCTGTTTATTTGCATTCCTTCGTATTAAGTTGAATTAATGCAAATGCTCTCTCTTTTTTTCTTCATATAGAGTATGTCTGGCTAAGATTAAAAAGTTTACTTATAAGTGAACAAGTTTTAAAATAATTTACTTATTTTGATGGGTCAGAGATGAAATGAACGAGTAAGGAAAAAGTAACATACCCAAACATTCTAATTTGCAAATAAGCGGTACTTCAGTTAAAGCATATTCACCTAGCATCCAACTGACAGCAGTAATCATACAAATTTTATCATGGCATCGGGCCAGCCATCATTTGTCTCCAGGGTGGACAAAAGACTCGTTGGCTTGTATCATATATAACCTTTTCATTCATTTGGAAATTTTCTTGTAATTTAGTGCCTCGAATATACCAATGGCACTTGACGTTTCTTGGGCATAATCCTCATGGCAGGTGTAACACCAGCAGAAAAGCTTCTAGAATTGTACCATGGGAAGTGGGGACAAAGCGTTGATCCTGTTTTTGAGGAGCTCCTCTACTGAGGTGGTTCAAGTTGAACATTTTTTTTTCCCTGACTTGAATTTCAAGTTCTCCCAGCTGCTTTCTAATGTGATTCAAGAATCTCACGTGCTGCTTTACTATAGGGTTCCTTTCGCCCTGCCCCTTAAAATTAGGTTTTAATCTCAGATTTTTGCCAGTTATATTTAGATGAAGGATAATATGATGAACCTCTTTGGTACAGAGCTTCTCATTAGGTCTAGTGGATCAGTTGAAACTTTTCATTATGCATCTCGCTGCTTGGTCGAATTAAAGAATGTTACTTGATCATGTTTTTCAATCTCGTTCTCGAGAATCAACTAAGTTGTTTCTTCATAAACTTATGCTCGATGTGTCAAGATTTCTTTGTTAGCTGGGAGACGAATAGACTAGAATTTTGTTTCTTACCTTGGGAGGATTCTCCATCCCAACCCACCTAGCCATGTGCTCCCATTCTCCCGCTGGCTCCCCACCACGTTGCACATTATTGTATCAGTATCCTTGTTTCATTATTTTTTATTGGGGTATTATCTTTGACACATTCTGATTCTGGGATCATTTTCTGCTGCACCCTTCATATAAAGAAGTTATGTCAATTTTTGAAATGATATAATACTATGAGAAACGCCGCTTGTACAGAAGGTGGCTCACAGAAGCCATACAGAATTTTGTGAAATCAATTTGACCCATGTGATCTTTCTTTTGACCTATGTAATAAATTAAAAAAAAAAAAAAAAAAAAAGGACCCATTACCTCCCTCCTTTCATTCCTCGCGTAATACTATTTACCGAATATACACTACTGTCTTAAAAATCCAATTAAGAATTTAACATTGGTCAGGATATGGAACGTGGAAACAGAATTTTGTACTCGATAGGAGTGGTCATTTTTTCCTGGACCAGTGGAACCGGATCGGAACCGCTTAGAACCGGATGGTTAGGTTTCGGATCTTCTAAAAAAATAATTTGATTTTAGGACAAATTATAATAACCGATCAGTTTCGGTCTCGTTTCCGGTTCTAGTATGGGAACCGTCGAAAATCGGATGGTTCTCATGAATTTTTTTTTTTTTTTTTTTATAAAATATGTGACTCAAATCTTTAATAAAAAAAATCTGATCACTTCTTCATTTTAAACTTCAACACTTGCCTTCTCTATGATTATTTTCTTCTCTCTTCTTATAATGCTTTGATTAATTGATTCAAATTAGAATATTTGGTAAATCTATACCTAAATAAATTTATTTACAATATAAAATTTCATTTCTAAGATGCGAAATTTTTATTTTGTTCACTTTGGTTAAATAGTTGTTGATTTGGTCGAAACTTTTGATCTAGATTTTTACAAATTATAACCGACAAAATCAGAAGTTGCAATAAATTTTTAAAAGGTGTTCAATTCAATATAGGGTTTTGATTTTGATTGAAATTTGTTTAATAATTGGAGTACTATGTAATTTATATAAGTTGATGATTGCTTGATGATAGTAAATTATATTTTTTTGATATATATATTTTTTTAATTTGTATACTTAGTTTTCTTTTAATCTTTAATTAGTATGTTTGATTCTTCTATATTTTGTTAAAAGTATCATGTTTGTAGTATGATAGCACCTAGCCATGTGCTCCCATTCTCCCGCTGGCTCCCCACCGCGTTGCACATTATTGTATCAGTATCCTTGTTTCATTATTTTTTATTGGGGTATTATCTTTGGCACATTCTGATTCTGGGACCATTTTCTGCTGCACCCTTCATATAAAGAAGTTATGTCAATTTTTGAAATGATATAATACTATGAGAAACGTCTCTTGTACAGAAGGTGGCTCACAGAAGCCATACAGAATTTTGTGAAATCAATTTGACCCATGTGATCTTTCTTTTGACCTATGTAATAAATTAAAAAAAATAAAATAAAAATAAAGGACCCATTACCACCCCCCTTTCATTCCTCGCGTAATACTATTTACCGAATATACACTACTGTCTTAAAAATCCAATTAAGAATTTAACACTGACCAGGATATGGAACGTGGAAACAGAATTTTGTACTCGATAGGAGTGGTCATTTTTTCCTGGACCAGTGGAACCGGATCGGAACCGCTTAGAACCGGATGGTTAGGTTTCGGATCTTCTAAAAAAATAATTTGATTTTAAGACAAATTATAATAACCGATCAGTTTCGGTCTCGTTTCCGGTTCTAGTATGGGAACCGTCGAAAATCGGATGGTTCTCATGAATTTTTTTTTTTTTTTTTTTTATAAAATATGTGACTCAAATCTTTAATAAAAAAAATCTGATCACTTCTTCATTTTAAACTTCAACACTTGCCTTCTCTATGATTATTTTCTTCTCTCTTCTTATAATGCTTTGATTAATTGATTCAAATTAGAATATTTGGTAAATCTATACCTAAATAAATTTATTTACAATATAAAATTTCATTTCTAAGATGCGAAATTTTTATTTTGTTCACTTTGGTTAAATAATAGTTGATTTGGTCGAAACTTTTGATCTAGATTTTTACAAATTATAACCGACAAAATCAGAAGTTGCAATAAATTTTTAAAAGGTGTTCAATTCAATATATGGTTTTGATTTTGATTGAAATTTGTTTAATAATTGGAGTGCTATGTAATTTATATAAGTTGATGATTGCTTGATGATAGTAAATTATATTTTTTTGATATATTTTTTTTTTTAATTTGTATACTTAGTTTTCTTTTAATCTTAAATTAGTATGTTTGATTCTTCTATATTTTGTTAAAAGTATCATGTTTGTAGTATGATAGCACCTAGCCATGTGCTCCCATTCTCCCGCTGGCTCCCCACCGCGTTGCACATTATTGTATCAGTATCCTTGTTTCATTATTTTTTATTGGGGTATTATCTTTGGCACATTCTGATTCTGGGACCATTTTCTGCTGCACCCTTCATATAAAGAAGTTATGTCAATTTTTGAAATGATATAATACTATGAGAAACGTCTCTTGTACAGAAGGTGGCTCACAGAAGCCATACAGAATTTTGTGAAATCAATTTGACCCATGTGATCTTTCTTTTGACCTATGTAATAAATTAAAAAAAATAAAATAAAAATAAAGGACCCATTACCACCCCCCTTTCATTCCTCGCGTAATACTATTTACCGAATATACACTACTGTCTTAAAAATCCAATTAAGAATTTAACACTGGCCAGGATATGGAACGTGGAAACAGAATTTTGTACTCGATAGGAGTGGTCATTTTTTCCTGGACCAGTGGAACCGGACCGGAACCGCTTAGAACCGGATGGTTAGGTTTCGGATCTTCTAAAAAATAATTTGATTTTAGGACAAATTATTAATAACCGATCAGTTTCGGTCTGGTTTCCGGTTCTAGTATGGGAACCGTCGGAAATCGGATGGTTCTCATGAATTTTTTTTTTTTTTTTTTTATAAAATATATGACTCAAATCTTTAATAAAAAAAATCTGATCACTTCTTCATTTTAAACTTCAACACTTGCCTTCTCTATGATTATTTTCTTCTCTCTTCTTATAATGCTTTGATTAATTGATTCAAATTAGAATATTTGGTAAATCTATACCTAAATAAATTTATTTACAATATAAAATTTCATTTCTAAGATGCGAAATTTTTATTTTGTTCACTTTGGTTAAATAATAGTTGATTTGGTCGAAACTTTTGATCTAGATTTTTACAAATTATAACCGACAAAATCAGAAGTTGCAATAAATTTTTAAAAGGTGTTCAATTCAATGTAGGGTTTTGATTTTGATTGAAATTTGTTTAATAATTGGAATACTGTGTAATTTATATAAGTTGATGATTGCTTGATGATAGTAAATTATATTTTTTTGATATATTTTTTTTTTTAATTTGTATACTTAGTTTTCTTTTAATCTTAAATTAGTATGTTTGATTCTTCTATATTTTGTTAAAAGTATCATGTTTGTAGTATGATAGCACCTAGCCATGTGCTCCCATTCTCCCGCTGGCTCCCCACCGCGTTGCACATTATTGTAACAGTGTCCTTGTTTCATTATTTTTTATTGGAGTATTATCTTTGGCACATTCTGATTCTGGGACCATTTTCTGCTGCACCCTTCATATAAAGAAGTTATGTCAATTTTTGAAATGATATAATACTATGAGAAACGCCTCTTGTACAGAAGGTGGCTCACAGAAGCCATACAGAATTTTGTGAAATCAATTTGACCCATGTGATCTTTCTTTTGACCAATGTAATAAATTAAAAAAAAAAAAAAAGGACCCATTACCTCCCCCATTTCATTCCTCGCGTAATACTATTTACCGAATATACTCTACTGTCTTAAAAATCCAATTAAGAATTTAAAACTTGCCAGGATATGGAACGTGGAAACAGAATTTTGTACTCGATAGGAGTGGTCATTTTTTCCTGGACCAGTGGAACCGGACCGGAACCGCTTAGAACCGGATGGTTAGGTTTCGGGTCTTCTAAAAAATAATTTGATTTTAGGACAAATTATTAATAACCGATCAGTTTCGGTCTGGTTTTCGGTTCTAGTATGGGAACCGTCGGAAATCGGATGGTTCTCATGAATTTTTTTTTTTTTTTTATAAAATATACGACTCAAATCTTTAATAAAAAAAATCTGATCACTTCTTCATTTTAAACTTCAACACTTGCCTTCTCTATGATTATTTTATTCTCTCTTCTTATAATGCTTTGATTAATTGATTCAAATTAGAATATTTGGTAAATCTATACCTAAATACATTTATTTACAATATAAAATTTCATTTCTAAGATGCGAAATTTTTATTTTGTTCACTTTGGTTAAATATTTGTTGATTTGGTCGAAACTTTTGATCTAGATTTTTACAAATTATAATCGACAAAATCAGAAGTTGCAATAAATTTTTAAAAGGTGTTCAATTCAATGTAGGGTTTTGATTTTGATTGAAATTTGCTTAATAATTGGAGTACTATGTAATTTATATAAGTTGATGATTGCTTGATGATAGTAAATTATATTTTTTTGATATATATATTTTTTTAATTTGTATACTTAGTTTTCTTTTAATCTTTAATTAGTATGTTTGATTCTTTTATATTTTGTTAAAAGTATCATGTTTGTAGTATGATAGCACCTAGCCATGTGCTCCCATTCTCCCGCTGGCTCCCCACCGCGTTGCACATTATTGTATCAGTATCCTTGTTTCATTATTTTTTATTGGGGTATTATCTTTGGCACATTCTGATTCTGGGACCATTTTCTGCTGCACTCTTCATATAAAGAAGTTATGTCAATTTTTGAAATGATATAATACTATGAGAAACGCCTCTTGTACAGAAGGTGGCTCACAGAAGCCATACAGAATTTTGTGAAATCAATTTGACCCATGTGATGTTTCTTTTGACCTATGTAATAAATTATAAAAAAAAAAAAAAAGAACCCATTACCACCCCCCTTTCATTCCTCGCGTAATACTATTTACCGAATATACACTACTGTCTTAAAAATCCAATTAAGAATTTAACACTGACCAGGATATGGAACGTGGAAACAGAATTTTGTACTCGATAGGAGTGGTCATTTTTTCCTGGACCCGTGGAACCGGACCGGAACCGCTTAGAACCGGATGGTTAGATTTCGGATCTTCTAGAAAATAATTTGATTTTAGGACAAATTATTAATAACCGATCAGTTTCGGTCTGGTTTCCGGTTCTAGTATGGGAACCGTGGGAAATCGGATGGTTCTCATGAATTTTTTTTTTTTTTTTTTATAAAATATATGACTCAAATCTTTAATAAAAAAATCTGATCACTTCTTCATTTTAAACTTCAACACTTGCCTTCTCTATGATTATTTTCTTCTCTCTTCTTATAATGCTTTGATTAATTGATTCAAATTAGAATATTTGGTAAATCTATACCTAAATAAATTTATTTACGATATAAAATTTCCTTTCTAAGATGCGAAATTTTTATTTTGTTCACTTTGGTTAAATAGTTGTTGATTTGGTCGAAATTTTTTATCTAGATTTTTACAAATTATAACCGACAAAATCAGAAGTTGCAATAAATTTTTAAAAGGTGTTCAATTCAATGTAGGGTTTTGATTTTGATTGAAATTTGTTTAATAATTGGAGTACTATGTAATTTATATAAGTTGATGATTGTTTGATGATAGTAAATTATATTTTTTTGATATATATTTTTTTTAATTTGTATACTTAGTTTTCTTTTAATCTTTAATTAGTATGTTTGATTCTTCTATATTTTGTTAAAAGTATCATGTTTGTAGTATGATAGCACCGAGCCATGTGCTCCCATTCTCCCGCTGGCTCCCCACCGCGTTGCACATTATTGTATCAGTATCCTTGTTTCATTATTTTTTATTGGGGTATTATCTTTGGCACATTCTGATTCTGGGACCATTTTCTGCTGCACCCTTCATATAAAGAAGTTATGTCAATTTTTGAAATGATATAATACTATGAGAAACGCCTCTTGTACAGAAGGTGGCTTACAGAAGCCATACAGAATTTTGTGAAATCAATTTGACCCATGTGATCTTTCTTTTGACCTATGTAATAAATTAAAAAAAAAAAAAAAAGGACCCATTACCTCCCCCTTTCATTCCTCGCGTAATACTATTTACCGAATATACAGTATTGTCTTAAAAATCCAATTAAGAATTTAACACTGGCCAGAATATGGAACGTGGAAACAGAATTTTGTATTCGATAAGAGTGGTCATTTTTTCCTGGACCAGTGGAACCGGACCGGAACCGCTTAGAACCGGATGGTTAGGTTTCGGATCTTCTAAAAAATAATTTGATTTTAGGACAAATTATTAATAACCGATCAGTTTCGGTCTCGTTTCCGGTTCTAGTATGGGAACCGTCGGAAATCGGATGGTTCTCATGAATTTTTTTTTTTTTTTTTTATAAAATATATGACTCAAATCTTTAATAAAAAAAATCTGATCACTTCTTCATTTTAAACTTCAACACTTGCCTTCTCTATGATTATTTTCTTCTCTCTTCTTATAATGCTTTGATTAATTGATTCAAATTAGAATATTTGGTAAATCTATACCTAAATAAATTTATTTACAATATAAAATTTCATTTCTAAGATGCGAAATTTTTATTTTGTTCACTTTGGTTAAATAGTTGTTGATTTGGTCGAAACTTTTGATCTAGATTTTTACAAATTATAACCGACAAAATCAGAAGTTGCAATAAATTTTTAAAATGTGTTCAATTCAATGTGGGTTTTGATTTTGATTGAAATTTGTTTAATAATTGGAGTACTATGTAATTTATATAAGTTGATGATTGCTTGATGATAGGAAATTATATTTTTTTGATATATATATTTTTTAATTTGTATACTTAGCTTTCTTTTAATCTTTAATTAGTATGTTTGATTCTTCTATATTTTGTTAAAAATATCATGTTTGTAGTATGATAGCATTTTTAGATTTTTTATTAGTGAACTTTTATATATATATATATTTTTAATGTAAAGGACCAAATCGAAACCGATTAGTTCGATTTCGGTTCGGTTCTATAGATAATTATAGAACCAATGGTTCCATTTTTAAAATTCTCATTGATATTCGATTTGGTTTGATTCCCTTTGGAATCGGACCGCATCCACTCCTAGTACTCAATCTCAAAGGTGCATAGAATTCTATGGAAAGCTGATGAAACATGAATACCATTTTTAACAATTTTTTGTAAAAAAAAAAAAAAAAAAAAAGAATTTGATCTTTATCTCAGAGCCTCAAAAAGAGCTTCTTTCCTTTGATGAAGGGTTTACCTCATGAGAGCTTGACACATGTTATGTTGTGTGCACGTAGCTCACGTGTTTTATGAGAATTATAACTACACGCATGTCTCATTGCATTCTTGGTATGGAACATACAAGTCGATAATTAAACTATAACGACAATGCATTCCTACATATACATAAGTGACGTATTTTAAGCATATAGTATTATTCAAGTCTTAGCATCGCTTAAGAACAGAGGAAAAAATTGACAATATATAGGTTTAAGGTTTTATATGACGAGATTTAATATAAGACGACAACAATCGAAATTTCTGAGATCAAGATCAAATGTCGATGCCAATTGTTTATGAAAATTATATACAAGTCGAGTCCGAGATAAAAATAAAAAGGATACTAGACAAAGGTAGTTCAGCAACTATATAGGCAAGGGGTTGCTTTGGGGAACAAGTGATATTATGGTATAGACAACTTAGCTTATCTAGTAATAATCATCTCTTACTCAATATTAAGTCTAAACATAATTGCAATAATTGGCATAACATATGATTTTGGAAATAGTGCTTTGAAAGCAAAAAGCTTTAGCATCATGATCTTTACAGAGTAATCCTGTCTTATTCTCTATTCTTTTCTAAATGCAAAAGCAATAGTTTTTCTACTTTTTGACCACTTGAGAGAGAGGGCGAGAGTAAAAGAAAAGGAGAAGAGTAAACTGTAAAAGAAAAGAAAATTAAAAAACATAACCAAAGGGTAAAAAGTTTGGGTGTCCTCGAACTTATGCAAATATATCTTTATTATAAGAATTATGCTGCCTGTACAGGCTTTATTTCACAAGGTTGGTACAGCTTCTCACATGAGGTGAGCCCTATGTAATTTAAAAATTATCAAAAATCGCACCCACCCACCTCCTCATGTGAGAGGCCTGTTCACAAGGCCTGTACAAATAGCATTATCCTTATTGTAATACTCGATTATACACTTGTTTGAGTTGAGTTGACATAAATTCAATTCTTGATTCATGCAAGCTATTCTCATTTTTTTTTTACTTTTGTCCTTGTCCTTGTTCTTGATCTTGTCCTCGTTCTCTATACTAATCTAAATCGGCGTGGTTTTATTTTCTTCAATACCATTTAAATACAAAATTTTATTCTGTTAAAAATACCAAATCATATTGCCAACCACCCCTTTTATGAGAGGTGGAATGAGGACACAATTGGCTTCAATAATTGAACTCTCCAGCCTCTTTCACCCTCTCTTACAATAAAATGTCATATCACTCCAATTGGCACCTAACTTTATCTTTAAAACAAGATTTTTCTCCATAAATTGCACAAGAGAACAAAATAATTTGCTTCTTATAACTGCTAAATAAAAAATAATTTATATTGATATCGTATGACTAAGCTTAAATTTTTTTACTTGTTATTAAGTAGTATGTGTTTATAATAATTTTATATTTGATAAAATAGCTAATAATATTATGATATGCTGGATGTAATAATTATAAAATAATGAAAAATTGTCTGTTCCAATTTTATTGGAGTTATATGTCAGTGTCATATCATTGTTTAAATTTATTAATTATTACTAAATTTTAAAATATATAGTTTTTGAAATTATACCGTACTATATAAATTACAATATATATGTTCGTCATAAAATTTACTTGACAGTTTAGTATTTACTAAATTAAGTGTCACTCAATCATTTAAAAATAATATATTTTTATCAAGTCATCTTCTTCCTCACCATTTACTCGTCCCATCTTTCTTGTTGCATCCTCATTTCCTTCCCTCTTCCTCCCCCTGCCACCTGAGAGTCGATCAAAAATCTTTCGACCACGTAAATCAAGACTTCTGATTTGTAGCAGGACACACGGATTGGGGGGGGACAACATTGGTTGACAATCACTCACATGCAAGGGGCCCCACGATGAATCAAAAATCGTGGGCCCCCTTCATGTGAGAAGATTGTCAACCAATATTGTCAACCGGAGTTGTACAAGTTACAAAATTCATATAATTAAAATATCTACTAAAAGGTCGTTATAAAGAAAATTATTAAACAGCCTTATTTATTCTTTTTATCTTTTTATCTTTCTCTGTTCTCTCCAGCTTGCCTTAAACAAATTCTTTTAAACCTCAAACCAAATATCAAGAACATGTTAAAATTCAGGATGGCTTGATTTTTCTTAACGAGTAAAGATACAAAATATTGCGAAGGATAGAATTGTAATATGGAATATGAAGCCACATGAGTGTGCATGGAACTGGTTGTCTTGTCTCCTTTCATTTCCAGCTCACAATTCCTATTTGATCTTTGAAATTTTCTGCAAATCCATGCCCACGTGAAAATTATTGATTGTCTCTCTCCATTATTATTATTATCTTGTAAGTTGGGTTTAAATATTGTATTAATGACGGAAAAGAAGTTAAAATTTGGTGTCGAGTATTACCAACTAAACATGCACAAAAAGCCCAAAAAATATCGATGTCTTAATCTTTTATGTTTTATACGCGATGATTAGATGATAAATAATAGAGAAATCAACATAGGAATTTAACGTTTTTTGACAATGTACCAACAAAATGAAGCGGAGATGATTTTTATTATTTTTGAATAATAGGGTTACATCATCTATATATGTATATACTAATCCTAGAATTAGCCATGGCCTGTACAAGAATTTAGGATCAGTGCCAGATTTTAGGAAAAGTCCAATAAATACCTGTGTGGCGTGTACCAACATCTACCAATTTATTCCAATATACATATGTTTCACTCTATATATACCACGTATGCAACATAATCACATAATATTCATCCAATCTTCACTGCAAAAACTCTGTTTTAATTCATTCCTCCCCCCCTCCCCCCCCCCCCCCCCCCCCCCCTCTCACTCGTTGCTCTTTAATTCCAAATTTTGAGGTTCCATTTCCTCAAACTTTGATTCAAGAAAATGAGAGAGATTCTTCACATTCAAGCTGGGCAATGTGGCAACCAAATTGGGGGGAAGTTTTGGGAAGTTGTGTGTGATGAACATGGAATTAGTCCAACTGGTAATTATGTGGGAAATTCTAGGGTTCAACTTGAGAGGCTAAATGTTTATTACAATGAAGCCAGTGGTGGGAGGTATGTTCCTAGGGCTGTGCTTATGGATCTTGAACCTGGAACCATGGACAGTTTGAGGAGTGGTCCATATGGGCAAATTTTTAGGCCTGATAATTTTGTTTTCGGGCAAAATGGAGCTGGAAATAATTGGGCTAAAGGGCATTACACTGAAGGAGCTGAGTTGATTGATTCTGTTCTAGATGTTGTTCGCAAAGAAGCAGAGAACTGTGATTGCTTACAAGGTATGAGCAAGGTTGGCCGGGCTTAAAAGCTCGCTTATTTGTTCAGTATGTAGACGTGCACTGTCCAAAAAAGCTGGAAAAGTTGCTTTTAAGCGGGTTCAAATAGCTAATAATTCTGGTAGTGTAAACTTTCTAGACATTGTTCCAAGATCTTTTGTTTAGTAAGGTGAACACGACAGTATTAAAGAAAAAAGCTGCAAATATTTTATCCGTTGGCATGCTTAGTCTGTCTAGTACTAGCACCTAATATGTCTGTCAGTGCATTCATCACAGTTTCTTACTGTGACAGTCCATAGATTTTTGTAGGCTGGTCTTGTCCATTTCTTTTTCCTTGTGCCTATTTCATTTTAGAAATTTAATCTGTCATGGTTTGAAAAAACTAATCGATTGGATAGTGTTCGTTCAGAGTCCCTTTTTTTTTTGCACTGCACCATTGATTCCTCTGTGTTGCAAGATTTTCATTTTATATATCGATCAGACTTTTTCTTTGTGTGACAGGATTTCAAATTTGCCATTCACTTGGAGGTGGAACCGGTTCCGGGATGGGGACACTGCTCATATCCAAGATCAAGGAAGAGTACCCTGATAGGATGATGATGACTTTTTCAGTGTTCCCATCCCCCAAGGTTTCCGATACAGTGGTCGAACCCTACAACGCCACCCTCTCGGTTCACCAACTCGTTGAAAATGCTGACGAGTGTATGGTTCTTGACAATGAAGCTCTGTATGACATTTGCTTCCGCACACTCAAGCTCACAAATCCAAGTTGTAAGTTACAATTAATTGTCATGTTCAGTCTCGTTGAGTGTAGTTTATGTAGGACCGATCTCCTGCCCATAGTGGACAAGAGATATCTTGCCCACAGATGAAGTGGCAAGACATCTTGCCACCTTACCGGTGGGGTCTAAGATACCAATGAGGTGGCATGATCCTCATCTGTGGACAAGATATTTCCAGTTCACTATTGGCAGGAGATCAGTCCTGGTAGTTTATATGCCGATATTGTTAGTTATGAGTCTTATGACGAATTGAAATGTCTATGGTTGCAGTTGGTGATCTGAATCATTTGATTTCAACAACTATGAGTGGAGTAACATGTTGTCTTCGCTTCCCCGGCCAATTGAACTCTGACCTCAGAAAATTGGCTGTAAACCTAATCCCATTCCCCCGTCTACACTTCTTTATGGTTGGTTTTGCACCATTAACTTCTCATGGATCACAGCAATACCGAGCCCTCACCATCCCGGAACTCACTCAGCAAATGTGGGATGCCAAGAACATGATGTGCGCAGCTGATCCACGCCATGGCCGGTACCTAACTGCCTCGGCCATGTTCCGCGGCAAAATGAGCACGAAAGAGGTTGACGAGCAAATGATCAATGTACAAAACAAGAACTCCTCTTATTTTGTCGAGTGGATACCAAACAATGTTAAGTCGAGCGTTTGTGATATTCCACCAACTGGGATGTCTATGTCATCAACATTTGTTGGGAATTCTACGTCAATACAAGAGATGTTTAGGCGCGTTTCTGAGCAGTTTACTCTCATGTTTAGGCGCAAGGCTTTCTTGCATTGGTACACTGGGGAAGGAATGGATGAAATGGAATTTACTGAGGCTGAAAGTAATATGAATGATTTGGTTTCAGAGTATCAGCAATATCAGGATGCAGCAGCTGATAATGATGAAGAATTTGATGAGGAAGAGGATTAGGAAAATTAGGAGGGAGTCAATTGTTTGATGCAAAATCTTCTTCTGCAGTATGAATAATTTTTATTTTTTATTTTTTTCCTTTTTGTTTAATTGTATTTGTGTGAGTATATTATATTGTTTGTAATGGTTGGTTATAATTTGTATATGATTGTATTTATTTTCATAAATGGATCATATCTTCACTCTCTTTGAGCCACTAGTAAGTTTGTCGAGTTTCAGTTTAACGACCTTTCTAACTATGAGTCGACAGTGGTGAAAAATAATTTGTTTAGTCGATTTTAAATTTAATATCAAAGAAAATTTAAATCCAAAATCTTGTTAAATCTTCTAAAATGATTCGTGGACGAAAATGATAACGAGTCACACAGAACTTTTATAATTCTATATCATTTTTAATACATTGAAACTCAAGTACATGAATACTTTTGCCGTGCCGTGTAATTTATTTCTAGCAAAAGAAGAACCGAAGCAACCAAATCTTTGAAAAGATCAAGTTATTTTTTATTTACTCCTTAATTGTTACTTATTCTTATTAAGATATCTTCAATCTTAAAGAGAACAAGACATCAAATCAAAAGAAGATAATCAACAATTAATAAATAACCGATGTTTGTTGATAATAACCTCAAATAATCACCAATAATAGGGGGACGTCCCTTCTCTATTCGATTCAGGTTAAAAATAGAGGAGCAATGGGCCGAGTCAAAAAAAAAATTCCTTGTTATAAAGAAAATAACAAAATAACCTAAAAAAGAGCAATTTTTTAAAAAAAATTAATAAAATAAGCTAAAAATAGCCAGGCCACAAGCCCAAAACAAACCGACCCATGGAAAAAAAATGAGCTCAACTCGATCCATGACTTGTCTTGAAACGATTCCGATCCGAGCCAAGCCCACAAGCCATCGAGCAACTTGAACCATTCGCTACCCCTAATTAAAAAAAAGAACTTGTAGACAAGTTTCACATTATTCACTAAACTTTATTTGTTCTAATATAATCACATGAGTTCTTTTTAATATGGTCATTCAATTAAACCATGTCAGTTTTTTCAAGATGTCCAGAATAGAAAACAACAATCTGACCCTATATCAATCCTCAGAGCCGGTTCTGTGTTTGTTGGGGCCTGAGGCGAAATCCAGAAATTAAGCCCCTAGACTCCAAATCAACGTAAATGCAAATTGTAATGGTGTATTATGCAATATATTGATAACTTAAAACTTAACATTACAACAATAAATAAATATATTATATAAACTACGTCTACGTGCGCCCGTGCAATTGTTGATTCTATAATAATCAATCATATATACTTACCAAGCCACAATTATATAAGCCGACAAGGTTTCAAACATTTTCAGTCTCTTCAATAACAAAATAGG
The DNA here is from genome assembly GCA_019395295.1 of Osmanthus fragrans. NCBI lineage: Eukaryota > Viridiplantae > Streptophyta > Magnoliopsida > Lamiales > Oleaceae > Osmanthus > Osmanthus fragrans. The sequence continues at coordinate 16,378,361 of CM033344.1, read as the reverse complement.
GCAAGCCATTGCTTACCTGAAAAGTAGAATTTCACGAAAACTGTGGAATCAGACCTTTAAAAATTCTGTCGTCACAGCTTACGAGTCTGAAATAAATTATAATGAATAAGTCCTTTATTTTTCTGTCTCTCATGCACATAACATGTTTGAATGAATAATTGTTAACATAACTCTTCCTTTTGAATGACGGGGAATTTTAATACTTCTCATGGTTATGCAAGTGTCATATCTGACTATCTGTGATGCAACATTAAAATGCATGACTCAGTTATAATTTATTTGAATTAGGACAGAGAGAGAAGAAATGACCAATTAGTCATAATCGAGGATTGGTTAATAAAATGCCCACTTAAAATAAAAAGGCCTCACATAAGCTGCAAGAACAAGGTGCAATGCCTTTTAAGTCGGAGTATTAGATTTTAGCATGAAAATTTAGTCATAACATGACAGATTTTTAAATTTGATTACAAGTTTCCAGTTTCTCACTCCTTCACCCCTGAGAATAAAAGAAAAAAGAACGAAAAGCTGCCACTTACACTCGTCTGTGGAACAGTTGAAGTTAACAAGTGATGAAATGCTTACCCAATTCTCGCTCAGCATGCTTTTTGAAGTATGCCTTGCATATGTTGAAAGGAAAAGGATGCAATATATTACCATTGGGAATCATGAAAACAAAACCATTAGATATGAAAGTATTTCCAAAATAGCTATGAGTTGACCATACATATACCTTCACTCAGAGTAATAAATAAAAATCAACAAGAAAAAGAGTTGCCACATCATCACATGTAATATTTTAGCTGATTAAATCACTTCATAGATTCAAGAGAACTGTTTGACCAACTAGCAAAACAGATTAATAAAAAAAATTATTGTTAAAGAAAATTTAAAACGTCCAAATTTAGCCAGAAAAAAAGGCTTCATCAAAGAGGTGATCCTAAAGGCTATAGGAATTGCGATAAAGCTTACTTTGGAGGGGATCAGTCAAGTATCATATCCACAGACATGGTTTTTTATTTCAGTTGTAGTAATCTGTGTGATCAAATAGTTAAATTATATTAACAAGGTGCTCATAAACTTAAAAACAACCTTTTTTTTTACTGGGTGTTTCTTGGCTCAATATTAATTATTTCCATCGTGATGAATGTCTCTCTTTTCCTCTTTCTCACATTTCCTATTCCCTATATCATTCAGTAGCATCAAACATAATCATATTACATGTCTTGAAAATGCCCAACAATGAAGCTTGCGATGGGAACACCATCCACACATTTTAAGATCTGGTTCATTTTTTCCATCGAAGGCTGAAAAATATTCACAAACGGATAGTAGCTAGATATATATTCTATGTTACCCAATTTTCCTGTTACTAGCTCAAGCAGAACCTTTCCAAAGCAGTAAACACCAGATGCACCAATCCAACAGTAACATAAATGAAATTCAGAAATAGGTTTAACTAAATTCTTCACTTGTTGAAGTTAAATCGATGTAATTTAGAGAATTATGTGCAAGATAGTAGAATTTAATCGGTTTTCCTCTTATCATGTCATCAAATCCATTAGTCAACTTCTGACAACAGACAAAAACATCCTTAAGTGTTCCAAATTTAAGGTAAAACTAGGATTCTTTCTTCACAATCTTCACTTAGGCTTCCCAACCACATTACAATTATCGAAATAGAACTTCCAATTAAAAAAAAAGTGAATAATTGATTTGTATATCAATATTAAGAGGCTAGTAGCCTAGTATTACCTCTCAGGATCATCCTTGCCCCTCCATCGCTGATTTCGCCTCCACGCATCCTCGAACAATTATGAGTTTTCCACCATCACCGTTTGATTGATTTGTACTTCCGCCAGTACAAGTATTACTTTTACCCCCCGTATTATAGCTGGAAAGGAGAGAACGGAGGTCAGAAGGTTAGACAGAAGGCGCGTTGTTGATTTTTAAAGTGCTGAATCTGCTGATATAGTGGCGGTGAATTATAGGTTTGAGTCTTAAGAGAGAGACGTTTCGGGCTATTTCACAGGAATTTGGACTTGGGCTGGGAAAAAAATGGGCAAAAAATGAGGCCCCATTCAATTTTGGACCCGAGACCTAAGCTTCATCCGCCTCGGCCCAAAACCAGCCCTATCAATCCTCCATGTCCAAGATTTATGTTAAAAGAACATGGTGAATTTTAACTGGTAACTGTTAGGCCTTCGCCTACATGACAAGTCACATGGTTGTCGCTAAGTAAATTGTCGAGAAAGCACTTTCTCTTTCTAAGGCGAATGAATTTGAGTGTGTCGCGTCCTTGTATTTGTGTCTTGAGCGATGAAGCCACGTGCCATCACATTGCCCATCTTTATTTTCGAGGTGACACAACTCACAACAAACTTGTCAATTCTTAGCTCGAGACGATCACAAGAGCTCTAACTCTTAGCCACGTCAAATGGGCCTCTTAAGTCCAAAACGGTGGAGGTCTCATCCCTTGTGCCTTGCACAGGTTTAAACTTAACTCATTGAGCCACGTACGAATCTATAGATGTTACATCTCTACAGTGGTGACCGATAGCCAAATCCTTTTTATCCATGTAGGACACGGTGTGGGAGGTTACATACATGTGAAATGTGTGTCAAATAACTGGAAACCTCAGCTATACCTCTTTTGCTGATAAATACTCATTGTGTCATTTTAAGTTAATTGCAAATCGATAGCTCATATCTCCTTTCTCTGTGTTTCTCGCACCAAATTTATTATTCAGTACTAAAACTTGAACGTTGAAATTCATATGATTGTGGCATCCCCTTTTCCTTGGAGAAGCCTCAGTATATGTGTGTAACACGTGTGTCCAAGTGCGAGTAGAAATTTGTAGGCGCCTATGTCCCTTATCAGATTTTGAGGTCAACAGTAACCAAATCAAAACAAAAGACAAACTTCATTGACCACTATAAACAAAGTATAGTTCAGAAACTAATCCTGTAAATTAATTGTTAAAGACCCGATGGATTCTCATGCATAATGTAGCAAAGACTTTTCAACAGCTTTGATTTGAGATACAGTTCAATTTTCATAGGCGTCAACTCAATCCAGTTCAACTAATCAATTCTTGAACCGGAAAATTACAAATAATTTTATTAGACAACTAAACTTGCCAGCTGGACATTTCTATTATTGTCAGATGGAATTGTAAAATTAGCTTAGTTAGTTTTGTAGTTAGCTTGCCTATTTAAGAACTGAAGTTCACGTTTTTCATCACTTACTTGAATAAATCATTTTTCCCGCTTTTTTACACTTTTGCTCTCTAGATTCAATATGGTATCAAAGCAAATTCCTGATTACTCTTCTTCTTCCTCAGCGATCTGATTGTATCGATCACTGTGTTCCCCTTTGGTTAGTTAGATCCTTGATTCATCACCTCCAATGGCGACAGATGCTCCAGTTTTACCAGAAAATTCAGAGAATTCGATAGCAACAGGAAGTAATTCGAACATTGATGATGGATTAAGTCCATATTATCTACATCATTCGGATAGTCCGGGTCTTGTTCTGGTTTCTCAGCAACTGGTTGGAGACAATTATGCCTCTAAGAGTAGGAATATGTTAATAGCCTTGTTCGTAAAGAACAAAGTAGGCTTTGTTGATGGATCATTTTCTATGCCAGAAGGTAATGATAATCTAATCAGTACTTGGACTCGCAATAACAACATTGTAATTTCCTGGATTCTCAATTATGTATCTAAGGAAATATTAGTTAGCATCATCTATTCGGTGTCTGCCTATGAGATCTGGAAAGACCTTAAGGATAGATTTCAGCAGAAAAATGGCCCACGCATCTTTCAGTTGAGGCGTGATCTAATGAATCATGCTCAGTCTCAACTATCCATAAGCACCTACTTCACTAAGATGAAGACAATATCAGAAGAGTTGAGCAATTACAGACCATTCTGTTCATGTGGAAAATGTACGTGTGGAGGAGTTAAAGCCTTGGCAGATCATTACCAAACTGAGTATGTAATATCTTTTTTAATGGGGTTACACGATCCATTTGCTCAAACTCGAAGTCAAATACTACTCATGGATCTTATACCACCAATCAACAAGGTGTTTGCTCTCGTTTCTCAAGACGAACATCAGCGGGGTATGAACAATGTGGGAGGAACATCAACCGGTAGTAACCCCATGGCATTTTATGCCAAAAATGAAAGCAGTAGATTCAATAGCAGCCAACATTCTGGTAAATATCAGAAAAAGGATCATTCAGTTTGTACTCACTGTGGCTACACTGGACACACTATAGATAAGTGTTACAAACTCCATGGTTTTCCCCCTGGATACAAGTTAAGATTCAAAGTTTCTTCTTCCAATCAGATAGTTAATGCAACAGCTAACCAAATTTTTGAAACCTCTAATCATCAAGGGAACATGAATGAGTTTGTTCAAACCTTGAATTTCAATCAATACCAACGCTTGTTAACTATGTTGAACTCCCACCTTGCCTCTGCCAAAGGAGACACAGGTACTGATGTGAAATCAACACACGCATCAGGTATATCATTCTCCATCTCTAATCATCCTCTACTTCATTCATCAAGACATTGGATAATCGATTCTGGAGCAACAAATCATGTATGCTTTGATAGGTCTGCATTCCAAAACGTAACTCTTATTTCAAACTCATTTGTTACACTTCCCAACAACTCACGCATACAAGTTAAATTTTCTGGTTCGATACAACTTAGTCCTTCGTTGACATTACATGATGTTTTATATGTCCCTCAATTCCACTTTAATCTGTTATCCGTTGCCTCATTAACAAGAAATTCCTCTTTTCAAGTAAAATTTCTCACTGATTGTTGTATCATCTAGGAAGTGCACAATTTGAAGATGATTGGCAGGGGTAACAAAGTGGTTGGCCTCTATGTCATTGACTCCTCAAGTTGTTTCACTTTTAGCTCATTTCTTTCTGCTAATTCTGATTGTACACTTTCCATTACAAATGTAAATAATGTGTCTTCACAGACTTGGCACAATTGCCTTGGACATTTATCTTTTAAACGCTTGGAATCAATGAAACACAAGCTGTCTTTTACTTGCAATGATCATAGGAATGTACATTGCTCCATCTGTCCTTTAGCTAAACAAAGACGCCTTTCTTTCGTTTCCAATAATAATCTTTCCAAAAATACTTTTGATTTGGTCCATTGTGACACATGGGGACCATACCATACACCAACACATAATGGTTATCGTTATTTTCTCACATTGGTCGATGATTGTACTAGTTTTACCTGGCTATTCCTCCTGAAACAAAAATCAGACGTTAAAACCATAATTCCCAGATTTTTCTCCCTGATTGAAACACAATTTGGCAAACATATTAAGAAATTCAGGTCTGACAATGCACCTGAGTTTCAATTCACAAAATATTTCAGCTCCAAAGGTGTTTTACACCAATTTTCATGTGTTGAACGCCCTGAACAAAACTCCGTAGTGGAGAGGAAACATCAACACCTTCTAAATATAGCTCGTGCTTTGTTTTTTCAGTCCCAAGTCCCTATCAAATTCTGGGGGGATCACAGCCACATATTTGATTAATAGAACCCCTTCCCCATTATTGCACGATCAATCTCCTTTCCAACTCATCTATGGTACTTCTGTTAACTATAACCGTCTTAAGATTTTTGGATGTTTGTGTTATGCATCAACTCTACCATCCACTAGAACAAAATTTCACCATCATGCAGTAGCCTATATTTTTGTGGGATATGAGCCAGGCATGAAAGGGTATAAACTCTACAACATTCAATCACAAGTTTTCTTTGTATCTCGTGATGTCATTTTCCACGAGTCTTTGTTTCCCTTTCAGTCCATACCTCACCCAGATGATATTGTAGATCCATTTCCAGATTTGGTTCTACCTGTAGCTACATCTGATATGTCTTTTCTTCCAGCACCTTGTTCCACCTCACACTTATCAGAATCTGATATGTCTATTCCATCACCTCGTTCTATTTTCGCTCCTGCTTCTCCCAACAACACTACCATTCATCACCTGTCTGAAAACATCACAACTCATGAACCAATGGCTTGCAGGACCTCTAGGAATGTTCAACCACCTCCTTACCTGCGTGATTAACATTGCATACTTCATCATCATACCCAATCTTCTTCCAACATTCCTTACCCTTTGCAACAGTATGTTTCTTATGCATCAGTCTCTTCTTCTCACTCCAACTACCTCCTCAATGTCTCCTCCAATTTTGAGCCACAATTCTATCATCAAGCTGTTCATTATCTGCATTGGAGAGAGGCTATGAATCTTGAGCTAAATGCTATGGAATCAAATAACACATGGTCTGTCCAACCTCTTCCTCAGGATAAACACTCAATCGGGTGTAAATGGATTTACAAAATAAAATACAAGGCTGATGGAAATATTGAACGCTACAAAGTGCGATTGGTAGCCAAGGGCTATACACAACAAAAGGGGTTAGATTTTGTTGAGACATTTTCTCCTGTTGCGAAGTTAGTTACGGTTAAAATGTTGCTTGCTCTTGCTGCTATAAAGGGTTGGCACCTCTTCCAGTTAGCTGTAAATAACGCATTCTTGAACGGTGACTTGTTTGAAGAAGTGTATACGGATCTCCCATTGGGTTATGTTGTACACGGGAAGGTTGGACATAAGGAGGAGAAACTAGTTTGTTGTTTGCACAAGTCTATATATGGCGTTAAACAAGCTTCACGCCAATGGTTTTCTAAGTTTTCACAGGCTCTTATTCTGCATGGTTTCTCACAGTCAAGATCAAATGACTCCCTTTTCACAAAGGGAACAGACTCTTCTTTTGTGGCCCTACTCGTGTATGTGGATGACATCATAATTGCAGGATCAGATTTGTCTGTCATTGAGAAGTTAAAACTCTTCCTACATAGCCAATTTAAACTCAAGGATCTTGGCGCCTTGAAGTATTTTCTTAGTTTAGAGATTGCAAGATCTACTCGTGGTATATTTTTATCCCAACGCCACTACAACTTGTAGTTGCTTGAAGATTCAGGCTTTCTTGCATATAAACCTACTCCTTTTCCCATGGATTCAAGAACAAAGCTCAGCTCGTCAGATGGTGATGTTCTTGCTGATGCTTCTTCATATAGACGTTTAATTGGGCATCAGATTTATCTCACTGTGACAAGGCCAGATATCACCTTTGTTGTACACAAACTTAGCCAGTTTGTCTCTGCCCCTCAACAACCACATCTGGATGCTGCACGTCATCTCTTAAAGTATCTGAAAACATCTCCTGGACAGGGATTATTTTTCTCTACATCTTCAGATTTGTAACTTCGTGCCTTTGCAGATACTGATTGGGGATCCTGTTTGGACACCAGAAAGTTTATGACTAGATTTTGTATCTTCCTAGGTGATTCTCTGTTTTCTTGGAAGTCTAAGAAGCAAACCACCGTCTCCCATTCTTCAGCAGAGGCTAAATTTAGAGCACTTGCCTCCACTGCTAGTGAAATCGTTCGGCTTCATCCATTGTTAACTGATTTGCACATTCAACCATTTGGTCCAACAGCTCTCTTTTGTGACAATCTGTCAGCAATCCACATTGCAAACAATCCTACTTTCCATGAACGCACGAAACATATAAAGATCAATTGCCATTTTATTCATGATAAGGTTGCTGACGGGGTTTATCAAACTTCTCCCCATTCGAACTCATCATCAACTAGCAGACATATTCACCAAAGCGCTGCCTTCTACTTCTCTACTTTCCTTACTATCCAAGATGGTGGTTCTTGACATTCATCGGCCACCTTGAGGGGGAGTATTAGACAACTAAACTTGCCAATTGGACATTTCTATTATTGTCACACGGAATTGTAAAATTAGCTTAGTTATTTTTGTAGTTAGCTTGCCTATTTAAGGACTGAAGTTCACATTTTTCATCACTTGAATAAATCATTTTTCTCGTCTTTTTACACTTTTGCTCTCTAGATTCAATAAATTTTGCCGCACACATAAATGATCCCCACATTAAACCCTCAAACAAGAAACAACAAGGCAACCAAATCCCAAAAAAAAAAAAAAAAAAAAAAAAAAAAAAGCCAATCTGAGATGACCAAGCCATGTAGCACTGTATACATAGATTACTGCACGGCAAGTCACTCGAATCCCTCTGCACATAACTCGAAGGTCAATCCTTTATCAACATGTAATCCAACCGAATGGCATTTAATTATTACTGGGAATCTTGACTCCCCGACCAAGCAGATGAGAAATCACCGGCCCAATGATGTCGCAAAAGAATCCTTCAGCCGTTGAATTATTCAAAATGATGCAGAATATCTTGGATATGTTGCTCACAGAATTGAAGAGATGACATCTCGTAAGTTTTCCGTAGCCAAATTCACGTCTTTCAAGGTAAAATTTAATAAAGGAGATACTCATTGGTTGAGCTCCCCAGGATTTCCGTGCTCTATCTTGTGAACGAATGGATGAATCGTAGAGGCATATTTTTAACTTGCAAGTTCTTATGCATTGCTACACCTTTAAGTTTCTCTATCATTTGGACTTTCGATTGTTGGTTTAACCATTTCTCTATGCAAAGAATTCAATCAACTAGCAATAGCATAAACTTCAATTAATGCAACACGTGCTAATTTCAAATAACAATTCACCAAAGCATATTTTGGTAACAAAACCAAGCAAAAACATCGAACGACATAGTGAAGTAACACACAAAACCTAGCCCGTTTTGCAATATCTTAAGCAACAACGAAAACATACAACAAAAGCAAATATTGGTTCTTAGTTAGGCCTCCTCATCTTGATACTCTTCCTCATCATCATACTCCTCATCAGCAGTGGCATCCTGATATTGCTGGTACTCAGCAACTAAATCATTCATGTTGCTCTCAGCTTCTGTGAACTCCATCTCATCCATACCTTCTCCAGTGTACCAATGCAAGAAAGCCTTCCTTCGAAACATGGCAGTAAACTGTTCACTGACCCTCCTGAACATCTCTTGGATTGATGTAGAGTTTCCAATAAAAGTCGAAGCCATCTTCAGGCCAGTGGGCGGGATGTCACAAACAGTAGACTTCACGTTGTTGGGAATCCACTCAACAAAGTAAGATGAGTTCTTGTTCTGTACATTGATCATCTGCTCATCAACCTCCTTTGTGCTCATCTTGCCACGGAACACAGCTGATGCCGTGAGGTATCGGCCATGTCGAGGATCAGCAGCACACATCATGTTCTTAGCATCCCACATTTGTTGGGTGAGTTCTGGGACAGTGAGGGAACGGTATTGCTGTGACCCACGAGATGTGAGTGGTGCAAAACCAACCATAAAGAAGTGGAGTCGAGGGAATGGGATAAGATTGACAGCCAACTTTCGAAGGTCTGAATTCAGCTGCCCAGGGAAGCGAAGGCAGCAAGTGACTCCACTCATTGTGGCAGATATCAAGTGGTTCAAGTCTCCAACTGAAGAGAACAACAAATTGATTAGACATCATAAATAACTTCATCTGTCATATCTCCAATAGCATTCACAAATATTTATTCCCACAAAGGCAAGGTGGGAATGGCATAAACAGAGTCCTTTCTAAGAATAAAAGGCACAATGGCATTTAGTTTTTTCTACAAATGTTCAGAGACAACTCAATTCAGAAAAACATTGTTTTCTGTACCATCTCTGAACAGATGGTTAAACTTGAAACAATTTCAGAAAAGAGACCTTGAAAGATTCAATTTTCTAAATATTGCAAATAAATTATAATGCAGTTATGGTACTTTGATAATAGAATTAAACTTTTCTAAATATTATGCATATTCTACCAAAATTGGACCTAAATATATTTGTTTGGTAGAATGAAACTGTGGAACTAAAATATACACAGCATAAGCATGCTAGAGATGACAAACCACAGGCAGCCCAAAAGAATTTTACAGCCCTTACATAGTCTGATTTAATAATGGAACCTTAACAAAATATAATAAAACAATATGGTCAATGCATGGGCAAAAGCTTTTCACATTGATAGGTTCTAAAGAATAAAATATATTTAAAAAGCCATAAGTAAAGGGGAACTGAGACTTACAACTGGGAGTAGTGAGCTTCAGAGTGCGGAAGCAAATATCATAGAGGGCCTCATTATCCAGAACCATACACTCATCAGCATTTTCAACAAGCTGGTGTACTGACAGAGTAGCGTTGTATGGCTCTACAACCGTGTCAGACACTTTTGGAGATGGAAACACTGAGAATGTAAGCATCATTCGATCTGGGTATTCTTCCCTTATCTTGGATATCAAGAGGGTCCCCATCCCTGACCCAGTGCCACCACCCAACGAGTGACATACTTGAAATCCTGGAGAATACAAGACAATTTATTAAACAAACCAGGAATAAGCTGTATTGCAGTAGACAAAACCTCCACACATCAAACATCCAAAAGGCCAATATTGTTTTGTGTAGAGCAGTTTAGGCAAAATAATTTCAATGAACAGAAAGAAATTTAGCAATCATGTTCCACAAACAGCACAACCAAAGAAGCATCTACAAGTTGACAAACAATTTATTTAAACAAATCTGGTTCATCTGGCCAAAGCGCAATTTTTCCCAATTAAAATTCCTACAAGTACATCATAATCATTTTTCACTACCGAAGTGTAAATATGAAGCCAATGATTCACCAAACTTGTATTTACTCCATTTTTACGTGAATTTGATGCCAAATAAAATTTCTTTGATACATACAAGCATGCATTCTTGTCTCTGAACAATTACTATTAGACCTGGTGTTTCAAAGACTCGTTAAACACAACATATAATAACCATGAACAACAGAATGCGAGCATGGGTAAAATGCTTGCTAAACCTAGTTAACCATATTCAGTGGCGTGGTTATGCAGCATTTCATGAGTGTGCACGCTACACATGCCGCTTATGGTCCATGAGATCAAAGTTTGGACAAAAATATTCCAAAAGAACAAGTTACAGAGATCCATTAAAATACTAAAGAGAGAATATATTTGCACCCAGTGATTCGGCACATAGTTTAACTTTGACGAAGATCTCCAAATATTACATGAACCTTGAAGTGATTGAACTCAAAACGGCTCAAGGACAATACAAAGCTCAGAAGAGTCTCCCTAATTAGATCCATAAACCAGATCTAGACATAAATTTTCCAGATCCACAAACTTTAGCAAAGGTCTATGATAACGCTTCATAAATGCACACAAATCCTGATTTCCCCAAATACTAAGCAATAAATGTAAATGAAAAAAAAAACTCACGAGATCCAATTATAGCATATCAGTATCATATTTAACCTTTTCAACAGACATACATATGAAAATATAAAAATGGCAAATGGAAGGACAAAAGGGTAACTTCACCTTGGAGGCAATCACAGTTCTCAGCCTCCTTTCTCACAACGTCAAGAACCGAATCAATGAGCTCAGCACCCTCAGTATAATGCCCTTTAGCCCAGTTATTCCCAGCACCGGACTGTCCAAAGACGAAGTTGTCCGGCCGGAAGATCTGGCCAACTGGGCCGGATCTGATGCTGTCCATGACACCAGGTTCAAGATCCATGAGCACGGCACGGGGAACAAACCGACCGCAGCTGGCCTCGTTGTAGTAGACATTGACCCGCTCCAGTTGCAGATCTCTGAGTCCCCCTGATACCGACCCGTGGGATCTATGCCGTGTTCAGCGCATACTACTTCCCAGAACTTGGCACCGATTTGGTTGCCGCACTGGCCACCCTGAATGTGTAGGATTTCACGCATTTTTCAGTGTGTGTGTTTTTGTGGTGTAGGGTTGTTTGGTATGGGTGGAGTGAAGTGAAGGCAGAGGAAAGGTGGGGAGGGCAATATATGGGGGGTGGGAGGAGGGAAGGTGAAATTTTTTGAAATTGGGGTTTGATTGTGTGTGGTGTGTATTAGGTAGATTCTGTTTGGACTGGGTACGTGGCGTGTCAGAATTGGCTGATCTAGATATTTTAGCATCCATTACTCATCTAAGCCCCAATTTTGACAATCATTATGGTCCGCTTGATTCTTATTCTTTGTAGAATGGGAATGAAAAATATAGTAATTATGAACTCTTATATAGAGATAAAAAATAAAAAATGATAATTAAATGTAATTGATAACGGTTATATTTTTCATTTTTTATGGAGAAAAAATAGGTACTAGAGAAAATAGAGTTTTGAATAATAATTTTTAAGAAAATATGTAATAAAAAAGTAGTGAAATTTTTGAATTTAATATAATGTATGATTAAAAAATTGAATTTTTTTTTTAATTTACGTACAAAATATTTTAGAGGTATTTTCAAAAATGTTTAAAATTAAAGGGGTGAATTGAAAATTTTCCACACTTTTGAAAAATGTACCAGACTGTCTATTATGCCCTTAATGATATTCCCGATAATTTAAATATCGTTCTCGACATTTGATTTTTTTAATTTGTCACGAATTTCGAGAAGTACTTTCATGATAAATTACATTAAAATAATATTAAAATGTCGTTCTTGACACTTCATTGGTCTAAAATGACATTTCATTTCGAACATGACAATTTTCTACATTTGAAATGTCGAGAATAATAACATTTTGCAAAAATGTCCATTTCTGGGATTAGTGTGGAACTATAAATTGTTAACAATGGTATTTTGGTCTAAATTATTTCAAAATGGACATTTTTGCAATAGTGGATATTTTTGCAAATGAACATGTAAAAATTGACATTTTTTGAAATTTCCTCAATATTTTATTGTATAAATATTTAATTGAAAATGAGTATATAAAAAAAAGTCAAAATAATAATTGTGGGCTAGCTGTGGTGTCTACTTCACAAAAAAAAAAAAATATATATATATATATATATATATATATATATATATATATATATATGTGGCACCTTTTTTGAAAAATTAATGGCCGAAAAATTTGCTCTTTTTTTTCTCATTTAGCCCCTAACATACATTAAATAATTTTCAAACTCATTTTTCACTATACTTTCACACAATAAAATATTTTATACATAAATTCAAAAAAATTCCTACTTTTTAACAATACATTCTCCAAAAATCACTATTCAAAAATTTATTTCACCTAAAAAAACTTATTTTAATGGATGTCAAACAGGGGCTAATATGAAAAATTAATTCATTTTATTCAACAGTTAGCTAAAAAAGATAGGGTATGTTTGGCGTTGCTTTTGCTTTTGCATGAGATTTTTCTAATGAACTTACCTTAATTTTTGTTTAAAACTAATTTCCAAAAAAAATTATATTCCGAAATTACTTTTGTAGGAAGTCACATTGAATCAGTTTTCTCTAAAATCTCTTCTTAGTGAAATCACTTTCATAAAATTAGTCACACAAGTCCAAAATGAAATTTTTTATTTTGAAAGCTCATTTTGACTTCTTAAAAATCCTGTCAAACGAGCCCATAACATGTTTGGGTGAACATTGCATGAAAATTCTAGTTGGTCCTGAACATTACACCTTTTGGGAATAAGTTTCTAAACATTAAGCCCATGTTTGATTCTCATTTTTCTCAAAATTCATTTTTTATCTTTTTTTTTCAACACACATTTTTTAATAAAATAATAGTACACGCAAACTCAAAAAAAATTCTTAATTGTTAACCACACATTCTTCATCAATTAACTATCCAAAATGCATTCTTTCCTCAAAAATGAGAATCAAATCGGGCCTAAATTAAACTTGATTTGTCTTTCAAATCAATATCTTGTTGTGTAACCCCTTAGCCCCAAAGGAAGATTATGTCCAAGAATATTGACAATGTAACACTTGGATAATCGAAAAATGACATGGTATTTATTTGATGTTAATTTGTCACCTAATAGGCTAATGTTCCAACAAGAATAAACCCACTATGACCAATTCCTTTAACCAGCCTAGGTCATCATCGCGCAACCATATCCCTTTTCACCAATGAAATGCTAACAAATCTTTCGTACTCAAAAGAAATGGAAGATAGAGAAGAAAAGCGCATAGATTTCACATTCAACTCGATCGAAAGTCAAGCACTTGATTAGCGTATAGCCGTATAGGACATTGGGTCAAGTGGTTGTGTAGTCGACTTGACCTCCTAATCAAAGTAAACAGATTTTAATAAGTCTTCATCCGTGTAAAATTCTTAATGTTTTAATTAAGAGAATAATAGTGAGTCCCGAAATGTGTCTACAATAAATAAATCAATTTTACTACTGGTACATCAAGATGTATTTAAGAATGTACATCCTTCTCACATGGGAGGGGGGCCACTCGAATAAAATAATCGAGTGGTCCCTCCATGTGAGAGAGAGGACACCATTATGTACAAATCTTGATGTACAAGTAGCATTTTTGTAAATATATAGGACCTATTTGATTCTCATTTTGGAAGAAAAAATATATTTTGAATAGTTGATTGATGGAAAATGTGTAGTTAAAAATTAAGGAAAATTTTAGATTTACGTTTAATATTATTTTATTGAAGAATGTGTGGTTGAAAAGAAGAGAAAGAAAAATGAATTTTGGGAAAAATGAAAATCAAACGGAGACATAGTAATTATGAAAGTATTGTTAGCAATCTTTTGACAATAGCAATAATATTTTCATTATTTTCCACATTCTAATTTTCATTCTCATTCTTCTACTCATTTTCAACCACATATTATTCAATAAAATAATATTTTTTATTGCATCGATAACTTTTGCTTATTTTTCAGCCACATTCACCATCACATCACCCAAAAAATGTATTCTTTCCATTTTAATGTGTATCAAATAGAGGCTAAGTGTTAGCTATTTTAAATTTTACACGAATGGAGGCTAAGTGTTATACGCATATTTGGCCCCTGTTTGATTCTCATTTTTTTTTTCAAAATTTATTTTTTCTCTCTCTTCTTTTCAATCACACATTTTTCAATAAAATAATATTACATGCGAACTCAAAAAAAATTCTTAATTTTTAACCACTCATTCTCTATCAATTAACTATTTAAAGTACATTATTTCTTCTAAAATGGGAATCAAACAAGAGGTAAAATGTTTTAAGTATGACAAATTGTTGTTTCAATAATAGACTTCAGAAAAGCCAATTCAAAATAATTTCAAACTTATATGACAAATTTATGTTAAACACGCAAAGTAATATACTACGTTGGCAGCCTTTTGCACTGCTATTTTACTTTGTTTTTACTCGTGATCATCATCCAACAGCTGCATTTGGTATCCCATCACATTATGAGCCACAGAAGATGGAGAGTTTTCATCGAATTGAGCTAAGATTTTCCATCAATAATGCCTTTGTGGCAAAGCAAGACATCCCAGCCCCTCTATTGATGGCAGAGACGGATGTAGGGGGGCGGGGGCGGGGGCTGGGCAGGGCTGTAGCCCAGTCTCCCCCCCCCCCCCACAACAGTCCATTAAGGCAAAAAAAAAAAAAAAATTATGTAAAATTTTTTTTTTCACGTATTAGTCCGATCTCCGATCCAATCTTGGATCCGTCCCTGATTGATGGACAATGCTAAACAATATAAAGTGACATTGGCCTTTTCTTAAGATTGCTTGGACGATAATTACATTTTAAATTATTCAAATTTGTTCTTGATTTTCGGATTATGTTATTTATTAATTTCTGAATTCTAATTTATATTCAATTCGAGATTATCAATTTGTAGTAATGAATAATTTTACTTTTTTTTTTTTTTTTACGTATTAGTTTTATTTGATTACAAACACAAATTTTTACATGGGCTCGTGCCAATTTTGTAGGAATTCCAAATCAGCTAACACTCTTAATGGGTTTACATTCTTCATATGGCAATTGGAGAACCTGATCGGATAGTACAGACAAGTTGATAGATTTTTTCATACATGTATTCCTTTAATATCGTACAGGTTTTAATTAATTTAACGTACTAAATATGTTTAAATTTATCACAGTTGTTCTACACTTGAATGGAGAATCAATTTAGAGACCACCCTCGCCATCAAATCACAATCCAATTGCATACGGGCTCCATCTTCATCACCAAGGATCGTGCACGCAAAGGGGTTCCTGAAGGTGCGCAAGTTGAACAACATAGCGTCTTGGCATTCGAGGGGCACCAAAAAAAAAAAAAAATTATTATGCGTGTATACATATGTATAATTATTTATTTAAGATGTTTTATTAATTTTAAAATTTAAAATTTCAACTTTTCAATCACATATTTCATCAACTTTTATTCAAATCGACTAAAAATATTATTTTAATTTCCACCAAACTGAGACTAAGTTAAAGTACACAATATTTATGAAAAAAGAGTAAAAAAATAATAATAATATTATGTTATATTATTATTTTTTCAATCTACATCGTATTGTTATTTTATTGTGCTGGTTATTCACCTGTTAATTATTATTTCATTATTTTTTTTGGTTCCATAAAGATGAGATTTTGTTGGACGATAAGTGAAAAGTGATTACATTTAAAAAAATTCCATTTAGAGTTTTGCCTTTTGGATCTACCTGCGATAAGACAAATAGACAAATAATGACTCTTATTTAATATTATTGTATTTCTTATACAATTTTGTTTGATATCTATTAAATAAGATTTGCTAGAACATATTGATTACGAAAACTTAATTAGTGAGTTTGCTTCTAGAACTGTGAGAAGATTTATTGTGACAAAGTATCGTTGTGCATGGCTACATAATAGCTCATTAGCGGTGAGCGTCGACGCCTTGCGTGATGCTGCGCAGCGGTGAAAATGTCGTTGTACGTAGCTGTTATGGCACTGTTATAATGGCGACGACTATGGAGTTTTGGGGTGGTTTTTGTTTGTGGTTATTGGTATTGTGCAAATGGTGGTGATGGTGAGGTAGATTCGTGACCTATGCACTATGGCATGTGACCCGTGAACTGTTACATGTGACATATGACATGTAAATTGTTATCTGTGATATTGATCCAATGACATGTGACCAATTTCCTTAGATTTGCAACCCGTAGACATTGTTCTATTGTGACCCGTGAACTGTTACATGTGACATATGACATGTAAATTGTTATCTGTGATATTGATCCAATGACATGTGACCAATTTCTTTAGATTTGCAACCCGTAGACATTGATCTATTACTTATGTAATATGACATATGACCTGTAAATTGTTATCTATCATATGAATTGTGACATGTTAACTTGAATATGTGACCAGTTATTAGTGCACAAATACGTGATATCTGGTTTGTGACCTATTGACGTTATCCATGACCTATACAATATGATTTGTGAAGTGCGACTTGTGAAGTGTGAACATAAATTAGTGATATGCAACCAGTTCTATTTAATCTGTGACATGTGACTTGTGAACTAGTACTTGTGACATATGACATGTAATAAGTGCATATTGAACTTTAACAACTGAATTATGACTTGAAACAAGGACATGTAACTAGTGGTGGACGCAGAGATTTTATATTAGTGGGGCACACTCAAACATGTCAAAAAGCTGACAAGGCGACAAAATATAATTTACAAGGGAAATCCAGCTTGAATTGGATTGGAAAAACTGCTCCAACACCAACAGTCTATAAACATGATAGGAAAAACAGTCTATACACAGACAAGTCCATTTCTATACAACAGTCTATAAACAGGCAACGCCGACAAGGCGACAAGATATAATTTATATCCAAACCAACAGGCAACGCCGACAAGACGACAAGATATCCAAACCAACAAAACAAACAACGCCAGCAAAGTGACAAAGGGCAACCAACAGTGAACAGTCCACAAATCAATTAATTGTACCTCTAAAATAGAAGAGATTTTAAGGGTTAAAGAGTTTACTTGGGTTGAGATTGGAGCTCAACTATTACAACAACTTTATCAAAATTCATAGTCTCTGATTCTGAAGGTGAACTGCTGCAAAAAGGCGAAGGATAGCGATTAGCGAAAAGATGAAAGCATAAATGAAGGACTGGGAAAAAATTCTTAAGGATTGCAAGATCACAAGTTCATTATTTCCGTTTTCTAAAGATTTTGCCATGTTTTCTTGGATTGCTTTTTCAATTTGTTCTCATTCTTGACTGTAAATTTTATAAGGGAGGTAAGGAACCTGGTCTCCACTATAAGAGAAGAGCCCCCGGCAGTAGTGGACCCAGTGGGCGACGGCGGAAGATGAAGGGCGACGACGCACACAATAGATTTTCGGTTGAACGGCGGTCGGGCGGTGTCCTCTCTCGACTCTCAGTCCCTCTCTCTGTGTCAAATGGACACCGTGTGGGTGTGTCATGTATGGCTATCAAGCTATGTTAGGTCACAAATTTGGTCCAATGGGCCATTGCAATTGTAATTGCCCATTGGCCCCAAAATTCTTCCGTATTTTAAATAAATAAATAAATAAACTAAAACTAAAAATATAAATAAAAAAAATGGTTGGTCCCAAGACCTACCAAGTCCAAAGGTGGGTCCGCCCTGCATGTGACATGTGTAAATAATCATATGACCGTTGCTAACACTACCATCACAATTTCCAAATTACCACCACTCCACCACCACCGACATAATCACTACTCTAACAACCAACAAAAATCAACAAAATAGAATGAGAAGCCAACCACCACCAACAAAAGCCACAACAAAACTCTGGCTGGCCGGTCATCTCTGTCGGCCAATTGAGAAATAGTCGCTGCCAAACACCATTGATTTTGTTAGATTTCGTCGGAACATGTACAACGACCCCCAATTGATTCCATTGGATTGTAGTATTTATAGAGAAAGAAGATCAATAGAGAGAAGATAGAAGGTTGATAGAGAGTGTTTAATACTATGTGTACTTAACACAAAACGTCCACACCTTTCAATGTTATTGTGAAAAATGTTCTTACCTTTTATTTTTTAACATTTTCATCTTTCATTGCAAAAAATGTCATTTTCTCAATAAAAAAAAATATAAAATGACAAATATAGCATCTTATTTAAATAAAACAAAAAGAAAAGAAAAATTAAAGAACCAATCGCAATTATACTCCCAAACTTTTTAAAAATCAGCAAATGAGTCTAAACAAATTATTAAGAGGGTAATTAGTAAAAATATATATATATATTTCAATATTATTGTGTAAAATGTCTCACATTTACATTTTTTGGCATTTTCACCCTTAATTTTACATTTCATTGTGAAAATCATCATTTTCATCCATTTTCTCAATTAAATGATGTAAAATGATGAATATACCCTCTTATTTAAATAAAAGAAAAATAAAAAATAAATTACAACTATACTTCCAAAATTTTAAAAACAAAATTTGGGAGTATAGTTATAATTTTTTTTATATTTTTTTATTTACATAGCAGGATATAGTTGCCATTTTATAGCTTTTAATCAAGAAAATGGATGAAAATGATGATTTTCCCAATGTAATGTGAAAATAAGGGTGAAAATGTCAAAAAAATGAAAGGTATGAATGTTTTGCATAATAATATGGAAATATATGGACATTTTGTGCTAGTTACCCAATTAATAATATATTTGGTCTCATTTGCAGTATTTTAAAAAAATTGGGAGTATAATTACAATTTAATTTTTAATTTTTCATTTCTTTTTTATTTTATTTTAAGTGTGAGGGTATATTTGTCATTTTACATTTTTTATTGAGAAAAAGACGTTTTTCAAAATGAAAAGTGAAAATAGGGGTAGAAATGTTTTTAAAAAAAAGCAATGACTTTTTTCACAATAACATTGAAAGAAATAAATTATGATATAATTTTTGAATACGGCCCCGTTTGATCCACATTATTTATAAAATGAGAATGAAAAATATAGTCGTTATGGATCCCATATAAGAGATGAAATAAAAAAATGTTGGTTAGATGTAATTGATGACGGTCATATTTTTCATTTTTATGGGGGAAAAATGGGGAATCAAACGAGACTTAAGCAACCCTTTAAACTTGATTTTTACAGTAGTGCTAGACGAACAAAGGAGTCGATGTGGTGCCCCCTTATAAGCGGGGCACCTGTCGAGGAGCATCACATCGCCGCCTTGTTTGAATAGGGTCAACATGTCCCTGTTCAAACAACTTTATTCTTTTTGAAATGCAATATTCAAAATCATACGTCGATGTAATTTTCAGTTGGGAAAATTCGTAACTAAGAGGTTAAGTATCACCCATATCAAAACTAAGAACAAATGTTTCAAATTTCAAAAATCAGATATTTATGATTTAATTAATTAATTAAATATATTAATATAACATATCTATACAATTTGGTTACAAATTAACGATTTAGTTAGTCACATATTATTTTTCGATCACAAATCAAAATTTTTATACGTCATAAAATATTTTACGATCACAATTCAAAAATTTTATAGGTCACAAATCAAAATTTATAAGTCACAATTTATTTATCGATCACAAATCAAAAATATTATAAGTTACAACTTATTATATAGTCACAAAATTGTCAAATTATCGATTACAAATTAACAAATTTTTAGGCCACACATTATTTTTTTGTCACACTTTTTATCTTTTTCATTGGTCATAGATTAATCAATTTAATGGTTACACTCAACCAAATAATTTGTGACCACCACCATTCTCATCGCCCGAACCACTACCACCACCTCTCGATGGCAACAATACCACCTCCACCGCCATCGCACCGCCTGAACCACAACTATTTGCGACTACCACCGCTAATAGTGTCAGATCCACCACCACAACACCTCACTAGCGCCAAAATCTACCTGCACCCAAAAAACCCCAAAAATCAATAAAATTCGACTACATCCGCCAATGCCGCCACCACATAAACTGTCACCTCTAGTGCCATCATCACCGTTAATATCTCACCACAATTGCCAACAATACCAGTACTATTACCACTCTTACCACCGCCGCGACCATCGCCTGTACCACCAATGTCAACACCAGCACCACCATCACCGCCATCCCCATCTTACCATTAACGTCACGGCCAGCAGAAGCAGCAGCACCACCTCTTGTACCAAAAATCACAATCACAATCTCCATCACACCACAACTACCACACCCACCAATAAAATCCCAAAACGTACTGTCGTTGTTGCCACCATTGCATCACTACAATAACCTTATTAGATCCACATAATGTAGCCCACAATCGCGGCGTTGCTGCAAGCTGTGCGACCGTCTTGACGTAGCAGACCTGCCGCACCGATCTACTCATCTTACAACGGTATTGTGGCGCCGCCGCCGCCGCTCACTGGAAGGCGGATGAGAGGAATTGACAGTAGAGGTAAGTCGTTGGAGAGTTGCGCAAGAGGTAGAGAGAGAAGGAAAAAGAAAATGATTATGGTTAATGGTAGGGGTGGGGTGGGGTATGTAAATTAAATTAATTTTATAATATTATTATTAATATTAAAATTTGTATAATCTAAATTTTGAATAAACAAACTTTACATTTGATTTTTTAAGTTGGATTTTAAAAAATATGGATGTATGTAATTTCCATTTTTTAAGTTTTTTTACGTAAAATAAAAAAGTGGAAATTACACTATACCCTACTTTTAAAGATCTGTATTCTAAAATCAGATGAGAAGTTTCAATGTTCAAAAATCAGATATTTTATTTTAATTAATATTTTTATAAAATAAATATTTTTACTAAATATATATACTCCAATACACACATTACAAACCCTAATTAATTCTCACTCACATCTCTCTATCTCTCTCTCTCTACATTTCTCCCACAACACGTCTCCATCCATTCTCTCTTTACACAACAATCGCCTCCTCCATTTTCTCTCTACGTAATGGCCGGACGCTGTCACTCTCCATCGCGGTTGAAGTTCCACCACGTCGCCACTCCCCACTATCACTTTTTTCCCCAAATCACACCTCCAATCGCCTCTCAAACTCAACCCCAATCACAGCAAGTCATAAATATGTGGCCTTCACAACAGAATCCGAACCCGTTTTCACATGCGTCAAGTCTTTTAGCAGTATTTGTGAGGTAGATCTACCACCGGAGCTCGCAAAGTGGTGTTTTGTGTGGTAGCAGTGTGGTGGCAGTGGCTGATTTGGCGGTTGTAGTGATAGTGGTGGATCTGGCGTTGTGGTGCTTTTGGTTGTTAAGAGTGGTGGTGGCGGTGATAGATAACTGTCGTGGTAGTAGTGGGTGAATGAGTAATGGTGAGATTTTAGTGGTGATGGTCTGTTAGATGTAGCTACGGGATTTGTGTTTATTTCATAGTAGTATGTGATTAATGGTGAATGATAGTGGTGTTGCGTAGTGGTGGTGGTTACATTTTCAAATCGGTCTATGACTGCTGCGAGGTGCTGTTGATATGACGATGAGGTGGTGATTCTGCAGGCGGTTGCGGTGGCGATGGTGTAGAGGTTGATGGTGTGGCGGTGATTTGAGGTGTGGTGTACTGGCGGTGGCGGTGGTTGTGGTGGTGGAATGGGGTTAGGATAGGGTATAGTGGTGAAGGGGTTTGTAACCAATATTTGGATGATTGTGACAAAAAAATTGACTAATTTGTGACCAATAAAGTAATTTGTGATTGATAAAATATGTGACCGGTAAAATGTGACTAATAAGTTGTGACCGTAAAATAATTTGTGACATATAAATTTTTTGATTTGTGACCGAAAAATAATATGCGGCTAATTAAATCGTTAAATTGTGACCAATTAGATGTTGACGGTGCCAGTGGCAGTCAACGATGGTGGTGGCGGTGACGGCATTGGTTGCAGGTTTGTAAATTTTTTGATTGGTCGTGGTGGTGTGCTGTGGTAGAGACGATGATCGCAAGTGTTGGCCATGGTTACAGATTATTTTGTTGATTGTGACCACTGAATTGGTTAATCTGTGACCACTAAGCAATATGTGACCAATGAAAAAGATAATTTGTGACATATTAAAATTCATATTTATGACCTCAAAATAAACTGTGACCTATAAAATTTTTGATTTGTGAGCTCGAAATAATTTTTGACTAATTAATTTGATAATATGTGATCAATAAATAAATTTGTGATCAAATTGTATAAATTTGTGACCTTTATATATTTAATTTATTAAATATATAATTAATTTATTAAATCATAAATAAATGTTAATAAAAATCTGATTCTTAAAATTTGAAACTTTTTTTTGGATAATTAGCAGAAATGGTCCCTAACGTTTACACTCATTGCTAAAATGGTCCCTATCGTTTTAATTTTGACATTTACACCCTTATTTCAAACGTTGTTGCGGGATTGGTCTCCGTTAAATCAACCGTTAACAATTTAATGAAATTTGCAGAAATGGTCTTTAACATTTACACTCATTTACTAAAATGGTCTCTATCTTGTTTGAGTCTAATTAAATTTTATTCTATTACATTTTATTTTTCTCTCTTTTCTATTTTCAACCACATAACTTTTCATAAAATAATATTATATGTAAATCGAAATTTTTTCTTTCTTTTTCAATCATTCATTTAAAAATAATAATAATATTCCACATATTTTCATTCACAAAAAATGGGGGCCAAACGGGAAAATTAGTCAACTTCCCATATTTTTCTCCTCTTAAAATTTTCGGTGAATATAATTCCTATGATTTGATGTAATTTACAACTTTATACCCCAACTCAAAATGTTGTCGGCAAATATCTATTGTGTAGCAGTTTATTTTTCATTTTACTATAGTATTTTGTATCTATTGTAGTAGGTTAATATTGAGAATTTATACTACATAGCTCATCAATGATTATTTGTGCTAAATGGTTAGAGGGTTAGGAATGATATTTGCCGACAACGTTTTGAGTTGAGGTCTAAACTTGTACATTATATCAAACCATAGAAATTATATTCACAAAAAAATTTAAGAGGAGAAAATATGTGGGAAGTTGACTAATTTAGCCCCTGTTTGGCCCCAATTTTTTTGTGAAATAAAATAGGTGAAATAATGTTTTTTTTTTTTTTTTAAAAATGAACAGTTGAAAAAGAAGGAAAAATTTTCAATTTACGTATAATATTATTTTATGAAAGATTGTGTGGTTGAAAATAGGAGAGAGAAAAATAAAATGTAATAGAATAAAATTTAATTGGATTCAATCAAGATAGTGACCATTTTAGCAAATGAGTGTAAATCTTAGGGACCATTTCCGCATATTCCATTAAATTGTTAATGGTTGATTTAACGGAATTGGATGGAATGACCAATCTCGCAACAAACGTTTGAAATAAGGGTGTAAATGCCAAAATTAAAACGATAGGGACCATTTTAGCAATGAGTGTAAACGTTAGGGACCATTTCTGCTAATTACCTTTTTTTTTAAAAAATTAAAATGAGTCATACTTAACATCTTATTTATGATTTTTTCACAATAAAAAAAGGGAAATTTTCCTAAATCCTACTTTAAGAATAGTGTATTTTCAAAATTAGAAATTAAGTTTCAAATTTTCAAAATCAGATATTCATTTAAAAATATTTATAATTTATTCAATTAATTATATATTTTATTCATTAAACAAATTAAGGTCACAGATTTACACAATTTGGTCACAGATTCACAGTTTGGTCACAAATTTTTTTCGAGATCACGGATCGAAATTTATTAGGTCATAGATTTTTTTCGAAGTCACGGATTGAAATTTTAATGAGTCACAATTTATTTTCAACGTTACAGATCAAAATTTATTAGGTCACAGATATTTTTCGAGGTCACAGATGTGAATTTTAATAAGTCACAATTGGTGACAGATTTGTTATTGATCACAGATTAACCAATTTAGTGGTCACAGTTAACCAAATAATCTGTGACCACCGCTCGACAACCGTTGCCGCCCCGCCACCACATCACAATCACCACCGCCACCCCCTTACAATCGTCAAAACCACCACGAAGTCGAATATGAAAATCAACACCTCACAAAAATCACAAAACTACCCTCACTGCCGCCGCTCACAAGCACCACCGCCACCACCTCACCAGCCGGATCTGGAATTGCCACCACCACCACTGCCAACACCAACACACAACCGCTACCACCACCTCACAATCGCCACAGCCACCAACAGATTTACAGACCACCACTACCATCTCCATTTACATCACCCCCACCAACGAATCAACAACCCCCACCACCACCACTGCAGCCGCTACATAGTTCGCCCCACTCCACCACCGCCGCCGCTTCCAGCAACAACCACAAACACAACCGCAAAACCACCACAAAATCATAGTAACGACAAACCCACCACCACAGCACCCACAACACTGCCACACACCAAAGATCTACAACAAACCTGCAATTCATTACCAGATCCGGCACCACCAACCAACACCACCACTCCACAAGCGCAATCAATTCCACACACCAAAGATCTACAACAAACCTGCAATTCATTACCAGATCCGGCACCACCAACCAACACCACCACTCCACAAGCACAGTTAACATCAATTCTACCACCGCCACCACCCAATACCTGCAAATACAACCAACAAAAACCATCTCCAAATACAGCACCTCTTCGAGCTCCTCAACAAGCTTTCTCCTCTCTGCCGTCGTGAGAGGCGAAGACAACAGGCTAGAGGATGAGCGATGGGAGAACGGCCATGGAGGATGGGCGGCGATGGGAGAACTGCCATGGAGGAGATGGGATTGTGTGGAATTCTGGGGAGAGAGAGAGAGAGAGAGAATCGGGAGATAGAGAGAGAATCGGGAGATAGAGAGAGAAAGGGTTTAGGTGGGGAAGAGAATGAATTAGGGTTTGTAATATATATATATATATATATATATATATATATATTTTAGTAAAAATCTGATTTTTGTGTAATCAAACATTTCATCTTATTATTGAAATTGGATTTTGAAAAATAGGGTATCCTCTAATTTTCACATAAAAAAAAAGCCAAGGCCTATTAGGACTGGATAAATCTAAAGAATCCACCCGGATGACCACTTGGATGACCACCTGTGAGTGTACGAGCCCCTCATGAATAAAATAATATTTTTTTTCACACTCACACGCAATCATCATCCAAATGATCATCCATGTGGTTGTTGTAGCTCATTAGGACTCTTGCTCTGTCCACTCAAATGCAAGATTCCCATATGGGCTCTGCCAAGGCAAAATTCAGATCTCTGACGGACAACGAATAATATTTTTTAAAAATAAATTTGTTTTATCACTAGGGTTTTATTCTTCTCACTCCGTCTTCCTCTCCCTCTTACAAGCTGTACAACCATGGAGGTACAATCTCAACCTCTAGCTCAGCCGCTATGGAGCAATATATTAAAGCTGCAGCCCCAGAACCCGCCGCCTCCGCCGGCGCCGCAACTATTCTCTCCCATAATCAACAATCCACAACACGGGGTTATAGTAGGGAGGTGCGATTCTCGAAAAGGAATAGCGGTGGCGGTGGTCGACGCCAACGCCATAATCCAAGGCGGCGAGAGACTGTCACTCTCGGCTGATCGATTTGTGTCCGTCCCTGAGGTCATTGCTGAAATTCGAGACCCTGCTTCGCGTCACTCCCTCAATTTCCTTCCATTCTCTGTTGACACTCTCGAGCCTTCTTCGGATGCCCTAAGAAAAGGCAATGTTTTGGTCAATATATTGCAATTTGAGAAGCTTATCCAACCTTACCAAACTTTAATTTGTTATGACATTGTTTCGGCAAAAGAAGAAAAATGAAAATCAAAAGAATATTTTTGCTTATGCAAGTGGACTCAAGTTTTGTTTCTCTTTTGTTATGTTCCTAAACTATTAGTTGCAAAATCAAACCAAACCAACTGGAACCCTGGAACCAATCTAGGATTCCGCTTGATTATGTCTACAAATGATGGAGATGCAGGTATAGCCATGTAGACGTAGGTCCAGCTAACTATGTTGACCTTAGTTGTGTCGCAACACCACAAAGCCATTCACAGTCAGCGCCTTCACTGGCGTTATGGGCTGCCATGGCAAAATCCTAGTTGAGAGTGATTGAGAAATCTGTGTATCTTTGTGTAATAATTTATATTGCTTTATTGTAGATATTTCAGTTTTTTTCGCTTTGAATCATATTCATTGGTTGATTGGATAGGTGTCTACAGTCTAGTAGAAGTATCAGCTGCTTAATTTATAAAAATTCAGGTCTATAACTGACTTTTTTTTTTTTAATTCACTTTATAGTGTTTTTTTACTGTGGGGGTTTTGCACATCTTTTCATAATTAATTATTTTTCTATTTGTTATTTATATATGAAACATAAAGTGAATTTCTTAGGCGCTCATGATGCCATTTAACAGTCTGTGTCTTATTCGACTTTGAACACTGAACTGATCTTGATGTTCGGTAATGCAGTGATCAATTTTGCAAGGGCAACTGGTGACTTGCAAACACTTTCAGATGTGGATCTTAAGCTAATTGCTCTGACATATACATTGGAGGCTCAAACCCATGGAACTCAGCATATCAGAGACTGGCCGCCTCCTATCCACACGGTTAATGTGAAGAGACTGCCTGAAAAAGACATGCCAGGGTGGGGATCCAATGTTCCCAATCTGGAAGAATGGGAAGCACTAGAGCACGCAATTGAGGGTGGATCAATTCCGAATTCTAGAATTCTTCCGATGAAAAATTTGAACTTGAATGCTTTATCCGCCGATGAACACAGTACTGAAAACTGTTCAATTCAAGATGGTATTGAATCACAGTCTGGAGTTCAGGAGGATGCCGATGGTGGTTTCACTAAGCCTCGGAGATGCTCACTGCAGAAAAAGGAGAAAAACATTGAAGGGAAGAAGATGGTTGCTGATGGAATTGATGCATCACAGGGTCAATATGATGATGATTCTGGTGACTGGAGGCCTGCTGTAAGTCGAAGTACTCATAGAAGATTCCTCAGAAGGAAAGCTAGACGTGAAATGTATGCTGAGTTGTCCGAGAAAGGTGATCAACGTGATGCAACTGAAAATGCGAGTGAAAACCTAGATGACAATGACCGATGTCCGGATCTGATTCTAGATGAAAGTTTTGAAGAAACAATGAATCATGGCTTAGGAAACGGTAAGGTCATTGATGGCAAGAATAGTGATGAAGATATCTCAGAAATTTTGAATAACATGAGGCTGGAAGAAGAATCTCTGAAGTCTGTTCCAGAAGGTGAAGAATCTGATCTTGAAGTCGGTGACGAAGGACCAGGGAACTCTGTGACTACTGGCCAGAGTAGTGAAAATGTTGATGTGCTACATATTGACGACAGTAGTAGTGCACAGAGCTGGACACTAAGATCTTTGTCTGAGTCCAGTGTGGCTTGTGTAACCATTGACTTTGCCATGCAAAATGTGCTTCTACAGATGGGTTTGCGCCTTCTGGCTCCTGGAGGAATGCAGATACGCGAGCTGCACAGGTATATGCATAATACACTTATGATCCTTTCAGGTATATATTTCTGCCACGGCATATTGCATAGACGAGTTGTCATGTAGGCATGCTTATGGGGACTAATTATAAATGCAAACAAAATTATGTTATGCAGGTATTATTGTAATAGCAGTTCATGTTTATTTCTGTGTGGAATTTAACTTCTGGAGCAATCTGTCTTTTCTTTCAAACTAATTTCTTTTCATACTCAGGTGGGTGCTGAAATGC
Source organism: Osmanthus fragrans (assembly GCA_019395295.1). Taxonomy (NCBI): domain Eukaryota; kingdom Viridiplantae; phylum Streptophyta; class Magnoliopsida; order Lamiales; family Oleaceae; genus Osmanthus; species Osmanthus fragrans. Next base: position 16,349,720 of record CM033344.1, on the reverse strand, counting down.
CATGCCTGCTATAAGGTGACCACAGAAATTGGTAGAATTTTCTGTCCCAAATGTGGAAATGGGGGCACACTGCGTAAAGTAGCTGTTACAGTAGGCGAAGATGGTATTGTTCTGGCAGCACGTCGACCTCGTGTATCCTTGCGTGGTACAAAGGCAAGCATATCAATTTTTTACTCCTCTTTTGAACCCATTTGAAGATGTTTTATTGTTCTTTGTGATTGATTGTTTATTTAATATTTCATTTGTCATCATCTGTATGATATTTTTATCTGTTAATCGCATAAAAAAAATTGTATATGGAATAGCAACTTCTTCTAGACCACTTCATATTTGCAGCTGTTTTCTCTTTGAATAAAATATTTTAAATTAGACCAGTTGATAATTGACATCTTTGCATAGTGCAATAAATTCTCAACTCTTTACCGATATTATCCTATGCACATCGCCCTTTGCTTTGCATGCGAGTGCATATTTTTTATTTTTTATGTTAATGGCAAATCTGCATACGTGGGACTGTAGAAGTGAACATGTGTTAATAAAAATAAGGAGAGGAAAAGTATTTTATTGGGTTGATTACGGTTTTGGCAACTAAATGACGATTGCTTGAAATACGCTGGATGATGTAAATGGCGTTGGACATCATATGAACTTGGGAAATATTGAGTAGGTTTTTTGAGCTATGTTTGCCAACATTTGATATTTTTTTCAATGTATTTGGTCATGTGATCAGCAAATAAGTGGTTTATTTGCAGTTCTCGTTGCCTTTACCCCAAGGGGGCCGAGATGCCATTACCAAGAACCCAGTTCTACGTGAAGATCAGCTTCCACAAAAGTTCCTGTATCCCAAGACAAAGAAAAAAAACAAGCAGGTGAACTGCAATTTTTATTTATTTATTTAATTTTTTTCCTTTCTTTATCCAACAAGCTTATTAACCCTTGTTTCTTACACAATGTGCAATGTAGGGAGACGACATTTTTGCCCCTGATGATTTATTCCTTATCCATACTAGTCAGAAAGCTCCGCTGCAGCCTCCTGTACGGAAAACATTAGCTGTTTTTAGCCAGAAGAGGAATCCCAATGATAATCATTACACGCGTGCTAAGCATTGAGTAGCATTTATTCTCAAAATATTTATGCAATTTTGGTGCACAAAAAAATGTATTGAGAAATCAGTTGCAGAAATTTTGTAGCGGCAGAATTTTGAGGATAGTGTGATTAATACCTGTTTCTTTACGTTTTGTGAACCTTCAAAGTTTATGATTTTGGAGTGTTTTCTTGGGTTTGATCTCCTGCCCATAGTGGGCACGAGTAATATTGTTCACCTGCCGATGTGGTGTCGGTAGGTCAAACCTTTTTTTTCCCCCTGATTTGTCAAAAGATGCAGCTTGATCCCACGTATAGCATGGGCAGGAGATCAAGTTTGTTCCCCTTTTTTGACGGTGAAAAAATTTGTATCGAACCATGTTTGGTACGGAACATTTATGTGGACGAATTTTGTACTCATTTGACACATTAGACCAGAATATGTTGTACCAAACATGTCATTTGTGTGCAGTTTATCGTAACAAACATGTCGAAGTTACACATGAATCATCACAGGAAAGTCATGGAGAAGCATCAAGATAAGGATACTCATACAACCATGGAGCAAGATCTTCATTCACCATATGACTATTTCAAATGTTTATAGTTGGCCTAAAGATTATACAAAGAATTGAGATTTACCAATTCCAATCCCTATGCTTCTTATAACACGTAAGATTAACACTAACTTAATATCAAATGGGCGATCTACAGAACATAAAATGAAAATGAACAAGGTAAAAGGTTTTGCTACTGTATATTTCTGTTGATCGGCTATGAATCAAGCGCAAGCTCGGCCCAAGCCAATGACGATGCTTTAAGCTCGATCGATACAGATGTGTCAATACCACTTTCCAACATGCCGCACAAGTCCTGCATTGATGTCCTAGTGCTTGAACTTGGATGGATACATAAATTTATCACCTCGCCTATAACTTTCAGGTCCTCGTATCTAAAATGTTTCAACTCAGGATCCACCATATCCGATGTAATGTCAGGTGTTTCAAGAAATTTCTTGGCCTGTAATGAAAATGAAAACCAAAGTCTTTAAAAATGATACTTGAAACAGTCGTGGAAATGATAAACGGAGAGTTTAAAAAAGCTCTTGTCATCTTACCCAATCGATTAAGCACCCTTTATCTTGGCAATATGGAGGTCTCCCACTGATTATTTCCAGTAGAAGTATTCCGAAAGCATAGATATTACCCTGGATATCAAGATGGCGTTGTTCCATAGAATTTGGAAGAACACAAATGGCACCTTCATTGCTGATTGTGCCTGAGCTCTTCTCAGATCTTGAAAGAACCGACTTCCAGCTCTCAAAATCAACCAACTGCAGAAGTTAACATTAACCAGTGTGATATATGGGATTTTAGGGGGTTGAGGACTTCGAGTAAGAAACTAAGAATGAAACAGTAAAAGCATATAAACAAAAACCAGTCATGAGAATTAAGTGGGACAAAATATTCTGTCATGGGAAAGTTTTCAGAACTCAGTATATAGTGTTGCTGCACCCTATATATGCATGAAGTGTTATGTAAATATTTTTAATTTTTTAATAGAGACTTGACCGAATATATCTTTTGTCTATGATGAAACCACTTTATGGAATGGGATAACTACCTTGATGCAAGGTATAATTTGTAAATCTCTGTGTAAGAAAGGTAGGGTTAAATGGCCCCAGTCAATGAATCAAAAACTTCTGGTTTGGATATGACACCGATAACCTAGATATTCACATTATTAGCAAGTCATCTGGTCTCACCTTGGGAGAAAAATCATGAGTAAGATATATGGCACTGGAACTCAATTCAGATAAAGTGAATCGCGGATCAATTTCAGTGTGAAGATACTTTAGTCCCTTGGCTATGCCAATAATAATTTTCATGCGTCGTGTCCAAGAAAATTGGCATCCTTCTCCATCTGCATTGGTCAGAAAGCTTCTGCTTTCAACTCATCGGATATGTTGGAAGTACATAGCAAAGTTTTGAAACGAACAAAAAGGAAAAAGGAAAATGAAAACTCTAGCAAAATTTGCTTACAATGAAGGTGCTCGTGAAGTGTTCCATTTGATGCATATTCAAATACCAGCATCCTTGTAAATGGACTGCTTTCTCTACAATACCCTAGCAATTTTCCTGTATTGTCATGATTTAATCTTGCCAAATCTGCCACCTGAATTGTGTAATTATGTAAAAATTCTCAAAGTGTGTCTTCAAGCAATAAACAAGTTCCACCATTCCATAATATGTGCAAAAAAGCAGTACTAAATTGTTTAGCGAAATGAGAAAAAGACACCTCTTTCTGAAAATAAAGTTCGAGGAAGCCTGTCCAATTATCTTCTTTGATGCAAAGGGATATTGCTGCTATTTCTGGCCCGCCCTTCATTGTTCCTTTATATACTAGGCTATCTGGAGAGGAACCGATAATGTTGCTGAAATCTTCACAGGCTACCTCAAGTTCTTGTCTGCTGTACCTCACCACATCCTTCAGTAGCTCAGAATCTGGAAAAACATTTTCCGAAATTAATTAGAACAAAGAATTACTTCTGAAATTACAAACACAATTACAAACAGCAAACCAAATGGAATAACAGTCAATGCTGGATAGTCAATAAGTAAGAGCATGTTCGGCTACGCCTAAAAGTATGTAGAAGATGCCATTAGTTTCCAAACATGTTCAGATAAGTCATTTTCTTTTTCTTTTTTTACATCTGAGCAAAAAAGCTACTCATCTTGAAAGTAAACCTTACCTTAGTGTCAAACTAAGATATAGACGTTATTTACTTTAGACTATTTATTTATTTATAAGTAATTTTTTAAGCTTAGACAGACACTATCTAATTTCAGAATCCAGATGGCATAAACCAGGTGTGAAAGACTAACCTGTGTACATTATCCTGTAGTCTTTATCACTTGCCGACTTCTTCCAAGGGATGATTATCGAGCGTTTACCTTTGCACCTTTGAAGTGTAGTGATGAGAGCAATGACAAATAGAGAACCCACCATAATTCCCGTTACTGTTTCGAGGGCCAAAAGCCATGCGGGTTTTGAAGCTTTAGATTGATGTGTGGATCTGTCTACAACAGGTTGGTGTTGTGTGTTAAATACTGGATGGCTTTTAGAGGGCAGAGCACCACCTGCTATAATGATTTGTCATTAACAACAATAATGAGGTTATCTCTAAGCTAGTAGTCAATCTTTCAATAATAAATGATAAAATCCACCAAAAACTTCCCACGCCATAAAAAAACAACGGCTGATTGATTGATTGATTAAAATAGAAAACAGTGTACTAATATAATCAGATTACATCTCATCAAAATTTAAAATTTCATCCATGGTCAAAACGCAAAAGGGATTATATACATTAAAAGAACTCATGATAGCTGCTTCAGAAAACCAGCAGCTGTAACCACCTTGAGAGGGAGGGAGGGAGGGAGGGAGGGAGGGAGAGAGAGAGAGAGAGAGGAAGAGAGAGAGAATAATCAGAATTTTGCATATTTATATATCTGAAACCTTATTCATGTGTCTTCAAATGAGCACAAGGACAATTACCACATTGTTCCGTAGTACGCTGCTTGGAGTTTTTGTCTTGAAGGCAATTACCTTGGAAGCTCAATCTGTATAGTAAAATAAAGGTCAAAACACCAGAAGAAAAGAAATGGAATTAAAGATAAAAAAGTAAAAGAGAAGAAAATGAGGGGTGTATAATACCTAGGAAGATATCCCAAGCACTTGGGTATGCTTCCATTAAAAAAGTTGTCTGAAAAATCTGCAACTTTTAATTGGGGCGATAGACAAAAACCTGTGGGATTTCCACTTGAAGCATACCTAATACAATTTATTAAACAACAATATTATGAAACGAGCCCTCAAAATTTATATTTGAGATATTTATTAACCAAACTTCAGCATTCAAATAGGAGCTTAACCCAGCTACAAGGTTATATTATCAAATTGTGACTGATTGTTTTTGTTGATGCAATCAATAACCATTTCCTGGTAGACAACTCATATACAGTTAATGCGTGTTTGGTATGTAGTACTTGATTGGAATAAACAATATAACTGACCAAATTTTAGCTTCTTTTTATTCGTTAATACATGTCTAGTGCTATTTGATGCTCCCTAACAAACATATCATTATTGAACAAACACAATTAACATGTGCAAAGATCTCGAAGATAGTTCAATTGCTGCAAAAAGACTCATTGTTGAAGACTCGATGCAAAAATCCCACGATCAAGCACTCATAAAAGAAGAAAACGAAAAATAACACACTTCTGGTCCAGTAGAACTATTTTCCACTTACATCCCATGCACCTTGGAAGGAAAATCTGAGCCATTACTAGCAGGGAATCGTCCTTGAAGCCCATTCCTATCCAGCCGAATTTCCTCGAGGTGCTTCAAGTTGCCAAGCTCGGAAGGCAACCTCCCTGTCAACCCGTTCGATTGGAGGTTTCTACAACAAGAGGATAAAACAGGCAGATAAAATATAGCTAAAACCGAAGTCTTGTTTATATATCTAAATGTTGAATAACTCATGTAACACTAACATTTTCACAAGACTGGTTAAGTTTCCAATCTCAGGAGGAATTGGTCCTGTTAGCTGGTTGACGCCCAAATCCAACACTTTCAGGTTTTTCAACATACCAATTTCCGTCGGGATAGTGCCCATCAGCAAATTTCCGTGCAAATTTCTGTTCATTCGCAGCATACATATTACATAAGCAACTGAAAAATAATTCTAGGACATTGTATGAAAGAGAAGCTTACAATTCTTGCAAAGTAGAGAGTTGGTACAGTTCTGGTGCAATGAAACCCTTCAAAGATTGCCCGGATATGTTACTGCAAAATCAAATGACGTCACGAATTGGAAATTTTAAGTTAGGCACAAAGTGCACATTTGGTACATAATACAGTATAAAAGTAACAAGATTTGAACTTATTTTTCCTCCTTAATACCATCCAGCAATAGCGTTTTTCTTCCAAATTCGACCTCAAAGAATACATTTTCACGCGTATATATATATATTTCAGTGAACTGAAATTGATAGAAATTCTTACAGCCTTATGACATGATCTCGGGCCATAGAACAAGAAATTCCAGACCATTCACAGGGCTCAGACTCTAGATAGTTCCAATCTGACAAAATCTGAAGCGGATCCTCCATAATAGCTCTCTTGAAGAAAGTGAGAGCTATAGCTGAACAAAACCAACAAATTCTTCTGTCAAGAAAATATTACACAAACTTTGCACTAAATTCCTGCTAAATCAGTCCTATATATAATTAATGTAAACCACAAAATTCCAAGGTCTTCCCAGAACAAAGTCAATTAATATATTCAACAATTATATAAATTGAAACATTATTAACCACTTTACGCCCAAATTAAAAATGATTGAACTTTTTAAAGAGCAAGTGAATCAAGATCTGTGAATCCACTATTGTGATGTATAGAGTAAGTACCTTCATTTTGTGGCAATGCATTACAAGAAGGCAGAAAGAGTGCCAAATTCAGCAAAAGTACTTGAAATGAAGTAAAAGATCCCATCTTCAATCTTTACAAACATCAATAACTTACAAAACCCATCAAATAATAGTTTCCTAGAAAGCCAAAAGGAGAAATGAAGAGGACCCACAAAAAGTAAAAAAGAAAATAATCTGGAATTGGATAAGTGGATTTATCCTTAAACAGAGAAAATAAGTTCGTACTAGAACAAGAAGCTCAAGTACAATGGCAGTGTTTATCAATAAGTACTTAAAGGTAAGGGGACGATAAAATATTATTGAAGTAAGCTCAAGTGTAAATCTGTGAATTAAAATCCATAACAACCCATGAAAGCAAATCAACAGGTGGAAAATGAAAGTGTGAAGTTTCAAAAGAACCAACAAAGAAGAAATCTTCGATTTGAAGAGAGGTTTAGTTTGGTGTCAGAATCAGAGAAACCAGCGAGTGAAGACAAGAAGATGGGAAATTAATGAAAAGAAAGCTAAAAATATTCAAAATAAATGCAATACTAGCCCACAGAACATGAGAAAGAGATGTAGAGACTGGAATATTTTTGTCATCATTTGGGGTGTTTGAGTTGGATTAATAATAAAGATTGAATTTTGGGTTGGAAAATAATATTTATTCTTGCTATCTTTGATTAATCAATGGTGGGTGCAGTGGTGTTACAGCTTTACTTGCTAATGATCGTTATGGCAGGGATTAGAAGAGGTGAAAGAGAGAGTGTATCCCCTGATATGATAGGTTCGAATTTTTGAAACTACACATTATATTGAATTAGTTTATCAACATCTTATTGACAAATAATAAGTTCGTTCTCAATCTTTAAAAAAGAGCAAATTGATCACAACTTTTAATTTTATTTGTATAATCAATCCTTTTTTTATCAAAGTATATTTTCGTTAAATTATCATTTAATTCTTGTAGAAACATGTCTTACTTCGAATTTCTAAACATCAATTCAAATAGGAAATAAGATATGGTCTCCATTGATTTAAAAAAAAAAAAAAAAGATATGGTCTCCATTGATTTAAAAAAAAAAAAAGATATGGTCTCCATGGAGTTACCAAAAAAAAAAAAAAAAAAATCAAATATATTTTTATGAATATTTGAAATATTTTTGTTGTTAAAAAATGATTGTACATAGTAAAAAAAATGTTGAAGACCAAATTATTTTCTTTTGAAGGCTAGAACCAAATTGTCTCTTCAATATAGGTCTAGAATCAATAGTACTATGTTATAGTCAAATTGCACATTTAAAAAAAAAAAATTATTTTGTAAGTATTGTAAAAAAAAATTATTTTTAGGTTGTATCAAATATAAAAGATAGTTAAATGGATGTAATGTAGAACAAAGAGATAATTACACAAAAAATAACAAAAGTTTTAGATTACATATCTATCAAATCGCAAATATGATCTAAGATGACATCATTCTCTGATAAATATGATCTATAATTGATTATTATAATAATTTTTAGTTAACATTATAAAATAATATTGTTGGGAACGAAAAATATAAATATTTTTGAGCAGGCATTAATTTATTGATACGTGAATTTATTTTTAGTTAACATTACAAAAATGTTTTGAATATCGAACACCTCTTGAGTTATCCTAGTGAAAATGATTTGATGATGGAATATCATATTATCAAAGGAAAATTGAATCCAAGTACACATGTTGATCGTGATTTAGTTAATAACTGTGTTGTACAGGGACAAATTATTTTTTCAAATACGTTTTTCAAGCATAGTAACCTCAAAAAAATTACTTTCTACACAATGAAAAAAATACCAATGCAACAAATTAGGAATATGGTTGAATACAAGATGACCAAACTACCCTAGTAGATATCAAACCCAACCAATAATATCTGACATTCAAGAATTCATGTTTGATTTTAATAATCAAATCCTAGTAATAAATTTCGGATCTTATTTGGGGTATATAATTTTTGGTACATAATGATGTCCACATACTCACATGAAGATGAGTTATGTACAAGTAGCTTTATTTTATAAATTTCAGGTAGACACGGAGGCTAACATGGGACAATGCTTCCAAACAAGACACTGCAAAACTTGGTACATTTTTAAAGTAAAGCATTAAAAAGTGAAAAACTCTTAGGGTCCGTTTGATTGGCCGAGATTTTCTAGGGAAAGTGGAATTCGTTTTCCATTTCCAGCTTTTTCCTTGTTTGATTGGCATTTTTTTCTAGGGAAAACGTTTTCCACCCTTTTCCAAGGTACAAGTTGTTGATGCACAAAAGCTGGAAAACATTTTCCCACCACTTTGGTGGGAAAATGTTTTCCAGCTTTTTGACCAACAATTTTTTTTTTTTTTTTTTTTTTTATACCAATTGGAACACATTCTAAAGTCAATGGTAAAAAAATTTATCCATTTAATTGACAATTTGCATAAAAAACAAAGCTAAACGTAAAAATTTGTCACAAAAAAATTATACCAATCAAACACCATTAATTACAATTCCCTCTAAAACAAATTCTAGGCAATTCAATTCCCTGCAATTCGTTTTCTTTCCAACCAAATTCCATGTTTTTTATCAAACGGACCCTTAGGGTCTGTTTGATTGCAAGGGTGGAAAATGGGTGGAAAGAAAATGAATGGCAGGGAATTGAATTGTCTAGAAAACGTTTTACAGGGAATTGTAATTAATGATGTTTGATTGGTATAATTTTTCACCTGATAAAATTTTCGTTTGGCTTTGTTTTTTATACAAATTGTCAATTAAATGGATAAATTTTTACCATTGACTTTGAAATGTGTTCCAATTGCTAAAAAAAAAAAAAAAATTGTCAAAAAGTTGGAAAACGTTTTCCCACCACTATGGTGAAAAAAACGTTTTCTAGCTTTTGTGCATTAACCGCTTGTACCTTGGAAAACGTTGAAAAACATTTTCCTTGGAAAATTAGTGCAATCAAACAGGTGAATAGTAAAAAGTAGGAAAATGTTTTCCACCTTCCACGAAAAACGGATGTCAATCAAACATGCCCTCAGAGACAAATTATTCACACTCCAAATTGCTCTTATTAGATAGCCTTGGCCACGTGTAGGAAATTGATTGGCTGAAGATATGGAAATTTTATTCTTATAAAATGGACATTTCTTTGACTAAGCTCAAAATAATTTGGTGAAAATTGAAAATACACAAGTTATTTATCTTGAATGGAAAGTAAGAAATACTTTAAAAATTCAATTCCTTTTCATTTAAACCAAATTTATTTTTTGAAAGGCATACCCATATTTCAATCCTCACTAACCAAACAGTAATATATAGAATCCGGCCAACCAAACACCATTTTAATTAAGGTAAATAAGTTAATCAAATATATTTTAAAATTAAAAAAAAAAAAACTTTTACTTTCTTTAAGTATGAACAAACAAGTGCAGGCTAAACATATAATTCTTTTTTTTTTTTTTTTTAATTAAAGAAAAAGGGCCATTATTAAGCGATTGATTAATGAAGCGTAAATTATATTTTAAGGCATGTGACAGCTACATTTAACTAATAATATTGGTTTAGATTTAACAGAAATGTTAGTTTGTGATGTATCACCAGTACTGATTGATTTTGATGTGATTTTGACTCATTTGACTTCTTAAAAATGTTTTCAGTTTTTTTTTTTTTTTTTTTTTATATATATATATATATATATATATATATATAACTCAATCAGTCCCATATGAATCGAGGAGGTTAATGGTTATATAAGAAAATTGGCATAAGGAAGGTGATTTTTTTTTTTTTTTAATTATTCACTTTCATCTAATAGAGGAAATAAAAACATTTTCTATCAGTCAAATAAAAGAATGTGTTAAATTTGAAATCTACAAATGAGTCATAAGCCATCAAGGTGTCCCATTTCAGTGCCATTTGTGTCAATTTCCCAGTTATATAGTTAGGGTCCTTTTAATTACAAGAGTGAAAAATGGGTGAAAAAAAAATGAATGGTAAAAAATTGAATTGAATATAATTTGTTTTAGAGGAAATTGTAATTAATGATCTTTGATTGGTATAATTTTTCACCTAATCAGTTTGACTTTATTTTTCATGCAAATTGTTACCTTTTGGGATAATTTTTTTCACAATCTATATTAAAATTTGTTTGGATTGCAAAAAAGTAAAAAAAATTTAAAAAAAATAATTTTTTGAAATTTTTTTGTATTCGTTTGGCTTTATTTTTCACGCAAATTGTCAATTAAATGAATAAATTTTTTTACCATTAGATTTAGAATATGTTTCCATTGGTAAAAAAAAAAGATGGAAAATACGTTTTAAATGGTTGTACCTAAAAAATGGGTTAAAATGAATTCCATGAAAAAGTTATGCAATCAAATACCAAATTTAAGGGTGAAATTTCTTCAAGTGGTCGACCATGCTTAAATATTGAAGTTTTCATGAGTCGTTTATAGACAAAATATTTGTGTTTATTCGAAGCTAGCTCTATTGATTCATTTGATCAGACACTTAGGGAACGTTCTCTTCGTGTTTCAGTTTTGTGTTTTGAGTTTTGAATTCGTTTTGTGTTTTGTATTTTGGATGTTCATTTTGAGATTGTTGAAAACTCGTTCTTTTTGTCGTTTGAAAAAATATTTTTCAATCTGTATTTTTTGAATTTTGGCAGATTTGTGAAGAAAACAGTCAAAACATAAAAAAGTTATTTTTTTTTTCTTCACAAAATTTTCAGCCGTTTTCGAAAACTCGTTTTCGAAAATGGGAAAGAGAACGCGTTTTTAATATTTTGAAAAATCGAAAACAGAAAACGGTCCGAAAACAGCAAAGAGAACGCCCCCTTACATTTTTCGTGTACTTGTTTTCTTGATATTCTACAACTATAAGATTTAAAGTCATCAGGTCTTATCGCATGTCAAACTTTATCAGGCGGTAATAGAAGGAATATTTAGCGAATTGTTTTTCAATGAGAACTAGACATGTGCCCATATCCCCGTGTGCTCTTGGATGCCGTTTGATCGGTGGTCGATAACCAACCTAAATCAATTGGCTCCCCAACAGATAGAATAAGTGGGTATACACAAGTAAATAGAGAATCGGATTTTGACATTTTATATATTTCAATTGAAAAATACTAACATTTGGTCTATTGTATATGGCATAATTATTTTTGTAGAATTCATTGTTAGATACACAATTCATGGAATCAAGTAGAGTATTTAGAATTGAGAAAGTAGTAGATGTGAAAAATAAACAAGACTCAGTACATGAATTAGTCTAGAAAAATTCATTAATTGCTTAGAATTCAAAATTGATCTACACAATTCATATGTGATAGGCAAATTATAAAGTCACAGAACACGTTTGTCTCAAGTGAAGTACTTTAGCGAGGAACGGACATCACACGTGAAATGGTCAAAGTGAAAGCTGGGTTGGCCATAGTTTCATAATCATAGCACATATATTGAAAAAGTTAGGATCCGATTTGTGTTTTTATTTTCAATTTTGAATTTTGAGGTCATTTTTTATTTTTTATTTTGAGGATCTATTTTAAGATTTTTAAATACGCATTTAGTTTGTTATTTAAAAAAAAAAAAAAAATATATATATATATATATATATATATATTAAAAGTAGAAAGCTAAAAAATACGTTTAATTTGAAATTTGGAAAAAAATATTTTATGATATTTTATTCAATGAAATTTGATTATTTAATAAAAATAGAATAATTTTATGTTAATATAATATATACTATCATGTAATATTACATTTTAAAGTTGGTGAATATTAAATATTTGTTTTCTCTATAAAAAGTAAAATAAAAATAAATAATAAATCGAGTTTAAAATATATGAAAAAAAAATAATGATGTGGAGTGAGAATATTTTTGGATTATATTAAATAATTGACTATCCGAATGTTTTAACTATCTTCATAATAAATAAGTTTTATAAATGGTAGTGTGAAATTGATCCACCAATAAGTGTGAAGTTTAAAGTCCTTAATAAAAAATTAAGGACATTATTGTCAAATAAATAAATAAACATAAGAGAAAAGAGTTTAAGTTTTTGATAGATTCCACTGAAAAATATTCATTTTTATATAGTTTGAACTACAATAACAAGTTAAAATTTATTTTTTCATAAATTTGATATGTATAGGATGATTTTTCATACCTCCAAGGATGACTCTTATACAATTCTTGCGAGAACTAGAGAAGCCTCTACGGGTAAAGCATCATATTCACAAAATTGTTTGCAACCTATGTGTTCGGCCATCCATTTAAAGTTTAGGAACCTAGATAATATATATGGTATAATAATCAAACAGTCGACGAAGAGGACGAGTGGATTAGAGAGTCTGCTGAACGCGGTTCAATTAGTGGAGTCTCTTGGAATAGGTAGAGTAAGAAGTCCTCAAATGAACTTATTATGAGGGACCATCAAGCACATCCGATAACATCACACAATTGATTCGTACATATAAAAATAAAGTCAAGCATGTAATGAACACATGATACATGTCTTAGAAGGACATATTTGAAATATGTGTGCCTTTTTCAACATATTTGGTGAGCAAAAGTTGAACACAATAATGAATTTCACATCTTGAGGAGACCCGTGTGCCTCAATTTCATGTAATGAACACATGATACATGTCTTAGAAGGACATATTCCACACAATACCCACCTTCACATTCAAAGGGCACGACACGACATACACGTTTCCCTTAGATTTATTACTTTCAAGTACTCATGACCCAATGGCAACGTACTAAATATTAGATAATATAGAAAAAAGACAAATAATTTAAAAATTTATCCATTTTACTACCTATCTTCTATCTAGATGTAAATATTATAGAAATTGATATAAATCACATGTAAAAGGTAAAGAGTCGAGACTAGTGGTTTTTAAATTTCGTAACCAAACTAGTCTTCACTTTTTTTTTTTCTCAACAATTTTTAATTTTGCGGATTTTCAAAAATTAAAACGTGCTAAGAGGGACAAGAGCAATAGAATCTTTGAGTAACAAATGACGTCAAATCAGGGCTGGACCTACTTGAAGCCCAGCGGGATCGACCATCCTCACTCGATTTTCATATTTTCTCTAGATTTTTTTTGGACTTTCAAAATTTTCCCAGGGTTTTTTGATTTCGCTCCTATTGGTTTTTTTGATTTCGCTCCCATTGAACTCGTGTCTTGGGTCCGTGCCTACGTCAAATAAGTATGAATAATACAGAACAGGTTCAATATCCTAAATAATTAAAACGAATTCTATAACAAAGTTTTTAACTGAAGAAATTTGTCACAAAATTAGTTGCATTATAATTTTTAACAGGGGTCTTAATCATATACCTAATTAGATCTATACGTAATACATTAATTGAGGTAAACTCACGCACAACACCACATATTGAGTGGTCTAACTTTATTTTCATAGTGGTATCACTATCTGTGCGACAAAGAAATATTAAAAAACACATTAAAATATAAAATAAGGAAAAGTATAACATCAAATGACTTTGGAGCTTCACAATCGCTGGTTTTGGACTATAATTTTGCTTAATTGTTCATTTATTTCAATTCAGCGCCAGACTTGCAAATTTTAAGTTTATGTAAAGAATATTTTATTGAGAGAATGTGTGATTGAAAATGAGTATGAAAAAAAAGGAATTTTGAAAAAATGATCACCAAACAGAGCTTAATAGTTGAGCTGATGTCAAAAATTGTCTATTCTTTCAACGTCTGTAAATCTTGTCACTTTGTTCATAATTTAGCACATGTTTGGTAAATTTGTATATCATTTATAAAGAAAAATAGTAAGACGTCAAAATTTTCGTCTAATACTTTATTCAAAAGTGCAAGTCTCCCAATAAAATTTGCTTTTGTAATTTCACTTTAGCGTCAGACGGCAAAATGCATCAAGTTTAAAAAGGGCACTAAAGTTATCCAACAAGAATTTATAAATAATTAAGCTAATCCTTTTTAATAAAGTGGATATCGTTATGGATGTCTACTATAAATAAGCCAACGTTTTATCTTCAACCGGTTTTGACAGTGACAAACTCGAATAAACTATCTTATCGTATATATATATATATATACACGGGCACATACATACTCATCAAGAAAACATAGTAAACTTTTTCAAGAATTTTCATTTTCCTTGTCGAAAACAGAATTAATTGTCTGCTTTTTCAATGTCTAAGATTCATCCTCAAACATCAGTGAAGGGTTCTGATCATTCAACATCAGAAAGAGAAACATTTACAGTATGGATGAAATCCCTTGTATTCCATGGAAATGGTTGCACTGTTTTTAATTCCAAAGGTGAAGTCGTTTTTCGAGTTGATAATTACCAAACAAGACATAGCAGTGAAGTCTTTCTCATGGATTTCAATGGAGAAGTTTTATTCTCCATGAAAAGAAAGGTAATCTTACAGCAACTTCACTTTGTTCTCGTATTTTACATTTTAAGCCTTTACAGTTCAAATTTGAGGACCACCCAATTTTGAAAATTTTATGTGTCAAGACTTCAATGAAAAACTGACGACGATAGCACTTCTTATTGTTTCTTTTGCAGAGATTACGAATTTTTGAAAGTTGGGAAGGCTATAAATGGATTGATTCTAAACTAAATAAGGAGAGATCATGGTTTCAAGTAAGAAGCAATAGCAGCATTTTCAGAAGACACAAGCACAAGACTTGCCATGTTAGTCTGGGATCTGACAAAACTGCAGGAATAAGCAGCTACAAGATAACAGGATTGGAAGGAAAATCAACATTTAAAATTATAGACAAGGCAGGCCATCTTGTAGCACAGGTTAGTTTGGTGCTTCTATTATTTAATCTTTTAGATGAAGAGGTTTAACGTGACTGGATTGATTTTTTTTTTTTTTCAAATTTTTTATCAAACTCTAATACATGAACAACTCTCATAAAAGAGTATCGGCTGGACTTTGAACTCACAAATAACCTATATCTAAGCAACCCTATAGAAATTTCACGTGTCACTTGTTTGTTGAAAATGAAAATCGCTATTATGAGAGGGTGGACTGAGAATAAAATAAAAAATTGTTAAATTGTTTTTAATATTTATTTGCATTGGCAAAGAACACAATAATGATATCTTTCTGTTATATTTGATTGATATACAGGTGATAAATAAGCAGTCCTTATCAGGAGTTCCTTTGGGTGATGATGTATTAAGTTTAGTTGTGGAACCTCAGATGGATCATTCACTAGTTCTGGCTCTTGTGACAGTTCGTGGATTGATCAATCAAAAACTGTAAATAGTCCAAAAATTGTACATGCACACAGCCACAGGCCACACACAGGCTTAGTGCTTCTTATGTGAAATAGATAAACAAATTTTTCATACATACAGTGGCGGAGTCAGCTTATTGGAAATGGGGGGTCCAGATTCGAAAATATATAGGTGAAGGAGTGGGGGCTGCCCCCGAAATTTTTTTTTGAAGGAAACTACAAAAATGAGAAGAAATAAAAGCTCACTAATTGAGTCATTTACATTCTCTGCGGATAGTACATTAGTGTAAATATTACTAATAAGTTGAGAATTAACCTAAAATAAGTGGAAGAAATAAGATTAACTTTTTTCGCAAGTTTATTTGTAATAAAATAGAAGTTACCATTCTTCAATCTTTCTAATTTAAAAAAAAAAAATTTCTCAAAAAAATGGGGGGTCCAGGACCCCCTGCCTCCGCCCCTGTATACATATATTTCCTTATGGTATGATTTTCGACCCTGTAAATTTATCAATAGTACTGTATATATAGACGTCAAATTTATTAGAAATAAAAATTTGTTTTTATTTAGTTTCGTTGAAAGATTATAATATAAAGGGACAGTGACAATTCTTAATAAAAACCATCCAATGCTCAAGTTAACAAGAAAAGGGAACATTCCCATTATATAGCAAATTAATTAAGTGGATAAAATAGTAAACACTCTACATTATGAAATAGTTGCTTAGTTCAAATGTAGAATTTTATATGCTGTTGTGTGACGGTTTTGATAAAGTTCATGTGTCTATAGCTAACTCATCAAGGGCACATTTTCGTCTCAACTCACTTACCACTACTCTAGTATGGGTTGGAACTCTTGAAAAATGCCTGTAGTTAAAGCCATATCACTAAAAATATGTAAAATTTTCCCTTCTCTTATATGTTCACATCTCAATTGTTCTTCGGCAATATGGGATATGCTAGGCTAGATTTAATATGCACTTTCCTTCATACAGGGTTAGAGAAACAAATCCAACACATTCCTAGTATATGTAACTGCTTTTACACCATGATAAAATCCATGGTACATTTGAAAAATGAAAGTCTATGGACTATCTTGTTGTAAAGTCGACTTACAATGTAAATGGGGAATGAACTATGATGTCCACCACTCAAAATGTTTTTGTTCAAATGGCTTTTGATCAAAATATTTAAAAGAGAAGAAAACTTAATTATTTAAAATTAAATGTCAACTTTACCCTTTCCTTATATAACCAAATAAATGATGGATTTTGGACCAAAGTTATTATAAACCCGGCCCAGTCAAACCCGGTTGACCGAGTTTGAAAATTTTCTTTTCAAAGATTTGAACTTTCAACCTCTAAAAAAAAAATGTTTCTCTCACCACTAGAATATTGAACAATGTAATTTATTTATTGCAATAACCTAAGGTTCAAGGATTTGAACCTTCAACAACTAAAACAATTGATGCTTCCCTCACCACTAGGACATTGAACAACGTTGTTTATTTTATTACAATAACTTATATATATCTTAAAAATTTATAGCCAAAATTTTCACACTACAAGAAAAATAGTCTTTTGTAACACATAAAAGGCAACATTTACTAATTGAGTGTTGCTAAAGGTGTCAACCGCAATATTCTAATATATGAATGTTGCCATTAGTTACCATAATTTAGATATAGCAACATTTTTAAGTGAATGTTGTCATTGCTGCCCTTTTGCAACGTTTTTTAGATGTTGCGAAAGAGTCATCTTTAGCAACATTTAAAAAACGTTGCCAAATATAACCTTTCGCAACGTTTTATAAACGTTGCTAATTTTTTTTCTTTTGCAACGTTTTTTAAATGTTGCTAAAAGGTGGAATCTTTAGCAACGTGTTTATAACGTTGCGGAAGATATCTTTAGCAACGTGTTTATAACGTTGCGGAAGATATCTTTAGCAACGTTTTTAAAACGTTGCGAAATTTTCACATGTAGCAACGTTTTCAAAAACGTTGCTAAAAGGCAACATTTTAACAGCCTTGAGCCTAACTCCACAATACACCGCCCAAATGCAACAACCCTAATCCACCGGCACAAAGTCCAGGAGCCCTAATTTAAACCATTTTCACCCATTTCCTTTTCCCGACCATTGGTTGCTCCTTCACTATTGATTCACAGCCACCATCTCTCCACCACCTACCGTACCTATAACCAGATCCGAACCAAACAGCCCGCATCCGACAACTTTTGTCCAGGCGGACACATCCTCTTTCAAGCAAGTGGTTCAAGTCTGGGTATTTGAGTTCGCCTCGAATGGGAACTGCAGAAGTTCTATCTCCTAGTATTCTTGATTTCCCATCTCTGGTGCTCAGCCCGATTACACCTCTAATACCCAGGCCCAGTTCTGTGGCGAGGCCAATGAGGCCTGCGCCTCAGGCCCAAAACCAAAAGGGGCCTCATTTTTTTGCCCCACTTTTTTTTTTTTTTTTTTTCAAATAAAAGGAAAAGGAAAATCTATTTTTTCCCTCCTGTTTTTCCTGCGACTGGCGACTGCTCCCCGCCCGCCTCCAACAACTCCAACTGGACGGCAACCAAGCAACGGCCTTATTTCCTTAGGCGGCTTCTCCTCCCCTTCTTATGGTGAAGTGGAAGATTTTCTCTTTTATTTTTTAATTGTTCTGAATCTGATTTGGGGGTGAGAAAAATTATGGTATTTAATTAACACGGGGTTGAGACGATCTTCATTAGTAAGAAGTGGAAATTTGAGGCACGAATTAGAACCAGAAATCTATGCGGTCTCGGGTCTCCCTCTCCATTGTCGCCTTTAATTCATTTCTTGCTTACTGATTTAGTATACACTGTGGTTTTATACTTTTATTGAGACTCACAAGTCCCTCATATGTTTGTTAGGAGGGTATGGTAAGACTTATAAGCTTTTCAAAATTTATTAATTGTTGATTTAGCCATGAACTCATCTTTTTACACAAATCCCATTTCAAGAACAACAATTAATTTCTCAATTTGCCCTTTTGATTCGATGCTGAAAATTCAAGCAATTCAGTCAGATTTTGGGACAGATGGAGATGGTCTCCACTGGGTTTATCAAGGACACTTATGCCGCAAGCAGAATCCTCAAGTTTTCCACTGACTTAAACTTTATACACATTAATTATTCCCATAATATATTCTATCACATTGAGAATCCAAATGGGTTCATTTGGAACACCATGTTGAGGGCTTTTGTGGAAAGAAACTGGGCCCAAGATTCAGTCTTCTAGATAAATCAATGTTAAAGAAGAGTTTTTATGCATTGATAATTATACTTATCCAATCTTGATTCGGGGCTGCTCTGTCGAATTTGCTGAATTTGAGGGTAGAGAGTTGCATGATCATGTGGTGAAAATGGGTTTCGATTGTGATGTCTTTGTGTGAACAATTTGATTTATATGTATAGTGTGTGTGGTAAAGCAAGTGATGCCAGAAGCATGCTTGATGGAAGTCCTGTGTTGGGCTCAGTTTCATGGAACTCGATGTTGGCGGGGTATGTTTTATCAGAGTATGCACAGAGGCTCCTGAATCTTACAATTTTCCAAGTTATTGAATGAATCAATACTCCTGCTTGACACCGGTCATTAAGGAACCAGATTTCTATTTTCAAGACAAATGTGACTAGCATTTCAACTCTTGTTAAAGATGGAAAGGCAAGTATTTAGAGCATTTACTATCCTTATTTGACACTTTCTTCTCTCATTAGGGTTATTTTGATGTGAATTTGACTGCCATTTCCACCTGTAGGGTTGATGTCAAGCCATTATATCTATTCCAATTGAATGGAATCTGTTTAAGATATTCAACGGACACTATAAACCCCTTTGAAGTATACTGGTCAGCATATTGTGACAGGTACTCGAATTTTCAAATTGCATTGCCTTTTGATTTCGTTGTTATTTTTACTACTAGGCGGCAAGACTTTTATTTCATATACCAGAAAAATTAAACGGACACTATAATATATTTGTTTAAGATATTCAACGAACACTATAATATATTTGTTTGTTGTTTTAATGTGAAGCTTTAAGTTAGCAATATATTGTATAATATACCGTTGAATTTTGCATTTACGTTGATTTTGGGGGCCTAATTTATGGACTTCGCCTCAGGCCACGAGAATCACAGGACCGGCTCTGCTAATACCCGACTCGTTCAATCGGTCACCGAATGATGGAGCTAGCAATTTGAACATGGCAGCAGAGGAAAAGGCAATTAAAGAAAAGGGATTTTACTTGCACCCATCGCCGACGAATACTCTGAGGGATACGAAGCCCCGACTTTTACCTTTATTTCCGTTCACCTCACTGAGAGTGGCAGATTCTTCTAATGGTGCAGATTCTTGAGAGTAAGTTTCCCTTTCCCTTTTGTAGTTTAATCATTGATTTGAATTTGATTGTGTTTCTTTTTTTGGTGCAGCCGCGAAGGGATTTATTGAAGATTTATCGATCATTGTGTTAATCTCTTTCTTCAGAACTATTTACATTACTGAGTTAGTTAATTACTTAACGTGAAATATAAATTTAGACTTCTTTGTTGTGCTATGGCACTATCTAAACTTTTCTGTTGCTAGGATTTGGTTTACTCCTAAGTGTTCTTCCTGTTTGTAATCAGAGTTTGTTTGATAAAGAATTTACTAGTATTTTTTATATTTTGAGATCTATGATACCGAACAAATTGAAGTATCTGTGTATAATTAATAAGTTTCTGTCCTCAGAAGTTTATGGAACTGCAAAATGAAGAAGAAATTAATCAAAGAGAGAAATAAATTCTATCGGTTTAATGGATATCTCTTTCTCCCCTGCTTTCCACTTCACCTTCATGATTACTTAAGGTGGCTAAATGGTAACTTATACAGCAAACTTTATGCAGGTTCTTTACAAACAATTATCTTTGAGAAGAAGCTCCAAACAGCCATGTGGTGGAGCAAAGGGTATAGTGGTAAGTTCTCAGCTTTTCCATTCTCTTCAATGTTAGCTTGTTGATTTTTGACACACTTCAAGTGGGCTGAGAAAGTTTCAGAATATGTGTAAACAATTCTTACATTATATGAAATGAGAATCATTAGTAAATTTCTAGGATTTATTACATGTTTTAAATTTTAATGGTTTGATTTGGTGTAAGCAAGGTAGAAGAAGATTAAAGAGGGGTGGCATTTGGACAAGTTGGCCCATCAATTTATCTAAGAAGGAATATTGATTACAATGTGGAGCCTTCTTTGTTGAGGTGAAGATTTTAACTAAATCTTGAAGTGATGTTTAATATATATCTTGAAGTAGCCTGTATAAATGCTTGTGATTTTTGAAGATCATAACCTTTTTTATTAACAGACTTGATTCATGAATGAGAAACATTTGCTTTAGATCAGTTGAGATGGAACATTAGTACTTTAAAAATCACAAGCATTAATGCAGATTTATGATTTTTGAAAGGTGAACTATCTCAAGTTTCTGTTGTGCTGTGGGGGGAGATGAAGAGGGAGAATACAGGTTTGAAATACTTGACAATGAGTGTATCTTCATTAAAAGCTAAAAAGTTGTACATAAGTGAAAACAAAAAAAAAAGACACGGTGCCTGAACAAGGGTGGAGGAATCACATTCCAAAGAAGCAATTTTCTTCTGCTTTTCCAGAATCTGCAAACAGATCTGTCCTTTGGCTTTTGCCATCTGGTCATTTTCCTCTTTCAATCGCCTATTAAAACGAAAAGTTATTACAGTTAGAGGCAATAATCCCATCTCATGAATATTTTCCAAGTATGATTAGTTTTGTTTGCATTATGGAGATGAGTCTTGTGTTATTTCTGCCTAACTTTTCTCGTCTTTCAGGATTTTATGAGAGGTTCTCGTGATATCATGACAACCCTTGAAAATAGAGTAAGGGGTCTTGGGCGACTTGTTGAAGACATGGCACGAGATTTGTCAATATCAACGGGGAGAGAATAGTTTTGTCAACCGGAGATGATCTATTGCTTGCAAGACTCATTGACAGGTCAAAAAATTTGTAACATTTCAATATCTTTTTTGAGGTAGTATTTACTTTTTGAGAATTATTGAGATTAATTTTACATTGATATATTGTATTAAACCGTATTCAACATTTATGTTTATCGTCTCCATTACAAACCTAGTTATATATATAGAATTTTGTTTTGTAATTATTATAGGAATACTGGTAATCAAATAAATGAACAAATCTTAAAAAAAATTGTTGATATTTACGGCGTTCATGAGGATTTCTAACTGGGAAAATCAATTTTTTTTTTTAATAGTAAAAAAATTGGTATGCAAGGATGAGCTGAAAGTATTGTCTGCTCATTGTAGTTATATTCAAAACATAGTAATTTTGGGCAGGATCCTAGTAACCATTGGACATCTTAATAAGGCATGTGATTTCAATCATGCTGGGAAGTAGGTGTTAGGATGGAAGATGTTGGTGGCCTGTTTTAATCTCTGTGCACTTGTGTCAGAAGTTGAAGTGTTATTATTACTTACCATATTGAATCCTTCATACGCTTCATAAAATTTTGAGTATGCACATGAAATGTGGCTCCTCATACCTTGCATAGAAATTTGAAATTTTGTATTTAGCTGGAGACATGTTCTGATGGTGTTCTTTTTTTTTTTTTTTTTTGCTATGTCTAGTCCTGAGTTCGTCTTACAGCGGTTTGAACAAAGAGCTTATGTTGTCGACAGTAGAGGAGTTGCAGAATATCTTCGAGCTCTAGTGGCCACTAACGCTTGCTAAATATTTACCTGATGAACAATCAGGAAAACCTTCCAGTCTTCCTTCTCTGGTACTGGGCTGTGCATTTTTCTCTTCAGTTGTCTAATTTTGCAGTGGAACTGTATGTTATATTTATTAATTATATACATGAGAATTTCACAATCTGTCAATATAGTTTTTTTTGGAAGTACAATTTTATTGAAGTTCAGTTAAAAAACGAAAAAAATTTTCCCTGTCAATTTTAACTCCATACCTGTCACTTGTTCTTCTTGTCACCCTGATGAATTTCGTTTAGCACTTTGTGCAGTCTGCCTTGCTTTATCATTTGATGCATGTACACTTTTTTAACTTTTTGTATTACCTGAATCAAATATTTGATGCGAGTGAAACTGGTTTCTTTAGCTACATTTGCCACTTTATCCACTAGAACTTTTCCCCTTCATTTGTACCCTGTTTGGTTGACATTTACAGATTCCACAACAATGAATAATAAAATTTGGTATGTTTCGTGGAAATTATTTATATAAATATATGAATCTATTTCCATTTTCAAAATCAATTATAGTTCTATTTATATTTATATTTATGATATGAGTTATGAATCATGTTTTGCTATCATTTCATAGAGTTCCTAGTAGCATGACTCCATTGGTAGTTTTTGACAATGGACAAGTTTACTTGGCACTACTTTTTCTATGAAATTAATTTCAATGTTTGGCTATATATTTGGAGAAACATGACAACATGATTATATCTTATTTTTCTTGTAGGTAAAAGCCAAGCAAAGCGCTCCTATATTAGTATCGAGCGAATTTTGTATAAAATGGACAATAGGACATTTAAGGTAGTTTGATGAAATGGAGATGTAAGAAGACATTTGATTCCATTTGATTTATTTTGTATGGTTCAAAAATATGTAAGTTTGTTTGATGAAATGGAGATGTAAGAAGACATTTGTTTCCATTTTATTTATTTTGTATGGTTCAAAAATATGTAAGGTAGTTTGATGAAATGGAGATATAAGAATACATTTGTTTCCATTTTATTTATTTTGTATAGTTCAAAATTATGTAATGAAAAATTTTAATTTTAGTTTCATCTACTATAAATATTGCTTAATTTGTATATGTTAGATTCATTTATTATCTAAATATATTGGTATTAGTAAAAACAGGTGAAATAATTAAAAATAACTGCTGTAACGTAATAATCGAAATTGCAAAATCCAACCTTTTTGCAACGTTTTTGAAACGCTGTAAAAGGTCCACTTTTTGCAACGTTTTTGAAACGCTGCAAAATCCCACATTTTTTGCAACGTTTTTGAAATGTTGCAAAATGTCCACCTCAAAAACGTTGCAAAATGTCCCCCACTCTACGGCAACACTGAGATTTGCAACGTTTCAAAAATGTTGCAAAAACCTTTTAGCAACGTTTTCTGAACGTTACAAAAAGCCTTTTTTTCTTGTAGTGTCAAACCAAGGATTTGAACATTTAACCGCTAAGAAAAAAGATGTTTCACTCACCACTAGGACATTGGACAATATTATTTATTTTAATGCAATAACCTATATATAACCATATAGTTCTGAATATCTTGAAAAATTATAGTCAAATATTTTACTTTATTCTATATACGTATTATGTATTGAAAGATTAATTTTAATTAAGATGAATTGAATGTCTAACAAAAATTATGACTTCGAAATATATAAATAATTAGTGACAATTAACTTAAAATCTCTAATTTTATTTCAAATAATTATTTTTTATATATTTTTAAGTAATGATCCACTGGTCCGACCACTAAATTTTTTGCTTTTTCTTCCTCATCCTCTATGTAAACTTTTTACGGTTTACAAGATATACTTTTTATATACCCTAAAAAACATAATCGTCGTTTTATATATCCTAAAATGATATATATCATTTTAATTAAGATTAAAACTGAAACTATATCAATGTCGTCAACATTGTACCGAAACGATAATGACATCGTTATGTATCAAACACGAGAAATAAAATAACGACTTTCATATTGTTTTATTACAAATTTGACGAGTTCGAAATGGTTCCAATTCAAATCATAACCACAACGACATATATATCGTTTCTTTTTATAGAGAATGATAATTATATTGTTCTAGTTAAAAACAACAATTCGACCATCCACAATCACACGTCATGCCTTCAACATACATAGGACGATCGAAAGAGATTATCAAGGGGGTTGATACCACTGGAATGACTTAAAAAGAGCGAACGAATACTTTGTCTATCAGAACAGTTCGAAAGTGGTATACAATCACGGGACGCAAATGTTCTCATAGTTTATTTTGAGCGAGATTGAACCCACTTGATGATCTATTTTGATCATTCTACATATATCAAATGCATGTCTAGTGATCGTGGGAGGTCGAATCGTCGTTTTTAGTAGAAACTATATAATTATCGTTTTATATAAATTAAAATGATATATATGTCATTTTAGTTTAGATTAAAACTGAAATGATATCAATGTCGTCAAAATTATAGTGAAACGATAATGACATCATTATGTATTAAATCTACGAAATAACATAACGATTTTCATATAGTTTTAGTACAAATCTGACGAGTTCGAAATTGTTCCAATTCAAATCATAACTACAACGACATATATCGTTTATTTTTCATAGAAAATGATAATTATAACATTCTGGCTAAAAACAACGATTCGACCATCTACAACCTCATGTCATGCATACAACATGCATAGGACAATCGAAAGAGGTCATCCAGCTGGTTGATACCACTCGAATGACTTAGAAAGAGTGAACGAAGATACTTTCTGTTAGAATAGTTCGAAGGTGGTATACAAGCATGTGAACACAAATGTTCCCATAGTTTCTTTTGAACGAGATAGAACCCACTCGATGACCTATTTCGATAATCCTATATATGTCAGAGGCATGTCTAGTGATTGAACACGATCGAATCCTCGTTTTTAGGAAAACGATATAGTTATCGTTTTATATAAACTAAAATGATATATATGTAGTTTTAGTTATGGTTTAAACTGAAACGATATTAATGTCGTCAAAATTGTAGTGAAACGATAATAATATTATTATGTACAAAACCTACGAAATAATATAACGACAATCATATCGTTTCATTACAAATTTGACGAGTTCGAAATTGTTACAGTTCAAATAATAACTACAACGATATTGATATTATTTCTTCTCATATACAACGACATTGATATCGTTTTGCCTGAAAATGACGATTCGACCCTCCACGATCACCCGACATACCTCCGCCGTATATAGGACGACAAAAAAGGTCATCAGCTGGTTCGATCTCACTTAAAAGAAACTATGAGAGTATTTGTGTTTCCATAGTTCTCTATTACCTTTGAGTTATTTTGATAGAAAAAATGTGTTTTCATTCACTCTTTCTAAGCCATTCGAGTTCTATCAGCCCACTTAATGCCCTCTTTCGGTTATCATACATAAGTCGGAGATATGTCGGGGGGTCATGGACGATTGAATCATCCGTTTTAGGCAAAACTATATCAATATCGTTGTATATGAGAAGAAAAGATATCAATGTTGTTGTAGTTATTATTTGAACTATAACGATTTCGAACTCCTTAAATTTGTACTAAAACGATAATTATGTCGTTATTACTAAAAAAGATGATTTGACCGTCCACGACCACCCAACATATATATGACAATCAAAATGGGTCATCAAGTGAGTTCGATCTCACTCAAAAGAAACTATGAGAACATTTGTGTTGCCATGATTGTATACAACCTTCGAACTATTCTCAACGAAAGAAAGTATCTTCGTTCGCTCTTTCTAAGCCATTCGAGTGGTATTAACCAACTTGATGTCATTTTTCGGTCGTCCTACATATATTGAAGGCATGTCGGGTAGCCATGTATAGTCGAATTGTCATTTTTATGCATAACGACATAATTGTCATTGTATTTGAAAAGAAATGACATAGATATTGTTTTAGCGTGGGTTTCAACTAAAACGAGTCCGAACTCGACAAATTTTTATTGAAACGATATGAATGTCGTTACGATAATTGTTGTTGCATGTGAGAAGAAACGAAATCTCTGTCATTTTAGTTACGATTCAATTGAAACGAGTTCGAACTCGCGACATTTGTACCGAAACGATATGGATGTCGTTACGTTAGTTCGTGTGTTTGACACTATAACGACATAATTGTCGTTGCATGTGAGAAGAAACGACATCTATGTTATTTTAGTTACGATTTCAATTGAAATGTGTTCGAACTCGCCACTTTTGTACAGAAATGATATGATTGCCGTAACGTTATTTTGTAAGTTCTATTTATAAGAAACTCACAAAACTCTATTCTAAATAGAATTAATGTCTAAAAATTAAAAAAGTTACTATAAACTAGAGTTTTAACTTAAATAAAAGATTATTCGAAAATTGAAAAAAATGCGTCACCGAATGAACTAAGCGGCCACCTAGCTGTGCTGAATGCGGTCGCATATGATGCGAACCCCGTAGCAACGGTGACTACGAAACCTACAACTAAATTGATGCGGAATCCAAGAATGCCAAGAAAACTCGGTTTTAGACTTAAACCCAATGAAGTGAACTAAAAACTTCAACGATAACAAGATATGCTGAACCCCTTGATTACACAATGAAGAACTCTCGTACCGATGTTTGAACACACAAGAATTGATTTTGGAAGTTCTATTTGTTGTTCAATGAAGAATAAAGTAGAAAGTAAATAGCCTCTCAATTTAATTCAATTGTCAAAAGTTTTCAAAGTAACAAAAGTGTTAAATATTTATACTAGAACCCTAAGCCTAGTAAAAAACATGAATAAGGTAACAAATAATGTCAAAATATGTAAGAAATAGAATTCTAGTAAAAAAGAAAACAAATCACGTAAAATTCGTCGCTACCGGACGACCTGCCTTCCAGTTGGCTCGTCCGGATCCCCAGAACATTTCTATCGGACGACCGATAGAGCGGCTTGCGTCCGGATTGTCAGAGAATTCAAGTCTTGGGCTACCAGACGTCTGGTTGGTGCGTCCGGTTGGTCCTTGCTCGTCCGGTTGGCCAAGGTTTTCCTCGTCCAACTTTATCACGTTGATCCAAGTCTTTTTGGCATTTGACCCCAACATGAAACTTGCTCCATTTTGCGTCCCGAACACGGTTTCATCAATAGTGACTTTGACGAGCATCCCAAATGACTCTTTGACTCGTTTTTCTCTCGATCGCGTCATTGCTCCTTCTTCGAGAATCAATGAGTCTTGGTTTGGGCTTGCATCGGTGACTCCTGCATCCTGGAATGCGTCCTCCTCACTTATGGATAGTGGTGTCAAAACGGGTGGGCCGGACCGGGCCGGCCCGCAAACCTTTCAACTCGGACCGGCCCGCTCAAGGGAAAAGCCAGCATCATGCAGGCTTCCGGGCCTGGTCGGCCCAACCCGCTAAAAAAATGGTCAACCCGAACCGCTCGCTAAGCCCGCTCGGTCCGGGTTGGCCCGTTCGGATCGGCCCATATTTTTTTTCCAATTATTTTTCCCAAAATTGTCATTTAAAAAATAATTTTTTTTTTAATTATAGTAAAAACTAAAAATCGATAAAAATTACATAACATTGATTTAATTTCCAATAAATTTTACATGAATAACAAAAAATTACAATTTTTTAAACAGTATTTTGTCTAATTTGACAAATTAAATAGTTTTTAACTATTTATGAATTTATAGTTAAAGTACATCTCAACTATGTTGGCACATACTTAACTATAATTTCGTCTTTACAACTCAAATTCTACTCATCTTGAGCTATATTAAGATTTTTAAAGTCTTGAGCGATATCGTCAACAACTTTATCTTGCATTCTTCTATCTGCAAAAATTCAGTCTTCCATCTAGTACCCTGTTACCTGCACTAAAAGCAGACTTAGATGCCACTGTTGAAATTGGAACTGTTAGTAGATCGCGAGCTATTTTTGATAATATATAGGATACGAACGTTCATTTAACTTCCACCATTGTAAAATATTTAAGTTATCAACCTCATCTTGTGGAATTAAACTGTAGTGATCAAAATTATAATATATTTCTAATTCAGCAGGTGTAACATTCTCATTTGAAGTATACGATGCATTGTATTTCTTCTTGGCTATTAGAGAAAAGAAAGAATTTTTACCTTTGGAAGTTGTAGCAGAACTTATATTAGAAGGAACGTTTTCATTATTACCATATTTTATAAAATAACTATTGTACGTTTCATTAATAAAAAATTCTATTTCCCGATTTGAAACACTTATATTGAAAGATAAAGTTTCAGAAAGTTGTTCCATAGCACATTGAACTCCAAAAAGTCTAATACGAGGATCCATTACAGCTGCAACTGGAAAAATCATTGGCATATTTTCGTAATATTTTTGAAATTTGTCCTCCATTGTACAAATAATATCACAGAAAAATGAATCGTCTTTATGAATTGAAAATTGATTAGCAATTTCTACAAATTGTAAAAGTACAAGATTACTTGTTGGATAATAAACTCCGGAACTCATTTTAGTTGCCTTATATAATGGTTTCAAAAATTTCATGACTTTAAATGTAACTTCCCAATCAAAATCATCTAATTGAAATTGATGTTGTTTTGAATTAACGAAAGCATTAATAGCATTTGTGTAACCAACACACGATTTTAATATAAGATATGTTGAATTCCACCTATTTGGAATATCATCAATAAATTTCTTTCTCGTCAATCCAAGATTTTTACAAATTTTTCCAAATTCTTGTCGTCTAGAATCTGAACAAGAAATGTAGTTAATACCTTCTCTAATTTTATGTATTTGTGGTGTTATTAATTTTAAACCATCTTGCACTACTAAATTATATATATGGCAAACACATCTCATATGAAATAATTTAAAGTCAAATGAGGGAGTAATTGCCATTTTCAAAAGATCAATACATGCATTATTTGCACTAGCATTATCAAAACTAATGCTAAATAATTTGCTGTATACATTAAATTCATTAAAAATCTGTAATAAATTTTCACACATTTATTCCATTGTGTGGATATTCTAATAAGCGAAAAGCAATAATTCTTTTGTGAAGTAACCAATTATTATCAATAAAATGTGCAGTGACACATGCATAGCCATTGTGATTACGCCCAGACCAACAATCAGATATAAAACACATAACTCCATCAAAGTTATTAAATTCAGTTTTTAAATTTTCAGCCATTGTATGAAATAATTTCAAGATATCTGATCGAGCAGTATTTCTACTTACAGACCGATAAGCGGGTTGAACATATTTTTGCATAAATTCTTCGAAGTATCGATCTTCTGCGAAAGTAAAAGGCATCTCACTTGTTGCCAAAAATTTAGACATTCCTACTCTCATTCGATCCTGCGAATAAATAAAATTAGAACAAGTAGTCGATCCACTAGTATTAGTAAAAGCAGTAATTTGAGTTTGTTTAAGATCAAAATGCCATTTTTCATTCATATGTTTCTCTTTGTGTCTTCGTAATGGGACCGTGCCTTGACCTTTAACCCATGCATAACCCTTTCTGCAAATAGTGCATATTGCTCTTTTGTTTGGTTCATCTACTGTAAAGATTTCCCAAACATCAGATGTCTGTTTTTTTCTCCTTGGCTGTTGAGAAGATCCAATATTTGGATCATCATCATCATCTAAATTTATTGGAGAACTACTATCATGAAAATTGACATTTTTTGAAGAAAAATCACGAGAATCCATAACACTTTAACAAATATTTTTAAAATAATAAAAATGAAAAGAAAACGCAAAATACTAAATATTAAAAATACTTGTTGAAATATTAAGAGAGATTGAGAATGAGAAAATAGAGTTTTTAAACTTGTAGATTATAAAAGAGAATGAATATTTTCGCACAAAAATCACAAGATCAAGATGCAAATGAAATTGAAAAATTCGCAATTTATAGAAAAAAAATATGACCGTTTGAAAAAAAAAAAAAAAAAAAACGTAAAAGTCGCCAATGGTCACTGTGCACAGTGACCGTTGGCAGCCTGTAGCGTGTTGTTGCAGGCCTGCGCCCCTGCAGCAAATTTTTAATTTTTTTTTAATTGTAGCCACCGCTGGCCCGGTTTTTAAAAATTCGGTCCGGACCGGTTCTTCACTTTTAAGGCCCATGATTCGGCCCGCTCGGTTCGTGGGCCGATTCGCCTCCGTGCGTCTTGACACCACTACTTATGGACGACCCTAGGGCATTAAAAGATGTCCCAAGATTGTTTTCCATAAGAATTTTAATAAAAAAAGAAAACCAGATTTTTTGCCTTGGAAATGAACTATGCTATAGTATAGTACAAATCAATGCTATAGCATAGTTCAACGTGAATCAGCCTTGGAAGTTTATGAAAATATGTATGCGGCCGCATATAATTTATGCGACGCCATAGCATTGCCAAGAATCCCAAAAGTTGCAATTTAATCCCTAAATTTCTTTTTCTCATTTATTGACCTCTTTTCTCATTTATTCTTCTTCCAATACTCCATGTTTTCACCAAATTGGTCCTGAATTTTTTCACATCCTCGTTTTTGCTTCCGAGTAATCTTTTTACTATTTTCACTTTGGTCCCTACACTTTTATTTTCTTCCATTTTAGTCATTTCGCTTATTTTTAATCAATTCCGCCACATTCATAATGTTGTCCTATAAAACATAATTTATATACAATTAAGCCATATTTCAACGTATTTATCAATAATTTTTCATGTTTTGTAGTGAAAATAAGTGTGTAAAATGCAGTTATCACCTATAAACTATTTTCATTTTAAAGCATGCAAGCACTTATCCCATTGTCAACAAATATCGTTTGAAGACAACGATTCATAATCATGTTCCAACATCTCATTTTGGCCCTTTTTTGTTGTTGGTTATTTCATTGTTCTTCAATTTTCATCAACTTTTACAATACTATCAAATGATATTCTTAATATAGAGAATGAGATAACCATAGCTATGAAAAGATGATGAATCAAGACATTGAGAGGGTTGATAGATTCGATGGGTCGAACTTTACAAGATGAAATGACATGTTGAAGTTTCTTTTCACAACTTTGAAGATCTTCACATATTGGATCCAAAATGGGTACCATTGTCGGAACCAACCCCAAAATGACACCAATACAATATAGGCGAACAGACACAAGAGACAAAAAAAGATGGGTTGATGTGTAGAGGACACATTTCAAATGTTCTCTCCAATTGCCTCTATGATCTCTATACAAATAGCACCCCGATAATGGAGATGTGAGAATCGTTGGAAAACAAATATAACGTTGAGGAGGAAGGTACCAAAAAGTTTCTGATTTCTAAGTATTTCGCCTTGAAATTTTTGGATAACTTGCCTTTGTTAGGACAAATTTATGAATTGCAAGTTATTCTCAATATCTTCATGACACCTTCCAAGTTGGTGCAATCATTACGAAATTGTCATCTTTATGGAAGGGTTATACGAAGAAAATTCTTCATAGTTCCCAATATTATTCTTTGGAAGAGATTCAAAAGTATTTTTGCATTGAGAAATAGTCAAGGGCATGAGATGGGAATGAACATTCTCATGAGGACACTTCCAAAGCCCATGATGTGGATCAACCAAACAACTACAACAAGGATTCCAAGAAGAGGAAATCCTTAAAGCCCAAGAAAGATAATAGGAACAAGATGAAATTCAAAATTTCTTGTTATTTGTGTGGCAAACTTAGACGTTATGCTCGAGAGTCTGGACATCGCAAACAACCAACGCAAGAAGGCAAAGTAAACTTTGTTGACAATATCATTGGTACGTTGAGCATTGTGAATTTGATCAAAAGAAAGGTTCATGGATGGTGGAATGACGCTTGTGCCACCATACATATGTGCTATGATAGATCCATTTTCAAAATCTATCAATAAATAGATAGTGAACACATTTAAATGGGAAATGAAGTTCAATCAAAGATTGTTGGCACATGAAATGTAGACTTATAATTCTCATTCGACAAAAAGATCACATTGATAAATGTTTTACATATACCGGATATGAATATAAATCTTGTAAGTGGCGACTTGTTGGGGAAATTGGGAATTAAGTCCACATATGAGTCAAGCAAACTTGTATTTTTCGAAATGATGTATTTGTTGGAAAAGACTATTCTATTGACAGAATGGTCAAATTTTGTACTATTGACAATAATATCAATAAAATTACTGAATTATGTTGTTGATTCTATTTCTTTATAGCATGATGGACTATGACTTGTTGGATATTCTACTTTAAAAAAATGATAAAAATCGAAATGATTTCAAGTCAATACATAGAACATAATAAATGTGAATTATGTATTAAGCCTAAAATGATTAAGAAACATTTTTATAGTCTTTAAAGGATGTGAATTAAATGGAATGTTAACTAGAGCAGGTAATGAATACTTCATAGCATTCATAGATGATCATTCTTGATTTTGTTATATCTACTTGATGAAATATAAGGATGAAAGCTTTAAAATGTTTAAGATATACAAATTTAAAGTATAAAATCAATTATATAGAAAGACTAAAATTCTTAGAAGTGATAGGGGAAGTGAATACTTTTCTAGTGAATTGAATCTTTTTTTTTGTAAACAACATAACATAATACATTAATGTAGTACACCTAGAATACTTGAACAAAATAGTTTGGTTGAGAGAGAATAAAACATTAGTTGAAATGATAAATCCTGTGTTACTAAGTGCTGAGTTGCCATCTAACTTATGGAGTGAAGCTTTATTAAGTGTGTGTCATATAGTTAAATAGTATTCATTCTATAAAAAAAAAAAAAAAAAAAATTTCTCCCTATGAATTGTGGAACGTCAGAAAACTAAACATTGATTATTTCAGAGTTTGGGAATGTCTTGCTTATGAAGATGGTTATTTAGTAGCAGTGGGTGACAAAGTGACTTTGTTACCTATTCCACTAGAGAGATTAAATGGGCTTTTATAGAATATGCCCAAAATAGTAAGGTATATAGTTTATTAAATTTGGAAACCAATGCCATTATTAAATCTCGTGAAGTAGAGTTCTTTGAGAATTTTTTATTTTCTAGATAATTCCTTCCATTTGGTTGAGGAAAATGAGAAAAGCGTCACTAGAAATACTCTGTATGTTTTTAAGTGGAAATTGATCCTAAAACTTGTCAGAAAGTAATGTCATCTAGAGAACATTTTTTGAAAAGATGCTATGAATGATGAAATTGATTCAATAATGTCAAATAATACTTGAGAATTAGTCGATTTACTACCTGGATCGAAATCTATAGGCTGTAAATGGGTAGGGGAAAGTACAATACAAACGACACTCTTAATATCTTTAAAAGTTAAGTTAGTAGTCAAAGAATATCGACAAAATGAAGGAATAGATTGCTTTGACACGTATGCACTAGTTGCAAGAATAATATTAATTAGAATTTTATTCGCCTTAGTTTTTATATATGATTTACATATACACCAAATGGATGTTAATACGACATTCTTAAATGGAGATCTGAATGAGAAGATTTATATGGAATAACTAGAAGATTTTGTTCTACCCAAAAATGAGAATAAAGTATGCAAGTTATAAGTAATTATATGAATTAAAACAAGCACCAAAGAAATGATGTGAAAAGTTTGACTTAACAATAATGTTTTTGGGATTTAAATATAATAGTGTTTATAAATATTTATATTCAAAAGTATGTGATAATCATGTTATGCTTGTTTGTCTAGACGTGGACGACATATTGATTGTAAGCAATCAAATACAAGGAATAAATGAAACAAAGTGGTTTCTATCTTCCACATTCAATATGAAAATCTTGGTTACGTGGATATCATACTAGGCATCAAAGTCACCAAAATTTGTGGGGGTTACATATTGAGCCAACACATTATGTAGAGAATGTGATTTAAAGTTCAAACACTTGAACATTAAAGAGATTAATACTTCTTTTGATCTAAATTCGAAACTTGTTAAGGATGATGGAAGAGCAATAGCATAACTTGAGTACACAAGTGTTATAAGAAGTCTAATATATGTTGAATAAATAGTTCACGCCACCAAATTAGTTCTCCAAATGGTACCACAATGCCTATCGTTTCTGTAAGAAATTAATTTCCCTAAAAAAAATATTAAAATTTTCACTAAGAACTAATCTTGCTTTTTGTGGTAAAAATTCAAAAATTATTTTTTCCATTGAAAAGATCCATCGAGATAATTTTCAAGACAAAAGCTATCATCCATTAAATTGAAATTTGTTGCAGTAAAATGTTGATATTTCCAAAAAAAATCTTTGTTTAGAGACTTAAACTTTTGTTTGTTCTCGAATAAAACACAATAGAGACTTTTAACTAGACTCCAAACAAATATATTCAATTTAATATATGTAGTTCAATGTTTCTTCAAAATGAATATTTCAATCACAAAAATTTAAACAAGTTAATGAAGTATAATTTAAAATGCATTCCACAGATTAAAATTTATGTGGCATTTAAATAGACATATTTTCAATAGACATGCCATTGCTGTCTAATAAATGCGCGTCGAGACTCAATCTATATTTCGATATTTTACCTGCGTGTCTTTTATTAACATTAACATTAAAATAAAAATAATCTCTATATTCAGATCTTCGTTTAGACTTTTTATTTTTTATTTATTTATCACGTCAATTCGATCTTACATTGGTGCAATTTTTTTATGACACTGCTTATTTTTGCTTATGCAGTAAATTTTTTAGCCCCTGTTTGGTAGTCATTTTTGGAGAAAAAAATACATTTTTGAATAGTTAATTGATGAAGAATGTGTGGTTAAAAATTAAGGAAAATTTTGAGTTTGCGTGAAATATTATTTTATTGAAGAATGTGTGATTGAAAAGAAGAGAGAAAAATACATTTTGCAAAAAATGACTACCTAACAGAAGCTTAAACAATTCACATTTGCTTTGAAGATGGTCAAGTAAGACATTCTCGATTTATTGACAAACAGAGACTAATACAAAATTATTGCAAAAAGCCCCAAAACATATGCAAATATTTGCATAACCCCGAATTAAATATATATCATATTGTGTGTTTAAAAAAAAAAGAGCTCCCCTATATTGATCCGATAATGAATCTATTGTGCCAGGAGAATATGACAAGAATGAAACTCAAAGGAATCAAACTATTCAGTTTTCTTCCAAATAGCTTTGTGAATGGAGTGGGTCTAAACTAAATGAGTGTCTCCTAATGAATTCCCAAAATATCATGGCCCATAATTAAATGCTATTCAAAGATAACTATATATATATATATATATATATATATATATATATTTATGAATAAATAGTTGGCACATAGCCATCTTATCTAAATTTATACCTATTTACATATAGCTTGAATTTTCAGTTCATCTATTCATGTATGACTACGACTCTATCCTAATATTTTTATTTTTATTATATCACTTTTATTTTGAGTTGCAGGCAAGAAATATTAAGATATTTCGTAGACCATAGGGAGAGAATTATGTTCGACATTTAATTCTCTTTAATAGGGAAATATCATAGCATAAAACTCTAAACTCATTATCTCAAAAATATAGTTGGGGGCATCATCGATATTATTTCTCAATTACAGATGTGTGCATGGAATCAACCCCAACATAAAGAATAGCATACATGTTCATATTCAAATGACCTATGCATTTAATTTAGTTTCCTTTAAGTATTATATTTGAGGTTGGACATGGTTTGATTTTGATAAAAAATCACACGAAATGGACTGCTAGGGGTATATATAAAACCTAAAGTTAAATATTTTGTAAATTTTCACGTTTTA
Organism: Osmanthus fragrans; assembly: GCA_019395295.1. Lineage (NCBI taxonomy): Eukaryota > Viridiplantae > Streptophyta > Magnoliopsida > Lamiales > Oleaceae > Osmanthus > Osmanthus fragrans. The sequence goes on along the minus strand of CM033344.1, from coordinate 16,313,221 downwards.
CTTTCATAATTTTTTGTATGAAGTTGCAAAATTGTTTTTTAGTCTCGACAAATCAATTTCATGTTATGTCATATAAACTATTTAAATAATTGATTTAATTGAGACCATTTAAAAATTAATATTGAAACATAAGAATCAAATCAAAAACAGCCGTTAAGAACCAAAATTGGTAAACTTTAATTCAAATCAATCATTTTGGCCGAGTTCGATTTAAATTAAGTAATTTTAAGTAGTGTTTTAAAAGGTGTAATAGACCAAATTTTAAGCTTTTACAGGCTTAAACGAAGCTAGACAAAGTTTAGGTAAAGTCTGTGCATAAAAGAGGTAAAGTATGGTAATGTCGAAAAGTGAAGTTTTAAGCATAGGCGGGCATTTTAGGGCCAATTTATAAAATTTTTGAAAAGTCAAAAATTATTTTTGAATATATTTAAACAATTTTTTTAGAAGTATTTTATCTGATTAGAAGAACTTTAGATGAAGTTGACCTATGATAACTCCCTGGAAAAAATCTTCTACAAAAATCAAAAATAAAATAAAATCATGATAAACTGACCCAAGTAAAAAATTTAGTGCCTAATTTTCGGTAGCAACCAATAATTCTGTTTGACCGTAAAAATGGACAATTTGGTAATTTCAAAGGATTCTTATCTGCACCATTATTTGCTTGATGTGCATGTTAAATACATCTCTTCCCAACCACTCCAACTGTCTTCATTTGTGAAACATCTCCTCAGCTCTCACCTGCTAATCCTACAATTCTTGATTCATGGGGACCCATTATCCAGCCGCCGCCCCATTTCTGCTGATCATGGCGATGCTGGCCGTCAGTCACCTCTCTAACGGCCGTGAGATCCACAGATTTGCCAGTAAATCCACCGAGCAAAAATCATCCACCACCAAGTTCAACTCGCAATTTTCATGGTATGTTTCAGCTCCTAAAAGTGCAGAGGATGATACAATTTATAGAGCATCACATCATACCACTCCGGGAGGACCAAATCCTCTACACAACTGATCAAGCGGTTTATGCAATTCGGGGAGCCTCCACCGCCTGATTTGAGCTGGCTCTGATCGTCTAGGCGGGTTCAACACAAGTTTTGCCGACGATTACAAATTATATTCAAAATCTTATATGGGAAATTTCATAACTCTCTCCAAGATTGTTAATGATTGGTCTGAATTTGATTTGATTATGTAGTTAATGCGATTGTAACTTTATGGTTAGTATTTTAGCTGAAGAATAGGATGTTTAGTGAATACAAGATTGTAAAGCATCAGTAAAATCATTCAACTTTTTTTTTCTTACTGTTCGAATTGTTGACTTCTCGCAATTTCCTGCTAACATCGTGTGTGGTTGATGTTGGAAATTTGGCTCGACCAGTAAAATGTAACCAACCTAAAGTCCTGTTTCCGAGGTTTTCTTCTGTATATATAACTTAAAAAAAGAACATGGACCAAATTTAGAAAAAGAAGGACGTATACAAGGTCAATTTCGTGTCAACTTGCCCGTCCCCAACTTTTTTTTATCAATGGAGTTTAGGGAGATGGCCCTCAACTCTTTCCACCTTTTCAAATTTGGCAAGGTGACCAGCTATTTTGACTATAACAAAGATCAAACATATTGCCTATGAATTTGTGAGTAAGAAATCTTTAAAATTAATATTTTGAAATTCTTGAAACGAAATAATAAAATTAAAGATCTATTATCTGATAAAACTGTGAATCATTGACGATAAAATGGAAGCTTAGATCGCTGAACAATGGGATTGCAAATTCCTTTCCTTTATTTGTTTAATACTATCTATTTGTACCACTGTACAATTCAACAAACCAAACAAGCCACCTATGATTATATCCAACATCACGAGCCAGAGGGATTGAGATGCTGGAAAAGTTCCGGAAGATGACAATGGTAAGTTTGGTCCTCTTGCTGAGTTCACCTTTCTTCTTCATCTTGAAACAAAGATTTGCGCCACGGCCCTTCTCTTCGCTGAGTTTATAACAGGCTTCATACAGCTCTTCTGAAGATCCTTTTCAACTTCAAGCATTAAAGGTGGCACAGTTTATAACTGCCAAATTTGAACAGACGCTTTCGAGAAAAAAAGAAAAAAAAAGGCAAAAAGACTAATTAATTAGAAGTTAAACTCCACAGGGTAAAGAAAGAGATAATTTGAGCGTGTATGACAAGCTTAAGAGTTAATATAAAGTTACTTTTATGTAATCTTACTTGTAAGTAAACTGTTTAAGCTTAGCCAGACATGCTATAAAAGTTTACACGTTGACAGTTTCGCACACTTTCCATAAAAATTGAAAAACTAAGGAAACAGCCATAAGTTTTAAAGGATTTAACTTGCTATTCGCTACCCCAGAAAGATTAAGGGGGCGTTCTCTTCGTATTTTAATTTTGTATTTTGAATTTTGAATTCATTTTGTGTTTTATGTTTTGGGTGTCTATTTTGAGACTGTTGAAAATTCGTTCTTTTTGTCGTTTTGAAAAAATATTTCTCAACACGTGTTTTTTAAGTTTTGACAGATTTGTAAAGAAAATAACCAAAACGTAAAAAAGTTGTTTTCTGTTTTCTTCATAAAATTTTCAGTCGTTTTCAAAAACTCATTTTCGAAAATGGGAAAGAGAATGTATTTTCACTATTTTGAAAAATAGAAAACAAAAAACGACTCGAAAACAGCAAAGAGAACGCCCCCTAAATTTCTCAGCATAGGATCCATAACCAAAAAGTACAACAATGTTTCGGTAATCATATCTTTGAGATCTATAACATTAATTCCCTCAGCCATGGTACGTATGATGACATCATATGTGGCTGCAGACAAATCATTCAAAGGTAGAGGAGAGCGAGAAGAATTTGAGAGGATTTACCGGATCATGAATTATTTCTTTTCAAATTAAACTCGTAGATAAAATCAACCATCTCAAGAGCACCAATGGGAGAGGGGGCCCGCTTGTTAAGGGTTAATCAATTAATGACTGTCTGTTTTAAGACCGAATGGAAGCATATGATCATTAATTGGTTAATCGAATGTTTGGTTTTGCAGCCATACTAAATTAAATTTTTTGAATTTTGTATATAGGAGACATTTGCTAACTTGCTATAGTCTAGAATTTGACTCTTACACATCAACCCTCGAGACAGTTCAAGATAATGAGAAGGACATTTCATTTACAAACCAGGACCTCATGTTTTATCCACACATAATTTGTTCGCACTTTATGTATGATTATCAATGATGAAGATTTGCAGTCGATCAATTATTAGACAACAAGAAAGATCTTCATGAAACTGTGTATATGATTGCATTGAATACAACTTTAATCCATAGTAAATAAATCAAATAGGACTATCTACATAATTATTTATGTAGATGACAATTGCAAGTGGCGCTTACGAGCAAAGAAGTTTGATAGTTGATTCCTTTGTAGTTTTTCGTTATGCATGCGAATGTATTTGCTCATTAGGTATTCGTTGCAATGATCACACGCAAACAAGATTTGGCCATTGGGAGATATATAACGTACAAGTTTCATGATTTAATGACAATTTACTCTACGAACATCTGTCGGGAGTTTGGAATGGTTATGAGCTATCAAAAAGCCTTGAAGACTAAATAATTCACATTGTAGCATTTAATGAGTTCATTTAAGGAAAATTATGCTAAATTGATCGAGTATTGCATAACACGGAGAGAACTAATTCAGTTTATTGTTCATTTTTAAGACTGATATCAACAACCGCTTCAAATACTTCTTTACGACTCTAGGACCATGCATTCAAGGATTTACCTTTTCAATGCGATGTTTAATTCTAGTCGATAGAATGTTCTTGAAAGCTAAATGAGAAGGTGCGATAATTATTGCTACATGTCAATATGCGAACATATAATTTCCTCCTTTTGCATTGGGTATAAGCAATTTCAATAATAATGAATCAAGGAATAGGTTCTTCACAAAGTTGCAAAAAGCAACGGTGGATGTTGAGAACCTTGATTTTGTACCTAACTATCAATGATGCTTATCTAGATGCACATATACACGACAATTTAAATAATCAAGTATTAGATTTCTGAGTTCTTGTCTTTGTTTAGGAGAGAGGTAGAGACATACATTTTTGAAGAGTTCAATAAATATAAGAGATAGAGTAAATCACAGTAGTATTAGAATATTTAGCCAAGATGATGGGGGTCAAATATTAGGCACGATTACATTTGAGAAAAATTCAAAACAATATGATATCGTCAAACAATTCAGAGTTGTTGAGTTTATTGTTTGAGAAAGATCGAAAATTACCAATTATTACAATAATCGAGCAAATTTGCACTAAGTTGTAGGGATTGTTTTATAATAGACGTGCACATTCACATATGCATACAAGTACGCTAACACTTGACGATGGAAGAAATTTTCAAGACTCTTGATGTGGCAAAGCAAGCCTATGTGGAGCCATATTAGTTTTGGTTTGACGTGGATAGTTTACCCAACTTAGGATATATTGCGAAGTTGAACGACAACACTCACATGTGTAGAAATTTTCAGTTGAAAAGTTTTTCATGCACGCATGCAAATTCACCCATGTTTATTTTTCCATTTCAACACTCTACCATAAACTAGTATCAACGATCACCAACCATGGAAGTGAAGACACCACCTCTACCAACAAGTTATTTTTAATATTTGTTTAATAATTAATAACTTAGTCTTTGTTTGAACCCCATTTTGAAAGAGAAAATGTATTTTGAGAATAGTGCTTTTTGGAGAATGTATGGTTAAAAATAAGAAATTTTTTTTAATTTAATTGTAAAATTATTTTATTGAAAAATATGTGGTTGAAAATGAATTTTAAAAAAAATGAGTTTTCGATGAAATAGGGCTCAAACAAGAGCTTATGTTTATAAACTTTTTAACAATATTTCTTTTTGCTGATTTGTAACATATGTTGTTATTACTCTAAGGGTCCGTTTGATTCAAAGATGGAATTTGGGTGGAAAGAAAACGAATTGTGGGTAATTGAATTGCCTAGAACTTGTTTGATTGAGAATTGTAAATTAATTGTGTTTGATTGGTATAATTTTCTGAAAAATGTTGAATTTTTTATTTTTATTTTTTGGTGTTCGTTTGACTTTTTTTTTTTTCATTCTAATTGTTAATTAAAGGGATAATTTTTTTTTTTTTACAATTAATCATAGAATTTGTTTGAATTGCCAAAAAAAAAAAAAAAAAAAAAAAAAAAAAAGAAGGAGAGAAAAAAGAAAGTTGAAAAATCAATTACCACAAAAAACAAAGGAAAAAGAATTCCTTAAAAACCTGGAAAAACAGTCATGTGAGGCCACAAGTTGAAAACCTTTTTCAGGCAACATAATTGCTATCAAACATTGATTTATGCATTGAATGTAATTGATTTTCCATTTTTTTGGCAATTGAAAGCTTATCAAACAGGTTCTAATTTCGAAATTGTTTGGTTCAATGTCAAGCACAATTTGATATAATCACAGGCTACATAAAGAAAATAATTTGCTTGAATTTTCAGTTTTGGTTTATCTAATTTCATGGTGCTAAGACATACGGTACTTCATTTAAGTCCTAACTATTTAGAATGTAATGTCGTATTGTTATATTTCCAATTATACATGAATTTTATTAGTATGTTAAATCTTTTAATATTTTAATCCAGTACAAAGTAAATTTTTGACTTCACCTCGTGAATGACTCTCAATGTTAAGCCCTCGTCTAAACCTCATCTCAAAATTCAGGGTCCGTTTGATTTGTATTTTAGTTTTCAATTTTGAGTTTTGAATTCATTATCAGCTTTCTGTTTGGAGGGTATGTTTTAATATTGCTAAAAACACGTTTGATTTGTCATTTTGAAAAATTATTTCTCAAAATAGAAAATTAGAAAACACGTTTGATTTGAAATTTGATAATATTTTATTCAATAATATTTGATTATTCAATGAAACTATTACAATTTCCTATTAATATATTATTAAGTAACATATACATTTTAAAGTTGGTAACTCTTACAATATTTTTTCTCGCTCCAAAAGTAGAATAAAAAAATTGAATTCAAAATATTGGAAATAAAAGTAAAAATTAGTGATGTAGATTGATAATATTTTTATTAGTGTTCATTTAATTTTTTTTTTTTTAGAATTTTTATTTAAATAATCATTATGAGCTTGAACTATTTTTAAATTTTTATTTTTTAGAAAATATTTATAATTTGAATTTCTCAGATTTTTTTATCTTTTATTATGTTATTATTTTAGTTTTTTTTAGAATTTATTTTTTAAAATTATTTTTGCTTTTTTAGAATTTATCAATTTTATTTCATCTTTTTGAATTTAAAATTTTATTTGTTTGAATTTCTATTTTTATTTTTAAAATAAAACTTTATTTAAATGTTTTTTTTCCATATTTTAAATGTTTTCAAAATTTTCACTAAAAATAATCAAAACGTCAAAACAAGTTTTAAATTTGTTATTATTTTTTAAAATACCAAATCAAAGATTTTTTAGTGTTTTGCAAAATTGAAAACTAAAAAAGTAAATCAAATGCACCCTCATTTTTCTCAAACTCATTTTTAACCTACACATTCTCTAAAAAAAAAAAAAAAAAATTTGCACTTAAACTGATTTTTTTTTTTAAATACTTTTTAACAACACACTGTTCAAAAATTTACTATTTCAAAATCTATTATCCCAAAAATAGGGCTCAAATGCGGGCTAACATTTCTTTTAACATGTTTGATTCCCATTTTTATGGAAAAATGCATTTTAGAATAGTAGATTGATAGAGAATGTGTGGTTGAAAAATAAGGAAAATTTTTTGATTTACGTGAAATATTATTTTAATAAAGAATGTGTGATTGAAAAGAAGAGAGAGAAAAATGCATTTTCTTAAAAATGGGAATCAAACAGGCTAGTAATGTGATTTAGTAACACTAATATTTAACACTAATTTAGATGATAGCAATAGTGACATTAAATTGCCGATTTGATTAAATACAACGAATTATAGTCCATTTAATAGGACCTATAATATGCTAACACTTAACTGATGTTCTACATCATTGATATTAGATAATATTATTTTTTTCTTAATTCAAGTCCAGCCGTCTAATAAAGACATACTTTACCTCTCCTATCGCAAGATGAGCTTTGTCACCACCATAATGTCCAAAAATATATGACTTATTTTTCATTTTTTGTTACATTTTTTGTCAAACAATTTTTGTAACGATTGAAAATTCAATTTATCTTTTGTAATCACATTACACTTAGGGCCTATTTGATAGACCTTTATTTTTCATGGAAGTTGAAAATGAAATTTCAACTTTCATTTTTTGCATATTTGATTGATCAAATTTTCTTGACAATTAATTTTCTATTTAACCCCCCACGTGACTCATTTTCCACCTTTTCGATGAATTGGTATTTCCACCATTTTGGTGGTTTTTTTTGTTTTCCAAGATTTTTTTTTAACCAATTATAAAAAAGTATATCCCTTTAATTGACAATTTTTATGAGAAACAAAATCAAATGAATGGTATTCGATTTTTAAATTTTTTTTTTTTTACAATTGTAACAAATTATATCTATTTAATTGATAATTTTCCTGAAAAACAAAGTCAAACGTACACTAAAAACTAAATTTTTAAAATATTTTTCAATTAAAAAATTATATCAATAAAAAATAATTAATTAACAATTTTCAATAAAACAATTTTTAGGCAACCATTCGTTTCTTTTAATCCAAATTTCATTCTTTCGGATCCTTATTCTTGAGAGCGGAAGAAGGTCACCCTTTGTATTACCCCCCAACCCCACCACTCCCGGCATCCCATACGTGTTGATGTATTGTATATGTAAAGACACGTGTACCATGAAGCAGCCTTTTGTCCGAATGTTCTATTTAACACCTCAGTCCTCACTCTACAGGGAGAATGTGGAGCCAGCTCTCGAAAAACAGACTGACCGAAAGGGAAAAACTTCAAGATTATAATAGGAAGAATTTAGATTCCGGCCAAATGGTTGACGGGAATTCGCCGGAATGGCTTCCTCCGGGCTTTGCCAAGAAGACAAAATACAGCTGTGGAAGAAAAATCAAGGTAATCGAAATTCTTGAACTTGTTTAGTCATTAATTGTAATAATTGATTAATGTTTTGTTTTAGCCGAAGTGGTTAATATTTATATGCAAAAAGGAAGTTGTTTTTATATATAATTGGGAATTAAATCTTTTAATCGTTTTCTTGAGGGTGAGGGTTTAATTGACTTGGGTATAATATCTAGATTTGAAGAAAATGAATGAAAAACAGAATCTTGGTCTTGTTTTTGACATCTGTTTATGTAATTACTTAAAGAAATGGAAAAAAATCATTTGGATAGGGGGCTTTGAGAATCGTTATATGGTTAAAGGTTATACTTATATGAAGGGTTACCGAATGTTGCCATATGTTACTAAGTAACTTAATGATTACTAAACTCCAGCAAATGTTACCCATCCATCACTTAAATAAAAAAATTCGTTAAGTTCAACAAAGGGCGTTGACTTGAATGATTGATGTAGGGGAGAATCTAGGGGGGTCCTATAGGTCAATTGACCCCCCACCTTTTGTTTTTACTTTTAAAAAAGTTTTGTTTAGCTTAAAAAAAATTAGAAGATATAGTATAAATTTTGATTGTGACCTTCTAACCTAAGTTGTCTGGGTTCGTCCCTGAATGAATGGTAACATGATGCATAGTTCAGTGACGATTGAGATACATTTTGAAGTTAGTTATGAGGTAGTAACTCTTAGCAAAATTTAGTGATCATTGAGATACATTTTTAAGTTCGGTTATTAAAGTAGTTACATTTGGCATAATTCAGTTGCTATTGAGATATATTTTAAATTCAATTATTGAGTTCTTCTATGAATGAATAAATTAAAGAAAATGAAGGGAAAACGGGAAATAGAAAATCAGCGACCTATAAATCGAATAAAAGTAGAATTTTTGCCAATGTTCATCCATCACGATGAAAAGTACGTTTGATTTTTTGATCAACTAGTATCAGTTCAACATATCTTCAACTTCGCATAAACAGATTGAAAGAAGACCAGTTGGAATACTGGAAGAAATCGTCAGAGAAAAAATTAAATAAAAGTACAAAAATGTTTGAATAGTGCCAATATAATTGAGGTCGATTTGGTTTTTCAACTTTTCCCCTTCATTCTTCTTTTACAAAGGTCGATTTGAGGGAAACAGAAATTGTTACTACTTAATAATCGAACTTAGTGTTACTACCTCATAACTGAACTTCAAATGGTATCTCAATGGTCACTGAACTATGCACGATGTTACTTATCCATCACTCAAGTTGAGCCGTTTGTTTAACTTAATAGATTTTTACATTTGAGTGATGGATGGGTAACACGGTGATAGTTCAATGACCATTGAGATACATTTTAAAGTTTAGTTATGAAGTAGTAACATTTAACGAAATTTAGTGACCATTGAATTATATTTTTAAGTTCAGTTATTAAATAGTAACATAAGGTAAAGTTCAGTAATCATTCATATAATTAATCCTATGGTTAAATACACCAATGACCATCCAATTTATACTTAGTGTCACAATAGCTACCCAATTTAATTTTGTTTCATCATGACCACCCAACTTGATATTTAGGGTATGTTTGTTTCAGATTAAAATATAATTTTAATCCGAGTCAAAGTCTAACAATCAATATTAACCACATTATTTTTGGTCCCACAACTTTTTAACCACATATTTAAAAAATTTCTATTACAATCTATTAAAAATCTGATTTTAATCCACATTAAACACCCTTTTAGTGTCACCATGGCCATTTAATTTGATTTTATTTCACCATGACCACTCAATTTCATATAACGTTTTATCATAACCATCCAAATTCTTTTCACCTTTTTTACTAATTTTAAAATGGGTAAAACAGTAACTTTGCATCATATATAAAATAAATTTAAAAAATAAAAATGAAATGAAAACTTATTAAAAACAACGTTTTCTAAAAAAATAAAATAAAAATTTATTTTAAAAAAGAAGTCACTTAGAAATATAAAATAACATAAAAACTTATTTAACAAAATTTCCTTGAAAAATAAAATAAAATAAAAAATTATTTAATTTTTTTAAGAATAAAATTAAAACTTATTTGAACAAAAAGATTAATTAGAAAAATAAAATAACATAACTATTTATTTAAAAAACACTTTTAAAATAATAAAAAACTTTTATTTTTGTTTTTTAATTTATATATAATGAAAAGTTACCATTTTACCCCTTTTAAAATTATTAAAAAATGGTGAAATAAAGTTGGGTTACCATGGCAAAACGTTATATAAAATTAGGTGGTCATGGTGAAATAAAATCAAATTGGGTGGGGTGACACTAAGTATAAAATTGGGTGACCATGGTGAAACAAATTAAAATTTGGTGGCCATGGTGACACTAAATTTAAAGTTGGGTGACCATGGATGGATTTAATCCTATGAAATTATTTAGGGTTTTTGGTCTAGAGAAGTTTTGAACTCTGTGCTAGAATGTGTTGTGTTAACCTCCTTTTTTGTAGGTGATGTGGCCAACAAATTTCAAAACCTCTCACATCCACGTAAACTTGCTTCTGCACACTAAGACAAACCGTTAGTTACACATGACCTACTCTGAAAGTTGGGGAGACGGTCACATGCAATCCGACAATCAAGTTAATATATAATATAAGTATTCGAATGTGGGACGTGCTTTAGGTATGAGCCACTTGTGTAAATAGGGTTCCGCTTTGTGAGAGTATACAAAACTGAGAGTGCAAAAGTTATATGTCGAGAGCATAAACTTGCATTTTCTGTAAATGGCACAAAGTGTGAACTTTTATTGTAAAAGAAAATGAATAAGAGTTGTTGAATGAAAAGACACATGGCCTTATCTAAATGGTTGAGGCCTCTTATCATATGTGTCAATCAATCAAATGCATTTAATGTTATAACCCTTCTTGCCGCCTTAGACCTGACGCATAGGGCTTTAGACTTGACCTTTTGACTTGATAGGGTGGCTATTGCAGTGAATTGTCACATTAATCATGCATGGAAGAATCTGCATAGAAGATCCACTATAGAGTCCCTACCTACCTCACCTCGCCCATGAGGGTTCGGCCCTAGTACATGAGTTCGGCCTCTCCATAGGGGTTCGGTCTCTTCATAAGGATTCGGCCAAATTGCCACATGGGTAGAATGACATGGAGTGCGGGTCAAAGTTCGCTTGCTGTGTGGCTGCCATGCGGCCATGCTTGGGGGCCTCGCTGAAAGAGGCGTTACATTTTGTATTTTGTATGCTTATTAAATGCCAAAAAAAATAAAAAAAATAAAAAAAATCTTGTTGTATATGTATGCTCGTGATTGAATGGACAAAAAATATGTGTTTCATATGTACATGTGTGAGCGTGGTTTTTGGTTTATGGTCGGGGGCTGTGGGCCAGGAAGATTGTGTCGTTATAAAACGTTACTATTTATTCTAGTGTTGGGGGTTAGATACAGAAATAAAGATAATCTGGCAGTTTTGTTTGTTAGTTGACTGGTACTATGCAAAGGATCCTGATTTTAAAGCTTAGTCCATTCAAAGTTATGAAATCATTTGATGTATCGGAGTAAACTGCCAAATAGTAGTGCACCATATCTCGATATCCCGTGTGTATAGTGCATGTAAGAATAAAAGATCTGGACAGCTGTGGGGCCTTGTAAATATGGCAAGGGTACTTGGCCTTGCAGTTGACGTGGGAGACAAGCAATGCCCATCTGTTTTGTTGTATAGATAGATGAATCTTAAAAAATTAATTCTCTTTTCTTTTTCAGCTTGATTCCACAACGTTAGACACAACATGTTTTAGATTCAGACTTTTGCATCCACTTGAAATTTCATGAACGGTGGAGGACAAATATGTTACTAGAAGGTGCATTTTATTCGACTTTTACAGCACATTGTATGAAATTTCACACTGTATTTATATCAGTATTTTATGGAACTTATTGGAACAGACAATGTATAGACATTACTGGTTTTTACTTCTTTTCCCTTTTTGTCTTACATATAATACATTTGCTCAAGGGAAAGTGACATTGGTTATGTTGTGTCTGATTCTGCAGTATTACTGCAACTTGGCAACAGGTACGAAGTATTACTCCAAGAGGGATGTCCTTCATTGTGCTGAAAGGGAAAATGTCTGCCATGATACACCACAAGCAACATGTATCGAAGACAATAAGCTCTCCGACGACAAAACTGGTTCTGTGAGTCTGAATGCTAAACAGTCTTATAATTGTGCTCAACGATATCCTATTTTTGTTCTTAACATGATTAGACTGATGGTTTACAGATTGAACCTATAACAACTGATTCTTCTGAATGGTTACCCCACGGGTGGATAATGGAGGAAAGGACTCGAAAGAGTGGTTCTTTAACGGGGAAGACTTACATGGTATGTAATGCATTAAAGTAGTAATTTTCCTTAATATACCTGTGGGTTTCTTGCCAGTTATACCTTTGCTTGCAAGCTAGTGTTGTACTTTATAAGATGTTGCAATAGCTGCTTGCTTACTGATTGCCATTTCTAGAAGGGTAGAATAGAAAATTGAACTAGAAGATCGAGAGAATCTTTTTTTATAAATTAGGATGATTTTCCTAACTTCAATGCAAATTGTGATGATTATATTAGAATTTAATTCAGGAATGCTCGCTAGTGTGCCATGTACAAAAGCACGAAGGAAAATACTATAATTTTCTCTGATCAATGCTGCCAGCTCAAGTATGAAACAACCATCCTACAGAAAACTATGTATTTTTTTGTCCACGTCCCTTCTTAGTTGCTTGACGCTCGGATTGCGTAAAAGTCTTTCTTTTGGCCTTGCCTTGTGACGGAGTTGGCGCTGTATTATGTGACCTGGGGGCATTTCTGTTTCCTTTGCCCTGTGATTGACTTGGCTGTGTATCTCCCTCAGAACAAGTTCTCTTGTTGTGGCCCGTCCCACCACATCTTTTACATGTCATCTTCATTCCAATCCTTGCCATTTTGGTACCGGCAGGAGGTTCTATTTGTGACCGTTTTCTCAACTTCTTTGGTCTTCCTGTCTGATCTGTAGAGGATGTTTTCCCAACTCTGGCCATAACTCACGACCGGACATCGGTTGGATGACTGGGCTGTAGGATCTCAAGTAAGCTTCTTTACTATAGCTTTCATCGACGTATTCATATATGCCAATGTTTCTCAAAAACATACCAGACATTGCATGCGCACAAGGTATCCCAGTCAGCTGCCATTTTCGACAGGCACATTCAGGATTCAGCAAGTCCACACTCCATCTCATTCCATCCCTGTTGCTCACCTCAAACTTTTCACTGCCAGCGTAATCAGCCTTGAGGAACCTCGTTTCACCCTTCGCTTTCTCAATAATGCTCATAATCCTAGGACCAAAAGCGTGATCCCATCTTCCTGCAGCTTCCCTTTTGGCATTCATTCTCAACATTTGTTGATGTCTTATCTTCTCGAGCATCGAGATAATAGGCTTCTCTCTTGCATTTACTATGGAAGAGTTGAACGCCTCACACAGGTTATTAAGCAAGATGTCACACTTTGAATATACTTGAAAATGTGACCTGCTCCACTGTGCTGCTGGTTTTTCAAAGAACCATTTAAATGTTGATTCATTCAGGTCCTTCATCTCAGACATTGCTGTTCTCCACTCTGGCACAGTTGTTACCCGTGCTGCAGCTCAGAACATACTCTTCAATGTCAAACCCTTATGCACTAAGGTGAAGTTGCTGTATAAATGTCTAGCACAACACCTATGCTCAGCACCCTCACACAGCAAATTAATGGAGTTAACCAAGCCCTTCTGTTTATCAGAAATGAAGGTCCAAGCTCTTGCATTATACATCCCAATGTCAACCGTCAGAAGTTCTAAAAACCATTCCCAGTTTAAAGAAAAGGGAAAAAAATTGCGTAGCGTACCAAGTTTGAATTTGGGATCCTACATGTCTGTAGCTGGATTAAACCACAGTTCCTTCATGCCAGTTGAAGACCCACCAACGTCTTCAACATCACTTGGACTACTTCTAAGATCATCTGATTTACCGTAGTCTGTTCCGGAACCATCTACAGGGCCTTCTCCCTCTTCATGTTCTGTCCTCAGGTTCTCATCACCAATATCAAAATCCTCTGACAATCTGAAGAATGTATCTTCGAAATGATCATCGTCATCCATAGTCACTTCTTCTTCCTGCTCATAATCTGGATCACTGAAGTCCTCCATAATCTGTTGCTCAAGGAATGTATCATCAGGACCGGCATCTGCATGGGGTGAGTCAAGTTCAGGTGATGTAGGAGCCTCTACATTGTTATCTGCATGGGATGCAGGAGACTCTTCAATGTGCTCTGCATGGGGTGCAGGATCCCCTTCGAAGTCATTGCCATGGGGTGCAGAAGTCGCTTCATTGTCATCAGCAGCAGCTATAGGTTCATCACCTAGATTTTCATCCCATGCAGGTGCATCAGCATCAACTGCGTTCTCATCACCCACATTTTCATCCCATGCAGGTGCATCAGCATCAACTGCACATTCATCACCCACATTTTCATCCAATGGAGGTGCATCAACATGGGGTGCACAGTCAATTTCTTCAGACCCTGCATCCACATGATCTTGGTCAGATGCACAATTACTGTCAGCCTCTTCTACAACATACGAGTTATCCACAATATACAAGTCACCCCCCTCTAGGAAATCGTCCAAAACTTCCACTGCATGGCAGACATTTTGGTCATACTCTTCTTCTTCAACCTCTGCTCTGCCTCTATCTGCCACCGCCTCCAACACCTCACCTGTGGCAACATCGACCACTGAAATATCACGCCCGACTTTCTCGTTCCATGGCAATTCCAACACATCAACTACGGGCAAGCGCCACATCTCAGCAATCCTACTCTCACCAAGCAACCGAACTACATTCATAAAGTCTGCATCTTTAACAATCCAAAACGATGCCTCACTCAATCTCTTCTTTTCAATCTTGTACAAATACCTCATTTGCCCCAAATTGCCTACCATCTTCATAGTATTGTCGAGGAGAAATCTATTAAACCAATCGGGGTGCACGTAGTCTATGTATGCTATCTTCTCATGTTCGTATACAAAATTTCGCATCTTCTGGAGTAATACACCACCATAATGCATCTTTATGGTGAAATAACTTGAATTGTCATCTGGAAACAAACAATCAAAACAAAATAACGTCAGCAACCCCTAACCCTAGTCGACTGAAAGGAATGCGAGAGTAGCGCGAAAGAAAAAGCAAATTAAATGTTGTTATTTTTCAATGACATGCTTGAAATGAAGAACAAATGCACTACTTGATCACACTTCGAAATCTTCAACGTCTACGACCAAAAAAAAGTTGAGAAATTTTATACACTTACCGTATACAGGTTCGGGAAGACGATCTCGAATCTGACATGCAAAATCATTTGGAATTTCACTGGATTCTTGGGTATTTTCAGTGGACATTGTATAGGACGGTTCGGATTCTTTGCATAACATAGAATGGAGAGGGAGAGAGATTATAATTTACCCAAAGATATTTAGTGAAAAGGGGAAAATAGAGTTGGACGAAAATGTCCCCACTTAAATTGGTCAAAATATGACTTTTCCCCATTTTGAAGGTCAACTAACGGTGGAACTGACGGTTTCCGTCATTTTGGACTTCGACTGATAATATATGAAAGGTTTGGGACTCATGGTGGTACAAATTGAAGGTTGATATAAAGTCTGCAAAAAACGCAAAGGTTAGGGACCGCGGCTGCAATTATCCCTTTTTTTTTGTGAAAATTATCTATTTTTTATTAAATTGTAAATTTTTATATGACAAATTTATAATTAAATGTAAATATATCGATTTTTATTTATTTTTAAAAGTATATTATATTAATAATATTGAATATTAAATTTATTAATTACCATATATATGTATACTTTTGATTATAATTTATTTAATTAAGATTTTAAATTTTTATTATTTTTAAAATATTTTTTAATTATATGAGGAGAGGAGGGGAAGTAGAAGGAAAATTGTGGAAACTACAGGATCCACGTGAATTTTACTTCAAATGAAAGTCTTTAAAAGTCTTTTGAATTCTACAGAAGTCTACAAAAGTTTTAAAATAAAAGTCTACAGAAGTCTACGAAAGATTTCCATTAATTCTATGCAAATCTATGAAAAATCCACGAAATCCACGAAAGTCATCACTTAAAAAAAATCCACCAAAGTCTTCAAAAGTCTCAATTGAATACACCCCCGTTATTCTATTTTCGGCAATCGGCCAATGAGGTCGATGAATTCTTTCAAAGTCAACTATTTTCCTTCTACATCCCCTTTTTTGGTACTTTGTTGGAAGTCATTCATATAAAGTTGTTATCTGGTGAAAGATTGGCTGAACAAATTCTTCCTTCATTTGGAATGAATATATATCCTCGTCTCCCTTTTGGGAATGTCCTAAAACAATGTTAACTTATAAAATTACACAGTCGTTCTCGGACCCCAACAACATAGTTCCATCATCCAATTACATTAGTTCTTCTCCTTGGAACCACATTGGATTCGTGCTAATACGGATGAGCATTGTCACCAGCTCCACTGCCCATTGTCATCCTCCTTCTCAAAGATTGGTGGCTATTCATTCATTCATTCTTTTTCTTTTTTCTTTTCATTTATGTGGTTAAGCTGCTAGAAATCATCGTATTAGTCAGTTCTCTATAGTACAAACACTTCAACTAGGGTAGAGTGTTTGTGTCCGTGTCAATTTCAACATTTTTCGGATACTTTATCATAAACATTTTTCATTTTTTATTTAAAAAAAATATATATTTTTAACTTAAAATTATTAGTAAATAACAAATAAATACTCATATTTAAAAGATTTTAACAAAAAAAAAAAAAAAATTAACAACAATTATAAAGCTAAACTTATACTATATAAATGAAAAATTTTAAAAAATTTAATCATCGTGTCGATGACGTATTGTATCAGTACTTTTTTGAAAAATCGTGTGTCAGCGCATCTGACACGTATCGGATACACGTGTCCGTGTCGGTGCATCATAGAGTCAATTTATGTTGTTAAGTGAATTCTTCTGGTAAGGATCTTATATTTCATTGGTTTTAATTGTTTTAACATGGGAGTAGTAGTGGCGCTAAAATCCAGGTCTAGAAGGATGGGTTGGTGATTTTCTCTCTTGGGATTTTTGGAGATTATCTATGTGTAAGTGGTGCTCAAGTGATACTGGAGGTGGTTGTCCTGGAACTGATTGGTGGTGGATATTTTTTTGGTTGTTTTGGGACTGAGGGAGGGTGACGGGGGTGGTGTTCTCTATCAGGAACTTAAATCTAGAATTAGTGGCTGAAGTTTTGAGACAAGTTTGGTTGGTGAAAGTTGAAAAAAAGTAAGTTACTTATTTTGGATGTAACCCATATCTTACTGGCAATATAAGTTACTTTATTTATTTATAAGAAAATTAACATATTCTAATTTCTATCATATTTGAAACAAAAATTTAACTAAATGTAACGTTAAATCATCTAAAAGATTAAGCTCTTAAAAAGAGGACAGATTTATTTATACAAATTGTGTCTCCAATGGGTGGATTGGGTAATTATCGTGGTCCATGACGGTGTTTACGGAGTAGGTACTAAGTAGTAGTGAATTGGGGTGAGAGAGAGAGATGGTAAGTGGTAAAGTTGGAAATTTGTTAGTGTCGATTATTAACATAAGATATTGTGCCAATCAGACCAAGATATTGAAAACAGATGTAGTAGTTTATATAATACTTCATTATCTTGTGCAATAATTTCGCAGCCTGAAAAACATTAATGGTTTCTGCAGATTTCATGATATAATGGGCATACAAGGCACCTTTTTATGCAGCTTACATATTTTTATTTTTGGACGTTGATTTGCTACAGACTTAGTTATTCACTAGATATGGATTTAGAAAGCCAATGGCATGTTCCATAAATGACAAGCTGTCATTTCTAACATTGAAGTTTCTTCTTTTCTGATTAGGATCTACTGTATATTTTTCACCAATTAAAGGAAATTTATGTCCAATTTTAGTTAGATTTACATGACTGACCAAGTTCTGATGATAATGTACTTTGTCACAATTACAGGTATATACTGAGCCATCAACAGGAAGGAAGTTCTATTCAAAGCCAACAGTGACTAAATATCTCGAATCTGTCAATCACTCTGGAAACACAACCAAACAAATTAAAGTAAGCATTTATTCTTTTGGCAATGCTTTTTATCTGTTTTTCTTTTGACAAAGTATTCTAGGATGTTTGGATACAACTTATAGATATTCTTGATATTCTGCTGCATTTTGTGCCTTTTAGTTGGTGTCATTCATGAAGTAGATGGCTATCATATTTGCGAAATTTATCACGGCTTGCTGAATCCTTACATTATACTTCAAATACTTCACAGTTGTTCTTAATAATTTTTCCAAGAAAACCTTACTAAAGCATTATTTTTCTCTTTGTACGAAGAATAAAATATTTTTGCTCATGTGTCCATATTAAATCTTAAATCATCATCCGCTTCGTTTGGGATACCCATTTTTATATTTTAATATTCAAGTTCTCTAATGGTGCATCTTTTTTGTTTCTAGTCTTTATCTCAAGTTGACGAGACTCTATCAGATCAGCCTGAAACCAGCAGACGGCTTTTCCTTGGTTGGGAATCGAAAGATGCTACATATTATTTTGTTGAATTGTCTACTGTATGCATACTATTTTCCTTCTTTCTAAAATATGACCTGTATTTTGTAGGTAAAGAAAGCTGTGATAGAAACACCCCAGCAACACCTGAGTCTGAGAGCTTAAACCAAGGTAATAGTCGTTTCAAATGCTTAAATACACAAGTGATAACTAAAACTTGTAGTGAAATTTCATATTGATCGCTAAACCTTATTTTATTTTAAATATTTGAGTTCAGTGACCAACTCGAAATAAAAAAGATTAAGTTTATCAACTAACATGGAACTAAATGAATGTCAGTGACCAACATGAAATTTTGCCAAGAGTTCAGCGTCAACTATTGTTTTTAACCTATGTGTCAAATTAGGCCATTCTTGATTCTCTTGAAGCGGACATTGTGTAAAAAATATGTATGAAATTGCGGATAACTTTGTTGAAAGGAAGGCTGACATTGAGAAGAGATTTGAACATATCGATCCTGAAATTCGAGTTACAGGTGATAAAATAGCTGTTTCCTTTCTTGGGAGCGATAGCTTGAATGAGCAGAAGTTTCCTGGAAGTGTGACAGAAAAACAAATTAACAAAGCTCTGATGGACCCAAGAAAATCCAAGAAAAGAGGAACTCCAAGATTGCCTCGTCGTACTTCAAAAAGACTTGCGGGTTGTGAACCTGAGTCTCTGCCCAACTCGGGGTTAAGCACACAAGCCCTTCAGGCTACTACTAGGAAGTCTACACATGAAAATGCTGGAGCAAATGAAATTTCCTTGGCACCCTGAAACTAAGCCGGTGCGAGAGGTCACATATAATGCCTCTATAGGCGAGAAATAAATTTAAGTTTACTAGCTTTGTATGGATTTCGAATTATGTAAACAAAAGAAGTTTTTGATTTGTGGTTATTCTAATTTAATCTCAGCAATATTGAAAAATAGGGTTTGTATCAAAATATGCATGATTGTATTGGATTTTTAGATTCCGCCTATTGCTATAGTTATCGATTTCAATTCTTAATTATGTAATTTAGTCACGTTCATGCATTCTTGACAAACGATGAAGCTAAGGTATTTGACTTTCTTTTTTAATATGAATTAATTTTATTCTAATCAGGACTCGAGTCTACTTTTAGTACGAGTTTGAATGATTACTTTTAGTACGAATTTGAATGATTAGAATGCTTTAAATATCGGATTATCAACTTGATTGTACACGAGATATTATTATTTTTAACATCTATTGTCTGTGTGTTAACCTTGTTATGTTCTAACCTTATTGTGAATTTGTCAATACTACAATAAACAAGTTATCTAATTGATGATCAAGTAATTAAATAATACAATGAAAATGCAAAATTAATCAAGAAATGTATGAAATATTAAGGTTCATCTAATCCAATGCAAGAAGGGATCTAGCTTAGTATCATTTTATATAATTACAAGAAGAAGAATAGAAAAATATCATTCAGATCAAGAAAATAATGAAAAAATATTGATATTCAATATTGAAATAATGCAAAAATATTGATCATGAAATAGACATTTTTTCAATTTCTTGATATAATTGGCCTTCAATTCTTGATGGAGTTGGATGATGATGATGATGATGATGATGATGATGATTAGCTTCTTATTTTTGATGAATTATATGATTTCATTGTGTAATTAGAGGCTAGAGAAGAGTTCCTACGATGTTTTGCCAAGTTTTGTATTTGTAGGAGTAAAAAATTAGGTTAAAATCGCGTTCAAATTGTTTTCAAAACAAAGCTTTTATTGAAAAAGGAAAATTACTGATCCAGTCGAACTTACCCAACGCGTGCGCCCTGACTTCTTTCACGCATGTGTATTGTTAACTGATTTTGCTCTCGAGTTCATTTCCAACTGGTCGGCACGTGCGCGTCAGCATCGCCACTTGATTTTTTGGGAATAAACAATCTTTAGTATTTTTATCATAACTTTCTCTTTCAATATTGTATTGAGGTGATTCAAAGAGAGTTGAAAATATAACTTAAATGGATACAATTCTTCAAGATGTATCAATTTTTCAATTTGAATGTTTGTTATGTCAAAAATGAATATCAATTTGAGATGGAAAATCTGGTGCATAACTTATGGGGTTGAAAATTGATTTATGAAAATAATTTGACTTTAATTCACTAATTCGATTATCAATTGCATCCAATTGATCATATGTGATTTTCAATCTTCGTTTTTATAGCCTGAATCAATTATTAAATATTTTCAATTTGGTTCCCAAATTTTGATTTTCCTCATTTTTGCTCATTTTCGCCCCTTCTGTACAATTCTACCATTTTTCGTCGAGTTGTGCCTAACAAACAAAGTGTATCTGTATTTAATTCAAAAGTCAGCAAAAATTAATAATAATTAATCTCATTTAACAGTTTAGATAAGTGTATAAACTTATCATACATTCATGCCAATGGCTTCTCCCACGGTGGATGGTTCATCCATGGGAGACTTAATCTTTGAAGGAGTTCGAGGTGGGCCCCTTATGAGATACTTCGCACTTGTCCTTTCAAAGTGGATATGATTGTATGGGGTTTACACATCCATGTCAATTGCTTCTCCCATGGTGAATGGTACATCCATAGAAGGGATTATGACAAATTCAAGACACTTGGTGTTTAAATTCGTTGTATTGAAAAAAAAAAAACATATTTACATAGGTTGGGAAAAATCATCCAGTTGAATAGATGAGTCATTCTCAATGATAATCTGCTTAAGTGCTCAGTGTTCAATGGATAAGGCTATGCCTTTTCATCTAGGTCTTTAATCATGTACATGTGGGGTTGTAGCTCTTCTTTGATACGATAGTGAGCTTCCCAATTGGGGCCCAATGTGTCTATGCCGGCTCTTTAGAGGAAATGAAGACTTTCCTTAACACAAGAATGCCTATGTGAAATGACATTTTCATAACTTTAGCATTGTAATGGTGGGGTTCATCTTTTGTTGGTATGAGGGGAGTTTGATATGTGACTCATCCCTCATTTCTTTAAAAAAGTTGAGATATTTCATTGAAGTACAGGTGACGAGCAAAGAGCAATCCTACTCCTACTGGACTCATAGTGTGAGTTAGTTGGCCAGTTGGTAATGAGGAATATATTGGTAATGAGGAATATATTGTTAATTTTGATCTATGAATAGTGAATAAGTTGCATGTTATGTTAATTTTTGATTTTTCATGTAAAGTTAATATATACTGAGCACATGAATTAAGTTAAGTATTATGCATGAATAAGTTGATTTCATAATTGTATATGTTGAAATAGTGGACCATAGATGCTAAACCCAAAACTACTATATTTTACATTCTTAGACTAAATTTAGAATAATTTTAGGGAATTTCACTATTGTAGGAAGATGTTGAGATTAATGGGGATTTTGTGGAAATTAAAATCTTGTGTGGACTGTCTAAGGTCAATAGGATGACATTTGACGAAAATCTCAAGTTAAAAGTTGATTTACTTGGATAGGTGTTTAATGAAAGACATTGCACTAATTAAGAAATAAAAAATATTTTATTTGAAAATTTCTCTTTGTAGATTTTATGACTTAAGTTATTAAACCTGTAAGAATGTTAAAACCTATTATCCTAAAGTCAATTGACTTGGGAGTCATCGATCTAAAACTTGTCGCATGGGTCATTTAGAAAGTTTAAGGGAGAAAATGCTGCAAATAAAGAAAAAAAGGGTTGAAAGAAGAAAATTGAAATATATATATTAGAAAATGCAGGTGCATGAAGCAAAAGACGCACCAAATGCCTTGGTCATGTTCCAAACACTTATTTAGGGAAATTTGACTTTTAGAGGGTGTTTGAGAGTGATTTTTGGGGTAAGAATTGATTTTTGAATAGTGATATGATGGGAAATGTGTGGTTAAAAAAGGAGGAAAAGTTATTGATGTGATGAAAAATATTATTTTATTGAAGAATGTGTAGTTGAAAATGAGAATTGATTTTTAAAATCAATACCAAACAACCTCTTAATAGGGAATTATTAGCCTAGTTAAGTCCTGGAGATTGAAGCAATCAAAATTAAAGAAGAATTCTTGTTTATTGACATGTTAAATTGCAATTGATGAGATTTACCTAAATTAGAGAGATGGTGATAGTATACAAATCAATATGAGATCACACACTTGAAAAGAGCAAAAAGAACAAGTTTGGCGATGTGTGAATCTCACGAGTGGAGATAAGACATATTTGACTATTAAGGGTTGAGAATGGAACAACTTATGAATTCATGATACTATGCTTAATTCTTCACACACAAACATGGACTTTGCATTAGAAAAGTAGACTTTGATTTCTGTATTGTGATCTTGAAGCTATGCTTAAATTTAATATCTTGATTTCAATTTTAAGATAAAATGTCAGGTTAGCTAGCTAAATATTTTTTCATGTGATAAGTGCGCTTTAACACACTTATTAGACACTTTTTGGGATTTAATTGTGATAAATTTGAGTATATTTCTACCCATAATTGTGTACTTTTTGTATTTATAGGCCAAAACCCTGAATTGGAATTAAACGGAGGCAAAACGAGTGAAAAAGGACTTCAATTGCACAAAAATGTGAAGTTGGGGACTAACTTGCACTTGACCAAAAGATGGAGGACTTTGACTGGAATTTGGTAGGGGCTTAAATGAAAGAAAGTTCAAAGTATGAGGACCAAATTGTACTAAATCAAAGTTGAGGGATGAAATCGCGCAAGGACGAAACGTTCAAGGACCTGAGCTGAAAATATGGAAAAGTCCATGCGACCGCATGAATTATAACCATGCGACTGCATGACTTGCCCAGAGACGTGAAATGTATATTTTGTTTCTTCCATGCGACCGCATGGAATTACGCCATGCGGCCGCATAGAGATAAAATACTAAGGCGGTCTATTTTTCTTTCCACGCGTTTTTGGTCAACTTTGACAAAATTTTTGGATTTGTTTAATGGAGATATTTTGGGATATTTTGGGGTGTCTCACAATGCATTGATATATCCCATCTTTCTCTCATTTTCAAGTATTAGGAGTTAGACTTTAGATTAGTTTAGTTTAGGTTTTCTCTCTAGTTTTCCTTGTTTCTTTGTTTAATTAACTTATTTTGAGAAGAAATCCAATGGAGCAAGGAGATAGATCAATGAATACTTGGAGAAAGATTGGAGAAAGACAAAACTACACTTGAAAGGGTTATATCTACATCTTTGTTTTTCTTTCATTAATTTTCCATGTTTGTAATGTTATGCAAACATTATTTCCTTGTTTATTATCTTTATAAAATGAGTTAAATATACTTGTGTTGGAGTTTATGTTAAATCTTAACTTTAATTTCATTAATATCGATATATATTGTTAGAAATGCATTTGTTATCAAAATAATGGTGTATTGATTATTAGTTTAAAATCACTTCATTTACTTGATCATTAGATATTGTGGTTAGGTTGTTTGGGCAATTATTGAAAAATAGTTGCACTTGCTAGACCGAAATAATTGATACCATAGGTTTGTATGGTTCCGACTATACGCGTTTAGATGATCTAGAAATAGACATCTACCTTATGTGACCCGTTGAGTATTTTCACAGCAGTTTAATGCAATTGGTTAATTTTGTATCGACATAGAAATATGTGGTATAATTTAATTAATTAGGGTTAATATCGCTCGAAAGAGGATATTAATTTAAAATTGGAGAATCGGGTCTAACTATGTATTTTGGTAATTTGCATGTACGTTATTGAATTGATGTTAATGAAATAAAGGTTAAGTAAAATCATAAATTCCAACCACTTTCAAATCAAAGATTCAACTATCTTTTTAGTTTGTTAGTTTAGTTTTATAATTATTAGTTTATAATTTAATGTCAATATTAATTGTGTGTGTGTGTCTGTCGTTGTTAGAACTAAAATCGATTAGAGTACGTAACTTCAAAGTAACATTCCTCGTGGGATCGATATTCGGACTCAAAAAGTCCACTATATTACTTGTTCACGATCCGTGTGCTTGCGGTACATTTTTCAGCGAACACCATGCTTGTGTGTTTATTTTAAGTTAGGTTATGATTTTGTTTGAGAACAAACAAATGTTCAAGTTTGGAGTTTGATAAGTGTATTTTATACATTTATTTGGGACTTTAAATAATGACATTTTGTAGTTATTTTGATGAAATATAGCCTAATTGATGTTATATTGTGTCTAATAGGTAAAACTCACGATTTGATGAAGAATTGGAAAAAACAAGCGAAAAATAAAGAAAAATGGTGAAATCAAAACTATGGGGACTAAAATGCAATAATTCAAAAGTTGTGTCAGATGGCGATTCAAGAATGTTAAGATCCAATTTGAGTTGAAGAGAAGTCAATGAGATGAGAAATTGTCAAAAATGGTCAAAATACATACGTAAGAAAGTTCAGGGACCAATTTGCAAAATATTTTACCATGCGTATGCACGGGCCTTCAGGCTTTGCGTACGCAAGGTCACAAAAAATATTTCCTGAGGCTATTTGGAGTCTACTGTTCTTATGCACCAAATGAACCATGGTTAAACATTGTTCAATTCCCAAAAAAAAAAGTGTTTCCTTATTTTTTTTTTGAAATTTTTGATATGCAATATTTTGACACTCTATGTATACCACAAGTTGTCCAAAGCATGAAGAACCTCCTTAGACCTAACTAATCAGTTTTGGAGGCGAAGAACAAGGCTAACAACGTGGAATCAAGGCAAATTGCAAGGATATTAAAAATTCTTCATCCGAATTCAAGATTCACATCAACAACGTGAAAAATTCTTATTTCTTCATTATTTCTTCTTTCCGGGTAATGATTTTCCAATTGTTCTTTTGTAATTTAATTCTAAACATGTTATGCTAGTTTTTCAATTGTATTGGATGAGTATTTGAACTCTATTTTCATTTATATCAATTCAAAACGTTAATTTAGGAAGGTCTTGTGTTGTTTAATTGATTTTACATACTCATTGCACTATTTGGCTGTTTGCCCATCAATTGAATAGTTAGTTGCTTGTTGTAATGTAGGAATACTTACAATAAGTCTATAACGCGGTAAAATCAATATGTGTAGTTAGAATTATGAATAATTTCTTTCACACATGCAATCTTATTGATAATCTAAACTAAATGCATGACTTTCATATGAATTCGAACTAGGAAAATGATCGTTTTTTGTTAGTCATAGATTGGTGTGTCTTAGGAAAGATCATTTAACATATTAGCTTTGCCAGTTGTCAAAAATGCATGGATTGAATTAATTAATTATTAAGAATCCAAAAAGATGGAAATAGGGGGACACACAAATCCAATACAAACCATTCACATAGACAAAACATTATATTTACTTGCTTTCTTAAAGTAGAAATTAGTATAAATAATAAAATCCAATTCTCTTTTGATATTGCTATACTTCTAATTTGATAAACACTATTGAACTACAAAGTAGACTTTATTCTTCATGGGAACGATATTTTTAATTCACTAATCTTATTACTTGTACAAAGATCTCGTACACTTAGGGGTTTCGACATAACATGAAGTATGGAAGTGACGGTCCATAGATCCTTCAAGATGGGTTTTCCCATGACTCGATGGTATGTTAACCGGTTGTCTACCAAGAGGAACTCCATGAAGTGGCCGGCTATTTGAGAAAGTGACCCCATCTCTACTACAACAATGATCTTCTTCCTTGGAATGATGTTATCGCTAGTGAAGCCATATAATAGAGATGTTATGGGGTTATCTTATGTGGCACCAAATAGCATGTTGACCTAATTACCATTGTCCACCAACATGCGCTTCAGCCTATTGCGGGCTATAACAACCTTAACTACTAGGGCATTACAATAAGGGTGTAGACCACATCATCTTCCTAGATAAAGGTGATGGGTGGCACATTTTTATCCTTTGGGGTTGTTTACTTTATACTAGCCATTGGGGGGTCTTTGGTGCATAGTTTCTTTGTGCGTTACGGTACTCACCTCTCCAAAGATTGTGTCTATTTCTCGGATAGGTGCATTGTCCACGTATTATAGGAGGCCCCTTCTTTGCGTTTGCCTATTACTGGGCCTTTCTCTATTTTCGTCCCTTTTATAGCAAGAGAAATTATCTATAGGAGGTAACCTCGCCTCATCTCGTCTGGGCTATCGATTTTGCCTAGGCAAGGATGGATTCTCCCGTGGTAGGCGATTTTCTCTCATATCCTCAATGGGATTATTTTGCTTAGTAGGTAGCAATACATCTCTTTACTCACTAGTGTCATGACTATAAACTCGATGGAAAGTGAAGTAGGGCCACTCATCGTGATAGGGGAAATTTCTAAGTTCATTATCTATTTCTCTGTTCCTTTGATGGGCATGTCTCCTTAGGACAGCCCTTGGCTCCGCATGGCTACTAGGTCCAAACTCGTTGTAGGCTAAGGTTGGTATATCATTCAAGGTGGTTGTGGCTAGGGCTTGGCTTGAGGTAGGAGCAAGTATATGCCCAACTTGGATCTTTTGTTGGTTTACTAAGTGGGGGACGGGGCCTTTTTTCATTTGCCTTTATGGAAGTGGGAGCCCTTTGGCTACCCTATTCCAATCATCTCTTCACTTACTTTTTCACCCCTCATCATTTCCACCAGTTCATCATAGGTGGTGGGGTTTTTGTTTCGAACATTCCTCCAGAATAGGGTGTTCATGTTGAGACCTCCTTTCATAGCTAAGAGGGTTTCTCTATTGGTGAACTTTTCACAATAGGTCATCTCATCTATAAAACTAGCCAAGTAGCTCTTCA
The DNA here is from genome assembly GCA_019395295.1 of Osmanthus fragrans. Taxonomy (NCBI): domain Eukaryota; kingdom Viridiplantae; phylum Streptophyta; class Magnoliopsida; order Lamiales; family Oleaceae; genus Osmanthus; species Osmanthus fragrans. Next base: position 16,285,605 of record CM033344.1, on the reverse strand, counting down.
GCATCTTACCAGCTGCTCACCTCAAGTTTTTGGAGACATTGAATGGGGTCTTCTCCATCCTTTTTAGATAGGTACTGATTTACGATTGCCTTTTTGAGGCCAACTCAAAAATTTTAATACTCACCAAGTGAATTCTATTATACCAGGTTGCTTCACCAAGAGTTAAATGGAAGGCTCTATACTTCAAGGCGGGTGTGGTTCCTCTCAAACTCACATGAGTCTTGTAGGTGTCGAGGTACTCTTTCGAGTCACCTTTTGCTTCATATATAGGAATCTTTAGAGGCACGGAGTGGTTGCATTTAGGGGCATTGTGAAGCTCATGAGAGATGAGAAGGTTCTCATCATCATCACCACCAAGCTCATAGGACCTACATGGTCTATTGAGTCCTTATAGTCAGCTTGATACCAAAGTGGTTGGGAGATCTCTGCTTGTTCCCTTATGGCCCTGTTAACCTTCTCTCTTGCCTATTTCTAGGTGGGGATCATTTTAAGGCTTTTGCATTTGCTCGTGAGGCCTTCTCATGGAAGGTCGTCATTAAGGCATATTTCTAGGCATACCAGGGCCAATCCTATCAAAGACGCTATTGAACCTTTGAGTTCTTCGGTCTCATTCATATTCAGGAGGAAAATTGTCTTGTCCATAGAACGAGTCATTGGGCAGGTAGGCTAGATGAGTAGTTTGATGGCACATCTACTCCTACTTCCATTTTTATTGGACTAACACCTCTAATATGCCTACTAGAATGAGCCTTTTAGCTTTGCACTTTATCTTCTTCTTATTGGTGGAAGAGGCTTGATTGAGGTATATTTTGAGGCAATCCATAGGCTCTTTACCCATGCATTTGCACGAGGAGCTGCTACATGGTGGAGCTTTGTGTTGTGATTTTTCGTATGTTGGCAGTCATTTTCACCATATTTTTGGTGAGGCATGCGACCTTTCCACTTCGACAATGATGGCGGTGAGGTTGGCTATACATGACACTGATTTGAATGACCTCTTCTTAAGAGGCCTCTCTTGTTCTTCTTGGATTCGTGTCCTCTTCACTATGACTTATTTTGGGTGTACGCCTCTTTTCTTCAAAAAATGGGGTCTTTTGAGCAGATTTCTACCTTAAAAATACTCTTTTTCAAGTAATATATATATATATCCAAGATGATGAATAAAACTTCAAATCTTCTTTCGTTGAAACTTCCAAAGAAAAACCTTTCCCCAATGGGGTAGCTAATTCACTTTTTCGATAAGCTTTTTCCACGAGGATGCTTGTGGTTATAATGTGATTTTCCATAGATGACGCTAATAGAATTTCGGTCCTCCCATGTCCACATAAACCTTTTGTCTTGCACACTTGGACAAATCATAAGTTGCACGCAACCATCTTCAAAGTGGAGAGAGAAGGTGTGTGCACTCTGAAGGTCAAGTTAGACAATATATGAGTAAAGGAGTGTGAGATGTGTTAGAGACATGAGCTACTAAGTATAAAGAGGTAGGATCTGAAAGGATATGAAGTGAATATATTGATAGCAAACTTATAGCTTTGATAATCTAAAGTTGCATTACTTTTAAGTAACACTAAGTGTGAGCTTTTATAGTATAAGAGGTGAGTTATTGATTGTTGGATGAAAAGACACATGACCTCATCCTGATGCTTGAGGTCTTTTCCTAGGTGTCACTCCATCTATCCTAAGTTGACGGGCATTTAATACTTCAGACAAAGTAGCCACTTTAAAGCATAGTCTGTTATCTGAAATATAGACTGACAATTTGACCTTTTAGGCACATTATGCAGAGTTTTCACATCAATCAATCGCAAGAAGATTAATTTGCACAAAATATCTTCTTGGAGAAAGCGATGTAAGAAGATATTTTCCATCAACCAGGAGGCTAATTGCCTCAGGCTTCCTCATGCAGTAGACGTGGCACCTCACCTTAACCTTAGAGGGTCATACCCCCAATGTACCTTGAATGAAGTGTTGCATCACCTTGACTATGATTCCACCTTGGCTAGGTAGGATGACGATGTGGAATGTAGGCTTGGTTATCTTGCTATCTAACTACTATGTGGGGGTGACCTGGAGCTTCGTCCAAAGAGTCGTAAGCCTTAATAAACAAAATGTGATATGTAACATGGTTACTTATTCATTTGAATCCAAAATAACTGGTTAAATATGCATTTGCATTCAAAAGACTAGCTCTCATTGCTAAGGCTGTAATACTCGTGATATCCCATATAATGTAGATACTGTTATAGACAAAATGATTACATATGCATTTGAATATAAAATAACATGGTTGCACATGAATTTTCAATCAAAAAGTTTGTGTTTCCCATATAACAGTTAACTCTCTCATGTGTGCTAAGCTCAAACAGCATTCACCAATTCTTCATAAAGAACATACAAGCCTTTTCCCATGGTCACACCCCTTACCTTTTTCTTTCAAAATGTGAAATACAATTGAAGTCCTTCCATGAAACTATAGGGCACATCTGCCATGAATATGCACCTAGACACAATCTTTGATTACTAACTGAACATTTCAACTTGGAATAAGACACGTGGTCGACTTAGATACACAATCAATTCATGCTTTGTAATTTTGTTCTCGTAGCTCCTGAACCATCATAACACAAAACAAAAGCCGATGAGGATGCATGTGGTATAGAATGAATAAAACCATTAAAAAATTAGAATGCTTGTGAACTAGCAGAAGTTCAATAAATATGAAATCTTTATTGAAAAGTAAAAGCAGGCTTCAAATGCTGAGACAGTGCAATATAAGGTCTTAAAAATAAACTCAAGCAAATTCACAATGCACTTGTGAAATTCTTGAGATAAATTAAAATTTTAGAGGAAAACTCGCATTTTTTTACCTTTAAATTCTCTTTCTCGCAGCATAAACTATTTTCTTAATCCTTAAAATAATTCGAACCACAATAATCCTGATTACAGCGTAATCGAATCTTGTACCTTATAGATCATATTAAATAACCTAACTTTTATGTATCTTGATTCAGTAATCTAAGTTAATGTTTAGAAAATTAGATTATGTACAAATTTATTGTGGAATTAATAATTTTCCTCGATAAGCATATACGTATGCGCTCGTGATACCTATTTAATTTAATTTACTTCCAACAAATTTTTTTTTTCAACATTTTTCCTTCACTACAAACTGTGAACAGAAAAATAAGAAGTAGAACGTTTGGCAATACTATACAGTAAAAATCACAACGCATATAATTTCTAGACTAAAACCATTGTAATGAAAAAAATTACAATTAATTTACTTTACATATTGTTCTAATGAAGTTTTTAAAGTGTCACTTTTGTTTCATGTAATGAACTATAACTTGCAAATTTAGAGTGTAAAATGTCTCTTTTATCGAGAAAGACAAAAATACATTCTTTAAGATTTAAAAAATATTAAAAGAAACTATAAGTAAAAAGACTCATATACTCTTTCAATTATAAAAAATAATTTCTCACAATAACCTAATTCGAATTCAAAATAAACCATTGACCTTTTCAATTCTTCATTTTCATCAAAATCTCTCCTCCAACATTAATTAAAGTCTCACTAATTACTCTCATACTTGTCATGAAAAACTTAACACAATTAATTAAAAGTCAATATTTCAACATTTTTGAACTAATAAGAACATTTGCACTTTTATGCATTTCGTTACTTCGAATTTCATTTATAATAGTTAAATAATATGTGAGCTTTATTTTAGCTTGTTTAAATAGATGTGTATGAATTATTGGATAAATTTGTGAAGTTTTGAGCAAAAATTATGGGAAATAATGTGCTATATGCTTTGTTAAAAAGATGTTGGTTGATAGATTGAGGTAGTCAGTTAATCGATCATTTGTTAACAGATCAGCTCATAATATACTGAGATAATCAGTTAACCAACCGTCTCTAGGGCACCAATGGAAGAAGGGGCCCACTTGTTAAGGATTAATCAATTAAATGATTGTCCGTGTTAAGATCGAATGGAAACATATGATCCTTAATTGGTTTTACAGTCATACTTAATTAATTCTTTTGAATTTTGTAGATATGCGACAGTTGTTATAGTATAGAATCTGACTGTTACACATAAATCCCCCGAGATAATTTAAGATAACGAGAAGGACGTTTCATTTACAAATTAGGATCTCATTGTTTTATCCACACGTAGATACGAGTCAGGTGGAAGCTCAAAGCCTGGGCTAGTTCACGATTTACTCGTACTTTATGTATGACTCTAGATGATGAAAATTTGCAGGTCGACCAACTATTAGACAACAAGAAAAATCTTCACAAAGCTATACACGATTGCATTGGTAAATAAATCAAATAAGACTATCTACATAATAATTTGTGTAGATGACAGTTGCAAGTGTTGCTTGCGAGCAAAGAAGTTGATAGCTGATTCTTTTATAGTTTGTCGCTAAGCACGCGAACATACTTGCTCATTAGGTATTCTCTGCAATAATCACAAGCAAGCAAGATCATTGGGCCGTTGGGAGATATATAATGCGCAAGTTTCATGATACAGGAGTTCGGAATGGTTATGAGCTATCAAAAAGCCTTGAAGATTAAAGAATTTACGTTGTAAGATTTAATGAGTTCATTCGATAAAAGTTATGTGAACTAGTCGATTATTGCATAATACGGGGAGAACTAATCTAGCTAAGTGTTCCTTATTAAGGCTGATGCTAACAACCACTTCAAATACTTCTTTAGGGCTTTAGGACCATGCATTCAAGGATTTAACTATTCAATGCAACTTTTTATTCTAGTCAATAGAATATAAATCTATTCTTTTGTATTCGGCATAATCAATTCCAATAATGATGAATCAATGAATTGGTTCTTCACAAAGTTGCAAAAAATAATGGAAGATGCCGAGAACCTTGATTTTATATCTAAAGATTAGTGATGTTTATATAGATGCACACAATGGGTTATTGAATGTATCATATACAAAGCATTCTAAAAAATTAGGTATTAGGTTCTTGAGATCTTGTCTTTGTTTAGAAGTAGGGGTGACCACGGTTCGGTTTGGACGATTTGTACTATATTTTCAACTTAAACCATTTTATGCGGTTTTGAATTTTTTCAAACCAAACCAAACCATAATTTGCGGTTTGGTTCGATTTTAATCCGCAGTTTACCTTTTGACAATATAGTAATATATTTAAAACAAATTAATGTATAAGTTTAAACGAGAATTAATAATGTTAAATGTTAAATTACATTCATATTTACCATGAAACCCATGAAGAAATTATTTTTAAAGTTAGCTGCGAAAAGATGTTAATAAGGAACTTTAACATTTTCGCACAATTAATACGCTCTGTTCTTCATTCTTTCCAAACCACAAACAAGTTCATTAATAATCCAGGCACACAAACAATCATTTTTCTATCCAAACCACAACTCACAAGTGTATGATAAGTTCAAAAATAACAAATAAAAGAAAGAACAGTGGAAAAATGGTTTGAATGAAAATTTGAGACTTATTAAGAGAGGAGAGAAAGAGGGGATTTAGGTAGAAATTAGCAGACATGTAAAAGACGACTAACAATTCGTTCAACAATGGGTAGACAAGCGTCAAATGTTTGGAAAATGAGAGTTTATATTAAGACTTCTAAAGCTTTGGACGTAATTTGTTGTCGTAGTTTTGTTGAATTATGATTTGGATTGTCATATATATATATATATATATATATATATATATATATATATATATATACATATATTTCATTTAATATGATTTGAAAATAATTTTAGTTTAGTTTAGATATCGGGTGAGGATATGTGTTGTGAACTTGTTAAACCATGGTCCAATAATGATGAATCTAATGTACTTTCTATAATTATTTTAATGAGTTGTTGTAATTTGTATTGCTAAATTAGTATTTTTTTTTTCTGAAAAGTAAAAATTGTAAAATTTATAAGTTAATAAAATTAATGTTTTAATTAAAAAAATTAAAAACGGTTCGGTTCGATTTTGTGCGATTTTTAAAAAGCGAAACCTAAACCAAACCATTTAAAAACAGTTTGGTTCAGTTTGATGGAAAAAAAAATGCGGGTAAATCAGCGGTTTCGATTCGATTTGCGATTTTGCAATTTTTTTTACAGTGGCCGAGACATGCAGTTTTGAAGAGTTCAATAAATTTATGTGATAGACAGAGTAAATAACAACTGCATGAGAATATTTAACCAAGATGATGGGGTCAAACATTAGGAAGGATTCTATTGCAGAGATTCAGAACAATATGATGTCATCAAACAATACAGAGTTGTTGAATTTACCATTTAAGAAAGATCAAAAATTACAAATTATTACAATAATCGAGCAAACTTGCAGTAAGATGCAGGTATTGTTTTATAATAGGCGTGTAGATTCTCATATGTATATAAGCACGCTAATCCCTGACAATGGAAGAAAACTTTTCAAAACTCTTGATGTGGTAAAGAAAGTGTATGTGGAGCCCCTATATCAGTTTCGACTTGACGGGGGGAGTTGGCCCAACTTAGGATATGTTGAGAACTTGAACGACAACACCTACATGTGTAAAAATTTCCAATCGAATACTTTTTCATGCGCACATGCAGATTCACCTATATTCGTTTCTCCATTTTCAGTGCTCTACCATCAACTAGCATCAAAGACCTACAAGTCACGAAAGTGATGACACTACAACTACCAACAAATACTCTCTTTTTTCTTCTGATTTTTATCATATGTTGTTATCATTCTAATTTCAAAATTGTTTGGTCCAATGTCAAGCGCAATTTGAAGGCTACACAAAGAAAATAATTCACTTGAATTTTCATTTGTAGAAATTACATAAAGACAGGCTTTTTAAGATTCAACTTCATAAATAAGATTTTTAAGTTTCACCTTTCAGATTTAAGTGATAATTAATTATTTAATATTTATTAAATAAGTACGATATTAAAATAATCAAAATTAAAAACAGCATTCTCTCTCTAATCTATCACATTCACTCTCTTCGTCTTCTCTCTTCTCACTCTATCCTCGCCTTCGACATTCTCTCTACTGGTGGCTAGTGATGACAATTGAGCCGAGTAGCTCGTAGGCTCGTCTAAAACGAACCACGAGCCGCTCGAGCTCTTAAAAAATGAGCCCGAGCCACTAGCCAAGCTGGGCTCGGCTCGGCTCGTCATGTAGACGAGCTGCTCGACGAGCAGCTCATGGGCTTGTATTTGACGAGCCACGAGACAAGTCTTCAATTTTTTTAAAAAAAAAATTTAGAAAATGTGTATTATATAATATAAATAAAAAAAAGACGAGCTCACGAGCCGATCGGCTCGTCCCGGCCCATGAGCCACGTGCTCATGGGTCGAGCCGAGCTCAATCTTTTTTCACGAGCCAAGCCGACTCAGCTCGGTCCATTACCACCACTACTGGTGGCACAATCATGCACAATCACCGCGAGAAGCGGCTGTTCTGTAGCGCAAAGTGGCTTGTACTGTCGTCACTGCCCTTGCTTTTACTAAAATTAAGAACGAAAAAATGAGAATCGATTTTTCTGAACATCAATTGCGGGCTATTTTGGTTGATGTTTGTCCATGGTTGAGGTCATCTAGGTGTGGATTAATCACCTGTAGTGGTGCGCAATCATAGGCATCACTGTGGAGGCTGAATTTTGCAAAAATTACGTTCATTTCTTGATACTTGATAGTTGATTTTGGCTGGAATGTTATTTCAGTTAATGTTTGTTTGTCCACAGTTAAGGTCGTCTAGGTGTGGATTAACTACATTTAGTGGTGCGCGATCATGTGCATCATCGTGGAAGCTGGATTTTGCACAAATTTCTTTCTGTTCTTGGTGGCTCATTTTATCAAAATTTCTTGCATTTTAGATCAATTGTTGCTTTGGTGTTTTGTTTAGTTGTTTTGATTGTAGTTAATTTGCTTTGGTCACTAACATTTTCTTGTTTGCGGTTTTGAAAATGGTGGTTGTGGTGGAGGTAGTTGTTGGTGGTTTTTTTTATTTGATGCGTTGTAGTGGTGTTGATGGTGATAATGGTAGTGGTGCATGTGGTGGTGATGGTGCTGGATTTGAGTTGAATTGAGGTTGTATAAAGAGGGTTTGTCACCAAAGTCAGAGGTTCATTGTGCATAAGTCATTGATAAAATTCTACAAGTCACAGATCAAAGAGGGTTGGGTTGGACTAGGAATATGACATAAGATTGATAATGGATATCAACTTTACCATATTGGGGGGTAATTGTTGACACCCAAAACCAAACCCAATTGAAACAAGCCCAATTAAATGGCCCAAATGATGGAGCTTAATTCGAGAAAAGAACAAGCCCAACTTGAAAGGGAAGCCCAAGCGAGATGACCCAAGAAAGAGTTGTGCTACAGTAACTCATGATCGCCCAAATCTGTTGGAGTTCACTCGACTGCATGAGACGCCCAAAACTTGAGCGAGCTTTACAACGATGTCGCCCAGCTGCACGAGGCATCCCAGACTTGAACGAGCATTACAACCACTCACATTCAAAGGCAACAGTTATCAAAACGATTAAAGGGAAACCTTATCACATCCTACCATTCAAAAATAACGGTTGCAAGTCATGGAGGAAGTGCGAAGTTTTATGGATAGAATACTTGTCATGGAGAAAGTGGGCGATCGTGGAACCACCGGCGGTTTTCAAGCAGTTCAACCAAAGAAATCATCAACAAGTATAAAAGAAAGAAGAGAGCACAGAGATAATTTTATTTCTTTTACATCTTTCTTATATTAATTTTAGTTAACTTTGTGTGCTTGTACCCCTTAGAGACATTTGAACCTTTGTGAATTGTAATCTTCGTGAATACACACCCCTCGTTGGGACTTTGTCTCGAGAGGTTGTAGTTCCTCACACAATCGTCTGACCTTTTTTAATTGTTAGCGTTATCCACGCGAAACAATTTGGCACGCCCGGAGGGACACATTTGGTGTTTGAAGATACGACAAGCAACTCAACATGCCTCCAAAAAATTCTGACAAGGGGCCAGCAAACCAACGACTAGTCCAGTCTGTAGTCAAAGAATTCGAGAAGCAACAAAGTACTCCAGGGATAGATGGACAGAACCAAAGTCTTTATGAATCAATGACAAAATTAATCCTCGAACCATGCGTGTATTGTTCGGGGAACTCACTCAAGACGTCATTGAACAGGTAAACTTGCAAAACGTTCATGTTATTGAAAAGTTTACTCAAGATGGTAATGTACACTACGACAACATGGCTAAACAACTTAATACGCTGAACGAAATCATGAATAAGTTGGTCAGCCAAATTAGTCAACCAATTATGCCAAACATAGGAAGTTATTTCCAATCTAGGAAAATTGTGGGACATAGTTCCCCGATACCTAGCCCGAATCACGCGATAGACCCACATTTTGGCCCATCTACTTCAAATCAAGGGGGTGGGGGAATAACCAATTTGAACGACGGGAATGGAACAACAAATATGGGAAGTAACCTGGGGGTAACCCGATAGCCAGAGACAATGTCCAAATCAATGGACAGAATGCCCCACGTGTCAATGACGATGGAAACGTTCAATTTAACGGCAACAATGGTCTGAATAACAGCGCTTATGCCGTGAACCAATGACCAAATGCTAGACCTCAAGCCATTCCGCCAATGAACCAACCTGTGGGAGTCCCATATGATCCCAACGTTCTGTTGAGAAATCAAATTATGGAAATAGTGTGGTACCAAATGGCCATTGGTACACGCCATTTCGTTAGGCCGACTTACACAAAGCCGTACCCTGATTGGGTGGACCAAGCATATCCATGGCCTAGAGGATATAAAATACCCGAGTTCTCGTTATTCACCGGCCTAGGAGAAGTCTCCACTCTAGAACACATAGGGTGATTCACATTACAATGTGGAGAAGTAACTGACTACCACAAAGTGAGACTATTCCCTAGTTCATTAACAAGAGTAGCCTTTTCATGGTTCATTAATTTGGTAGCAAATTTCGTCCAAACATGGTAACAACTAGAACAATTGTTCCACACTCAGTTTTACAAAACTGAATCTGAAGTCACTCTGGCCGATTTGGTGAATTTACGTCAAATGCCAAACGAATGGGCAGAAGGCTTTCTCCAAAGATTTAAAACAGCCAAGAGCAAATGTTTTGTACATTTGCCCGAGAAGGCGTTTGTCAAGATCGCTCAAAGCTATTTAAGCTTTGATTTAAAAAAGAAGTTCCAAGACATAGAATTCCCTGACCTTTTCCAATTGAGTGCCAATGCGATTAGGTATGAACGTCTAATAAGGGAAGAAGAACAGATGAAAAATTCTAGTAAATGGACTTATTACAGAGACCCAAACTTTGATGTTCATGCTATAGAGGACGAGTATTACGATCAGGCAGAGATATGCTTGGCCGAACTAGTTAAAGGAGAGGCCTATGCTTGTCCTGTAACAGCCAGGTTTAAAGTGTCAAACAAAGACGAACCTATTAAAAGAGAAAACAAAAAGGCTAGAACATTCTCCTTTGATGTGACCAAAGCTGACCTTATCTTTGATAAATTGTATAAGGATAAATATATAAGGTTGAGCGACAAGCATAAATTGCTAGACCCTGAACAAATAAAGGGCAAAAAATATTGCAAGTGGCATAATGCATGGTCGCATATAACTAACAACTGCTTGATTTTCCGTCACGTGTTACAGGATGCCATTGAGTCAAGACGAATACATTTGATGATAAGAAGAAAATGGCAGTGGACGAAAATCCTTTCCCACAGCCACTGGGTGTGAATATGATGGCAATTGGCTTAAAAAATAAGTTGTCAAAGTTCAAGTTGGTCCTAGACGATGGAGAAGAAGATTCTGAGCTGCACACCAGCGTCAAACAGGAAGAAACGGGAAAAAACAAAAACATCCTGTGTTCCAGATGCAAAGAGGAGATGGCTGAAGATATGGAAGAGCCAAGAGTATGGCATTACCAATATCGCCAGCATCGTCCTGACATCAATCCTGGTTTCTGGCTCAAAAGAGGACGAGGTGCATCTAGCTATAGAAGGCCGCATTTTGAACGACAGTTCAGGCCGAATAGCAATGAAAGGACATTCAGACCACAACCTTGTCGACCAAATGTGTGGCACTCCTTCCAGTACAATGCAGAAAAAGTCATACCCTTTGATGAGATGACCAGAACTCAACAGAGGCGTTTTCAACGGAACTATGGACGAATGATGAGACAACAGCCGGGGTCGTCGGGTCCCAAAGTACCTAAATTGCTCGAAGTAGCCAACAAAAACATTCTCAATATCTTTAAAGGAGATGAAGAAGCTGGTACCAGGGAATTACTAGAAGAACTGCCAGAAAGTTCTTCTGGAAGGTCAAAATTTGAGCGTAAAAAGAAAGACGAAGATAGAGAAGATCTAGATCATCCTCTCACCATTCAGTTTGGCACATTACCTCCTGTGATGGCTGATAATTACATACTAGCCAATGAATTCAAAGGTAAAGAAATAGCAGAGGGGGAAGCACGCTTGCTGGAATGCGAAGAAGGCCAAACATCACACGGAGTAGGTGATGAGGAAGAAAGTGATGGCATGACTAACGTTGAGGAGGAAATCGATTTAGAAGAAGAAAGAAAGAAAAGAGGGGTGTCGCGCAACAAATTGTTGAAGCAACTCCATCAAGAAGGTGTTTGCGAAGTAGACTTACTAAGCGAACCATCTGGGCATTCCTATGACTTCTATGTGATATACGGAACGCCTAAGAGAAGGGTCAAAGTACCTCGTTCTGAAAAGTACGGATCGCCTCCAAGAATAATGCCTCCTCCTACCGGTTGGATAGCCGAAGAAGAAGTATCAAATGACAATGACCAACCAGAGAAAGCCTAAGAAGCAGTAGCTCAGTGTGAAGTGTTGCACATGGACTTGTCGCAAGAAAATAGTTCGGCAAAGGATCAACAAGAGGTAGAAATAGGTACAGCTGAGAAGGTCATCTTTAAGAGGCCCAATATGAAATTGACCAAACATCTAAGATCGTTGTATGTGAAGGCTTTGGTGAATGGCATTCCCATGGTAAAAGTGCTGATTGACAACGGGGCAGCTATAAATACCATACCATCGAGGATGATGAGAAAATTTGCAAAAACAAAAAGCGACATGATCCCAACAGAAGTCATTCTTACCAGTTTTAATGGAGGAGCAACTTCAGCTAAGGGTGGATGCCACTGGATGTAACGGTTGGAAGGACTACTAGGACCACAGTGTTCTTCGTGATAGATGGGCCTACTAGTTACAATGTGCTGCTTGGCAGAGATTTGATTCATGGGAGTCGTTGCATACCGTCTTCGCTCCACCAGTGCCTCATTTTCTGGAATGACAAGGGTAAAGCCGAAGTAGTCCAAGCAGACCACAGGCCTTTTGTTGCAGAAGCCAACTCAGTGGAAAGGTTCATGTATGAATCAAACTATGGACCTGTCAGGATAGTCCAAGATGGCGAAGAATCTTAGGTCATCGAGCAGAGTGAAGAACCATTTTCAGTCGACACACTTACTGAAATGTTTAACCAGATGAGGCCAAACATAGTGGCCCTTGAAAAGCCAGTAATTAGCAAAAAGGCAATCCAAAAACTCTAATGAATTGTCAACCAGAAAAAGTGGCCGAAATTCAGGCCTTCAAAGCCAGATTAATGGCTTTCAATAGAGAATGTAAAGAAAAGATGAAAGAAGAAATAGCATTCGAAATACTGAGAAACAAGCTGGTAGTGTTCGAATTGGAGCAGAGTATTGGCCAAGAAGTCAACAAAGTGGATTGCTTAGAAGAAGGAGCACTGGCAGAAAATCCGAATGATGAAGCAACAAAGGTTGAAAAACCTGGACACGCTCAAGCGCAAGATCTTTTAAGGAAAGTGAACATTGGCGACGAAGGGAAAGATCGCCCAACATTTATCAGCCAGATGCTTAACCAAGAGGTAAGTGATGATTTAATCGCTTTGTTAAAAGAATACAAAGATTGTTTTGCTTGGGAATATGAACATATGCCTGGTTTAGATAAATGCTTGGTAGAGCATAGGTTACCAACTAAACCGAACTTTAAGCCACATAAACAACCTCCTAGGCGCTTCGCTCCTAATGTGTTACCCCAAGTAAAGAAAGAAATAGAGCGATTATTAAAAGCGGGCTTTATTAGAATAGCCAGGTATGTCGAATGGTTGTCTAATATCGTGCCAGTAATGAAGAAGAATGAAAGTATAAGGGTATGCATAGACTTTAGGAATTTAAATCTAACAACGTCTAAAGATGAATATCCCATGCCAACGGTCGATTCTTTAATAGATTCAACCGCCAGACATGTAATATATTCTTTTGTGGACGGATAGGATATAATCAAATCTACATAGATGAAGAAGATGTGTATAAAACGGCCTTTAGGTGCCCCGGGGCTTTAAGGTGATTTGAATGGGTAGTTATGCCTTTCGGCCTGAAAAATGCAGGGACCACCTATCAAAGGGCGATGAACCTAATCTTTCACGATATGATAGGTGATTTTGTAGAAGTGTATGTAGATGATGTGGTGGTCAAATCTGTTAGAGAAAAAGACCATTTTGAACAATTAAGATGTTCATTCGAGCAGATGAGGCAGTATAAACTAAAGTTGAATCCTTTAAAATGTGCATTTGGTGTCAATGCAGGGAACTTCCTTGGGTGGAAGTTTTTAGTAAACAAAAGGGGGATTGAACTTGATAAAAACAAAGCAAAAACCATTTTGGAGGCTAAACCACCCGATAACAAGAAAGAACTGCAAAGGTTCCTAGGCCAAGTAAACTTTTTAAGACGCTTTATCTCTAATTGTGCAGGGCGAACGAAAGCTTTTTCGCCTCTTCTAAAGCTGAAAAATCAAGACGAATTCGTCTGGAATGAAGAGCATCAAAAGGCTTTTGATAAACTGAAGACATACTTTTCAAGTCCACCAGTGTTGGTGTCACCTATCCAGGGATGGCCAATGAAAGTATACATGTCGGCTGAGCAAGAATCAATAGTCGGAATGGTCGCGCAAGAAGATCAATTTGGGGAAGAAAGGGCGATTTATTATTTGTGTAGACGTTTAACAAATGTGAATGTAATTATTCTGCTATTGAAAAGTTATATCTTGCTTTATATTTCACATGTACAAAACTAAGGGCTTACTTACGACCTGTAACTATCTACTTGATTTCTAATGTAAATTTAGTTAAGTATATGTTTTCTTGCCCTGTTTTGCACCAAATGATAGGTTTGTGGACTTTGGCACTTTTAGAATTTGAGATATTATATGTGCCCCAGAAAGCAGTAAAAAATCAGGCATTAGCTAATTTTCTAGCCGATCATCCGTGCCTTGATATGCCTAAAGAAATTGAATTAGAAATTGATTCATTTGAAATAAAACCTTGGATTTTATACTTTGATGGACCAAAAACTTCTGGAGGTGCAGGGGTAGGGGTAGTATTGATAAACCCGTTAGGGGTTCATTATAAATATGCATTCACCTTAAATAGATTATGTACTAATAATCAAGTTGAATATGAAGCACTGATTGTGGGGTTGGAACTGTTAATAGAATTGGACGTAAAGAGTGTAATCGTGAAGGGCGATTCCCAATTAGTAATTTCCAATTAACTGGTGATTTTAAATGCCAGAGTGAGTCAGGCATAAACCAATACGAAATCGCCCAAGAATTATTGGAAGAATTTGATCAAGTAGAACTCCAATATATCAACAGGATGAATAACAATTTAGCGAATGATTTAGCCCAAATGGCGTCGGGCTACGTAAAGTTGCTAAATATAGAGCCTACTTGTGAATACGGAACGATACTCCCCGTAGTGCAACGAAGGGCGGAAAATGTTGATGTCCATTGCATACAAAATGGAGATGCAATAGATTGGAGGGCAAATATCAAGAACTTCTTAAGGAGTCCCGAAAAGGGAGACGATAGGAGATTGAAGTTACAATCGGTGAACTACGCATTGATAGAAGAAGAGCTTTTCAAGAAACGTTTAGATGGGATCCTATTGAAGTGCGTAAGTTTACAAGAAGCCAAAATGATCATGGCCGAAGTACATGAAGGAATATGTGGGGCTCATCAGGCTGGCCAGAAAATGAGATGGCTAATTGTAAGAGGCGGATACTTTTGGCCCAAAATGGGAGAATTGTGCGTGCAATATGCGAAGAGTTGTTTGGCCTGCTAAAGGCACGGTCCAATACAAAGGGTGCCAGCAAGAGAAATGGTATCCGTCATCAAACCTTGGCTGTTTAAAGGCTGGGCGATAGACTTAATAGGGAATGTTTATCCCCCGTCGTCCAAACAACATATTTTCATAATAGTCGCCACGGATTTCTTCACCAAATGGGTAGAAGCAATACCATTGAAAGAAATTTCCCAGATGAGTGTCATACACTTCGTTCGTGACTATATCATATACAGGTTTGGGATATCGCAAACACTAACGATGGATCACGGCACGTCCTTGAATGAAGATCAAGTGAAAGAGTTTTTGAGCGATTTTGGAATTAAGCTAGTAAACTCCACACCTTAGTATGCTCAATCTAACGGCCAGACAGAATCTTCTAATAAGGTCTTAAAAAATATCATAAGGAAAATGATAAGTGAAAACGCCAGAAATTGGCACGAATGCTTGAGTAAAGCTTTATGGGCTTACAGAACGTTACCGTGTTCTAGTACCAAAGTAACTCCTTTCCAGCTCACTTACGGCCAAGAAGTCGCGCTGCCCATGAAAATTAATGTACAATCAATTAGAGTGGGCTTGCAAAACAGTTGGGATGATGATGAACATGCTGAATCATTGACCCAAAGCTTGCTAGAGTTGGACGATTTAAGATTGGACGTCCTAGATAGATTACAAGTTCAAAAACAAAAAATGGCCAAGTTTTACAACAAAAAAGTCATAGCCAAGTCTTTTAACTTGGGCGAATTGGTTTGGAAGACGAAACTGCCTTTGGATAGTAAAGATCCAAAATATGAGAAATGGTCGCCCAATTGGGAAGGACCTTACAAAGTGAACAGCGTATTGCCTAACGGAGCCTACCATCTAGAAGATTTGGATAGTACAAAGCATGTAAGATCCATCAACGGTAAATACTTGAAGAAATATGTTCCTTCCATATGGGAAGACGAACAGATAGATCAACCGTAAGTCACACAGAAAAAACTGGACGATTGTGTTTAAACAGAATGCAAACAAAGTACGTCCAAACAAAAATATGTCTTTATTCATCATTAATGAAAGAACGCAATTACAAATGTAAGTCACAAATAAAGAAGCAGGCTCCTAGAATATTCTACCTATCAACTACTACACAAAAAAGGGCAGATTAGCCACCATCGCATTCCAAGATACATAGCTGCAATGACGGCCAGAGAAGCATTCTCAACAAGCTATTGATCCGCAACCCTCCTAGGATAGTGAGTGGAAGGGGTGCTAAGAAGACATTCATTTGGCCAGAAAACCATCGTCTTCCCAAATGCATAGCTGCAATGATAGACAAATGGCCAAAGAAGCACTCTCAGTAAGCAATTGACCCACTCCCGGCAACCTCTCTGAAGGCTACGCATGGAAGAGATGCCGAGAAGACATTTATTGGCCAAAAAACTTTTCCTATATCTCCCATACCAAAGAGGACATCAAGACAATTGGCAAATTTGGGGAGAAATCGAGTATTTCATGTCTGGTAGACGGGGATTTAATCGGTTTTCTGGAGTGCCTATTCAGAATGCCAGACAGTTGCAACAATTTAATCTTATGAAGAACAAAGTTGGCAATGACAAGTATGAGATAAGTTCGTAGTTTTATAAAAGCTTGAAGGCGAAGACACAAAAGGCGAAAGGCCATATGCATGCACAATGGCCAGAATTAAAGATTCAAATCTCAAAGGAGAAAAGCCGGAATGCCAAAGGTTCTGTTCCATATGAAAGCAAACTATGCAATGAATATGGCACAATAAATGCCATCGACAATCAAAACAGGCATCAAGTAAGAAGTTCAGTGATTGAGACAATCCAGGAACAAAAAATAAAGATTTCATTAATTGGCTGTAGATTACATAGCCGGCCAATAGTGGCTACCGTCCTAAACTACAAAGTAAAAAATAGGCTAACTACAGCCTATCCCAGACAGAACGCATTCGTTCCCTAAGCCTCTCCTACTCATCGCGATGTCCATCGGCAGCATTAGATAGCTCAGTCACAATCCCCTCATCAACTACCAGCGACGTGTAACGCTCGACTAAAGAGGCACTTCGCTCAACTTCTTGAGACACATTACGCTTCTTAGCAGCCAATCTAGCCCTGCAGTCGTCCATCTTCGCCTGGAGTACCTACATCTCTGCGGTCAAGCTCATCAGTAGAGAATCCTCAACCATGACCTCAGCAGAAATCTCACTCATGTGGATTTTAACCTTCTCCATCTCTTGGAACAAAGATGTCTTTTCACTTACAGCATGGAGGTATTGGGTCTGCTTGGTTTTCAACTCCGCATCCTTAGCCAGTAAAAAGCCGATTTTCAAGTGAATGACCTTCAATGTCAGCTCGATATCAGGCGAAAGTTTGAGCGAAGGAAGCTCAAGCGCTTGAGCCATTTGTGCACCTAAACGCTCAAATGTTTCTTTCTGGCTCGAAGCGCTAGCCTGATTGACGTTCATGTCCATGAAAGAAACATAGTCAAACACTGATTTTTTGAGGTTCCTCATGTTCTCCTCCGAAGATGCAGCAGACGCAACAGATGGACGACTAGAAGAAGAAGAGCGAGAAACTTCGTTGGCCTTCGCTCGTTCCTAAGAAGAGAACAAGTCCCGAATAGAGCGTAAAATGGCATCAGCATCCTGCAAAGGGAAAAACACAAGCATTTAACTTCTTGTTGCAACAACCAAAGCAAAAAATAGGAGGCAAAGTAGGAGTTACCTCATCAGCAGCTTTAGGAAGTTGAGGGGTATCGCCAATAGATCCAACAACTTGTGATGATTTTTCCTTATCTAAACAAGAAGACCCCTCCACGACAGGCAAGTCCACGAGTACTTCTGCAAACCCAACAATAATGGTTTAAAATTCAGTACGCAAATGAAGAAGCAAACCATAAATCGAACTACCTTCCGCTCTGGCACTTGGGGTGTCATCGCTCTGATGGGATGGAAACCCCTTAGTTGGCTGCACGATCACAGGCTCTCGGTCTGTAGACTTCTCAAGGTTAACCCTCTCAACAGATGGCCTAGCCGAAGAAGGTTCAACAGGGAATGCCGATGCAGTAGCCTGTGAGGACAAAGTTTTCAGGGAAGAGCTAGAACCACTCTAAGAAAATTCAGGAGACAAATTAGCACATGGAAAGTTTCCCATACATAAACAGAAATATGCAGTTCTCTCAGGTTTGAATACCTTTCGCTTGGTAGCAAGAGTAATATCATCATCGTCATCCTCAGCATCACCCTCACTAGTCAAGATTGGTCGAACTGGAGTTGGCCGCTTCCTACTGGAAGAAGTGGTAGTTGTTCTCACTTGAGCAGATAAAGGGCTGGACGAAGCAGGGCGTTTGGATCGGACAGATGGAGAAGTAGGACTCCTGACCGATATAGGCAAAGCAGGAATAGGAGAAGAAGAAGAAGAAGAAGAAGAGGCTTTTAACCTCTCCAAAGAATGAAAAATGCTGTTGACATCAGCTGCGAACAACCTTTGCTTCACAGATGGCCAAAACTGTGCAAAAATAAGATGAACGATAAAAGTGGATTGAAAAGGAGCCAAAGAAAAGCCGGTCATCAAAGAAGCATTGCGGGCATCAAGAGACAATGCCTCCGACTTGTTGATGACATGAAAACGCTCAATCAAGTTTTTGGAAAAGCAGGGAGGAACGGGCCATGTCTGGCCGAAGCCCAATTGACAAGCAAAAAAGTGGGGAGCATATATCTCAACCCCCGCTTTAGCATTTGTTCCAACTAAGATGTCATGGAACAACTCCTTACCAACCAAGAATTGAGCCAAGAACGGCACAAAGGCACTCACATCGCTCATGGTAGGAGGAGGTTGTAAAAAAATTGGGATTTTGTTAACAAGGAAATGAAAGAAAGAAGGAATAGAATCTAGAGTATAAAAGAATGAAAAAATCTCCCTAGCAGATAGTGTAACGGGACTCAGTTGGTTGATGATCACCCCGTAACAGCTGACCGACCTATCAGTATTAGGTAACGCACAAAGTCTTGGAAAATAGGCTCTCAATCACAATTAAGCGAGCCACACGGGCCTACTGCTGGTGGGAGATGCTCCACTCTTTAGTTGGATTTGGAGGGAAGCCATACCTCGATAAAAGGCGGCCAAAAAGAAGGAACAAAGATTTAAAGGCCTACCACGCGCCAACTCATTCGCGATAGGCAGGTATGCTAAAGAAGGTTTGAGGCTAGGGACGCAAAGAACATATTTACACAGCCAAACCAAAAGAAAGGCAGCCAGGTCTGTATGAGAAGGTTCGCTAGCACTAGAATTATCATATATGCTTAGCATGGCCGAATAAGAATCGGTAAACTTCTTATCAAATTTTGGGGCAACACCAGAAAGTGAAACACCAGGGAAAATTGTGTCGCCCAAGGGTGGAAGGTTAACCAAAGCTCCGACATCTCTCAGAGTAATAGACATTGGACCCAAGGGGAAAATGAAAGCATTGTATTTAGAAGACCAAAAACTTAGGGCAATTGGGAAAAGCACAGAATCATAAATTGGGGGACGGGTAGTAATTTCCAATAAATCAGAGATTCTTGCACGATCAAAAATTGCTTTAGTAGGGCCATACTTTATCAAACGCGAATACCAAAAAGGGAAAGCAGAATCAGTCTTGGGCCAAGTATGAATACCTCTTTCGCGGATTGGTTTTAATGGAAAATGATTCAAAAAAGGGGGATTTTGAGTGCAGGGGAACAACTGGCCCACCGCTGCTGTCCCCACAGAATCAGTATCGTTGAAGGAAGGGCCCAAATAAAACTCATGACGACCCGGGTCGACGGAAGATAAAAAGGCTGGATTGACATACGAGCGTGCGAGTAACTGTTGATATTCCTCGAAACTGAGAGAATTGTCTGAGGCGTTTGAAGATGTGGCCATTCTTTGAAAATCGTTTGAAAGAAGCAAGAAGGTGAACAATGAATCTTTATAGACGAACGTGACGATGCAAACGTGGGTAAAGTGGCGTGTCCTTCGGTTTATAGGGGCTGCGAGATGTTACATGTTTGGGCCGAAAAGGGTCACCGCCAAAAAAAGTGATAATTAAAGTGTCCCGCCTTTTTTTGATAATCTCAAACATCGAAGGCAAATAAAAACTAGGAATATGACATAAGATTGATAATGAATATCAACTTTACCATATTGGGGGGTAATTGTTGACACCCAAAACCAAACCCAATTGAAACAAACCCAATTAAATGGCCCAAATGATGGAGCTTAATTCGAGAAAAGAACAAGGCCTAACTTGAAAGAGAAGCCCAAGCGAGATGACCCAAGAAAGAGTTGTCCTACAGTAACTCATGAGCGCTCAAATCTGCTGGAGGTCGCTCGACTGCATGAGACGTCCAAAACTTGAGCGAGCTTTACAACGATGTCGCCCAGCTGCGCGAGGCATCCCAGACTTGAACGAGTATTACAACCACTCACATTCAAAGGCAACAGTCATCAAAACGGTTAAAGAGAAACATTATCACATCCTACCATTCAAAAATAACGGTTGCAAGTCATGGAGGAAGTGAGAAGTTTTATGGATAGAATACTTGTCATGGAGAAAGTGGGCGATCGTGGAACCACCAGCAATTTTCAAGTAGTTCCACAAAAGAAATCATCAACAAGTATAAAAGAAAGAAGAGAGGATAGAGATAAAGACCGAACAAATCACTCTCAAACGGAGAATATGTAATTTTATTTTCTTTACATTTTTCATAGATTAATTTTAGTTAATTTTGTGTGCTTATGCCCCTTAAAGGTATTGGAACTTTTGTGAATTGTAATTTTCGTGAATATACAATCCTCGTTGGAACTTTATCTCGAGATTGTAGTTCCTCACACAATCGTCTGATCTTTTTTAATTGTTAATGTTATCCGTGCGAAACAGTAATATTATTTTAATAAATAATATATGATTAAAAAAAAGAAAAAAAAATAAATTTTGAGAAAAACTGGAATAAAAACGGCTTTATTTATTGGAAGAAATCTTTAAAACCTCATGCAGCTTTTATTCTCTACAAGGGAAGAAAGGTGGTGCCTTTGTATTACCCCCATCCCCACCGCCCGGCAACCGATACGTGTTAATGTAGTGTATATATAAAGACACGTGTACCATCAAGCAGCCTTTTGTCCGAATGTTCTATTTAACACCTCCGTCCTCACTCTACAGAGAAAATGTGGAGCCAGCTCTCGAAAAACAGACTGACCCAAAAAGGGGGAAAAACTTCAAGATTATAATAGGAAGAATTTTGATTACGGTCAAATGGTTGACGGGAATTTGCCGGAATGGCTTCCTCCGGGCTTTGTGGAGAAGATAAAATACAGCTTTGGAAGAAAAATCAAGGTAATCAAAATTCTTAAACTTCTTTAGTCATTAATTGTAATAATTGATTAATGTTTTGTTTTAGCCGAAATGGTTAATTTTTAGATGCAAAAAAAAAAAAAAGAAGAAGAAGAAGTTGTTTTTATGTATACTTCGGAATTAAATCTTTTAATCGTGTTGTGGGCGAGGGTTTAATTGACTCGGGTATAATAGCTACATTTGAAGGAAATGAGTGAAAAACAGAATCTTGGTCTTGATTTCGACATCCGTTTATGTAATTACTTAAAGAAATGAAAAAAAAAAAAAAAAAAAAAAAAAAAAAAACAATCATATGGATACGGGTTTGAGATCGTTACATGAAATGTGAAAATTATTTAGGATTTTTTATTTTGAGAAGTTTTGAATTTTGTGTTAGAATGTGTTGTATTCTGTATGCTTGTTATTAAATGCATAAAAAATTCTTCTTGTATATGTATGCTTGTGAGTGAATGGACAAAAAATATGTGTTTCATGTGTGTGTGTTTTTTTTTTTTTAGCAATGCTACACGAACCACAAGAGTGACCACTGGAGTGACCGCATGTGAGTGTAGGAAAAAATATTATTTTATTCACATGGGACCCGCATATACACATGCGATCACCCATTAGGTCATCTAAGCGGGTATAGTAGTATTTTTCTTATTCTAGTGTCGGATATGGAAATAAAGATAATCTTGCAGTTTTGTTTGTTAGTTTCCTCGTGCTACGCGTAGGATCCTGATTTTAAAGCTTAGTCCATTCTAGCTTTTGAAATGACTTGATGTATCGGAGTAAACTACCGAATAGTAGTGCACCACATCCCGATATCCCGTGGGTGTAGGAATAAAAGATCTGGACACCTGTGGGCCTTGTAAATATGGCAAGGGTTCTTGGCCTTACAATTGTCGTGGGAGACGAGCAACGCCCAACTGTTTTGTCGTATATGTAGACGAATCTTCAAAAACAAAAAAATTCTCTTTTCTTTTTCAGCTTGATTCCACAACATTAGACACAACACATTTTAGATTCAGACTTCTGCATCCACTTGAAATTTTATGAACGGTGGAGGAGAAATATGTTACTAGAAGGTGCATTTTATGCCACTTTTGTAGCACATTGTATGAAATTTCACACAATATATTTATATTAGTATATTATAGAACTTATTGGAACACAAATGGTGTAGACATTACTGGTTTTTACTTCTTTCCCCTTTTGTCTTACATATAATATATTTGCTCAAGGGAAAGTGACATTGGTTATGTTGTGTCTGATTCTGCAGTATTACTGTAACTTGGCAACAGGTACGAAGTATTACTCCAAGAGGGATGTCCTTCGTTGTGCTGAAAGGGAAAATGTCTGCCATGATACACCACAAGCAACAAATATCAAAGACAATAAGCTCTCTGACGACAAAACCAGTTCTGTGAGTCTGAATGCTGAACAATCTTATAATTTTGCTCAACTATATCCTCTTTTTGTCCTTCATGATTAGACTGATGGTCTACAGATTGAACCTAAAACAACTGATTCTCCTGAATGGTTACCCCATGGGTGGAGAACGGAGGAAAGAACTCGAAAGAGTGGTTCGTTAATGGGGAAGACTTACTTGGTATGTAATGCATAGAAGTAGTCATTTTTCCTTAATCTACCCGTGGGGTTTCTTGCCAGTTGCATCCTTACTTGCAAGCTAGTTTTGTACTTTATAAGACGTTACAATAGCTGCATGCCGACTAATTACAGATTCTAGAAGGGAAGAATAGAAAATCAAACTAGAACATCTAGAGATCATCTTTTTTTTGGTAAATTAGGATGATTCCCAAAGCTTCAATGCAAATTGTGAAGATTATATTAAATTTAATACTGGAATGCTCGCTAGTGTGCCATGTACTAGCCATGTACAAAAACATGGGGGAAAATACTATAATATTTGTCCGATTAATACTGCCTGCTCAATTATGAAAGTTCTATGGATTGTTTGTTGGATTGAAAACTTCATTCTATTTCCAGCAGTTGGCCAATAAGGTTGATGAATTCTTTCAAAGTCGACTATTTTCCTTCTACATATCCTTTTTTGGTACTTTGTTGGAAGTCATTGATATAAGTTGATATCTGGTGAAAGAGTGGCTGAACAAATTCTTTCTTCATTTGGAATAAATATCCTCATCTCCTTTTGTGAATGTCCCAAAACAATGTTTACTTATAAAATTACACAGTCGTTCTTGGACCCCAACAACTTCCAATTTCATTAGTTCCTCTCCTTGAAACCACATTGGATTTGTGCTACTATGGACTAGCATTGTCACCAGTTCCACAGCCCATTGTCATCCTTCATCTCAATGATTGGTGGCTATTCATTCTTTCTTTATTTTTTCTTTTCATTTAGGTGGTTAAGCTGCTGGATCATCATATTTTTCTTATTAAGTGAATTCTTTTGCTAAGGATCTTATATTTCATGGGATTTAATTGTTTTAACCTGGGAGTAGTAGTGGAACTAAAATTCAGGTCTAGAAGGATGGGGTTGGTTCTGTACTTTTCTTTTCTTTTCTCTCTTATGGGTTTTTGGAGGTTATTTAGGTGTAAGTGGTGCTCAAGTGATACTGGAGGTGGTTGTCCAGGAATTGATTGATGATTGATGTATTTTTTGGTGTTTTGGAACTGAGGAGGGTGATGGTGGTGGTGTTCTCTATCAGGAACTTAAACCTAGAATTAGTGGCTGAAGTTTTGAAACAAGTTTGGTTGGTGAAAGTTGAGAAAAAGTAAGTTAATTATTTTGGAAGTAACCCATATCTATCAATATACATAACTTTATTTATAAGAAAATTAACATATTCAAACGTATTTGAAACAAAAATTTAACTAAATGTAACTTTTAATCATCTGAAAGATCAAGCTCTTAAACAGAGGACAGATTTATTTATACAAATTGTGTCTCCAATGGGGGGATTGAGTAATGATTGTGGTCCATGAAGGTGTTTACATAGTTGGTACTAAGTAGTAGTAAATTGGGGTGAGTGAAAGAGGTAGTCAACGCTTAAGTTAGAAATTTGTTAGTGTCGAGTATTAATGGGCGTACAAAGGCACCTTTTTATACAGCTTACATATTTTTATTTTGTAGACATTGATTTGCAACAGACTTAATTATTCACCAGATATGGAATTTAGAAAGCCAATGGCATGTTCCATAAATGACAAGCTGTCATTTCTAACATTGAAGTTTCTTCTTTTCTGACTAGGATCTCTTGTATCTTTAAATCTTTCACCAATCAATGGAAAGTTATGTCCATTTTTAGTTAGATTTACACAACTGACCAAGTTCTAATGATATTGTACTTTGTCACAATTGCAGGTATATACTGAGCCGTCAACAGGAAGGAAGTTCTATACGAAGCCAACAGTGACTAGATATCTCGAAACTGTCAATCACTCTGGAAACACAACCAAACAAATTAAAGTAAACATTTACCTTTTTGGCAATGCTTTTTATCCGTATTTTCCTTGCTGAATTAAACTTGAGTTGTTTCACGTTAAATTTGATCATTTACTCTTCGGCGAGTTTGTTTGGATTTAAATGCATCTTGTGATTTATACGAGGCGTAATCTTCATCCTAAGGATTGATGATGTATTTCTATTAGCTGAATTATTGAACTTCATGCAAGGTCAATGTTTACGTTTGAATACAAGACAACATGTTAGACTGGGAGTATTAAATTGATGCATTCAGTTTCTACTTAAAATAAGTTTGGATTTAATGAGAGTAGTGTTAAAAGTATTTACTAGAAGAATCCTCTAAAATTATTAAAATAACTATGTAATCGTGGGTACTTATCAGAAAACATTATATTCCATGCATACTTGTTACATCATTGATATAGCTAAATACTTAAATCACATCTTTTTGGGATTGAGGGCCAGTGACACCGTACCTGTATCGTGATTGTGTACAAGCACATAAAATGCACGAAGCACACAGAATGCAAATAGGGCATGTGACTGTATACTTGCCAGCAAACACCTACAGAACACTCCTAAGGATATGGTGACTTGAGAGTACTAACGATGGAAATTTGGACGTAATGTTATTTTCTGAAATTCTGGGGATTACTTTTTGCAAGTGGTTACCACATTGTTATACTTCACCAAAAACAACCTGCCTGATAAAAACTGGACTAAAGAGGAACCATACAACATTTGAAGGGTTGAGAAAATAGATGATATAAAGAAAATTAATTTCAAGGTTTTTGCTTTTTGGTGCATATCTCTTAGGTTTTGACAAAGTATTCTAGGATGTTTGGATACAAAGAACAGATATTCTTGATATTCTGTTGCATTTTGTGCCTTTTAGTTTATGTCATTCATAAAGTAGATGGCTATCATATTTACAAAATTTATCATGGCTTGCTGAATCCTTACATTATACTTTAAATACCTCACATTTGTTCTTATTAATGTTTCCAAGAAAACCTTACTAAAGCATTATTTTTATCTTTGCACGAAAAACAATATATATTTGCTCGTGTCCATGTTAAATCTTAAATCATCATCCTCTTTGTCATGTGATTCCCATTTTTATATTTGAATATTCAAGTTCTCTAATGGTGCATCTTTTTGTTTTATAGTCTTCATCTCATGTTGACGAGACTCTATCAGAGCAACCTGAAACCAGTAGACGGCTTTTCCTTGGTTGGGAATCAAAAGAAGCTATATATTATTTTGTTGAATTGTCTATTATACGCATACTGTTTTCCTTCTTTCTAAAATATGACCTGTATTTTGTAGAAAAAGAAAGCTGTGATAGAAACAGCTCAGCGACACCAGAGACTGAGAGCTTAAATCAAGGTAATAGTCGTTTCGAATGGTTAAATAGACGTGTGATAACTAAAACTTTTAGTGAAATTTCATATTGATTGCTAAACCTTATTTTATATTAAATATTTAAGCAGTGACCAACTTGAAATAAAAAAGATTAATCAACCAACATGGAACTAAATGAATGTCAGTGACCAACATGAAATTTTGCCAAGAGTTCAGCGTCAACTAATGTTTTTAACCTTTTGTGTCAAATTAGGCCATTCTTGATGCTCTTGAAGCGGGCATTGTGTAAAAACATGTATGAAATTGCAGATAACTTTGTTGAAACGAAGGCTGGCATTGAGAAAACATTTGAACATATCAATCCTGAAATTCGAGTTGCAGATGATAAAATAGGCGTTACCTTTCTTGGGAGCGACAGCTTGAATGAGCAAAAGTTTCCTGGAAGTGTGACAGGAAAACAAATTCACAAAGCTCTAATGGACTCGAGAAAGTCCAATAAAAGAGGAACTCCAAGTTTGCCTCGACGTACTTCGAAAAGACTTGCGGGTTGTGAACCCGAGTCTCTGCCCAATTTGGGTTTAAGCACACAAGCACTTCAGGCTACTACAATGAAGTCTGCACATGAAAATGCTGGAGCAAATGAATTTCCTTGGCACCCTGAAACTGAGCCGTCACGAGAGGTCACATATAATGCGTCTATAGGCAAGGAACTTGTTCTGAAGATTGACCCTCCAAAGGAACTTGTTCTGAAGATTGACCCTCCAAACACTGACGAAAAGCCACTTGCACAGAACTTGGCTATTCCAAACATGCAAAAGAGTCAGGAGGCAAGTGCACGAAAAGTACGTGGAGCAAATAAATTTCCTCAGGAACCTGATACTGAACCAGCACAAGAGGTTGCTAATCACCTCTCTATAGGCAAGGAACCAGTTCTAGAGAGCGAGCCTTCAAACACAGTTCAAATAGATCCATCAGGTTTATTTCCTTGTTCATAGAAGTTCCTTCTTACGTTTTTGTTTGACGAATGTGATATTATTTTGGGCATTTGTAATGATGAAAATCCGCTTGCAGTGAACCAGACTATTCCGGATGTGCAAACGAGTTGGGAAGCAACTGGGCAAAAAGTAGAGCATAATACAAAATCACAAGATTCACAAGTTGACTTTCCATTTGTAGATTTTTGGTCAGATCCATGCCTCGAATTTGCAGTCAAGACTCTTACAGGGGCAATACCAGTTGAGGTTGCTTTGGCATTTCAGGGCTATTCACCAGCAGTTGATGCACCGAGCAATTCCGAACCATCTACCATTCAAACAGTGTCCTGTATATCCACCATTCCCAACCCCACCCTGGGAAATATGAGCTTTCCTAGTTGCAGTGGCATCAGTTGCCAACAACCTCGCAGAGACTTGGGGAACAAGGGCACTAGGCAAAAGTCTTAACTCTTAGAAAGTAATTACAAACTCCAAAAGCTATAAGAATAGCTAATTTGCTAATATGCACTGAATTATGTAGTATTTAGACACGGGTGTGTGTGCATTTTGTGAAGGAAAAATCGCGCTCATACGCCCCAAACTGGATCTCATTTTGCACAAACACTGCACGAATTCTGCACGTATTCTGAATGACTCGAGAAAGTTTCAAGAAGAGAAGCTCTGAGCAAGTTTGAATGCTTTATGAGAACCAGCTCTTTTGTGTATTCCCTCATAGTTAGACATCTAGGTAATGTTGTGCCCCTGCAAGTTCCCTTACTGGCCTCACATGTAGTATGAATTTTTTTTTTTTTTTTTTTTTTTATTTAAATAATATTTTAGTATGCTTTTATTACTTGAAAATGGCTGTTTTTTGGTTCATGTTGGAAATTCTGGCTATTATTTTTTATTCCAGTTGATATTACCAAATTGGAGCTAAACCGCATGAACCAACAAAGATAGAGCGCAGAGGCTGTCGACCGACCTTCTCAACAAGGGGTCGATCGAGCACACCTCCAAAGGTTGGTTGACCACAATATGTTCGGAGATGAACAGTTGTTGACTCAGTTTGATGTCCTTTTTTATAGTAGTATTTTGTAAAACGACATTATGAATTGACGTTCTATTATTGGCGTGTTAGTTTTTACAACAATAATTTAAAGTTCCATGATTATATGTATAACGAGTTGTATACTCGATGTTATGGGTACAGTAAGACACAATTCGTTATATAATCAAAATATGTCGTTCGCAATCGGTACATGAAGTTGGACGCTTTATGTTGATAAGATTGTATTGTTCTTATTAAGATTTGTCTAGATCTGGGAATAAGAACAATAACATGTTTTTGAAGCATGTTGAACTGGATCACATGGATGACTCATTTGTGATCGCTTGAAATGAGACACTACTCGATTATCGAACAAGACACCTAAATCCTGAGCAAGTAATGTACCTTTAATTGTTAGTTCAAGCTTTTTGAGGTACCAATGAGTAAAGTCTTAATTAGAAGATTGATCTCAGTACTTTGGGAATTTGGACGAAATGGTTAGAGATCATATATATGAAATAGTGGAATCTGTTAATCATCACAATGAGATGATCGTCACTCTAAAATATTTTCTAAAGGGAATTGAACCTGAGCTCAGTAGTTCAATGATGAGATCGTTGGACTTGATGTTGTGATGTGATCACAACGGATTCGCCTTATGAAATGGGACTTGGAGAGTAATACATGTTGAAGGGCAAAACGGTCATTTTGTTGACTTCAACATATTGACGGTCAAACGGGGGTTGGCCTGTGGAATGGTGGTCGGAGGATATTATTATCGAATCATTATTGACTTCCATAATTTTCACTCGACTCAGGAGTACAATCTCGACTTTTTGGTAAAATAAGTCGGGATTAATAGATATATATCTCAATTGGTCAAGAGTTGACCCAATTAGAAATATCTATTGGAGCTTAAGTCTTGTGAGTCCAATTGGGTCCCTCTTTTGGCTCCAATAAAGGTGTGTGACTTAATTGGTCTACTACAATAAAGTCCAAAGAAATTTGTACAAATATAAAACTCTAATTGGGTTATAAATATGCTCCTTTATGGGCACATTTGGTTAATGATTGGAAAAAGCCTTATTCATTTTCATAAAAGTGGAAATGCACCTAAGGAGCACAAATGAGAAGATCTAAGGGAGGAAACATTTGGCTAGACCATTAAAAGCTTTTTCAAGGTTATCATCTTACCCTTATGTGTTTAGATTAAAATAAAACAACCAAAGATCTCAAAGGGTTTTCTAAGATCTACCATGTATTTGATTTTATTCTTCCAAGGAAAATTAATTTTTTTTTTTATGTGAAGATTAAATAACCACTTCCAACAAATGGTATCGAGTCATGGTTATTGAAAACATTGAGTAGGATTAAAGTTTTATTTTAAATCTTCTTTAAAATGCATTTTTAGTATAGGTGGTGTTAGAATATTTGATTTGACATGTTATTGCTTTATATATTAAAGTAGATGTTTATACATAATCATTTTATGGCCATAGAATTATTATTCTTGCTTCCTATTGTTGTAATTTATTGTTATTAAAAATCTGTAAAAGTCATAAGGCTCAAGTTTCCTTTGTATTTTTTTTTTCTACACTAATGTAATGAGATGAACATATCATTTGTTGCTGGATATTGTGGAGAAATGGAAGGAGATGGAGATGGAGATGGATAAAAATTGCAAAAACATAGGAGATGTCGAAGGCGGTGGTGGTGGCCATCGCAACTGGAGCGGCTGTAGCCGATGTGGCCAGATGCAGCAGCTGCTGCCTTGCGAGCAACAGCAAAAGCTGCTACTGCTGCTAGTGAGAAGCGGCAGCAGCCAGCTGGCTTCTCAGGCCATCGTCGGTGGCGACGACGGCGGTGGCGATGGCGGTCCCTTTTGGGGTTGCCGCGCCGTCATCGGAGGTGGTGGTGGATGAGGCATGATGTGTTTTTGCTAGGGTTTGAGCTTTTGGGTTTCAATTTTGATTTTTGGGTTTTTCTTAAAAATTGGGCCAATCTTAATGGATAAGGGTTTTTCTATTTTTTAAGATTGGTACTCAAAATTAAATTGGCCCACACATGGAGGCTTGGATTGGACTACAAGGAAATTGAAGAATTGGGCCGGAATGTGGTCCAATGGATTACTTTAATTTTTGTTGTAATTTTAATTCTTAGGATGGGCCATAAGTGATTATTATTCATTTAGTTATTGCTTTTATTGTTTTATGGATAATGAATGGATGTATTATTATTTCATGTCATATAGATTAAATAAAACACCACCCGATGCACTAAAATTATATACATTAGCCTTGAATAATTTTTTTATCACTTTAAATTAATTAGAAGTGAAAGAAAATTATTAATAATAATTTTGTGCCATTAAAATTGTTTATATTTGGCCGAGCAATTATTAATGAAAATCCATAACATAAAATAATAAGTGGGAGAGGGTTTATGCATGTATAAACCTACGGCCTCCTCTGTCATTCAATTTGTTATTAAAATATGTTTGTTTAGTATCGAATTACATCGGTCTTCCTATAGGAGGACTACATTATTTTAGAATAATTGAAATTGGATCTTATAATAGAATTTTTTTTTTTTTTTAAAATGGAATAGTGGGTTGATTATCCTATAGATAACATCTCACGTATTTCGGATTATTTAAAAATATTGACGGAGGTTATTACACTTATATATGAATTTTTTTTAGGACTTCCTATAAAAGGTTTCAACAAAATTATTCATAGGCCAAATAATAATCAAACTTCATTAAATTGTGGCATGAGATGCTTCGCTCAATAAAATGAGTAGGAGGATCTCAACCTTGCATCAATTACATTGACCTCTTATAGAGGGCGTGTTTAAAGTTGTGGGGTTTAAGATCCTTGATTATAAATATAGTTTTGACATCTATATTTGTATATTCATTTACATGCATCATACAAAGTTTATTATTCATTTTAGTAATACGCGAATTGTCAATTTTACAGAAAAATGTCGCTTAATCCACTTTCAGTGATACTTAACAAAAATCAACTGGAGAAAACTATGTTGATTGGAAAATGAATCTTAACATTGCTCTTACCGCTGAAAAACACAAATATGTGCTAACTGATGATTGTCTTGAATCCTCTAAAGATGATTCCACGGAAGCTCAAAAGACTGCACATGAAAAGTGGTGTCATTCTGATGAGATGGCCCATTGCTACATTTTGGCATCCATGTCAAATGTATTGCAACAGAAACATCAGAACATGAACACTGCTTTTGACATGATGAAAAGTCTTCAAGAGATGTTTGGACATCAAAGTCGACAAGCTAGGCAAGCCTCCATTAGGGCAATCATGAACACAAGCATGAAACCAGATACTTTTGTGAGGGACCATATGTTAACCATGATTGATCACTTCAATGTTGCTGAGGTTTTAGGAGCTGAGATGGATTTCGAGACACAAATTGACATGGTACTGGAGACTCTCCCTGAGATGTTCTCACAGTTTATAGTTGATTATAATCTGCACAAGATGGACATGTCTATGAAGGAATTAATGAAAGAGCTCTAAAATGCTGAAACTGTGTTGAAAGCTAGAAATGTAAGTACTTTGATTGTAACGGCCGGATCCTCTCATCCTAAGCCTTCAGTAGGAAAATGAGGAAAGAAGAGGAAGATGCGAAACAACAAAGATAGCAAATCAAGGGGAAGAAAACCACTGCTGATGGGAAATCAAAGGAAAAGTGTTTTACTTGTGGACAAAAAGGTCATTGGAAGAGGAATTGCCAGATTACGGGGTACTTTTAAAAATAGCCTAGTCAAAGTACCTAACATAGCCAATTGATAAAAAGTCTATATTACCCTTAATGAAATGAATTATATATTGCAAAATATATCTTATCTTTTAGAATCGGTTTACAAACTAGTTTTTATCTTCTATCTTGAATTTCAAAATATAAATTCATTCTTTGATCTAATGGATTAGAATAATCTGTAACATATTGATCATATTTTTCTTTAAGTCTATTATATTCTTCTGATAAAGTATTTATATTTTTTAATTGAGAAGTAATATTATTTATTTTATCTAACAATTTTTCTAATAAATTATCTAATCTTTCAATAGTATATCCAGACATAAAACTACAAATATAATAAATAATTTTAGCGATTTTAAACTTCTAATAACAGTAATTAAGACTTTATAAATAGCAGAAAAACAAATATTAATGCAAGAATATAAAGTAAATAAGAAAATTTTTACAGTATTGGAGTAGAAGGTAAAAACAGATTAATATCAACGAGATTTTCCTTGAGCTTGCCTCCGTATGTTAGTATACTCAGATATAAGTGATCGGTGTTGTTTGAGTTTAAGAAAGTGGGTTAAGGTCCAACACGACTTCCGCACACTTATTGGTTTTCTCTTTGACTCTTTTGCATATTTTACAGTGGATCACACGGAATCACAATTTTCCTTTCAGCTCATTGTTAAAACATCACCTTAAATGGTAACAGGGTTTTCATGGCTTTCTCTAACAACGCCAAAAACACACAGCAACACGGCAACAAGATACTTGCACTAACCCTCAAGGTTTTTACCGTCAAAGTATAAGTAAGATAATAGTTTTTTGAGAAAATAACAAGGATAAAAAGATAGTGTCTTAAAACAACTTTAATTTCATAAACACGTCACACTAATATCTCTTACATAAGAGTACACATACATACTTTCGCTACACTCTTTGTACTTTCTCTAAGGAAATTAGAACTCCATAGAGATTACCTTATTACACGCTTAACTTTAAAGAGAGAAACTGAAATTGCTACAAGACACGAAATATTAGATAGAGAGATAAATTTTTGTTTTACAACTCATACCTTACTTCTGAGAATTCGTCTTCAATTATAGACTGAAAAAGTTCTACAGTAGTCCTTCATTATTGTTACTTTAACTATGTAGGGTCTTGAGAATCTTACTGTGGCATAAAGTTCTTTATCTTAGCATGAAAAATTATTAGGGTAAACCCACAGTTTTTCTCTATCAGAGTGAATATAATAAAGTAGTGATAAAGGGGTGCACTAGTTTTCCATCTGCAATTCAAATCATTCATCCGAAAATTCATCTGGATCGAGGAAAATTGGTGAGATGTCGCCTTCATTGCTATAGCATTCGCACTTGTGATTAGGATAACGTCAAAACTGTTTGCACAGCTCATATTTTGTTTTCTGAGTTTCACTAGCATGTCCTTCAAATATATGATCACACCATGTGTCAAGATAGTGTCAATCTTCTTGTTTGATGGGTGATACAGCTTTACTGTAGATCATGTGATCCTGTGACTCGTACACCCATATGTTTTGTTTTTCTTCAATATGAATATGCTCAAATTGCTTATTGTATCCCTTTGCTCTACGGAAGATAATTATGTTGATGATATCTTCTAGCATGGATTCAATGACTTCACTCTTTTCAGGCTAAAGATGCTTTGTAGTAGTGGCCATTCTTATGACATGGATTGCTGGAAGCAACCTATCTTCTTCATTGTCCCATTCAGGACTGGCCGTGAAAATTCTGATATATATGTTCTTATGTTTAAGAACTTGACAATATCGTTCAATAGCTCGGACTACATTTTTTGGTAGCATAGAAATTTCTTTTAATGATTCTGATGGGTAAATACAAATTATATTTCTCATAAAGTGCACGAACCCAATATGCTGGAACTCCTGGATAAAAATTAACTTTGTTATAAGTTCCATATGTAAGAGTTTTCATCCACCCTTCAATACTGGTGAACCAGCAGCAAGCAAGACTGAACAATACATATGCTAAAATAAAATTATTTTTATTCTTGATATCCATAACACCAGGGGTGTTACATACCTTGATAATATTTGAGCAATTGAGCTCTAGTATAGAGATACTATCCTTTATAAAAAAATTCTCCTGTGAGGGAGACAAATAAGTATTCTCTTTGACAGATAGTTTATGAAACTTTAATGCTTTTCGTTCAATATTGGCGTTAAAGCGTTCAAATCTATTGGCACTAGGGCCTTCAGATAATACGGCATTGTTGGCTTTCTCAAATATTGGTTTGGCAACAGCCTTCTCCATCAGTGCTATCTTGGATTCTATTGCAGCAACTTTCACACTCATCTCGAACTTCAATGTTTCGAGTTCCTTTTTTATTCGCTCCATTCTTGGTTAAAAAATCTGGAATAAAATTGTCTTTCCCTTTAATATGGACAATATCAAAATTAAATGGCGCAAACCACATTTGCATTCTAATAAGTAGCATTTCAGCTGCACTGGTTCCAAATTTATTTGTTAACAATGGTTTTACCTGAGTATTATCCGTTCTAATAAGAAACTTTTTAGGTAACAAATAATTTCAAATTTTGCTACTCCTTTCTTGACAGCTAAACATTCTTTTCGATTAATATCATATCTAGTTTCTGCATCCTTGAAAGCATCTGAAGTATAAGCAACAAGCTCTTCTGGGCATTTACAAAATGGATTATAAAGAAAGTCTTTATAATTTTCTTTTCTCTTTAGGATTGCTCTCCAGTGTAATAGAGAAGCATCAGTTTCTAAAATATAAAAATCATTTTCATTTGGAATATTTAATTCGGGTAGATTTTCACATACTTTCTTTATTTTGTTTACCATTTCGATATTTTCTTCTATCCATTCCAAATCAACACCTTTTCTAAGTTTTTTGGTAAAGTGGACTTTGTATTTAGAGCAATTTTTGATAAATTTTTCAAAGTAATTTAATAATCCAATAAAACTTTGCAGCTCTTTTTTATCTTTAATTACTTCTGAAAATTCGATAATCTTCTTACCAATATGAAGTTGTTGAAGTATTTTTTTCTTCTGTAAAAATATATCCTAAGAATTCGATTTCAGTTTTAATTATTTCTTGTTTTCTTTCAGATAGGGTTAATCCATATTTTTTGGCAATATAATTGAACTTCTTAAGATGTTCGATATGCTCTTTTAGATTTTTACTATGGATAAGGATATCATCTACATAAGTAATGCATAAATTTTGTATTGGCCTGTATCTTATCCATTCTTTGTTGAAATATTGTTGGATCATTCATTAATCCAAATGACATAGCATTTCACTCGAATTGTCTTAATGGATTAGTGTGGTAAACCTAGTTAAAAGTTTAAATATTTCATCTAGTTTTATTTGCCAATATCTTGATTTAAAATCAAATTTAGAATATATTTTACTTCCTTGTATTTGTTTTATTAACAAATCTTTTATTGATAATTTATAACTATTAGGTATAGTTTTAGAATTTAGGTCTCTATAATCAATTACTATTCTAGCTTTTCCTTTTTTAATTTCATTATGGTTTCTTACCATAAATGCATGACTATTATATGAACTAGTTGATTCTCTTATTACTCCTAATTTTAAGAGTTCTTTAATTTGTATTTTAAATTCTTTTTTATCTTCTTCACTCTAAGGAAATTGTTTTCCAAATATCTTAGCGTATGGACTTTTTAGTTCAATGATTGCAATATGTTTATCTTTGTCCCAATTGGTTAAGGGGTGTTCATGATAAAATTCTTTTAATTCTAGTTTAACTTTTTCTAACTCTTCTTCTAAATTGTCAATTCTTAATACAGGGATATTTTGTTTTTGATTGATTTCAGTATAATATCCACCACGATTACCTGCAGAACTCTAATGTCTAGGCTTATGGTGTATTGGTTGATGTACAATTCCAATTGCTTTATAAATTATTGGTGTTTTAATTTTGTGATTACAAGGTATAGTAAATTCAAAACTATTTTTATATTGCGTAAATGGGCTATATGTATAGATAAAATTTTCTCCTAAAAGGATATCACATCCAATTTTATCTATTGCATATATCTTTGGAGTAAAACATTCTCTATTTCCTATAATTATAGGAACATTTTCTACAAAATCTCTATAGATTTCAACAATATCACTGACAGTTTGGCCATAAATCGTTTTCTTATAGTCTCTTTTATAATAATGTTCAGGAAATACATTTCTTTTACATAGACAAATTTCAGATCTAGTATCAAGTATAGCATGAAACTTTATCATACAATAGTCTGGTAAATTGAGAGTTATCTCAATATATGGACTAAGTATACTAATTTTGATTGATTTAATTCGTTGTATCATATAAATTGGTTCTTTGATTTTATTAACTCTAGGAAATATTTTCTGTTTATTCTCTATAGTTATTTGTAGGGTGTTTTTCTGGATAACATATGATGATACATTTTCAAGAAAATTCATTCCAAGTAATATTGGGCTAGTATCTTTTCCTTTTCTATAATCTTTATGGATTTTAAGGTTTAATTTAAATTGTTCTCCTTCTATATCAGTAAAGCTTAGTTCAAGATTAACAAATATTCTGATTTCATATTTAATTCCATGATAATCCGTAAGAGTTATTCCTTGTGGTAGATTTTCTTCAGATAAATGATCCACCAAGTCTACTCTTATATGGCTGGTACTAGCTCATGTATTGACAAGGGCTATGATTTCTTCGTAATTATTTTGATTATTGACATATTCTGTTAAGATAAAGAAATTATCTTTCTCACACTTTCTTAGGTCAATATCAATACTATTTCTAGGTAATGTTGAGTAGTTTTTACTTGTAGATGGTCTACTAGAGCTTGCGAGTTCTCGAGTACTGATACTTCTTTCTATTCTTCTACTAGG
The DNA here is from genome assembly GCA_019395295.1 of Osmanthus fragrans. Lineage (NCBI taxonomy): Eukaryota > Viridiplantae > Streptophyta > Magnoliopsida > Lamiales > Oleaceae > Osmanthus > Osmanthus fragrans. The sequence continues at coordinate 16,248,477 of CM033344.1, read as the reverse complement.
CATTCTGACTACAAGTTGTCCAAAAGTATTCAAAGTGGCTAATCTTTGGTTTCCTACGTTATTGTCTATTCTTTTAGCTCATTGATAAAAATCAAGCAATATATCTTGTGGTAAGGAGATATTATTATTACTTAACATTCTTGGTGGTGTAAATTGTGCTAGGTTTCTAAAGTCTTCATGAATTTCTATGAATTCTCCTGAAATTTTATTGATTTCTTTTTGGTGTGTAATTGTAAAAGCATACAAAACTTTACAATGTAAAGTTACAGTTTTACTTCTTGGTAGCATAATTAATCTATCAATTTTGTGATATAAATTTAATCCCAAATTTAAGTTTTCATCTGATAAAGACATGGAAAATCCAGGTCTTATAGTAAATATAATTTTCTTATAAACAAGATTTTCAGAAACCATTCCTAATAGGGCATCCATAGGATCATGAAGTATTCTATTATCCATTAAGTATATTTGTATAGGAATATCCATTCCTTCTCTAAAATATCCTTTAATCATAATTTGGATCCCCCTAATTACAATATTCTTTAATCTATCTCTAGTAGATTTCTTTATATTTGTTAATTTTCTATTAACTCATTCTCTTGTTATAAGAGGTATAGTAGTATTGCCTTTAACATTTTCGATATTAATAGGTATTTTGTCATACTTGACAATGTATATTGTTTTGTTAAACCAAGATAGTATAGGTCTTATAAAAATATCTTTATCTCTTAAAAATATTTGTTTTTCTTTTATAGCTCTATATATTTCTTCATCAAACACAACAGTTTGCAAAGTTCCTTCTTCATTATCTAAGATGGTCTCAATAGTATCAATAATTTCTTGATTCATATAGATCTGTTTATATTCTGATTCTTCAATTTCTTCTATATCTAGTTCATAGATTGAGTTAGTTTCAGATAATTCGTCTAAATCTTCAATTATCTCATATTCTTAGTTAGATTCTACTTCTTCCATTAATCTAATGGACTTAACATTTTCTCTTCTATTTTTTTAGGACAATTGGGAGATATATGTCCTGTTTCGTTACATGTAAAACATTTACATTTTTTTATAAAATTCTTCTTTAGATTTTTTCTGGATTTTCTTATGTTGGTTAAATTTCATTTTCCAAGGTTTTTTTTTCTTAAAATAATTCTTGTGGCTCTTAAATTCTCTATTTTTCTTCCAAGGTTTAAGATATTTCTTAAATTTTCTTTTATAATATGGTTTCTTGGATGTTGATGACAACCAAATTGTGATACTGCTGCTATTTCTCCATAACAACATAAACTAGCTTTCTTACCATATTTTCTAAATAGGTGTTGATACATAGATTTTTTGCACCATTCAGATATTTTTCTCTTAGCAAATGAAGTTCTCATTCCTAGAGTATCAGCCTTTTGATTAGGATCTTCCCATTCTATTTTCTTCCAATAAATTTGGTACTCCTCAAATAATTTCTGACTTCATGACCAGGGTAGTTTAAGAAAATATCCATTTAATAATTTTTTATCATCTTCATATATATTCCATTCTTTTATGGATTTGGGTGCGTTGATATTTTTTTTTTTTGAATTTCTTAGTATATTCATTTAATTTACACATCACATATTTTTAATAATTTCATTTCTCTTTCAACTTGTAAGGTTTCTTGAGTAATCATATCAATTTTAGTTTCAGGTATAACTTTCCTAAGAGTAGATGTCTAAAGAAATTTTCTATTCGTTTTAAAATTTCTTTAAAATTTTCAGCATCTAAACTTTCATTGCTATCTATGGTAGTTGTAGATTTTTCTCCATATTTGATTTGATTTTTGGTTTCTTTAGAAGTTCTTTTCCAGATGTTTGAAGTAATTCCTCTAAAAGTGTGGATTATAAAGTTATAAACTTGAGTGGTATTCCATTTATGAAAAGCAATAGCTAAATCAGTAACTTTTGCCCAAGAATCAATAACTTCGCTTTTATTATTGCTATCATCAATATCTAACCATATTCCTGTTGTAGGAATTGATTCAGTAAATAATTTAACTGGATTATTATCCCTAAGATGTATAGACTTGGTTGTTATAGTTTTTGGACATTTTCTAAAATTATAACCTTCTCGCTCGTTAGTTATTGCATGTTCTCTTATCCATTCCAAATTCTAGTCATCAGATTCATCTTGAATCCAATTAGTAGTAACTTTAGTTCCACTAGTTTCTCCGACCAACGGCTCGACTTGTTCATTAAAAGGTGAAGTATTAATTTCAGTAGTCTCCTCTTTAGGTGGAGGATCATTCATATATATATATATATATATATTCTCAGTTTGGATAGCTAATTTAATTGTTCTAGACTTTGTTTATAAGCTTCTAATTCCTCTCCAATAGCTTCAAAAAATTTAGTTTCTAATTCTTCTATAACATATGCCGGTAAAGGTGGTTCAATTGAGGCATAAGAATTATTTTTAAGTTTTAATTCTTTAAATTTTGATTCAATTTGTTTATATAAGATTTTTGGTTCAATCTTAATATTATCATTTGCAATTTCTAAATTTGATTCAATATTTTTCACATGAGTTATGATGTCTTGATTCATCATATCGATTTTTTTCTAAACGTAAAGCATAATGATCTTATTGTTCTAAAAATTGATTTATAATAATATCTTCTTTTTCATATTCGGGAGATTCATCTAAAATTTGTAATGCTTTATTTTTTTTTTTTACTTCAGCTAACTGTTGATAATTATTTATTTGTTTTATCTTTTCACTTAGAGATTTAAATTTGCTACTTAAATTTGTCGTTAACTCTTGTAATTTAATTCTATTAGTGTTAGTTAAAATAACAACATTTTGTAATTCTTCTAAAATTAGTTTATTTTTTCTATCCATTCTAGAAAATATTTCTAAAGTTGTAAAAATTTTCTTCAAGTTCGTTACTAGGCTCTGATACCAATTAGTGGGAAAGGGCGCGAGAGCAATTATAAATGAATTAAAATTTTGAGATGAATAGAAATGTTGAGGGCCATGTTTAAACCTTTTAAACTATGATAACAAGATTGTAATTCTTATGTTTGGGGGTATTATAGGTAGTTTCAAAAATCTAAAGTGGTCAAAGGCTATTTTGGAAAATTGGCCGGGTCAACCGGCTCTTTGCCACTAATTCCTCCCCAGATCACCTAGCTAAGGGGAAGCAAGGTAAAGGCAATGCCTATTCATTGAGTCATGTTTAGTGGTTGATTCTACTAACACCTGGATTGTAAATTCTGGAGCCACTAATCATGTTTGCAATTCTTTGCAGGGATTCCAGGAAACCAAGCACCTCAATGAAGGGGAGTACACTCTTAGAGTTGGCACAGGAGCAGTAGAATCTGCCAAAGCTGTTGGCACCTTTACTTTATGTTTTGAAAATCATAGACATTTGATTTTGGATGACGGTTATTATGTTCCCAAACTTACACGGAACTTGGTTTCCGTTGCACATTTATATCATGTTGGTTATTCAGTACTTTTTACTCGTTCCACTGTGGTTATTAAGTTGAATAAATCTGTTATATGTTCGGGTCATATGGTTAATAATCTCTATGTCTTAAGTCCTATGATTGGCTCTATACATAAAACTATTACAGCTAGAAAAAGAAAGAGGTCTTCTAATACTAATTAAACTCTCTTATGACATCTTAGATTGTGTCATATTAATCTAAACATAATTCAAAGATTGGTAAAAGATGGACCTTTAAATGAGTTGGAGGTGGAATCCATACCAACTTGTGAATCTTATATAGAAGGAAAAATGACCAAGAGGTCTTTTAAGGCTGAGAGACTAAGAGTTAAAGAAGTTTTGGAATTGGTACATTCCGATGTTTGTGGACCCATAAGTACTCGGGCTAGATGAGGATATGAGTACTTCATCACCTTCACAAATGATTACTCTAGATTTGGATACATATACCTTATGTCTCACAAATCCGAAGTTTTGGAGAAATTTAAGGAGTTTCGGATGGAGGTTGAGAAACAACTAGGTAAGAGTATCAAGGCACTTCAATCCGATCGAGGCGGCGAATATCTATCCCGAGAATTTAAGGTCTACTTATTAGATAATGGGATATTATCCCAACTGAGTGCACTAAGGACTCCCCAATAGAATGGTGTCTAGAAAAGAAGAAATCGAACTCTTTTAGATATGGTAAGATCAATGATGAGTTATTCCTCCTTGCCTATTTCCTTTTGGGGATATGCACTACAAACAACCATTTATATCTTGAATCTAGTACCATCTAAGTCAGTTCCCAAAACGCTTTTTGAATTGTGGAATGGACGCAAGCCTAATTTGCACCACATTCAGATATGGGGATGTCCGACACATGTGCTAAAGTGAATGACGGATAAGATGGAATCAAGATCGGAGGTTTGTTTCTTTGTAGGATATCCAAAAGGAACAAGAGGTTACTATTTCTATAATCCTCTAGATAAGAAGGTATTTGTTAGCACAAATGCAACATTCTTTGAGGACAAGTATATAGAAGAACACATGTCTACTTGTAAGTTGTAACATCACGAAATTTTCTAGTAAATATTTTTAGTATTTTAGAAAGTTTTTAATTTTATGGGCTTAATTGAATGATAAAATAAATATTATTAGAAATTGTAATTAAAATAGTATTAGGGACTTGAAAGTGCAATTTCATAATTGCATGTTTGCCCAAGGATTAAAGGTATAATTTCACAAACCAATAAAATATTTGTATTTGTGCTCAAGGATTAAAGGTATAATTTCACAAATCAATAAAATATTTGCATTTGTGCACAAGGATTAAAGGTGTAATTTCACAAACCAATCAAATATTTATATTTGTTACCTAGGGGTTAAAAGTGCAATTTGATAAATTGCACAATTAATCCCTAGCATCAACTGTAAATATGGGATGATGCTTCTCTCGTTTTCTTCTCTTTCTTCTTCATCCAATTTTTTCCCATTCTTCTCTGGTTTTCTGTTCTTTCTTCTCATTTTCTCTTTCTCCCGCATTGTCTCTCTTGATGGTTTTAGAATAGTGCTGCACGAATAGGGCCCTGTCCACCTCGGCCCTTGATTAAAAATGTGGGCCCTTGATTTTTTTAAAAAAAAATTTCGGATCAAGGGCCAATGTGACACCCCTATCACAGGGCCCGTCAAAGGGCCCTGTTTCTGAAGCATGGTTCATAGTTTTATGATGGTCAGGCAGACTTAAAGACTTGAAATCATTAATGGTGGGGCCCACTATCTTCCTTTATTATGCCAATACCCCAAATCTTCTTCATATATAATTACTCACCCATTTATTTTTATAATTGCAAGACAGCCCCCAAGAATATCACTAACTCATTTAAATCCCTTATTTGACTTTGTCTTAATACTTTGTTATAGTCTTCTTGAAATTGGAAATTGTTGTTGTTAACTTATTGTTGGTGACGTCTATGTTATAACTTGGGTTGTATTTGTTTATATTTACATATATGTACGATTTTAAGTTTTAATGCATTTATATACTGATTGAAGAATTTTTTAAACATTATTCAATTAAATATTAATAAACAATGGCTGTTGACGGTCAATATTCAACGATCGCCTAGTTCATTTCAGATTTTGGATCCGTTACTGGCCGTAATACAGAATATACATAATGATTTTGTATTATTCCATAAGTATAATCAGTAAATAATGTATTACTTTTATATTACTTCATTAAAATGATTTTCTTTATTCCTTCGAATATTTCTAATCATGGATAAGAGAAAATATTGTTATTTTTGTAAGAATATCTCTTGGAAAGGTCTTGAACTAACTGGCCAGCTCGGTCTAATGCAATATGAGTTGTGCCTGCAGGCCACTCTAGGCCTGACATTTTCTAGTTCGGCCCGACTATTCAAAAAGGCGAAAATCTGTCCAGATTCGGGATGCTAACTTTGTGGGCTTATTTCGGTCGAATGCTTTGGAGTTGGGGGGAGATTTTGGATGGTAATTGAAGAGGACATTGTCAGCTTTCCAAAGATATCAAAATTCGGCGGTTTTGATGGTCGGAAGTCGCCGAACAATTGCCGCAAAAGTCGCCCAAAAAATCTGAAATTCTGCCCAGATTTTCAGATTTTTTGGGCGACATTTGCGGTAATTTTTCGGTCGAATCCCTTGGAGTTACGAGAAGATTTTGGGTGGCAATTGAAGAAGACATTGCGGGCTTTCCAATGGTATCAGAATTTGGCGATTTAGGTGGTCGGAAGTGACAAAAAAGTTGCCGCAAAAGTCACAAAAAAACTGAAAAAGTGTTTGTAACTCAGTGACCGTTTTTGAAAGTTTTCCAAACTTCAGTGACCGTTTTTTAAAGAGTCCGAAACTTCAGTGACCGTTACTGAAAGTTTTGAACTTCAGTGATCATTTTGTAATTTTCCTATAACTTCAGTGACCATTTCTGAAATTAACCCTTTAAGTATTTGGATAAGGGTCAACATAGGCAGTTTCAGTCAGGGTAGGAATATAACTTCTAGGAGATTTGGGATGACAGCTGGGAGAAGTCCTTTTATGTCGATGAAGTCCGACCTTGCTCGAGGCGTTTTATAAGTGAGAAAATGTTCGGGCTTGGAAGCTCGGTTATGGTGTATGAAGATCGGGTTCAAGTCTAAAAATTTCATGCATATCATCTTTTATATTAGATAAGAAGGTCGTAAGTCCAGTGGCGGAGCCAGCACCCGTTGAGCACCGGCAGCCGGCGTGCTGGCTCCGTCGACAGTAGATTTTTTGCCGTTTCCTTTTTTCTCTAAAAAATAGACAATAGCCCCAGCATGCTTGAATTGAATTTTTTCTTACCAAATGTATTTAAACAAATGAAATTGAAATCAAGCTTGAAGATTTCTTCCTAGTTCCTTCAATCTTACTCGACGGCTCATTCTTCTTTCGTTTTCTTCTCTTTCTTCTTCAACCAATTTTTTCCCATTCTTCCCTGGTTTTCTGTTCTTTTTTCTCATTTCCTCTTTCTCCCGCATTGACTCTCTTGATAGTTCTATAATGGTCAGGCAGACTTAAAGACTTGAAATCATTAATGGTGGGGCTCACTATCTTCCTTTATTATGCCAATACCCCAAATCTTCTTCATATATAATTACTAACCCATTTATTTTTATAATTGCAAGATAGCCCACAAGAATATCACTAACTCATTTAAATCCCTTATTTGACTTTGTCTTAATACTTTGTTGTAGTCTTCTTGAAATTGGAAATTGGAAATTGTTGTTGTTAACTTATTATTGGTGCCGTCTATGTTATAACTTGGGTTGTATTTGTTTATATTTTCATATATGTATGATTTTTAAGTTTTAATGCATTTATATACTGATTGAAGAATTTTTTAAACATTATTCAATTAAATATTAATAAACAATGGCTGTTGACGATCAATATTCAACGATCGCCTAGCTCATTTCAAATTCTGGATCCGTTACTGGCCGTAACACAGAATATACATAATGATTTTGTATTATTCCATAAGTATAATCAGTAAATAATGTATTACTTTTATATTACTTCATTAAAATGATTTTCTTTATTCCTTCGAATATTTCTAATCATGGATAAGAGAAAATATTGTTATTTTTGTAAGAATATCTCTTGGAAAGGTCTTTAACTAACTGGCCAGCTCGGTCTAATGCAGTATGAGCTGTGCCTGCAGGCCACCCTAGGCCTGGCATTTTCTAGTTCGGCCCGACCTCATAGAAAAGTACTTGTCTTCCCTGGTCACTTCGAATTCATTGTCTTCCATTTAAAATTGAATTGCAGAGATTGTGTTTAGGGCATTTATGCATAGTAGTACTGCTAAAAACGAAATTGAGAAAACTCAAAACTTAGTTATTATTTACCAAAACACAGGTAAACTGGAACCATTTTCACTCTTATTCTTTGATTTGATCCTTATTCTATTATATTATTTCACTGATTAATGTTGCACAACACTACATGTGCACCCACTTATACAGCAAATATAAGAGCTTGATCACGGGCAGAAGACAACACGGTAGTTTGTTCCAGCGGGGCAAGTGAACAAGCTTGTCGGATCGTCTTGCGGGTAGCTATAAGCATCCGGGCACCTTTCCTTAAAGAACCTCGAAAATGGTGTCGGGCCACAACTTCCGGGTCCATTGGTGCAACAATATTCATTGGTGTTGAAAACCGTGCACGGGTTATTACAACCGCCAGGAGTACGTAATTCGGTTGGACATTGATCGACTATAGGGGCATTGCATACGAGGCGGCGACAGACGTTGGTGGTGGGGCTGAACTCCAATGGGATGTTAAATCCATCGACGTTTGAGATGTCGACAAAGTCCAAGTTATTAGGTTGATTAAGGGCAAATTCGGCTAGGGTATTAGGAGGTCTACCGTAACCTTGGCATTCTAATAGCCCATTGCAATCTCCGGTTTCACATTGGCCGCGACCATTTGCGTCGAAGTTACAATTAGTACGCCCCCAGATTCGGGCCTGGGTAGTTCCTGGAGCAACGTTAATATTCCACGATTGGCCTTGGTCGAGTCTTCGACCGCCACCGGGCGAGGCAGCAGCCCAGACAGTGTAGGTACATTGGTTTACAATGTCAAAAGTGGCAGCATGGGTATAGGCAAAGAATGTGATTACCCAAAGGGACACTAAAATGGGGAGAGTTTTGGAGAAATTCATGTTTGCTGCAGTTGTACTTATTGTGTGTGTGTGGTTTAAGGAATTCTATAGCTGGGGGATTATATAGATGAATGGCGGCCTTGATTTTGCGTGTGCTTGATGATCATCTTGATTTTTGCTTAGACATTTCAAAGATATTAATCTTATTTTTTTGTCTTTCTTGCATGCATAGTCAAGTTGTAAATACTACTTCAGTTTCAATGAATTTAGTTAGGCTCAGAAATTAACATTATCTTTCCGTATTGTGCGTCGCAGAAGAAAGGGTTATCGAACAACGATTTTGTTAATCGTGCCAAATTGCGCTATAATTATTTTTAAAAATTTTAAATAAGACGATTTAATATAATATTAGAGCTAGCAAAAATATTTATTTGCTTATGAATATTGTGCATGTATACTTTAACAAGAGAGGGTGTGTTAAAGAAAAAAAAAATTACATATCAAGAAGATTTCATTTCATGGACTTTCTTAGATGGCATTTTCCATACGCTGTTATCTGTATTGTCCTTTCTTCTAGAGGTTAGGCCTGAAATTGACTTCTATTACAATGAGAATATGACAATGTTAAGGAGTTGAATTTTCAAACAGACTTTTGGACATTTATACTACTATTCTGAGGAGTAATTACAAACAGGCCCACACAAGGATGGAAAAATAATTAAGATGAAAAATATAGCCAATAAGAATGTAACATTTGGATGAGATGGGTGTCGAGTTGAGGCAGAAACACCCGTAAGAAGGCGAAATTCTGTTAGTAAAATGACATTCAAAAATCTTTCGATATCAAGGAATATTGGTTACAGATTGAAGCTAACGCGGAAGTTGGTTAATTTGATCAAATAGACAAAAAAAAAAAAAAAAAAAAGTTTAGTGACAAATGACAATTAAATTAGCAATAAATTCAGTGGCCACCCTTTAAATTTATTTTTATTATTATTATTTTATTTATTTTTTAAGATAGAGGAACTTGTTTGATTTTGATTTTGAGAATGAATTATCTCACATACTCATTTTCAATCATAATTTTTTGTAAAAAAAAAAATATTTTTCTCATTTTTTCTATATTTTCCCCTACTTTTTGATCAAATATTTCCACGAAAAATACTTTTCAATGAATAACTTCTCAAAAAAAATCTTTATCTAACCAGCGCAATATTATGACAGATCTTAAATTGGGTTGTTGGATATTCAAACAATTTTTGATAATTTGTATGTTGTCCTTCTCACATAGAAAAGACGTGTTATGCCCTGTTGACATATTACGTTACATTTTTATACAATAATAATTTATGAAAGAATACATATTTAAAGTATTTGAAAGAAACAATTCCAAAATTGCGAAATTTGTTTTATAATTTCAAAAATCACGTCATCATTGAATTTTACTTATTAAATA